>CM060839.1:54270000-54935000 GCA_030762175.1 Metallyticus violacea
TGTCGTTTGTATTTGTATTTTAGAACATGAAATAAAACGAAAATAAAACTACTTTTTGTATTTCTTGTCAGAATTTCATATTTATCTCCGCTTTACCACTTTTTTAATGCTTCAGCACTTTTTGAGTATTTTATTTCATGTTTTATTAAAATTGGATGGAAAAATAAATTATTTTAACTCTTCTTGAGCAGCTAAATAAAATCCTATGGTTTCATATTGTAGAGCAGAACGAGAGCTATAAAATTATATATTTATAAATTTGCAGTGCCAATAGTTTCAAAGTTAACGTAGCTAAAACTGCAAGAGAAAACACAGAATTTAATCAAATCTATTCGCCAGAACCACTCTGTGCGGTCAGCATACGTCTTATATAAGAAGACTCAAATCTCTAGTTATTAG
This sequence comes from Metallyticus violacea, assembly GCA_030762175.1. Taxonomy (NCBI): domain Eukaryota; kingdom Metazoa; phylum Arthropoda; class Insecta; order Mantodea; family Metallyticidae; genus Metallyticus; species Metallyticus violacea. The sequence goes on from CM060839.1 coordinate 54,270,400, forward strand.
TTGTTCTACTTGATTGTGTATATCTGAGTTACAGTCCGAGTACGCTACAGAAGTTATTTGTACTTTCTGAAGAATTTAAGAGACAATTAATCGAAACTTATAGTCTATTTGTTCAATGTGCCGTCTGCGATGTAACTATTGTAATCGATGAGCATCAAACAGTATATTCAGTAAGGCAAACGCACGAAGAATGTCGGACTCCACAATTCCCAACCCAAGCAAACTATTTTGATATGTGCCTGCGCTTCAGAATCTGAAAGGCAGTAATCCTCCAGTGTGTTCTCTGCACATCTTAATGGCATTAGCTCAGTCAGAAATTCCAGTCCACAAGGTCAGTCATTCATCGAGAAACAACCAAAGGCCACTCCCGGATGAGAGCACTTTGAGAAAAAAATTACATAATGTCAGTTTATGAGAATGTTTTCCAGAAAATAAAAATGATGGATGACAAACAGATGCACTGCAAAGATATATATGAAATATGCTGGTGTTTCCAACCTACGAAAGGGTGAAGCCCACGCTCTTGAGAAGACAAATGCACGCACAGTAATGAAGTCATTCAAAGATTCGTGCATGAAGCTAAGGCCGGAAGGCATAAAATACGAAAAAGTCAAGCTTGTAGTGACTGATCTGCACGCTACATGCTTTGAGCTTTCCAACATTTGAAAGCCATGTACTCCAACCTCATCCATGTCCAACTTACATCCTCAATTCCGGGGCACTTGTACAAGATTTGTGCAAATACTTAGAAAAATGAAGGCTTCACAAGAGTGCTCTAGATTCAACGAACAAAATAACCATCCAGCATGTCTGCAAAGTTTATATTTTTATATTTATATAAATATAATCTAATGATTAAAATGTGTACGGTTCATCTTCACCAGTTTCTTTATTATTACAAATATTTAAGAGGTAAATGTGTCCAACGAACGTTTAATCAGTTTTACTTTTTAATAAGCGAATTTAACAAAGTTTGTCATTTTTATAGAAAATCAGATAAGCATATGGAGTCAAAATTGATCTTGGTCACATTTGCTACTAAAAATTATATTACTATCATCCATTTACACACTACATCTTGTTTTGCTAAAAATGGACTTTGGTCAATATTACCTCTAATATTTACCAATGTCAACATCATCATAATTTTATAGTAAAGCATTTATGAATTAGTCTGTTTAACTCCAATTACATTCATTTAAAAGTTTTCTTAATAAAAGAAAATGTTGACACACGATATTTTTGTAAAACTTTAAATAGTTTGGCATGATAACCTAGCAATGTCTCATAACTGGTGTATTTTAGCTTGTAACTGAAGATAAAACTCACCAATTTTGCTACGTTTACACCAAAACTTGATGGAGTAGAGTTGTAAAAATTATTTTAACTATTCCGATAGAATAATTGGCTATCAGGACAGAAATACAATGGTTTATACCATTCGCAACAGGAAGTATAAATGGCATGAATTTTTACCTTACAATTTACTTCATTTTACTGAACATTTTTGTTTCTTTATATAAGATAATGGGCTTCTTCGGCGTTTAGAATTAGCAATGAGATGTTCTCGAAATAAGCTGTATAATATAGCGTGTTCTGCCAAGCTTTCAACGGCCGCTAGCTTGGTAGCGGACGATGTATTTACTATAAAATCACATTTTTATCAGAAAAGAGTCACATTCTCCAAAATGAGTACGCTTTTGCTATAATTGAAAATGGTTGAATGGGGGGAGCACTATAAGGTGCTACCCGACAGTTCTGATCTAATGTGGGTAATAACACATTAAAATCACATTACCTATAAGTTAACAAACATATGTGAAAAGAAAAATGGATGCAGTATTGTCACACAATTCTTTCAGAATCACAATATATCCTTCACTAGAAAGGCTACATGTTTATACAGATGGCTCAGGTATTGATGAACACACGGAGCAGGATTTTTCTCATCTCTTGGCAGGAGAGCCTTCCCTGTGTGAAGAATGACAACTAATTTTGATGGCGAAGTAGCAGCCATAAGTGAAGCAGTCAATACACTGATTTCTCTGAATGTTAAATGAAAGGTAGTCTCCCTGTCTGATTCCACCTCTGCACTCCAAGTATTCGGCTCCATAGAGCTGTAACAACAAGACGATTTAGTAATTCAATGTAAAGAAAGACTATTGAGACTGCAAGTATTAACTGAGATCCCTGGTCACTGCGACATCAGCGGAAACGAAGCAGCTGACAGATTGGCAAAGGAAGCATGCACAACGAATCAACCTTCACCCCCTTCTACCTACGCCATTATATACAATGTAATTCAAACAGAATAAAGAAAGTCGTCGCGGAGTCCCGGAGGGCAGCAGTAGTTGGTAAAGATGGGAACCGATCATATCAAAATCTATCCCTCAATAATCTTCCCCGCGAAGTGGCCATTGCTACCTTCAGGGTGGCCGCAGGCCACGATTACCTACAAAAACATTTGCACAGAATCGGCGTAGTCCACTCTCCGATCTTCCCCCTCTGCTCTAAAGAAGAAGGAAAGACTGATCATCTTCTACACTGTACAGCACTTCAGAGCGACCCAAGAGAAGACTCATTAGAAGAACGAGCACAGATGTACTGGGTGGCAAGGTGTCAAATGGCTGACCAGCCAAGAACGGGCGTTGGCTGAAGAAGAATTCTTCTTTTAGAATCCAGGTGTTTTAATATCACCTGCGCCCATATGAAGAAAACACTCTTCAAAAGGCGAATGTTGAATTCCAATTCAAATGTTGCGGAAAACACCAATCCCTTACAGCAAAGAATGCGGTTAAGCACTCAAGCTACGGAGATAGTGAGGAAAGTTGATTTTAATGAACGCAAGTGTGTATAGGTGTCCAACAAAATAATTAAAGCTCAACCTCACTAAGAAAGAGAGGCTTTTCTGAGAGGATGTCGTGAGTGTGGGTGCAAAAGAACGGAAGAAAAGGATAAAGTATATACATAGTGAAATAAAGAGCAGATAGAATTATTAGCATAAGGAAATAATGATACTCTCAGTAATGATAATGCTAATTATGTATGTAGACCATTTCACATAAGTGACATCATAATCCATCAATGGAACGAAACAACATTACAGTCGGATATCGTGAAATTACCGAAAAAACTATCAAATCCATTTTATCGCGGTGCCATGCATTTGTCTTGTGGTCAGTGTGGCAAACTCTATATCTCCACTATATAATCACTGCCCACTTTTGCTAGCAGGTAGTGGGGAGTTATTGATAGCAACAACAGTATGGACAATCCACAATCATAATGCAAAGAGGGTTTTTCAAATAGATATTTGTAAGTATAACATATTATACAAATGTTAATGTGAGCGAATTTCAAGTATATATATTCCTTTTATTCTTATTCTATTCATGAAATAGTCCTAAACTCGTATTTTGGTTTTCCCTATTGGCATTACTGACAATGGGCATTCTTCTGTCTAAAGATGGCTTGAAAAGCTGAAGTGCAATTATTACAATTTTGTAAGTCAAGTTTATGGGAATTATATTTAAAATTCTTATTTCATTTGTGAAGTAGTCCTAATAAATATCTCTCGAGGATCTGAGCTTTCAGATAAATTCTCACTACGTTCTTGAATTTATCCGTAATCTCAGACTCTCTCATGATATTACTTGTGATAATTTGTGGGAGGAATCTATGCGACTCATTTCTGGTTTATCTAAAATTTTTGCATGTTTATATTTTTACTTGTTATTTACAAACGTATATTAACTAAGCAAACTTCCATTACTCGTAATGAATATTACTTTTATTTTACATACAAAGTTAAATTTAGGTTAAAACATTTAATTTTCATTATCAACACAAAAAGTGTTTTTCAGATATAAGTTCATGCTCTTTGCTAATCTCTACGATTCTGAATGTGTAGCAGTAATTTCGGAAATGCAGTTTTATCTCTGTGAGCGATGAAACCAATGGAAAGTATCGATAGTTGAAGATAATTTGGATCTATCATTCAATCCTCACAAATCCTTTGTGTGAAAACTGTGCTAAGCTAGAGGAGCAGAAACACATTCAAGTTCTGGCCACATTAAACGCTGCTTAACATTAATAACATACACGATTCTAGATTAAATTGACTGCGCCCCCAGCATGTGATGAAATAGTTAGTTAAAATATATAAATGTTCAGTGTTATAAAATAATTAAAGTTAGATGGTTGTTAAAAAATGTAATGTGTTATTCAATAAAAAACATGGTTTATTATAATGTTTCAAAACATTGGAGCTTTTGGGAGCAATGAAATATTAAGTGGTATATTTTCGATAACTGTTTGTTTTAAAATTGTTTTACAAAAGTAAACAGTGATGCTTTCTGCATGTTGTCATAGGAGTTTATATGGCAGAAGTTTTACAAGAAAATCTTTGTTCTTCAGTGTGCAGCATAAAATAATACACTTTGTAATAATGAAATTTCCAAAAAATAGCAAAAGCACGGCAAATTATTCTCCCAGAAGAATACTTGCTTCTGAAATGAATGATGCAGAGATCTTAAAATGCGTTTAGCTACCAACTGCCTATATATCGAGCGGTTTGGCGGAGTTTCTATAAATCAGCTCTACGCTATAATTCAATTGCCCAAGTATTCCAGCCAACTTTTATGTCAAATATACTTTTTAGTCTAGAGTTCTCATGACTAATTATACTCTTTTTTAAACTATTCGCTGTTCCGCTTACGTTAAACCAGGACTTTACAGACAAGAAACCCTCTAATATAATCATAATGAATCAACTGCAGAATCGCATTACCAAAAATAGCTTAGTTTTGATAGTTTTGTAGTTATTAGAACAGAAGTTTGACATACTGCAGCCTACTGAGCCATACAAGATGTTCAGGACGAATGATCAAAGTCGACAACACTTTCTCCGTTAGTGCTAGTTTATCATGTCTTTTCTTGCCAAAAAGTTATTTACTTGAATAGAATCAAACAAAGTGGAAATTAATTGTGCATTTCTCTCGCCATACTCTTTTTACAAACAAAAATATTTGTAGGAGACTTAGAACAGGCGCTTACTGTAAGGTGGAAACCAATAAGAGAATTCCTCTACCAGATAGAAGCACGCGGATGGTGTATATGGTATAGCATCGGTATAAATAGCCAAAGATCGACGACTAAGTACTCACAGTTATGTAGCATTTACCCCATTCTATTTCCTTTTCTAAATAAATACTTGAACAAATACATATTAAATAAAATGAGTAGAACAATTCAGAGAATGCTGAATAAAAACATAAGAAAAAATATAATCCAACATTTAAACTAATGTTCAATAAGGAAAACTAAATAAAACCCAAATCAGAAAGTATGAAGACCAGTGCGAAAGTTTTGTGATGGAAAAAAAGTGAATGTTGACCCACTCAAAAGCAATGTGGCATGTGGTAAACGCATGGGTAAATCGGTACCGGGTAGCAACCATCCCCAATTCCGCATTCTACAGCGTGAGGATAAACAATTCCTCCCTTGCACAGGCAGCCTGTCGTTACGATGGAGCTGGAAAGAGAGATATAGACTTTTCGCGCTACGACTCTTAATGATTCCACGAGAGATATAAATGTGTCCCAAAGCTTGCAACAGGCTTTTGAGAGCCTTGCTCCATTGGGTAACAGTTTTCAGCTGTTTAAAAGGGGCCTAACTTCATTGCAATATGAGGAGGGAAGTGAGCGTCCGGCAACGGCAGTGTCTGAGGAAAACATTGTTGCGATGGAAAAAGTGGTATCCGAAAACAATCGCGTAACGTTTAAGGATATAGAGACAGCCTTTCAGATTGGATCGCCAGGATATCAAACATCCTGCACTATCCTCTTCATGTCAGGAAGGTTTCCTCCCGTTGGATACCCGACAAATTGAGAGAGGTTCAAAAGCGCACTCGCGTCGAATAATGTGAAGGGGAGCTCAAGGCGTACTTCTGATGTCATCACTGGTGATAAAATATGGATTTACCTATTTTACCCGGAGACCGAATGGCAATCAGCAGTTTGGATCTTTTTAGATGACGATCCGCCATCGAAAGTGAAGATGAGCAAAAATGTTGGGAACAAAATGGTAGTCATGTGGCCACAATTACTCTGGAGGAGCAAAGAACGGCTGTGATATACCACAGTCTGCATGCCGAAAGTTTTCCACAAGGTATGAGAAGGTCATCCAAGAACAGACTGAGGGGCAGCCTGCTTCAGCACAACACACGACTAACTTATTCAGTTGCTGGAGTCAACAGAGGTCAGCTCAAGACTCGTCCTCCCTAAAGTCCTGACCTAGCTCCATGTGACTTTTTCTCTTCCCAGTGATAAAAAATCGCATGCGAGGAAAGGAATGTTCCAGCCTGGAAGAAGCTGAATATTAACATGAAAAGGCTGCATTGACTTTATTCAAAACACATATTTCCAAAAACTACAAAGAAAACCCAACACGAACAAGAAAACAAAAAGTTGTCTTTCTCATTATTAAAAGAGTATAGAAAACGTAACTAATTTAATATTGAATAAAGAAGGTGTAATTAAGTACAAAATACAAATACTTTTCATTCTTATAAGAAAATAAGCGGAAAAAAATCTATTAGTGGGAAAATGAACGAAGAATCTCTTGTGACAGCAGCTAACAGGCGAAGAGAGTTCTTCGGGACCTCGGTCATTATAATGGGTCTTTTCTACATGTACCCCTAAAAATAGCATCTCCTGAAGGAAGGGATGCGATGAAGGATAGACCGGGCGCCAGAATCCCCAGAAGACGATGGACGACATTTGTTTCCATAGGTGGTGAATCCCATATTCCCGGCATGCCTAAGGTAACCTCTCCGGTACCATAGTTATAATTCAAAGTGACTTTAGGTATCCCTAGAAGTACCGCAAGACGAAACCCACTAGAATACAAACTCACTCCAATTCTGCCCTCTTTGGAAGTTATATGGAACGTAAAAAATCTCGCTATTCATTTCTTTATTGGTTTCTGCATCTCAAAACCAAGCAGAATTTGTGAAATGTTCTTCTAAATGTCTCATATATGAGGACATAGGAATCAAGCGCTGTAGACTGTAGGTGAGGGAGTAAATGTTGGGGTGGATAGTGTGACGTGGGGAAATCGCTAAGAGTATGTGCTCTGGTTAATAAATATATTAAGTTGTCTCGTGTTACATTGTTATTTGCCTGTTTGATACTGTCTGTTGACTGATTATGAGGACCTTTGTGCATTTCGTGGCAGTTTAAGGTCACTGAATGAACAAAAAGTTCAACCATTAGAAGAAAAAATGTTACGTTCTTTTAGTGTACACCTCCTTATAGATTTTTCCCAATATGAGCATATTAACTTTCTACTTTTTAAGCATTCCAGGCTTAAAAGTAGAGAAGGTGTTTTCAATATTATATAAGTAATGGAGCAATGGCGCGGTTCTTTTAAATTCAATTAAGAATTAAATTCAAATAAAATTTCATTTAATGCTGGTTGTCGAGGTTTTACGATGCAATTATTGACGATAAAGCATTACTAAATAATGCCAAGAAGAGTGGCAATTGATTTACCATTATGATATTGTATGTATTGATTTAACGTGACTATTTTTATTTGGTTTATTTACGGACGCTCTTTAACATCTCAGGCCATGAGCGTCCCATTCAATTTAGGGCGTGGAACGGCCGACAAATTTTGCTCAGAGGTCTCTTCTTTCAAGCTTGAGGTTCTTTTTCGTTCCTAAATGTACAACACGGGACCCACGGTTTTATTTTCCTTCCGAAGGACACCATACTTAGGATTTTTACGCCCGAAAAAATCCACCGGTCCTGGCCGGGATCGAACCCGCGATCTTGGGTTTAGGAGACAAGTATGGTTACCACAACACCTCCAGGACCGACAAACGTGAATATTAGCACAAAATAAATATATTTATTAACTTGACTTCTTGTAATTTTTATGGTTAGAATACGAGCTCTATCGACCTTTAGGAGAATACTGATGCGTCCCTTATTGAAAACATGAAAATATGCCAAGTGTATGACTCTGTAATCGACGCCATGGAATAAAATAAGAGAGTGGAATGCTCCCGGAATATAAATATCCATTCCAGCATTCTCCGAAGTGACCAGGGGAAACTGGGAAAACTATGAAAAAACCTAACGTGAACATATTCGGCTCAAGAGAATTGAACTCCGAGTCTCAAAAAGATTCAGCCATCTTATAAATTTTAAGTTTTACTATACAAACATTCATTTTATGTGAGAGATATTTCGATCGCATTTTCAATTATCATGTCGGGTTTCAAACTTGATTGATAGATGTTAGTGCCGTAAACGGTTATTAGTGTTGCTAAGAAATCAAATATTTAAATTTAGTTTCATGTGTTTATGTTAACATGCAGTGTACCTAACACCAAATTGTTGGTTGTGATTTCAATAGGTTGTTGCCTGTGTATTTAAATTTATAAGCACATAAATAGTTTTAACTAGTGAGTTTACTAAATAATATATATCACCGCAAAAAAGCTTGTTGAAATAGTGTTTCTTAAAAAAAATAGAGTTATTATAAACAGGTTTACTATAAAGTAAGAGATTACAATTTTAAATACTTGTAAATAAAGCTGATAAGGAACCTAAACAAAACAGAAGGAGAAGTACAAAACTAGTTTGGCATGGAAGAAACTCTGGAGCTTAAAGGCAATCTAAATCGCAGAAGAAAACCACCAGGAAGAAAAGAGTAGATTCCTGTAACCTTCTAGTGCTTAGGGTTTATTCAACATGGTTTATAACAACAAAATACATAAAATTGTATGGAGAGAAAAATCGAATATTTAATATCGAAGAACACAATCAACAGCGCCTAAAGAGGACTGCAATGAAAGACTTGACACTATTATCAGAGAGGTGGGAAGAGGACATGTGAAGATGAGTCCAGTCAAATAAGCCTATGCAGCAAACAATACAGAACCTGCGGATAAGGTAAAGAGTGGAGTAGCGGCCAAAACACTCACGTTCCGACCTGTTCAAGAGGACGTAAGATTGCCTTTGGTTTAGAGAAGCTAAGACATGCAACATTGAAAGATTCGCAACCCTTTCCTACTCGGTGTCAGTAACAAGTGAACATACGAAATGGATTTATATAGAGTTAAGATACTAGATGTAATTGTTAAGGTTTAAGTATACAGGTATATAATTAAGTAATTAATTCGATTATTTATCTAAGTTGATCGAAATATATGACTTAGGTCTTGGAAATAATTACGAATAGAAGAGAAAATACAAGCCCTAGCTTATTTGAACGGCTCTTCCGCGAGATGCCACTGCCTCTATTAGAAGCAGGTGCCAGCTCAAGTAATGGCATTCCAGCTTATTTGAATGAATGAATGAATGAATGAATAAATGAATGAATGAATGAAGCCACTATGTCCCAACCAGGGCTAGGGCCTCGCAAGCGGGAGGCTCATTTCTCATATGGTGAGCTAGTCTATGAGCTTTTGTCACTATGAGTTTGTTAAGTCTATATTGTTTCTTATTTTACAAGTTTAACTAGAAGGTTCAAGTGCTGAGTCTATTTAGTTTTTTTTTTTACCATAAGTTTGGTATCCCTTTCACTATTGGCTTCGGTTGTTTTTTTTCTGCAGTTCTGTTCCAGAGTTCTTTCAGATGCCGCGATTCCGTACTACGCTGGTTCAGTGTGGCCCAACTCCTCTTCCTCTTCTACCGATTCGTGGAATGGAATGAATGGTGTTTAACGCCCGTTTTTGCTACAGAGGCACCACAGGCGTTGGGCACTGATGATATAAGAGATGAAATGATATATTGGGAAAGGATTTATTTTTAAGGAAGGAATCGTTCCAGGCCTAAGTTTAGGGTACCTCCCCGGCATTTGCCATTTATGAGGACTGAGGATAACCTGGAAAAAACCTCAGTCAGGAAGGACGGTCCTGGCGGTATTCGAACCCAGACCTCCCGCTCACGAGTCCGAGACTTAACGATCTCAGCCACCCGTGGCGGTACCGATTCGTGGACCCCATGTGGTAGTTATATGTCCCCATCTGCTACTTGGTAACCTTGCTACATGTCCGCCCCATTTCCACTTCAGGCTGTTCGCACGTTGAGCCACTCGTTTAGTCCCGACATCTTTCTTAATTCTCCAAATGATATTTTATCCCTGAGGGATATTCCTAGTATTTTGCGCTCCATTTTACGTTGGCAGATGCTAATATTATTCTTTTCCACTTCTGTTAGACTCCAAGTTTAGCATCCATATAATAGTGTTGGGAATATGCATGAGTCCAGCACATCTAATCTCGGCTCAAAGTATGAATTTTATAGATCAGAATGCTTTCCATGCTGAGGAAATTGTTTTGTTGATTTCTTTGCCCCTATGATGCTGGAACGCAACTGTTTGTCATAATTACCGTAGGCAGTTATGCCTGGAAATGGCAATATTGCAGGAGGGCTGTTCAATAAAAAGTTATCATACTTTTATAGGCATAATTTCTCGCGCTAAAATTTAACTTAACAATATTTTGTAGTTTTATGCGTAATGTACACTTGTCTCTAATAGGTAACAAGCAAAGAACAATAAGCTGCTCTGAAATTCTGCTTTTATCTCAACCCTTCATCAGAGGCATAATATAATGTTAAAAGAGGCCCATGGAGAGTTTATTCTTCTCTAAAACGCAGCTCGAAGATGGTTGAAAAGGTTTAAAGAAGGGGTGCAATCAATTTCAAAGGAAGGCGAACCCCAGCGTTCAATTTTGTGCTATAGCGGAAGTAAATATACACATTGCGTCGAATAACGCTGAGAACACTTTCAGAAATTCTGGAAATTTCATTGCATGGCACACACACGTTGCTTATTCCGGAACAAAAAGAGGTTTGCGTGCAGATGAAAATGATATTACATACAGGAAGTTGCGGAGTATTTTTCAAAGGTAATCACTATTGTTGAAACCTGGCTAAATCATTTCAATTCTAAAAAGCGCAGCGTGGAAATTTCCATCAACACCTCCCCTAAAAGGGTGGGGGGTTGCTTCTGCAGTTTCTTTTTTTTCCCGATATTCAAGAAATGCTTTACTAGCATGTCTTCCCTGCACACACAACTGTAACTGGGGAATACTTCAGACAGGTCGTGAAAACTCTGTAAGGCCATATTACGCAAAACGTCGCATTTCTATGCAACAAGCTGGATGTTACACGGCCGCACATCGCAAATGTTGTCCCTGAATATCTCACAAAGTAAATGCGAAGTGTGTCCATCGCCATCCTTACAGTCCAGATTTAGCCCCGTGTGATTTCTCTCTTTATTCCCATATTGAAGAAATACCTTTGTGATTTCCATCATCAGAAATAGTGGTGAAGGCTGTGGAGGCGAATCTGAAGGATCTGTCAAAAAATAATTTCCAGCATGTCATTGAAGACTGGCCGAAACTGTGGGAAGTTTGCATTACGTCCAACGGAGGCTACTTTGAGAGATAGGAGAATAAGTATGCTGTCCAAAAATTTTTATGATAATTCTTTATTGAAAATCCCTTGGTAAACAATTAAATTAGGTCAAGCCTTTAAGCAGTTCAAGACAAATTTGGTATACCGAAGATTTCAATTGGGGGGGAAAAAAAAGAACAGAAAAGAAAAATGCCATTTAATTTTTAATATGCTCACAAGTTTAAAAATTACAAATATATCCACTTTCATAGAATTAACAATTAATTGCATTTCTTTTAACTTCATAAAATATGAGAATTCTTAGGTTTATTTTCACTCATTTCATACCAAAAAGTTTCCTCGAGGTTATTCAAAGTATTTAAATTAACCACATAGGAAAATTTGAAACCTTTTGCCAATATTCCAAGATAAGTCTTAGAAATTCGCAAGAAGAAAGGGGAAGTAAGTCATGCCTCAAACAATGCCCATGACCTTTAGGGAATTTAATTTTCAACAACAAACTTTAACAGGGATTCATTGTTGTATCTTATCCCTTTATAATTTTTATTTTAATTTATTTAATATTTTGTCATCAATAAACATCTGTTATGGGCAACTAACTTTTGCTACTTTCAAATTACCGGAAATTCTTAGTAAATTGCGATCCTGCGTTTTTATTTTCTTGTTAGTAGACTTCATATTTTATTTTTAGCTGTGAAATAAATCATTGTTAGAATAACTATTAAAACTATGTTTTGTCCTTTAGGATGTTATCTTTTATTTGACACTGTTATAGTTGCGAATTTTCGCTTTAAATAATGAGATAGATTTGGAAATATGTCAGGAGCAGTACCTACTTTTAATTTCCATCTTTGCTTTGGAGTTTCGAAATGCTTTCTTCGATTTTAACAATGAGACGGCCAAAAATGCGAATCACACATGGAGCATTTGGATGAAAGTTATTTGTTTCTGCTAAGAATAGCTTTTGCCCGTTTTACTAACTCTTAATATTTATCTTTAGGCGGCTTAAAGAAGAGTTTATTTTCACACGTTTTATAACAAAACTTGCAACTGGAATAAATAGAGTAGGGATTTTTTCTATTTCTACTCCTCAATTCCACAAATAAGTGTTTTAAACCCATAAAATAAACATTTTAACCGAACACTTGCCATACACTTGTCACTTACAAGATTTATTCTTCCTAACCGCATGTAACATTTCACACAAACTGATCAAACTCCCTCTACAAACGACAATAGGATCGGTCCTGGTGGTGTAGTGGTAACCATACTTGCCTCCTAAACCCAAAATCGCGGGTTCGATTACGGTTAGGACCTATGGATTTTTTCGGGTGTAAAAATCCTAAGTAAGGCTTCCTTTGGAAGGGAAGTAAAGTCGTGAGTTCCGTGTCGTACATTTACGGCACGATAAAGAACCTCAAGCCTGAAAGAAGAGGTCTCTGAGCAAAATTTGTCGGCCGTTTCACGCCCTGGTTTGAATGGGACGCTGATGATGTTAAAGAGCGTCCATAAATAAACCAAATTATAAAAAACAGTGGTGCCACTAGTTCGCAGTTTCACCGCGAGCTCTTACTTCAGTAGAGAAGTGCTTGCACTCTGTTTTATTCGTTATGCTTGTATATTCAAATTCTGAGTTTCAACAGAAGTTTGAACGCTTGTCTGGAAGTCATGGTGCACGAGATATAATACACACAAACAAAACGGGAATATTTTTGGCAAAGACCCGACAAAGAAATGGCTGTAGAATACAGGGAGGAGTAGGGGAGGCAGAACGAGTAAAGGGGAAGGTGCCCTGAAGTAAGAATTTTATATATGTATTGATATATTATATGAAACTATTCATAGTAAATGTATAATTTACTATACACAAATGTAATTATTTGCGTAGTTATGTATTTATCACAATAAAAGGGCTCCACAACCACGACCAACACTAATACTACTACCAACTATTATTTGGACACGTTACCAAATAAGTACACTAGTACTAGTCAACAAGAGGCATGGAATGTTATGCTTTATTGTATTGATATATTATATGAAATTACTCATAATAAATGTATGGCATATGTATGTACCTTTGTAAACGTATATATAAGAACCTAATCACAGTACCTATTATTTATAATGTTGTATCATTATAGGAACGGTATAACATGTACGGTCGTAAGAATCATGTAACAAATGATACATCACCACTCCCACCACCACCACATTATTATTATTATTATTATTATTATTATTATTATTATTATTATTATTATTATTATTATTATTATTATAAACCATTCACAACAAAAATTCATTATTAAAATGCTAATATTTCAAATATATGGAGGAACATTTGCATTCTCAAAGTGCATTACATAATTTATAACAACATTTATTTCTTTCAAATCTGGTAGCAATAATTGAATGAAAAAATGTGTTTAATACACATATATTATTATTATTATTATTATTATTATTATTATTGTTGTTGTTGTTGTTATTATTACATATGTGTGGAGAATTTCAGTATATTCCGATCAGTAATTTCGGTGTTATCAGTATTTCTTTTTCGTCCCTAATCCATTTTGCTGCACGTTAATGATCTTGCATTTACTATACAATGGTGTAACTTTGATGTGAATGGGTTGCAGTGAATTTAAAAATCTGTTTTTAATCGTTGGCTCAGCTTCTACTAATTACCATTGCGTCCTGAAACCGTGCTCTATAATGCTTGTTTCTCAATTAAACAAGATAATGACATTGGAATTAAATGCGGACACTACGAATACTTGTCATTGACATCCTGTTGTAGAAAGCCGGGAATGAAATGAAAATAAACGTGGAGAGGTTCCGCCTAATACGTTGGAGTGCGCTGCAGTATTAATGTTGCCATAATATGGGTATTATTCGTATGCATAATAAAACATTCCAAACTCTATTAATGGCGGTTGCAAACACACCATATTTCCTGATCCCACGAGATTAAACCCGGACTACCGGTGTTAATGCATGATATTAACACGAGAGATGTCGTTTGTCACAACTTATAAATCCGCATTATACTCTCTGTTTGAGTTTAAAGCGGAAAATTAGATTTATAGGTTAGAAAACTAGCGCAGGTACAAAACAAGTATTTCGGCGAATGCGCGAAAAGCCATGTAAAGATAATGTGTGAGCGAAAAGTTTCGTTGCAGTAGATATACAAACAAATTTTGGTAGCGAGGTTAGGTGTTTTTAACTATGGCTATAAAGCATTTCGGAGCAGGGCAAAAATAAGCTACCTTAGCATATCATGCGTGATAATTTGTAGTCCAGCACTAAAAGCTTTTTAAGCGTTCTAGACGCACCAATTATCAGCTAGCATAGCTGTAAACTTCTCGTACTAAACTTTGAGTAATATATTACCGGCGATTACCTCTCCAATGCACGCCTCGCGTTAAGTGTGCAAAACAGGGACTTGCAGCTATATAGTCAAGTGGAACCATTTGTTTTTCTCATATAAACATAATGCTTTTATAAAACCTTTCTAGACAGCCGGTGCTAAAAGTAGATATTATAAAAGCCGACAATCATTTTAAAACGGGATATTACAGAGAAACGAGATAAAGATAATTTCTCTTAACGTTACAGTGCGGAAAATAAACGACTTTCAACTGTTTAAACAACTAAAACTCGACGCAAAGCCCGGCAGCTTAGTTTCGTAATCATACAATACAAAATTAAAGATTTTTTTAAACGAATAGTTGCATATGATACTCTGCTAAAATGCTATTTTAGTTTGTGAGTGCGGTATTTGAGAAAGAAGGCCAAAAGTAGACATTTAATTATTTCAGGCTTCCATTTTAACGCTAGGCGTGGCCGAGGTCATTAAGGCACGGACTCGTGAGCGGGAGTTCTAGGGTGCGATTCCCGCCGGAACCGTCCTTCCTGACTGAGGTTTTTTCCAGGTTTTCCTCAGTCCTCATAAATAGCAAATGCCGAGGAGGTATCCTAAACTTAGGCCTGGAACATTTCTTTCCTTTAAAAATATCCTTTCCCAATTTATCATTTCATCTCGTGTATCATCAATGTCACTCCCTGGGTGCCTCAGTAGTAAAAAACGGTCTTTAAAAATATTTAAAAAGTCTTCTATTTTATACAAGATGCAATATTGTAAATTATAGGCAATTGATAACATACTGTTATGCATTTTTGTATGACAATGGGGATAAAAGTAGAATTAGTTAGCACCATTTGTGTTGGTACAAAAAACTGCTGTGCATAACGCACCACTGTAAAGCATGCTCTCCAAATGGTGTGCTGTTCATGATATAATCGTCATTTATCTACAAATTTGTATTTTTTTCTTCTAAAAAGTCAAATTAGTAACAATATTATCGCTTTACAGCTAAATTGCGTGTTATCATTTACCCCTTTGTTTCTAATATAGTTAATACACATTATTACATATGTCAAATTTGGATGGCGGGTCAGGGGAAGAAAAAGACTGCACAGAGGCGTGCTAGGAACGCTTGAGGGATATGGATTGGCATTAGATAGTTACTCAAAGCAGGGGGATGATTTCGCTGAAAGTATAATCGGAGTTAATATCTGAATGGTAAATGAAGAAGTATATCAAAACAGAGTAAACTCAAAGGGTATCATGTGGCTCAGACTAGGGGCATGGCGGATGATTAAGATCACCAGCAAATATGAGCGGAAAATCTGCCCCATGCTATAGGAAGGCAGGTCATGGCTACATATTCTGATTTCAAGAATAGTAGAAAGCAGGGAAAAACATCTACTGCACCCCTTTACGGAATAAATATATCTCTCCATGTTGAGCTTATATTCAAAATGAAACCAAACCATTTTTAAGATTAAAAAAGTCCAAGGAAATTAATACAATAGCAATAGTAGTACAGTAGTAGCAGTAGCAATAGTATCAGCAGCAGCAGCAGCAGCAGCAGTAGTAGTAGTAGTAGTAGTAGTAGTAGTAATAGTAGTAGTAGTAGTAGTAGTAGTAGTAGTAATAGTAGCAGTAGTAGTAGAAGTAGTAATAGTAGTAGTAGTAGTAGTAGTAGAAGTAGTAATAGTAGTAGTAGTGGTAGCAGCGGTAGCAATAGTAATAGTAATAGTAGTAGTAGTTGTAGTAGTAGTTGTAGTAGTAGTAGTAGTAGTAGTAGAAGTAGTAATAGTAGTAGTAGTGGTAGCAGCGGTAGCAATAGTAATAGTAATAGTAGTAGTAGTTGTAGTAGTAGTTGTAGTAGTAGTAGTAGTAGTAGTAGTAGTAGTAGTAGTAGTAGTAGCAATAGTAATGGTAGTAGCAGCAGCAGTAATAGTAGTAGTAGTAGTAGTAGTAGTAGCAGTAGTAGTAGTAGTAGTAGTAGTAGTAGTAGTAGTAGTAGTAGTAGTAGTAGAGCAGCAGTAGTAGTTGTAGTTGCAGTAGTAGTAGCAAGCCGTAGCAGTAATAATAGCAGCAGCAGTAGCAGTAGCAGCAGTAACAGTAGTAGTAGTAGTGGTAGAGCAGCAGTAGTAGCAGCTACAAGCAGTAGTAGTAATACCATCAGCAGCAGCAGCAGTAGTAGTAGTAGTAGTAGTAGTAGCGGCAGTAGTAGTGGTGGTAGTAGAAGTAGTAATAGTAGTTGAAGTAGTAATAGTAGCAGTAGCAGCAACAAGTAGTAGTAGTAGTACTAGCAGCGGTAGCAATAGTAATAGTAGTAGTAGTAGTAGTAGTAGTAGTAGTAGTAGTAGTAGTAGTAGTAGTAGTAGTAGTAGTAGTAGTAGTAGTAGTAGTAGTGGTGGTGGTGGTGGTGGTGGTGGTGGTAGCAGCGGTGACAATAGTAATAGTAGTTGTAGTAGTAGTAGTGGTAGTAGTAGTAGTGGTGGTAGCAGCGGTAGTAGCAGCAGCAGCAGCAGCAGCAGCAGCAGCAGTAGTAGTAGTAGTAGTAGTAGTAGTAGTAGTAGTAGTAGTAGTAGTAGTAGTAGTAGTAGTACCAGCAGCAGCAGCAACAGCAGTAGTAAAACTTATGATGCAACATTTTCGAAGTGAAAAGTGAAGTGTCAAGTACACAGTATAGGTGATTTTGAACTCTGCTTAGCGTTCCAATGTAAGATTTAGGGACTCGCAACTCTAGCCTTGACCCTCTGATATCATGTACCCTGACTCGCGTCAGATTTATGTTGATGCCTAATTTGAAAGAATTTTCTATCTCTAGTTATAACTATTATTCCTTGTTCCTGCTATGAAGGATGGAAGAACATCATTAACTAAATCAAAACTAAACGTTTTTGATGCAGTTCATACCAGAGCGTTGCAGTAATCAGCAGCCTGCTTCTACGCCCACAAAACAAAACCCTTTGAGATGGTAAAATAACTATAGTGAAGAACATTGTTGTATCTGATAGTGGTTTTCGAGAAAGAACTATTATTAATATTACGTTTACTTTCTGAATGTTTTCGTATGAGTCTCAAATAAACATTTTTACATCAGTCTACAAATTATTAATTATTAATTTCAAAATTATATTTCAGTTTCTACTTTATAAACTGCAAAAATCATCACTTACAGATCTACTTGAATACATGAAAATCGTGTATCCTTATTGAACCACCATATAACTACATTTTTTAACCTATGAAAAAAAGTATTTATTATTGAAATTGTGGTACAAACCGTTAGAAGTTGGAGAGTTGTGGTGCAGATGTTGTTTGTTGATCAGTAAGGGATTTCAAGTCGTGCTTAGTTGAAAACCTCTCTCGTTTATATTATCTGGATGTCGCTCCATTTTTAAGACCTCTCTTCTAACCAGATTAAAATATTCTGTAGTTGTTGCAATTATTTCTGTGTTTTAAAATTTAATTGCATGGAAATTTTGAAAGGACTAGTTCCACAATCGCAGATTTCTTAACAATGTACATATCCTTTTCCACATTTGTATGGTACTTCATATATTCCTGTGGAGCTGAAAAGATTCCTTGGATCTGTCACGGAATGCAGTTTTTCATCTATTTTTGTTGTGATTGTGAAAACAGTTTTTTCCCCCTCCTTTCTCAAGACCTTGCAATATGTAGCGTGACTTCTAGAAATGGCAGGAATGCTCAATTTTATCTTTATGATCCGGCATAGAAGTTGTGATTTTTGGCTTTTCAAGGCTCGATGTATTTCTTTCTTGCAGTAGCAATTAACTTGCAAAGCTCTTTGGAGATTAAGTTCAGCATTCAGTTCCTCAGGTTCGGTAATGCTTTTGGTTTGGTGAATCGTGAATATTTAAACTTCATGCTCTGGAGTACCATATATTGTAAACTGTAAATGGTTGCGTTTGGGTAATATGTTCGCTTTATGACGTTCACTGAATTGGTGCATTTTAAAAGTTAATGAAATTATGATTGCACTATTAGAATTAAAGGTAGTTCTGTAAATGAAAATTTCAATTTTTATTACTGTCCAATTACTGAACATGGTTATTTCAGGAAAGATAAAGTGGAACTCTATAAAGACGAACCCATTTGCAGATCGTGCAAACAGAACCAGGAGACCGCCTCGCACATTCTGTTTAATTGCCCACCGCTGGTAAGAAAAACCAGGGAAGACCTGAAAGGTGCTGCTGCAACTTGTTCAAGGAACAGCTTTTGGGAAAGAGCGAAGGCGTCTCTTCCTAAGGGGTTGCACAATAACTCCTCGCTCCCCGTTATGTAAATAGAAATTAAAAAAAAAAAAGTTTCTGTTTAAAAGGAAAGTTCCAATTCCTATGGCACATGTATATTTAATTTGAAGCAGACGGGATCAATACATCCTTGTCGTCAAGTGTTCTTGCACCTCTGCAGCTGCCCTCTGATGCATTTACAATTGCTTTTGCTAGTTGCTTTTGCTGGATTTAGATCATTCGTAAATTGAATACTTGACATTTTATACTCACCTAATATTATGCTTTATTTTATTATGTAATGAAGTATAAATGTTCGCAACAAGTATGTTATACCCGCAAAGATTTGAATGAACACTTTTGCCAAAACGCCTTGTGGTGCTCTAGACGCTTTTTGTTGAGACTTATCGAATAACTGTCAGTAACGTCTTGCTATCCAATACGATCTGTCGGTTAATCATCATATCAAGTTTATCTTAGTACTCAGCAATGAAGCATGAATTTGTCTAAAAGCTCATTTATCTCATTGAAGCATTAAATCGAAGTACCAGATTACGGTTATCAATATTTATACTTAAAAACCAATAAATGCAACTTTAGAACTGTTTATAATT
Organism: Metallyticus violacea; assembly: GCA_030762175.1. Lineage (NCBI taxonomy): Eukaryota > Metazoa > Arthropoda > Insecta > Mantodea > Metallyticidae > Metallyticus > Metallyticus violacea. The sequence continues at coordinate 54,290,066 of CM060839.1, forward strand.
TGATCTAAAATAATTACTCACTTAGTACAATTAAAAATTAAGTTATCTACTAAATATTCTGAGTTTTACATCGATTTCTATATGACTATAAATGACCTGTATTGAATTAACTAAATTTTAATGTAAATATTTATTTTTCGTAAAACAGAAATTTATTTTAAATTTTGTTACAAATTATAATTTTGATGAATGCCATTATACATACTATTATTATTAAAAATTAACTGATAGCAATAAAGCTATTCAAAAATTAAGTGCACATACGTCTAACAGACTGTCAACAACGTATTTATTATATTCTACGGCTTCAAGTATTACTGTTATAATACGGAAACATTATTACAAAGTATTTAAGTACTTTTAGTTAATCCGAAAGTTAGACAAACATGATGAATATATATCAAAAATAAAAAGAAAGTAACACTATCAACAATGTAACAAATTAACAGTAATTATGAAAGAAGAAAAGGATAAAACACTTGGATAAAGTTACACTTGAAATTGCTATATTTCGAACTACTTGAGTTCTTCTATGACAAGAAGACAAGGGACGATGATAAAAGTAAATATTGAGTATCGAAGGTAACGCTATGCATGGAAACAGATGAAACTAGAAATGAGAGTGTGGGGGGAAAAAAATAATACGTAAGATTTAAACCAGGAGGTATACGCGCTCTATGTAAAAATATAGCTGCCATTTCTCTATCTCTGAGTAAACTTTCAGAGCATTGCGTAGGTAACGCATCAATAACTGTTAGATTAAAAGCATCATCAAATTCCTTACAGTGAGATAAGGCATGTTGGGCAACCCGGCAAGGGAGACTTGGTTTTAACAGAACGTCTATGATTGTTCATATGTAGCGAAACAACAGTAGAAGTTAAATCAACATAAAATGCTTTGCAAAGCTTACAAGATAACATATATACGGCGTTCTTGGAAGAACAGGTTAAATGTTGCCGTAATTTAAGATGGCGTTACTATTGGCTACTAAATCTTCTCAGCCTACTTCAAATGTTACTCCTTGCCTTCTCAAGTTTCGTCCTCTCTCCAAACTTGAATCTCCTCCTTTACCTTCTAGCCATCCATTAGAAATGTTTATTAACGGATTTTTAACTTTGATTAGTGATTCAAATTTCTAGATAAGATCACTCCGAAAGATAATTTAACTTTACGTGAGAAATCAGCACTTAAAAGATTATCTAATAATCTTGATGTTATTATTCTTCCAGCCGATAAAGGGCCCTCAGTAATACTACAGGATATTTCTTCTTACAATGTTGAAGCTTACCGACAGCTTGAGGATGTCACTTATTATGAGCTATTGTCTTCCGACCCTACAGTCAAGTTTAATGAAGAAATAGCTTCTTTTATTGCCTCTTCTGGTACTACCGAGGGACTCAGTTCCCAAGATATCCCTCTGCTTACTTCTCATGTCCCTCGTACTCCGACCATATATTTTCTCCCTAAAATTCATAAAAAGAACTGTCCTGGCCGCCCAATAATAGCCAACTTCGATTCCCCCACTGAACGTATTTCCGCTCTAGTAGATTGTTGGTTACAGTCATTTGTTACGTCTAGGACATCCTATATCAAAGATTCCTTCCATTTTTGAGTTTACTAAAGAAAGTTGACCCTTTGGCACATTCTAACATACTTCTGGCCGCTATGGATGTAACGTCACTCTATATTAACATTCCCCACCATGAAGGATTAGCTGCTGTTAGACATCTCTTGGACTCTCGAGAACCTCCTCATACCCCATCCACAGATTTCATTTGTCATCTTGCTTATCTGGTATTCACTCGCAGTGCGTTTAGTTTTGATAATAAATATTATCTACAAATTAAAGGTACTGCGATTGGCACCAGAGGGGCACTGTCTTATGCCAATCTTTTTATGGCTCACTTAGAAGAGGAATTTCTTAAGTCACAACTTTTGACACCATCATTATGGCTGAGATATATTGATGTGATACATTCGTGCTTTGGACTCATGGCTCAGAATTTCTCAATCAGTTCCTTACTAATCTTAATTCCAAATTTTCAGTTAAGTTCACTTCTTTCTCTCCCAATGCTGCTACGTTCCTAGATATTGTTCTTTCTTTATGCAATAACTCTATTCTTACGTCTGTGCACATTAAGCCTACCAATTTACAACAGTATCTTCATTTTGATAGCTGTCATCCCTTGCATATCAAAAGATCTATTCCTTTTTCTCTTTCAATCCGTGGTCATCGTCTTTGTAACAACTTTTCATCTCTTGACAAGTATGTTAAAAACCTAGCTCAAAAGTTGCAAGACCAAAACTATCCTTCCTCTAATTTAAATTCCTGAAAACCCCCAGTGCACAAAACTTTCCAATGCAAACCTAAAACTTCTAATAAGAACTTCATTAACCTTGTTACTACTTGCGTGCCTGGAATTGAAAGCATCAGGCCTATTTTGAAAGAATGTCACAATACTTTGATAATGCATCCATCTTAAAATGATTTTTCTAAATTTGTACTCCACCTTACTTTCACAACATCCCCTAACCTTAAAAGTATATTTCGCCGAAATCTATCTCCTCCAAATTTACCACGTCCTTTTGCTGGCTCATATCCTTGCCAACGCCCTAAATGTAAAACCTGTGCGCTAATTGTGCCGTGTCACTAATTCCACAGCCCGAATTTATCCACAGAATTTTACATTTCTTCATTTGCTACCTGTTCTTCCAAAGCATATTGGTTTAACTTCTACTGTTGTTTCGCTACGTATGAACAATCATAGACGTTCTGTTAAAACCAAGTCTCCCTTGCCGATTGCCCAACATGCCCTCACTGTAAGGATTTTGATGATGCTTTTAATTTAACACTTATTGATGCGTTGCTTCACAATGCTCTGAAGGTTTACTCAGAGATAGAGAAATGGCAGCTACATTTTTACATAAAGTGCGTATACCACCTGGTTTAAATCTTACGTATTAATTCCCCCCCCCTCTCGCATTTCTAGTTTCATCTGTTTGCATGCATAGCGTTACCTTCGATACTCAATATTTACTTTTATCACCTTCACTTGTCTTCTTACCATAGAAGAACTCAAGTAGTTCGAAATATAGCGATTTCAAGTGTGACTATATCGGTTTTATCCTTTTCTACTTTCATAATTTATATATATACACATAAATTATATATAACCTGCATCAATAATAAATTGCAATAACTTATTTTAAGACCATAAATGAAGTGTATTTTTCTTTATTATTTTATAGCTATTTTTGTTGTAAAGAGAAATAAACTAAGGCACTGAATTCATTTTCCTTTAACAGTGTTTTAAAATAAGATTATTGTTGGAACATTATTTAACGTTAAACATGTTGGAATTGTTTGTAAAGGAATAAATTACATTTAAGAAAATGTAAATATATCTACAGTTGACTAAAATGATACTTTAGGATTTGTTTTCGATGTTCAAATTTCAAGTTATGACAACTATATGCACAAAAAATTAAGGTGGGAACGAATTGTTGATGAGAGTTAGACTGTTAAGTGGTAGGTTAAATTTTTCCTATGTTAGCCAGTATTTTGAGAAGCTGATGTTGCAGTGACCAGGGACCCATTGCAATTGAATCTCAGTTGATGCTTTCAGTCTCAGTAATCTTTCTTTACATTGAATTACTAAATCGTCTTCTTGTTGCAGCTCTGGGGAGCCGAATATTTGGAATGCAGAGGTGAAATCAGACAGGAGGACTACCTTTCATTTAACATTCAGAGAAATCAGTGTATTGACCGCTTCCCTTATGGCTGCTATTTCGCCATAAAAATTATTTGTCATTCTTCGCACAGGGAAGACTCCCCTGCCAATAGACGAGAAAACTCCTGCTCCCGTGCATTCATTGATAGCTGAACCATCTGTATAAACATGTAGTCATTCTGGTGCAGGATATGCTGTAGCTATCATTTCGAGCGCTGCCGCTTTCAGGAGTTGTGGAGCTATATCTGTCTTGGGTTCATCAATCCCGGGGATATTAATTGAAAATGGTGGCAGTTGTTTCTCAGAGTACAATTTGGGTTTTCGGAAGCATTGGCTCTCCCTGGACCAATGTAGTACTTCGCCAAGAGTGCTTCGGCGTGTGATATTGGTGTAACCTGCATTTTAATCTTAAAATAGCCGGTCTATATTACTTTCAGAAAGTATCAGCTGTCCTATGGCATCTTTCATAGAGAAACGAAGAAGCTGACAGATTGGCAAAGGAAGTATGCACAATGAATCAACTTTCACCCCCTTCTACCTACGCCGTTATATGCATTGTAATTTCAAACAGTATAAAGAAAGTCGTCGCGGACTCTTGGAGAGCAGCAGCAGTTGGTAAAAGATGGGAACCGATTATATCAAAACCTATCCCCCAACAATCTGCCCCGCGAAGTGGCCGTGGCCACTTTCAGGATGACCACAGGCCACGATTACCTACAAAAATATTTGCACTGAATGGGCGTAGTCGTGCACCCTCTCCTCAAAAGAGGAAGGAACGCCTGATCATCTTCTACACTGTACAGCACTTACGAGTGACTCAAGAAAGACTCATTAGAAGAACAAGCACGGATGTACTGGGTGGCATGGCATCAACGAGTGTTGGCTGATGAAGAAGAAGTATTTAGAGAAGCGCGATTAAACATGAGAAACCCAGTTTTTATGCTCATATATTTAAACTGGGGATAGTGGTTAGCGAAGTTTCAGGAAGGCAAAGAAACCCTTCTATAAATAACGGATATCTCTTGTGAGGACGTGCCACAGCAATTCAACGTCAGTGCAGAAACCTTACAATCCATCTTAATCCGCTGGGAAAAAGATGTAAACTTAGTTTCGGGGTTTTATAACAGTTGACAATGACAGTTGACATATTCTCAAGACATTGTATCATCATGTCCTTTCCTTAGTAATAGTTATTGGAAGGTGTCGGGATGTTTATTATTGGTCCCACTTGGTGGCCAGCTTGTTACTACATTGTAGGTGGGGGAATGGGAATGGGCTGTATGGTTGCTGCGGTAAATAATTTAAGCCCGCTGATCGCAGGATCAGGATCGCAGGATCGCAGGATCGCAGACTGCTGCAGACCACCCCCTACTCTTCTTCGATGAGACTCTCTCGAGGGCATTTCGTTGGATTTTGGTGGCTATGAGCCAAAATTTTCATTCCGATGCAAAAGGTGACGATAAATAACGCTTTGGTGATATCGTTTATTCCCATTAACATGAATATTCAGGCAAACTCACGCCTCACGTCGAACCACAGGCAAGGTAATCTTGGCAAACTCGTAGGTTTATTGCAATAACGAAATGATGCCCAGTGCGAAGAGATTGTTAATTCGACAGAATACTTGATGCAGCTCAATAATGTATCGAAAATTAGCGAGGTGACTGGCACTCAAGCTTGTCATGGGAACTGGTACTTGGTACTTAGGCCGCTCTTCCGCTGATCTCCGAGACGGCACCATACCTGTGTGGGCCCGAAAAACTCTTGAGACTGTTCCCTTTTGAGCAAAATCTATCCCATTTATATCTAATACAAAATGACGTTAACCACGGGCAAGCGAAATAACCCCCCCCCCCCCTCCTGAATTTTACGTTAACGCGTGCACTTGCAACTTTGCCACCAAACAAGCTGGTGTTTCGCCTGAGGTGCGGCATTTTCAACCCTAGCTGCATACCAGAAGGGATTACCTTGCATTGTGTGACTTTTTGCCAAGCCGTCCTGTGTTTGGAGAAAGACGAGAGTTTTTTCCTTACCTTGTTATATTTCTACACGTTATCCAAAAATTGCACTTTATGAACGCATTTAAACACTACAATATTAATTCTACGTATACGAGATGTCATTAAAGTTCCTCCACTATACATAATGTACATACATGTACATAATTACTGACTTGCTAATTCTAAAATTACAAATATTAATACTTTCAATTATTCTGTAATTGACGAGGAGCCAGGGACAGCTTCACCTTGAATAATAACCTTCAGGGACAGCAAATTCGAATATTTGCAGAGAGCAATGGGGACATTATTTAATACTAAAAATAGTATTTTCTTCAGAATATGATGCATTGAAAGATCTGGTTTGGTCTTAAAGGACAGATCGTTTTGATTATTTTATAACTGGCTAAAACGCTAGAGCTTTAGAGGACCTATTTAGTTTTTTTATATTTCATATAATAAGGAAATATTATTTTTTTAATTCATATTAAGAGTAATAAGGACCTTACTCAAACAGTTCCTTAAGATTAACTGAATGAGTGAATTATCTGTTGATATATTTCTTGAGTTTACATAATAAGGTTGCTTCTGGAGATAAGCAGGTTTTTATTTATTAATTCTTTTTAATTTTGGTATTTACATGCATTTCATGTTTATAAATGAACATTGCTCATTCTGCTGTAGCTCTAATTTTACTAAATAATTGTTATAAAACACAAGTCTAATAACTGGTCTAAGATAGAGGGTTCATCCCTACATGCTACATATCTTCAACAGAAATTTATGCTTATTAATAGGCATCGGAATTGCTAGACACTAAAACCGGAATTAAGTTATTTTGGTATTGGACTGTAGACTACAGGCGGGGAGAGATACAATAGGTCACAAGCACAAACCGCACCTGCCGAGAGGTGGCTCATAGTTTACTTGTTTTGGCCTATTAGTTTATGACGTAATTTGATGTTAAATGCTTAAGAATCCGATGCCTACAATAACGAATGTTTAGATCGTAGCTACTAAGAGAAACAGGTACGAAGTAAGTTATGCACAAGAGAGTAACAATTGAAATATGACACCTAGGTTAGGTTTAAGTTTAAGGAGGAACCTTGTAATAGCCAACGTGTGCTTAAGTTAGGTGTTCGTTTATGTTTAGTTTAGGAAATTTGTCTTAATTCAACTTTATCTTATACCCCTTTGTCTGTGCGCTTCTGTCTTGTGTTTTCCATGCTGTTAGTAGCCACCATATTAATTTATTATATTTTACTGACTGGAGTGTTGTTATTGTTAACATTATTTTTCTCGCATTAATATTCTCTGCTGTATGATTTTTCATTTATACTTTTAGTATATCATTATTTTTATTTATTTTAATACCAATTTTCTGTATTATTATTTCTATTCATTAAGTGTCTGTTCCTTTTTATGTGCCTTTAACATATACCCTAATACTTCTACTTACATTTTTAACCCATTTCTGTAATGTCAATATCTCATTTGTTGTTGTATGCCGCAATTCCGTCAGAGCAAACATGTTATAAAATACAAACTGCCCCGATGACATACGAGGACCATACAGAAAGTAAGGTTACAAGGGCTCCTAAAAATGTTTTGTGTCGAAGTTGGCGCACCTGGCGTATAGGGTGTATCCTAACGATCAGTTTGCTTGGTCCCGCGTGTTTGTCCGCCATTTTGTTCAGTCATAGTGAATTCTTCGTCGCGCGCTCCCGTCACCTCCCGTCCGTGCGAAATCCGCGCGTTCATTCGCTTTTTGACTTTACAGAACAATACCGCCGCGAATATCCATCGGAAGTTTATGGTGGTGATGTGATGTGATGTGATGAGTCAACATGTCAAGAAGAGGGTTAGGTTGTTCAGAGAAAGCCGTACTGATACTCGCGACGAGGCAACGAGTGGGAGACCAGCAGTGATTTCTGACGAACTTGTGCAAAAATTGAAGAACAAATGCGAAATGATCGCTGAGTGATGCTTGACGATGTTCACGAAGAATTTTCTGACATTGCTCGAAGTCTCCTTGGTGTTATTGTGTCGGAAAAACTTGGTTACAAGAAGTTGTGTCGAGATGTGTGACCGCAATGTTCACACCGGACAGCCGCGCGTGAATTTTTGCATCTTTTTGAGGAAGAAGCTTTACTGGACTCTATCGTGGTGGGGGAGGAGAGGTGGATGTGTCACTACACCCCAGAATCCCAAATAAAAAGTTCAGTGGCGTCATTCATCTTCTCCAGCCACCAAAATGTTCAAGACGACCCCTTCAGTCGGAAAAGTCATTGCATCTGTTTTTTTTTTTTTTTTGAACTTTAAGGGAATCTATTGGTGGATATTATGCCTAAAGGGACTACCATTAATGCAGAGACTTACTGAAATACCCTAAAAACTCTAAAGAGCGACTCAGAACCGCAGAAAGGGAAGTCAGCCTCCTGCATAAAAACGCAAAGTCTCACACCGAGCGAGTTTCATAGGAGCTGCTGACATCGTTTGGATGGGATATTCTCACCCACTCCTATTCTTGGTGCCTTTGGGGACCTTCACCTTTTCACTAAACTAAAGGAGTTTTTGGGTGCATAATGTTTTTTCAACGACCAGGAGGCCGAGGAAATTGTGAAGAAGTGGCTGAAAGAGCTGGCGGCGGAGGTCTATGACACTGGCATACAAAAGCTGGTGTCCGAACTATAGAAATGTATCGATTTCGACGGTCATTACGTTGGAAAATAGTATAATATATTTGTGAAGTATCCTGTGAATTTCAATTAAATACACGTATTTTTCGATCCTACATAAACGATGCAACCTTATTTTCTGGATGACCCTCGTACTTACATTTTACTTAAAGTGAAAAATTACATAGGAAGCATTATAAAACTACTACACTGTTTGTTTAATACCATTCGACAGCTATATTTGTAAAGCTTGTATAACTAAAGACAATTTATACATGAGAAGTTCATGTACTTAAAACAGAAACTACATTAATACAGCGATCATTTCGAGACACTTACATGGCGGCATTCATTTGTTTGGTGACGCATTATGCAGTAGTTTGGTCCCATCGACAGCCGGCCCGCTAAGGATTGCTAAACTATGGGCAAATGGGCAAAAAAGGCACAAATTCTTATGAGTCAAGAATAAATCTTAGTATTTATGGATGAATAAGAGATCCAAATTAGTAGAATATACAACGTGCCGATATATTGTCACCATTTACCGCAAAACAGCCATTGTAGCGTCTAAACAACATTTTGATTACGATAGCTATTCGTAAAACATATCCTTCAAACTACATCCTACGTGGAGCAATTTAGAATGAATGCAGTGTCTATAAATAAAATCCAGGAACATTAGAGAAATAACAAAAACACACCGAGAAGAAATGGCGAAAATGTCTGTATCTCCCATCTTCTTAATTTACAAAAAAGTTGTCAATCGGCAAGTGGTATTGAGAGAACTGGTATGGCGCGCAATTGGCCGAGATCCCTGTGATGCTAAAGCGAGGTCCAAACAAGTGAATGGCATATTATTGTTACAAAATATTGTGTAATACTAAATTAGCGAGACTAAGATACTAGAAGTCTAATCTTTATATTATTTCCAATTTTCGCACGTAATTTTGACTTTCTTTCCCCCCCCCCAAAATCCTTTAAAATTCCTTAAAAATTTAAAAGTTCATTTGATAGAATACTCCAAACTCATCCTGCCCCTTTCCTGCCAACGTAGAAGACTTGCAGGCATGAACGCGACTAAAAGACATATTATTTGCAACTGACAGCATTGGATTCATTAGGGAGTAGGGCAGGTGGTTTATGAACCATGTTTGAAATGCAATGTTCATGATTGCAGTGCCCTTGCAGACAATGAAGAGCTCGTTTATCACCTTGAACCATTCCAGTTACATTACTGGCAGTTGAGTACCCACATCTTCGCTTCGTTAGTGCCACTAAGAGGAAATATAACTATGGCAGTTGCTGCAAACGAGAGGTAATTAACAGTCCTGTTAACTGTGATATTATCGGCTGTAAACATAACCTTTGGCAGTAAATCTCCAAACTACTTCACGCAATAATAGTCGGTAGTGCTTCAAACACACAAGATTGCTACACATGATACGGTTATACCACCATAAACCTTTATCAACTAGCAGCACAATATTCACACAAGCAAGAACGGTATGTCAGTACCTCCTAGCTGGTTATGAGATGATAAATAATGCGGTGACTCTTTCTAAACCGGGCTCTACTCCAGGTCAAAGTTGTGCTGGAACAAACAAAGGAAAGCTCAAATAAAAGACAGATGTAATGTGAAGTACAGTTTGTGCGGAAAACAGAAAATATCCAAATGTCCGCTTATTATTATTATTATTATTATTATTATTATTATTATTGGAAATAATATACCTTATATGTCCAATAGTCATAAAAACATATATGAATACAAAATGACAATAGAAATAAATAGGAAGTCAACAGGAAAAATAAAAACAAATTGTGTGTAAAGCAAGGACATAGTCTCTGTACAATATCATTTAATATATAAATGACAACACTCTTCAAGAATGAAAAAAAAAAATATTGCGCAAAAAGGGACAGAGTTATGACGGAATAGATCAGTAAATATTTTGCTAATTGCAGCTATGAGGCAATTATTGTCTCACATTGGTCCCAGGCCCACTTAAAAATAATATTTATATATAATATACTCATCAAAAGGGTCATAGACATATGGTTTACACATGTTGTTACAAGTATAAGAAAGAAAACAAACTACCATTGAAAGGGAAGGTTTCCCCGAAAATGCACATATTGTAACCTTTTTGACTAAGAGAGTATCTTTAAATGTTACTTTAGGTCAACTAAAACTTGGAAAACAACCGGATATTGAAAAAAACGCGATCTCAGGAATTTGGAAAGGACGATTCATTCTTTTGTTAACAGTGTAGGAAAAACTCAGGCAATAAATATCCAGATGGAATCATAAAACCTCTGTTACGGTTCTCTTTTAATATATTATTTATGTCAAGAGTTTAAGACTTAAGATTTTATTGTGGGTGAACCAGAATAAACTCTTAGAAGATTGCCTATGAGAATTAAACGATAATAAATTAGCATAAAAACGATAATAAATTAGCATAAAAGCCTACCAATAGGAAGAGCAAATCACGTGATATTGGAAAGTTATGCGGAATTTATTTATAACACCTAGACCGACGGACAGGCGAATTAATAAAAACAGTTGCAATGGACTTATTACTTGTTTGTCATTTGTTTGTCACTTGGTGCTGAAGTGAAAGGGAGAAGTGTTAGAAAAAAGCAGTGTGTTAATAAATTGTGAAAACTGGAACAGCGAGTGTTTTATATATTTTGTTTGTTTATCACCTCCTTTTCCTGTGAAAGTGCATCACAAAAACGTTCAGCTAATAAATTCAGCTTTTAGCCGAGGAAGAAACATTACTATATTGCGGTACTGAATGAAGGCTCGACCAATCACCCTGATATACCAATCCAATTATAAAATTCGATCACCTCCTTATCCACAACGAATCCCAACCCAACCACAACATAAAAATAATAAATAGATATACACAAATACCGTCGCAGGTGATAAAGTATTAATTTTTGACGAGGAAGATAGATTACAAAAATCAATATACAAACTTAATAAAATAAATAAAGAATATAATATTATACTTTCAAAGACTATAACAAAAGTAATGGCGCTCCAAGGTAAATTCCCAATAAGAACAAAAACTGTGATGGAAAAACATGTAACACTTTCAATATTTATGTTGTGATGTCACAAATGAAGAATATCAAGATTTTAATATAAAACACAAAACTTCAAGCTATGTGTGGGACAATTAGAAATACTTTGAAAAACAAAGTGAGAAAAGACAGTTATAAGATTCTACATTACCATAGTCTTGCCAACTATTTTTTTTATGTAAATTAGGCTTGAACTTTAAAAAAGAAGGAATAGAATAAAATTCAAGCAGCGGAAATGCGCTTTTTACGACCTGGCAAATGTTGCACTAAAGATGTTCTTGTAAAAAATTAAATAAAAAAATAATTGTAAATACAGCCACTATTATAATAATTAGAGAATTATAGACAAAAATGGGTAAAATATTTCCAATAAAAACAGCAATAAAATATCTAAAAATATGCTGGCATATAACCGGAAAGGAAGGACATTATTGGAAGGGGAAAAATGTTTAATAGAAACGAAAATGTGAGATCCATCCGTGATGGAAGAAGGAAAAAAACGTCCTGTTACAGTGAACGTTACTATGTTATTCAGTAGCGTCTACCAGTTGTTCATCTCAGAAGCTGTATGCAAAACAAATGAGCAGAGGTGCTCATAAAAACCTGTATGTGCTTATTTCGTATACCTACAGCATTGTTTCTCAAAAGGTGTGCGGTGGGATTCGCTAGGTGCGCTGCGAAATCCAAGACTTTGTGATATTACTGATAAAAGTAAAAAAGCTACATTCAATAATTTTTATAAAAAATAAACAATACAAACATATTAAAAGTTTAATAATATTTATTTTAAAGGTTATTTAATGGTCCTACAATAAAATATTTTACTTATTAATGACAAACTTGAGATTGTCCTTTCTTACACAAACTGAAGGAAAACACCCATGCATTTCTTGTTCAAATGAAAGATGTCTCTCTCGTTTATGTTTTACACTGTATACAATGCTATAAAGGGAACGCTCTTCCTTAACATCCAAAACTTGAAAAATGGTAGTTCAGTAGATTTCTCTTAAATGTATGGTCAACTATAGTTCTGCAAGTTTTTCTTCTTTCTCCAGGGGGAAATTGCTTGTGGCTTCTGGGGAACAGCATGAAGATTGCCCACTTGGTCCACGATAATGTGAAATTATTTTCTAGAGTTTAAAGTTCGAGTTCGAATGGGGGGGGGGGTGTTATTTTAAAATGTTGGATGAATTGTAATATTTTGTTGTTACAATTCCCTACATCGACGGTTCATTTGATTATTATTATTATTATTATTATTATTATTATTATTATTATTATTATTGTTGTTGTTTATGTTAGGATCTCAGGGTTTGCTATGTGACCCGTTAAGGCCAGCGGGACGAGAAGGTTTCGAACACTAGCCACAAAGAAGAATACACGGCATTTCTGTATCTCACTATTTATTTGTTATGTAATATTTTCTTATAATAGATCGGACTGTACAGGGAGACCTGAGTTATAGCTACCACTTTTTCTAGCTCCTGACTATTAGACAACTCTGAGCCCTCTTAGTGCCTCTTCTCATTGTTACAGCCTGACCTCGAATTCTTACTTCTCTGCTCTTAGCTCTCCGTACTCGAATTGCCCGACTTCGATTTCTTACTTCTCCTTAAGCGCCCCAACATTTGATTTTTGTATTCCTAAGCCCCTCCTTACTCGAATTTTAATTCATATTACTCTGAAAATACATTAAATTCCTTCCTTCCTTATTGGATATCCCCTAATGTCTATTCACGCGCAGACTGGCTCTGATTTGTACGATTTAGAACGGTGTTCATCGGTTATTCTTATTTCTTACCCTACACTCCTACAAAATTTCCGGTCCGTTCTTTTCCCTGAAAAAGTCTCGATTATAAATTTCAGCTTTCACTTTTCATGCTGGACCTCCCAATAGTAATTGCTCTTTTCTCCCTTGGTTACTTTTAGATCGACAAATTTCATATTTGACATCTTCGATACATTCTCATAAATCTGTATTTCCTACGTATGGCGCACCTCCATTTGTCTACCTTGTTCCGTTACATAAACAATGCAGCCTATTACCCTGAAAGGGGAAAAGATCCGTTTACAATATGCCGGCAATGTTCGCTCTGAAGTATTCATACAGATGAAAAGTAACATTTCTTAGCCTATCTCTCTCTCTTTCTACTACCTGTTTTCCCCCAGGTTAACCGCCGACAAACCTTTCCTTATACATATAATACAATAGCTCTTGCAAAAGGAATTCATATAGGTGTATTTCAGCCATCACAAAAATAGAACCTGAAAAATATTATACTTTCACCTTACTCTGATATGCACAGAATATTCCTATCTGCTCAGATATTTACATACATAAAATATTACTTTTAATAATAGTTACAATATAAATTAAGGAGCAATACTTTTCGGCTACAAGCTAGGATGTGCTTTAATATCAGTTCAAATAAATCTACTACAAAAATTAGAGGAAATACCTGAAGATTTTTCATGTCTACCTATTATGTCCATACTCTTCTATAACAAGACGGTGATTTTATTGCTTAAGATCAGCAAATTTTCTTGTTTTCCTTACAATCTCTCATTTACGCCATTTAAATAGCGGAAAGTATATAGCATTCCAGCGGATCCCAGTATGATGGACCAAAGGGTCATGATGAGAACCTGCTTCATCACATGTCTCCAGAGTCCTAAACTTAATAAAATTAAACATATTAACGACTGCGCTTAAAAAGCTTTTAAATTCTGTCGATATAGGTTTCTCCATCAAAGCCTCATTATGTGTGATGTATGTGTTAAACCTATATTCGAGCATTGCTTGTTCAGTCTTGAAACAAATCCGTTCAACCTTCCAGTTATTAGTATGCACTGCCTGAGAACGTAGATGTTTATGAAACTTTTTTCTACAGTATTTTTCTGTTTTTTTTCGACTAACAATAGATTTTGTGCTAATTCATAAACGCATTCTTATACACAAAATATGAATTAAGCGATATAGTGTAACAATGTGGGCAACTAATGGGTGACTTTTCTTTTGTGGAACCGATCACGCGTAACGGCTGGCCGATCGGTTCAAGCTGATACTGCCGAGTATGGGAGTCATAGTCCGTTGCTACGATTGTCGCCTAAGTTATTACCAACACTTAAACACTAAATGTCACCATTATCAAGCAAGAATTGTCTCCATTTATTTTCCATATATTTCTGGCATCGGTTTATGAAATTAACCATTGCTCTGCAGTTCCTTTTGAGAACTGGAAGGCATATCTTCACGAATGTTATTTTTCAGTTCATCTAATGTGTGTGGATTTGGACTATACATGCGTCGTTACAGAGAACCGTTGGAAAGTGGCGAAACACTTTTTCTCACAATTCAGGAGAAAAGGGTTGCAAAATATTCTGCATATACCTATCACCATTAATAGCTTTTGATCATGCATGGACTCCTCGTGTATCAAATTAGTAGGTTTTTCTGAATTATAGTATCGGTTGTTTTGTGAATTAAAATACCCACTTAGCTGGATCCAAGATTCGCCCATAAAGAAAATTAGATTAAAGTAAATTTCTCCGTTATGCACGCTATTCAAAACCCATTCACAAAATCTACCCCTGAATGCAGAATCACCTGGTTTATGTTCTTGCACTACAGTAATATTACAGGGTTTTAACTTCCGTGACTTTATAGCGGTTCAAAAAAAGAAATAGGAAATTCCCGTTTGCTGAGAAATGCGTCAAAGTAATTTTTAAAAGGGAATGTTACAGAGCATTAACAATATTATCACGGGATTCATTTACCAATCTGTGAATCGAACTTCGACTTGGAAGTTGTATATCAGTGTATTTCTGTTAAAACAAATCTTCGTACATCATGAGTGGTAAATAAACACTCTTTGGGGAATAGAACACCCAAATTCTGCGATATTAACAACTGTATTACACAGCCTAATGAATTGTCACACAACTTACAAGAATACATCCACATATTCCTAGAGTTAAACTTATGCTGACCTCCCCTCCGGCTCTCCGACCGGCTTTCAAAACGTGGAAATGAGACGAGAACTATAAATTTCTGTCAATTGCGGCCAACTGCACGTGGAGCTGCCCTGAAAAGGAATAATCACTCTGTATATATACTTCGCATCTAGTAGCTATGTTGCGCAAACTGAATTTGGGTAATAAATGTTTAATTATATCATAAATATTGCAAATAATTTCACCTGTGACAATATTAACATTTTAACTGAAATACCTTTGTAACATAACACGCGGTATTAAGGTAAACTTATATGGCAATAAAGCCAAAGCATTTCCAATTGTGTCATATGCAATATTAAATTAAACTCTAACAATATTTATAAATAAATCACGCTAAATAAAATATATGCCATGATAGATTCATGATGTATGTGAATGTCGCAATTGAACTGCACAGCCTCCGATGCGTACCTTGTTTAATAATTGCTGCACAACCCGTGACAGGCAGTGCCCTAAACATAGAAAATCCCTGAATGCAGAATTCACAGGGCAGTGAGTTGGCGGACACTGCAATATTAGAACAACTAGATGCAGTGCTTAAAATATACACAGCTGGCTAAGAACACCTTAAGACTGACAAAAGATCTCGTAATGTAAGCAAGTGACCATGAGCTATTAATGCTATTGTCTGACTATATGTCTTGTTTAAATTCTGGAAACTTGTGTTCACAGATATCGTAATCCATGTCACCAAATGCTCTGCAAAGGCTTCTTCATTTCCCCTGGCACCCAACGTAATTCCAAGAGTGTCCTGTAACGATGTCAGCAGAGCTGAAGGCATTCCCATGCCACCTTAGATTTAAATTGAAGGAAAACAATCAAAATCCACTTTTGGTAATATTTCATATTTTGGTGCCAATGGATTGCAGGTAGGTGGTACCGCATTCCCAAATACCCAGGGTGCCAAAACTATATACACACGTTCACAGTAGATATCTATTTTATATATTTAAAGTTGGGCTGAAAAACAACAGTAATGTGTAGTATGATGTGCTGTAAACAGAGGTGACTCACACCACGTTAAGCTAGCGTTGCTACAACAAAATGGAGTCAAGATTATCGATCTAGGAGACCTGCAACAGCAACAATCCGCGCGTCCTAGGCTATGGTTTTGGAACGTTTTGAGCACTCACCGCAGCTATAAAGCAATGTGCACGTGAGATGGGGATTAGCAGAACCAGCGTACATCGTGTTATAAAAACAGCAAAGTTGAAGAATTGAAAGTTTTCATTCCAAAACTTTCACATGCATTAAATGAAGATGACTCTGATCGGAGAATGCAGTACTGTGACACTTTCGTAAACGTTGCTCAATCAGTAGTTCAACGTACTCAGAAGTGTATCGACGCCGATGATGGGTATTTTGAGCAACTATTGTAACTGTAAAGGTATAAGCTGATTAATGCTCATCATTTTCTGTTCGTGTGAATTCAGTTTTGTTGTGATAACACAGTTTTTTTCTTTGCTTGAAGTGTGTATACTTTTTTGGCATCCTCTGTATTCTTAAAGGTAAAAAATTATATGTAGTGCATAAAAATATAGTGTTCAGGGCAAACACAGTCAGAGTCCTCTGTAAAATACCTACAATGAAACTTTAGCTAAAAAGGGAGCTGATGAAGTTGCATCAACGTTGTTTTATTTTTGTTTCCGTCACCCGGACCCATCAATTCGAAGTTTGTACCTTTTTTTTTTCTTTTTTTTTTTTGATTCTGCCCTGGCCAAAATAAAATACCATTTTCGCGTCATTCATGCCATGATTCATAAGTACAACGTATATGAATAAGTAATTATTTTCCCATCAGAGGCCACAGTTATATACAATGTGACAAAGATGTGGTTTTAATAAATCATAAATCCCATACTGAAACACCCAGCGAATGGAATGAGCTCATCTGAAGATGCCGCGTGGAACCATCGTCAATATCATTGAGTGTCCCCATCATATTTTTAAATTGTGGCCTTTATTTCTTAATAAAGAATATAGAAAGACATGTCCAATGAAGATAAGAGAAATACGATAAATTATAGCTGACGGAACCTCTTCTAGAACTATAACCAGTCGAGCAACCTGCAATGGCTCCTGAGGAACCCATGTTATTGTTGACAAAATGTGCGTACACAGACTAATGAACAGCCTGCCCCTTCCTTTCAAGTTTAATTCCACTTTCCAAGACAAAATATGATGCCCTACAACGCCTGAAGAGATTCTGTTCCAGAAATTCTATTATTCAAGGTTACCTGTAATATTGAATAATTTTGATTGAACAATTATTTTCAATAGTGTTTCATTAATGTTTATATATTCCTCAGCAAATATCTAACATAATTTGATAAATTCCATATTATAGTTAGTGGATTTTGATTACGTTTATCTATAAGTATGGGTACTTTGACTTTTTATTGTTAATTAACCCGAACAAATAATGCATGATACTAATTTCAAAAGAAGAGTGTGTTAGAAAACTACCTTATGAATCATTCTATTAAAAACAATTTCTATATATATATAATATGCTTACTTTTGTAGAGTGTTTAAACTTTAAATTAATTCCAGTAAAACAATAAAAAGTGGACTTTAATTGTTTTTCCCTTGTGCCCTTCAATTGGTAACAGTGACGGGCTTCAAGAGAAATTTGGCTGACTGGATGAGAATGGTTGTTTTTTGATAACGGCTCTTTGCTCATCGACCTCATTTCATTATAAATTATATCACTACCAGTAGCATCAATACCCATAAGATGTTTGCAAATGTACCAAAATGGAAAAAAAACCCAGGATGCATAATGTGCGGTGCGGGTCTTGTGCGGAAGAAGAAAATTTCAAAAACAACGTTCTTGCATTTATTTCAAAATATTGAAACATAATTAATACCCTCCCAAAAGAATTGACTCTAAAGAAGTACACGTTAAAATGTTAAATACGATAAGTATCTAAAAACAATAAAATATAATGCATGTACTTATTGCCTCCGCAATGAAGTTAGTGGCGAGTCAGTCAATATACGGCATAATCGATTTATAAAATAATCGATCGATTACAACTTTAACACATTAAAATAATACACACAACATAATTAATGAAAAAATAAATAAAAATTCATAAAATTCTTTCCCAAATTTGAAGGGAGTATTCCAAAGGAATTTTAAGTCGATTCCATTATTATATAGAGAAGAATTACTTATTCAACTCTCTTTGAACAATTCAAGAAAAATTAAACAAAACAATTTATCTCGAAACATCTTAATAAGTTAATACAAAACCCCCAAATCAAATTAACATCCATACATGTTAAAAATAATTTACTTAAAGAAATTCTACACTATACTCATTAGAGAATACATTCACGAAATATGTGTATAATCTACTTATCTATTAAATCTTTATCCAAAATTGGAGTAATCCAAAGGAATTTTAATTTGATTCAATTATTATATAAAGAAAGATTATTTATTTAACTCCCTTCAAACAATTCAAGAAATATGAAACAAAATGTTAAATGTCGAAACACTAACAAATTAACACTAAACCCTCCAAAGCAAATTAACATCTACATATATTAAAAAACATTTACTGAAAGTAATTCTACATATTACGCAACTTGACAAAGGAACTCCAAAATTACACATTTTAAAATATTAACTGCTTGCTTAATTCCTGAATCGCTGGGTCCATAAACATAGAGTCGGCTCTTATTTAACAACTTTGGTAGGTAAATTCGATGAGGAGCCATCATTCAGCTGGGAAGATTACCAGAATACGAATCAATTATCAGTGCCTCGCCGATAAAAGCTAAAACGTTCCAAGACTATATAACCTCTCAGGATGTCAGAAAGGATATGTCACGAATTAAAACAGATCAATATTGACAACCATAGGCTCTCCACCGTTGAGCAACCAGCATTATTCTATTGGGAAAATTCCAGAAAGTAATGTCAAAAGAGAGAGAGGGGGGGGGAGGTAAAGGGAAAAGAGTAAAATGGCGAATCATATATGGTGAAATATAAAAACACATATTATGGCGTTTCTCAATTCCTGACAGCGCGTATGTCACAATAACAAATATTTCTGCTTGAAAGCTAAAAGTTAATATTTAACTATTGACCGCATTCTAAAAAACCGGCCGATTAAGTCCAAAACTCTTGGCATTTGATCACCAGCAAGCACTTCTTTGTGTCAATCAAGGATTATCACTCAAACAATTCACATATTTCTCACTTTTAAAACGCATGAAAAGAGCTTATGAGGAGGTGTTAGAGAATGGAGTAGAAATTTATTGATAAATTCCTTTACAAGTAATGGAATTGCAGCAACACTGCTGTGCTAGATTTTGCTACTATTAATTGTGCTGTTTTTCTAAAAGTGTTTTTCACACGGTTTGATCATGTCGTCCTCAGCTTAGATGAATAAAAACGACAACATGAAAGGATATATGAAGCGATCAACCTAGTTGTATTCATTTCACTGTAAAGCTTCAAGCAGAGAGCCGCGTTATGATGACGTGTTCTGCTGACGTAATAATAATAAAATATGCATGTGGCGTGAGCGTGTGTGTGGTCTTCAATGAAGCATATCTTGTACATTTTTTTCTAAGGCATGCCAACAGATTGATGAGAGGATGTTTTAGAATCCCTTGTAGCGTTCCAATAATTTCAGTGCTTCTTTGAGCCACTGTTGAACGAAACAGTGTACTGTTGTTTGTCTCCGGTGACACGAAACATATGTCGATGTGCTCTTGCACACATATGGTGGCTGATGTCGCGGTGTACTTGTCAATAGTAGCCTAGCGCAGGTCGTTAGGCTGACAACAAAACAGCGGTTAACTGTGTCCCGTCGGAACCTGACCGCACACTTCACCTGATGCACGTTTGACCTCGGTTTTATTGCGATACGGATAATTTCTGTTTCTCTATGTGGTGAACCTTAGTAAGGTCGCCGCAGGATGGTACACTGAACCCCAATTCGTGCAAGCGGCCAAATGTTTGTATTTAATAATAATAATAATAATAATAATAATAATAATAATAATAATAATAATAATAATAATAATAATAATAATCATCATCATCATCATCATCATCATGATTTTTAGACCATTCAACCTTTCAGTTTTACTCTACTCTATATATTGACGCTCTTTCAGCACTATCATTCCATTTTTATTGATTTATCTTCGTTTCGTTACGATTCCATGCGAAATCAGTTGGAAAATGAGAAAAATTGACCTCACATTTTTAAAAATGTTATGTCTTTTTAATACTACTTCAACATCTTAAAAACAACATATTTTTTTAAAGTATGACATTCCTAGGTTTAATAGTTCCCATGCAAAAAGTCGCTAACGTTATCTTTTTTGAAAAACTGTCTCTTCATATACAGACATATCTCTCGAATCGCTTAAAATAGAAATCCGAACAAAACCTTATTTCAAAGCTCATATCTCCTTAAGCATAATCATCTGAAAAACATAGTCATTAATTTACAAGAATGGGAGAAAATATTTTATATATGTTTGTTCCATTTTCCGAAGTAGACAATGAAAAATAATAATATAAAACATTCCCATTATTAATACAAATGTTTTTTCCAGATTTAGCTTCAGGATAAATGAATGTAGAAAGAAAACAATTTCACACCGAGAAGCATATACCTTAAATCTGCTTTGAGTGCCCATAGAGTTATCGGAGTCCTGTATCCGCTTTGAATGTAGAGCATGGCGAGTCAAAACGGTTCAAGTTACAGTGAAACAGTATCCCCGCTACTGTATCTGCAGGCTTGTTTATATAGTAGAATGCCAAGTTTAGACACTGTTTTCTGTGCCCTTTGTACAGTACCGCCAACAATACTCCATGCACAGTTACTCTGTTGCGGATGCTTGAGGTTTCTCGGTGTCCAAACACAGGACTCTACCAGCACACTAACGTCCAAATAGCAGACTTCTCGGGCCCCACACGACCACAATTGGAAAACTCGCTTGTTCCATGTATAATCTAATCAACTTATTTTTATGGAAATTCATCTTGACAGAATATCAAAATAATAATATTGACACTATTTTGTCAGATAGGGAGAATTAGCCAATATTTTATATTTTACCGTTTTCTGAGAAATTAGAAATCATATATGAATTGGTTTACATTCCTTATTAAAATAAAACGTACGTTTATGGAATGAATACTATAACTTTTTTGAAATGTCTAGTATTAATTTGCATTGTACTAAATTGTTGATTTTCACAATTATGTTAAAACAGGTAAACTAATACAGAAAAACGGCCTTCATATAACATTTCCCTGAACCTCCTTTACATATAAATATTCTACAGGAATTGATTTTTAAGGCTCATTGGTGACCTATAATACTAATACCTACATATCTTTTCAACTTTATTAAATCAGTCAAGTAAAATGTAACTATATACCAGAACGGAGCTGATTAAAAGTACCCCTCCGCTATCTTCAAGACATTAATCGTATTACATTTTGATGCCCAACAATAATGGGCAATCCCGGAGCATAAGCAAATATAGAGTGGTCTCTTTTCAATGATTACTAAATTAAAGAATTATTTTTTGTAAGAATGAGGAAAGTTTAAAGTTCAATTATTAGATTTATTTCTTGCTACCTTTGTACTTTTTTGCCAGAACTTTTACTCATGTTATATATAAAGAGATTTCGAAATTGATTTTGTCCAAGGGAAGTTACTGCGTTACGACCTCGTCATCTGCCGAGAGAAACCATGTTGCGCAATCGGAACTAGTAACGCACATATTTGCTTATATTGTTTATTATTAGCCAGTATTGTCTATGGTTGCACTCACCATCATTGTTGATCTCTTCGCCTGAATATTTTCAAAAGATTTTGAGAACCTGCCACAATTCATGCTCCCGAATATTTGTTTGAGCACCTCAACTGGTTTAATTTTAGGTATAGTAGTAATTTTACATGGATTAAGATGCAGAACCTGAATGGATTTATACGCACTGTCAACAGATGCACCAACTTGCTGGGATACTTGTGTTAAAGGCTTTTAAAGAGAAGTTTCAGATCGATAACCAATTCATGAAACTTCTCCTTTGTTAAAACCAGGTTTTTTTTGTCTCTACTTCTCTAAATAAAAAACTTCTTGGGTTCGAACTTTGTTTACCAATCTGAAATTTTCAATTCCCAATAGAGATTTAACACTAAATTCTTGTGCAATTTATTTTGCACATCACAATCTTAAAGACATATTCCCCATTTTCGGTATGTTCCACAACACACACACACATACATATATATACATATATATACATATATATACATATATACATATATATATATATAGTAAAAAGTCTTAACATGCACTTCCTACAGAAATGCAACTGAAACGGAGTGATAAATACGACTGAGCAAGCAGCCTACGCAAGTGCAATTTTAACAGTCTTACTGGAAATTGCTCTTCGACCGGTATTCACTTGTGTATACGCTCTGATTGCATAGCGGAATGAGAATACAATATAAACAGATGAACGATACGAGATTCAATTTCGTATCTAATTTATTATAAAATGTATCTCTTCCCTTAAGGCTAAAACAGTACCTTATATAGTTTTTAAAAAAAAATAATTGCTTTTTAAGAATACGTCATCAAAAGTAATTCAAACTTGAAAAGGCGAAATGAAATTTCCAGTAGCCTTTATCTAATATGCAATATTCAACCATACTAGTCTTATGTTTGCGGAATTTTAATGTTATTCGATTATCTCATAAGCTATTTAGGCTTACAACGTATCGATTTATGACAAACATAATCAAGAAGACGTTCTACAGCACCACAAAAATAAACGAATAAATAAAAATAGGACATTCTATAGCATCACAAAAATTTTTTAAAAGATTATAAAATAGATGTAATATCAGTTGTACTATATATGAAGAACTTTTCCAGTTATTTCAACATAAAGCAATATTACATGGCTCTCCAGAGGTCTTTCGTTGTGTTTTTTTTTTATTTATTATTTACGGACGCTCTTTAACATCTCAGGTCATCAGCGTCCCATTCAATCTGGGCGTGAAACTACCGACAAATTTTGCTCAGTGGCCTCTTCTTTCAAGCTTGAGGTTCTGTATCGTGCCGTAAATGTACGTCACGGGACCCACGGTTTTACTTCCCTTCCGAAGGAAGCCATACTTAGGATTTTTACGCCCGAACCCGCGATCTTGGGTTTAGGAGGCAAGTATGGTTACCACTAGACCACCTGGACCGACAAGAGGTCGTTTCGTTAGTAGTAAGCGGTTACTGAATGGCAGGCTATTGAAGTTTTTGGTGGATTCGTCAAGTAGCCGTATTATGTGTTAATTAAATGTAAATTAAATGAGCACTATACAAAGCTTACTTTCGAACCATTTTCCTTCGCGATCATTTGAAGAAAAGTTTGAAATTAAACTAGGTTGACCAACTCAAATTAAATCGAGTGAAGTTGAGAGTTCATGCTTTCTATAGAGCCAGATTTCAGACTTTTAATAGTTATCATTTTTGCTGCCAAGAAAACTAAACGTGTAGTTTTGTTTGTTATTTTTAATGGTTGCATTACTACGATATTTTTATTAAATCCGCTTTTGTTGTGTTTATTCAGCCACAAGTAGGTGTTACTTCTAGTTATTAAGATTCCAGAATGTTGCGATCTATCTTTAGCAGTAGTACTAGTGAAATTGTGCACTCCGGGTTTATACTACCGCGAGCCGCTGGTGCTTATGCATTCCTTTTCATTTTTCCTTCCTTCTTTTTTTTTCAGTCACTGTAAATAAATTACATTCAAAACAACATTTTATCATATAAATATTGTGTGAAAGTGTAATATAAACATTTTAATTATAGTACATGAAGCTTTAGGTTATAAAATACAGCTTTTATTTATATAGGCACGAGAACCTTCTTTAATTATACCATCAGATCATTAACTTTTTATAGTCTGGTATGAGAGTTAGGGCGAATTAGTAAAATATAGATATAATACGTCATAAGCAGATAATTAACACAGTTCATTAACGTAACACTGTTAGCTCCAAGTGTTAAAATACTTTAATATAAACTGCGTCGTTGTAAATCAATTACGAAAGGGTAACCGTTAAATACTAAACCAAAGTGTTACAACAGTTACGTATCCTTTGACATCTACAGGGCAATCCGCTTGAAATGTTAAAAGTACAACTACATGACACAGATAATTGCACATATCTCAGAGTGCTTTGTTGAATATGTGCACAAAGAGAGTAAGTTTCGAGTGGGTGGTGTTTCCTACCTCAACTTCCTGACAAAATGATCACTCCTCAATAGCGCGACCGCCACGAGTGGTCGAGGTAGTTAAGGCGCGCAGTCATAAGCGGGAGGTCTGGGGTTCTTCGAATTCCGCCAGAACCGTCCTCCCTGACTGGCGTTTTCTCCAAGTTTTCCTCGGTCCTCATAACTGGCAAATGCCGGGGAGGTACCCTAAACTTAGGCCTGGAACGTTTCCTTCCTTTAAAAAAAAATCTTTCCCAATTTATCATTTCATGTCATGTATCATCAGTGTCACTACTTATGGTGCCTCAGTAGTAAAAACGGGCGTTAAACACTAATCAATAAATGAAAAAAAAATCCACAATAGCGTACTCAGTGTAATTTTCGAGTGTTGTAAGGACCCAACGAGCTTGTAGACGTGAGTACAGCTGTCATTATGCCCCTTATCGAGGCATTGTTAAATGGTGCAACATGTTCCTGACCAATAGTCTGACACTGCCTCGGACATGCGGAAGGAAACATGTTGGCCATTCAAGCCATGTCTCAAACCCCACGGAAGTCACTCCGCTGCTTATCAGTAGAGCATGGTACTCCGTACGCAACGTGTCAGAGGATTGTCAGGCCTCAAAATGTTTCCATGCCGCATTCATTGTTGGTTTATTTATTTACGGACGCTCTCAGGTCATCAGCGTACCATTCAATTCAGGGCGTAGAATAGTCAACAAATTTTGCTTAGAGGCCTCTTATTTCAGGCTTGAAGTTATTTTTCGTGCCATAAATGTACGACACGAAACTCACAGCTTTACTTCCCTTCCGAAGAAAGCCATACTTAGGGTTTTTACGCCCGAAAAAATCCATCGATCCAGACCGGGTTTGAACCCGCAATCTTGGATTTAGAAGGCAAGTATGGTTAGCACTCCACCACCAGGACCGAGATACCACATTCAGATTAAGCATGCATTGATGCAGCTTAATTATGACGCCTGTATCAACTTTACTACAATATGCCTCCAGATTTGTTTGTATGTCAAGTGTGGGCACAAAAACCGCATAATGAAGCCGACCTGCAACAGAAGAATAGAGCGGACGTTGAACAGATCACTCCAGAAATGCTTTTTGCTATGTGGGGGCAATGTGTTCCCGCAGGGTATGCGCAATGGCGATCATATTGAGCGTTAATGTGCTTGGCAAAAACAAAACAAAAAAAAAAGTTTAACTCTCCTACCAATAAGTACATTATTACCAGGTAATAATGTAATTATCAGGTAATAAATTTAATTAATATGGGTTTACTTTTCTGACCTTCCAAACAGATCACCTTTATTTCACAGTCTTGAGTTGTTAGAAGGAATTCGTCATTGAGAAGTATTTTGTGTTGTACACAAAATTATACCTGCTTTCTGCAATTATGTAAGCGATTTTAAATGGGCTAAATGCTACAACGTTTTGAAATATTAATAAGAAAGTGAACATACAACCTTATCTTATTATTACAGGTTATACATTTACTTTAGGCAAATATTTAATTTGGGAAATTAGAGCCAGAGTAAAAGTATACATTACTAAATTTGGGAAAAATTTAAAAAAGTATGAACGAGCTAAATCCAGATATCTGTTTCTTTTAGCAATTTCAAAAAGAATTTAGCTATTGTGGTTATATCCATGAAAGAATTTTTGAAAAAAATTCTTCAAATCTCCTTCGATCCTGCCTACTAGACACCGAAATTTACAATGAACTGTGTGCATGCGTGCGCCCGTTAACGCTCTAGCTCATGCTTTTCTTTTTTCTCAACGAATTCCTTATATACGAGGGTAGGACCTTATGTTTCCGGCCTCGCCGAGAAGTATTATCGCCTTCACAAAATCCATATCGGTGTCATACCTTATCTGTTAAGTAAATAATTCCTCCTTAACTTCTGCACCTCTTGTTCAGTTGTTCAGATATAGGTGCATAAAGAAGGCTATGTGTAGAAGATTGCGACATGTTCAAAATGGAGCATTCAACTGTGTTTAAGTTCTTGCAAAAGAAGCACGTACTCCAAATGAAATTTAACAATGATTGCATGGTGTTTATGGGGAAGCCTCCCACTCATATTCTACCGTAAAAGAAAGAGCCAAACTTTTTCGAATGGATCGAGAAAGCATTGAAGACGAAGAGCGTGCAGGTCGGCCCTTGGAGGTGCTCACTCCTGAAAACATCACTCTTGTGGAAGGAGAAATTATGGAAGACCGGCGACTCAAATTTACAGAAACAGCAGCAAGCTTGGGTCTTTCTAAAACAAAATTCTTCGAATAATTTATGAACATTTAAGCATGAATAAACTTAGTGCAAATGGGTGCATAGACTTCTTTCCTCAGTCTAAAAGCAGCAATGAGTCATCGGTTGTCAGGCATTTTTGGAGCTCTGCCGTGGCAACGGAAGAGAAGTTCTGCAAACGATTGTCACAGGAGATGAGCCTATGATCCTATACTATGATCCCTTGTCCAAAAGAGAATCAATGGAGTGAGCGGGCATAAACCTGGCGAAGCACCGCCTCTAAATGCCAAGGTCACTCAATCAACCAAGAAGGTCATAGCCACAATCTTTTGGAACTGCGAGAAATACTATTCATACTATTCATTGACTATCACAGTAAATGGGGAGTACTGTGTTGGCCTACTACACAGACTACGAGCTTCCATCATAGAGAAAAGACGAGGGAAGCTGAGTGGTGGTGAGCGCCTTCTTCACGACAACGCGCCTGTGCATACACTCTTGTTGCAAAGGAAGCTGTGAAGAAATGTGGCTTCAAGGAGATCGACCGACCATCCATCCTACAGCCCAGATCTAGCTCCCAGTGACTACTTCCTCTTCTCAGAACTCAAGAAGTACCTTCTAGGAAGGAAATTTAAGTGTGATGAAGAAGTAATGGATGCTGTTTATGCCCATTTTGCAGACAATATTTCTGATTATTGGGGTGGGGGGTTAAATGTTAATTCAACGATGTGAGAAGTGCATTGCAATAAAATGTAATTATATTGAAAGGTGAAATATAGTTTTTGTCTTTATCGCACCTAGAAAATGGTTAGGCCGGAAACTAATGAATCTATCCTCGTACCATTTAAATAAAATAATAAAAATAGTTTCTGAAAATCTCAAAAATCGGACCTTTAGTAGGGGGTTTACCTGAAACCTAAAATTTATAAATCGCTCTAGCAGCGGTAATATTTTTTTCATAACAAAATTCGGCATTTACCATTTAAATAAAACAATAAAAATAGTTTCTGAAAATCAGTGAAATCAGATTATTAGGAATGGGGGTTTACCTGAAATCTAAAATTTAAAAATTACTCTAGCACTACCTGTATTTGCTTTTTCGCAACGAAACTCGGAATATAACATTTAAATAAAATTAAAAAAATCTTGAAAATCAGGGAAGCAGAGTCTTTAGGAATGGGGAATACTTGAAAACCAAAATTTAAAAAACACTTTTGGGTTTAATATTATCTATAATGTTTTAAATTAAAAGGACAAATTAATTCAGCATATAAACTTTATTATAATTTTGCACATATCTTATATTTAACAAAAGCACAGCTGTGAAGATAGCAACTGTGAAATATTAATATAATATGCGTGTGAGAAATATATTTGTACGTAAGAGAGCTCTGCAATAACATTCAGAAAACGTATGCGTTACATGTTTTTACTATGATAATATTTAAAGTACATTTAAAAGTCAATCAAATAGAAGAAAATTTCAATTGTTGATTTTGTATATTTGACTAGTACATAGTAAATGTTTTAAATAACAAGTTTTTGTTTTATTGAAACAGGTGAACATAATCTTTTTAAATACCCAATGAAACTTCAAATTTTGCTATTTTTCTCCATTTTAGTGAATGTAAAGATTTCAACTCATAAAAGTGGTTAGATTCAAAAATGTTTAAAAATACCTACACAGTATAGCTTTGTCTAACAATGGTCACATACTTCATTTAATTGATGGTGAACTTTTTGTGGTTTAATATCTCAATAATTATAATAAAAATAATAATTCTAAAAATGTAGTTTCTCTTTTGTAATACTTATAGATTGCAAGTATTCCAATTTTGTTCCCTTAATGCCACACAGTAATGCCATAAGTTATTTCATTTAATTAATTAATAAGGCCAAAATTTTGATTTTAGTTCTTAAGTCTACTAGGAGAGAAATTCGCTTAGTGTACACAGCTCCTGCGTGATGGACTTCTCATACTTGTTAAAATCAGTTCATTTTTAAATTGTTTTCACACTCAAATTTTACATTTAAGTCTTTGTAAAACTATTCCTGATCTTCAAGAAAGTAGTACATTTCTCTTCTTAACAGATAAATGCAAAATTCTAGTGAATTGCTTGATTTCGCACTTTCTGCAAACACAATTTCTTTCTATCTGAAGAACTCTTGTATTTTCCATTCCTCTAAATCATTAAATATATTTTAAAGCTGAATCACTCCAGAAGTGGTAATTTTAACCCATTCGGCAGAAGTATCGGCGATGGTATCGGATACTTACTGAAAATCATTACTTTTAATGTTGTGTTTTGTTTTTGGTTGGATCGAAGCCCGGTCCCTGGATATTCCAGTAGGTAGCTGCTGATGAACTGGGGACTGGGGGCTGATCCAATCAAATTGGAATAAATTTTAATTGGGTACAGTGCCTT
Organism: Metallyticus violacea; assembly: GCA_030762175.1. Taxonomy (NCBI): domain Eukaryota; kingdom Metazoa; phylum Arthropoda; class Insecta; order Mantodea; family Metallyticidae; genus Metallyticus; species Metallyticus violacea. The sequence goes on from CM060839.1 coordinate 54,319,530, forward strand.
CTGGAATTGCCGAAGGCACTATTCCTAATTGTAATATTTAATTTTTTTTTTTTGTTATTTGGGTCTATTTTGTATTTAAAAAAATCTGTATGGGATGCATGAGAAATTAATACTACTACTGGAAATCATGGAACTCATAACCTTTCCTATGTATCTATAAGTTGAAACATAGCCATGATCACAAATTTAAAACGACCGCCTGTGGCACCTCAGTAGTAAAAACGGGCGTTAAACACCACCCCCCAAACAAATAAATAAAATAAAATAAACTTAAAGCCATGGCCTGAAGTTAGGTAACTTTACATAATCAGTCTGTTTTATGTAGGTTGGTGAAAACTGAAGTGATAAAAGACATAGAAAGTGGCAACAAATAGCCGATTAGATATTTATTATATTCTTTATAATGATGCATTTATATACCTGGGAGCAAGGAGTACTTCAGAGTTATCTCCTTTGGAATTAACAAGAGCACAACATCATATATGGAGTTGACTGCAACTAGTTCTGTAGCTAGTTCCTTTGGAATAAGGCATTGATATTTATTTGTGTAATGTTTAATTTCATTTTCAATCTGATTTGCATAAAATGGACATTAGTAGCAGCTGTAGTAGTACATTTATTTACAAAATGTATGCTACAAATTTAACTAATCCAGTCGCGCGGGTCCTGGGGCATTACTTACGAATTCACTAGGAAATAATTGAAATTGCACAAACCTATATTTAGCTCTTAAAAGTCAATATATAAATAAATAAATAAACAAATTAAAATAATAATAATAGAAAAACAATTTTAAATACATAAATAAAATATACAGAAAAGAACACAATACAAAAGTATATAACTTACACTCTCTCACATACATGTACAAATTATTAAATAAAAATTGTGACTCATGTTCCCCTACCCACTTACGACCTGAGCTGTCTCAATTTGTTTAAAAAAGTACCTATTCCCTCCTCCTCCTTCCTATCTGCCAGCAGAAGCCCAGCACTGCCACTGCTCTCTTCCCCCGTTAACAAGCGGGGCAGGAACATATATATTTCTGCATTCTTCCGTACCATACAGTACGCCAGAATATGTTTCCACGTTTTTTACTTCGCATATACATGGCAAATTCTCGTATCCTTTCTGTCTGCTGCTTTAGTCATCCGCCATGCGCCTAATCTAAACCAAGCGAGTCCCTGTTTAGATGCAACTCTCCATCTCCCATCCGATTTTCAGCTGCGGTTGTATCTCCAGCAAAGCTTTTTCTGCACACTCCGAATGAATCAGTTACCTATAAATGTCCTTGAAGAGTATCTTAATTTTCTTCCTAACCCCCCTCCTGTTTCCGCGCTCAGTTATCCATGTAAAATGTCCATTAATGAAAGGGAATAATCCCTTCTAATCTTAAAAGCAGTTACTGTAATATCAATTTGTGAAAATGTTTATACAGTTCCTTATTTTAATTTATGGAATATTGGTACAATTAATTCACTAACTTTCTATGAATTTTCACATTTTACAACTGTAAAATAGCATTTCTAGACGCATAAAGAAATACTTCACAATTAATTTGCGCAATATTTCCCATTCATTAAGCATATCAGCGCCTGATAACTGCATGTTATATCTGATAACATACTAACCTTTGTTTGTATAGTGGAGAGCGCCTGCATCACTACCTTTAATTAGTGCCATTAAAGGAGATTGCGTTTGAATACTACCGGCTTTATTAACTCAATTTACATCATAACCTGAAGGGATCAAACCGTAGGTTTGTCTGGATGCTGTACGGACATGAACACATTAGACTAAACACAATGACGGAATTACATGATTATGCCTAATATACAATTTAGAAAAACTCAGAATTAACAAACACATTAAAATTGGACTTGGGGCCCCTAATCTTCAGGCTATATTTTCATTCCATTTTTCCATACTAATAACTTTCATATATCGTGAACTCATTCCGCCACGCAATCGAAATTTGTATAAATAAATAGAAACTGATTGATCTTCAGTGGACTCCCGAAAAAATCCATCGATCCTGGCCGGGATTGAACCCGCGATCTTGGGTTTAGGAGGCAACTATGGTTATCCCTAGATAACCAGGAACGCATTGTTTTGAACATATATAAATGTATATATTTAAAAGTAATCTTTTCCTTTTTTGCGCTATGCATGTTAATTTCACGCCGAAATATATACCTGGTTTGCGACAGAGAAATGCCTATCAAATGTAAATGAAGCTTCAATCGGGCAAAGACACAACACACAGGAGGAAATGGCAGCTGATACCATTTGTAAAAGCCACCACAATGTGGCAACATTGCATATCTAGTCAGGTGACGCACTCACGTCCGCTCTGTACCGCTTGTAGCCTGCAATCCAGTCCGCAATTGCGTGGAAGGCACTTAAGATACAGAACATCACTCTCAATGCTGTTAATATAGTCACCACCGTCTTAAACATCTTCACTGTGGTGGTGTGTATTCGTGTTAGTAACCGAATCGGTGTAATAGTTCTTAATTCCGAGAACGGGAGCTAAATCCGATATGCATACTTTTTCTGTCATTGCTAACTCTTATTTGCTTCCAGTCGTTAGGAATATGCTACTCACGTGTTCTTCCTCGAAAACGCTTCAAGTCCCTGAGAAAGACTCATGGCGATAAAATAAATATTCATGATATAAAATCGTCGCCATCATTTCATTTATTTCGCTTGGATTACGTCTGCCCATGTGCAACAACAACACTATTATTGTACCACCAGTGTGAAGGCACCCTTGATCACAACGAATTCAGATACCACCAGATACTCCACCGAGAAAATTGAAGAAAAGATGTTAAAAGAGAAGAGAAGAAAAAATGTTAAGAGAGAACGTTCCACAATTAATGAACCAGTTTTATTGTAAACAGACGTTTAAAAATAAGGATATTTATTCCCTAATAGGTGTATTAATAAAAGTTCCCAGGCAGTATATTAACTAAGATTATTTCCTATTTTTAATTTTCAATAATGTATTTAATTACCTGTAAATTATTAACTTTAAACTTAAGTTTTACACGTTGTTTTGGAATAGCGATTGTATGCAACGTTTGAGCCTCGACCATATGTGGGCATGTAATTGCCAAGGTAATTGTGTCGGTCCTGGTGGTGGTGTAGTGGTTGTCATACTTGCCTCCTACATCCAAGATCGCGGGTTCGAACCCGGTCAGGACCGATGGATTTTTTCGGGCGTAAAAATCGTGAGTATGGCTTCCTTCGAAAGTGAAGTAAAGCCGTGGGTCCCGTGTCGTACATTTACGGCACGAAAAAGAACCTCAAGCCTGAAAGAGAGGCCTCTGAGTAAAATTTGTCGGCCGTTTCACGCCCTGAGTTGAATAGAACGCTGATGACCTGAGATGTTAAAGAGCGTCCATAAATAAATCAATCAAAAAAAAGGTAATTGCTTTTGCAATAGTGCCTGTCTTAGTCATTCTTTGAAATATTTTATATAATACACACTTCTAAAGATTTTTTGTGGGTATTTCAATAAAATGAATAAAACTGAGCATCGTGCAGTGCTATATGTTCTTTGTAAAATATGGTGTTACACCAAAGGAAATTAAAGCCAAATTATAAAGGTATATGCAAATTCTACGCCTTCAGTTTACTACGAACAAAAAACCAACTGCTAATTTTAAACATGGTCATACCTGCCTCAAAAATTAACCACGTGAAGGACATTCAAAAATGCAACAACAGCAGAATTAACTGAACAAATACATGATAGAATATTAAATGACCGGGAGTTAAAATGCATGAAATTGCAGAGGCTATAAGCGTTTCAAAGGTACATGTAGATTATTGTTTACATGAAAAAAGCTTTGTGCCGCGCTTGCTAACAGCAAATCAAAAACGCATTCATATGAAAATACAGCAACAGTATTGTGAGCGTTTTAACAACAACAGAACTGGTTTTACTGATTTTAAGCGTTCACTTTTAATTGTAGATGAGGCATTGATCCATCACCACCAGATCCCGGAAGTTAGGCAAAATGTCTTTCCTGCGTAAGTGGATATATTTAAAATTAGACACAAACGAGCATGTTTCCATACATTTGGGATGGAAAGCCCCCCCCCCCTTTGCCTGTTTTGACTTTTGTCGCCTATTTTAAAATTTAACCTTTTTATGCGTATTTTTGGATCATTGTGGGTTTTTCTGCAATTGTTTACGCATTTTAAAAAACACAAACAATTTCAATATATCAAAATGAAAAAAAAATTAAAAATTAAATGGCATGTCAACCTCACAAAAATATCTAATGAGAATCTTGTTATACATTTATTTCTTTTCAAACATTCAAAAACTTTCTCGTCGACCCATTCACTTAAGCTCTTTAAATAATAGAACCTTCATTAGTGAAAGGAACGCACGGCTACCTCGGAAATACGAATAACAAGAAATAGAAAGGATGAGGGAAATGTTTTTGCTTTGAATAGTCCTGGCGAATGGCCTTGTAACGATCCTCACAAGACAATTCTATGAAATTTGTGATGGGGGTGACTTATCAGCTGCATATATGTAATAAACAATTGCAAGCGAGAAAGATGGGACCGCTACAGCTGTGCAATAAACCGTCTCTACAATATGTTCAATATAAGAGAGATACTAACCTGATTCCGCTATAAACGCACAAACAGAAAATTAACTCTACCAAAAACCAATGCACATCTTTTGCTCTTTCAAAACTATTTACTTTGTCTTAATCAACATTTCCATGATGTTCTGAAAGATAAATGTTCTGTTGTAACGCGTATGAGTCCTTCTGAAATAACTTGTTTTAAATCTACGTTGGAAGTAGAACGTTCTTTTTCCATAATGAAAAAAGGTTTCCTCTGACAAGCGGCTGACTATGACAATTGATATTTTCAAAAAATATCATCTTGTTTCTTGTAACCATTAAGAAGATTAAGTACTTTAATTGTGTGATAAAGAAATTAAATATCTTAAATAACAATTTTCATTAAAAATTATGCTCTGTTTTCACTTTTAATAAATGCATATTTTAATTATATTACTGCCTAATTTCAGTATTTTAAGTGCCTTTTTGCCTGCCTATTTTAATCAAAATAAATGCCTGAACTTCCGGGTCTGATAACCACACACCAGAATTAAAACAGCAGTGAGAATAGTGGAGATAGGCCGATTGTTTAACGCCTAAGAAGATAAAGTTGGTTCCTGCTGCATTAAAGTTTTTGTCATCAGTACTTTGGAAATGAAAAGAAATTTTACAAATTGATCTGCAGAAAGCTAAATCTATAATAGCATATTAAATTTTTAATATTTTAAACAAAGTAGAAAAAGTCTTATTAAAACCCCGGTTTTAATAAAAAAAAATGCACTTGCTGTTGCATGAATTTTTGAAGAATTGGGCCCTTCTGAATTCGATCTACTCTCAGAGTTCAAACTCGTGCAAGCTCTTCTTCGCTGGTCAAGAAGCGATTGCAGTTATAGGTCTATTTTGCAGACCTTTCGAAAAATTCTTACTTCATCTGTTAACTTAAAATTGTATTGTTATTTTTAGAAACATTATATCATTTCCATTATACCCGGAGTTCCTTGTACTGTTTCAGAATACAAGCTATTGATTCTTATTTACAATCTTGATTTTGTCATAGCCATTTTAACTGAAGACTTTCATTACTTGTACATGTTTTTTGACATGTTTTAATATGCTTAGTCACTTAAAATATAGATATTTGTTCTACGTGTTTAATAGCTAATATTAATTTTATTTTATTTAAACGCGATACTTTGCTAGCTCTTAAATTCCTACTCCGCCAGGACTCTCAGGACTGTCATCAACTACAGAAGCAACGAGATACGGTATGCAATCTCATATTATCTCCTTTGTACTGTAAAGGTGGTTTACCGCGAGTTGTGGACCAAGTGAATCCACACGGAAAACGGACGGTTTAAATGCTTGATGACTCCTGGGCGGTAATGAATGCAAGTCCGACTTGACAAGTGTTTGTCTTCCTTTGTTCCGCAACATGCCTCACTTCCTCAGTAATGACTAGCTCGTTAACTGGGAGAAAGTCAAAACTTTCCCTTCTGTGATCCCCCAGTTTCTAACGTTCTAGAATGACACGATCGTCACACTGCGAGAAAAAGTTGCAAACTTTTAATTAACCTAACGTAACAAGCTTCAGCTAATTTTGTGTACCCACTTTAGCGCTAATTTGTACAAAATAAGACATTTTAGGACTCCACTTATCTTACTGTGACACTGTATGCTACAGTTTCGCAATTTAACTTCAGCTAAAATTGTTTTATTGTAGCTAACATTCACTTAGAGTAATTTAAACTGCATTAGTACTTCTGGTATTTAATATTTATTGCATCTTCTTTACAAAAATAGTGCAGGAGAAAAAAAGCATAATATTCATGTAAGTAGGACATTTCACTTAATGCTTATACATCGAACATTTTGTAATTATATTGAGCAACAAACATACATCGCTGCATGAAAAAAATTCTATTTTTTTAATATTTTTAACTTAATATAATTTTCTCTTGCACCCTCGATTTATCATTTTTCATTATAGTTATAGACAATGATTAGAGAGGGTACAAGTGTTTCTTGGACATCATAAGTTAGGGTGCTTCACGCTAGAGTGAGAGGGGTGGATTCGGGACGCGTAGATCATTCCTTGATGTGTTTTAAGCGTTAAAAAACAGTTTGTAGAGATTTCCTATTTTGCGCCTAATGTTAGTATTTGTGATTATTATCTATTAGCAGACTCGGTTTGTAATCCTAATATAAATGAGCGGAAGAGATGACAGAAAGCTGGTAGTCGAAGCCTCTTTCCCATAAGCGCCATTGTGTGCATTCCCCAGCGAAGTTTGCCTCAAGTTTTATGTAGATTGATTAATGTTGCGTTACAATGTGAAATAAAATACACTAAAAACCATAGTGACATAGTATACTAATAACAAAATAGGCATATATATATTAAGTATGGAAAAACTTGTAGCTATTTCAATATCAAATAATATTACAGACACTCTAGCAGCGATAATAATCAGTTTAGTTAGTAGTCAGTTGTTGCTGAATGGCAGTATAGTGCAGTTTCTTATGAATTCCTGGAATAGTTGTATTTCGTTTTGTACGAGTTAAATGTAAAGAAAGTTAGCAATATACAAAACTTGTATTCCATTTTTTTTTTCTTTGCAAACATTGAAATTAAAAAAAATTAGGTTGACCAGTTCTAAGTATGAATTTGAATGAACTTGTTTCAAAACGTAGAAAGTAAAATATTCTCTCTGCAGAGATAAACTTAATCCTGCAGATTCCGGGCTTTAACTAAAGGTTCATCGACAAGTTTGCTATCATGAGAACAGAAGATTATATATAGGTAGGGAGAGGTTTAGTATGTGCGCTACTAACACATTTTTTATTAAATAGCTCTAGCTTCCGCTTTCTATCGCACTGTTATGTTCAGTCGCTCATATTGAGTGTTAATTCTGGTTATTTATATTCTAGAAGCTTTCAATCAGGAGCAGTAGTAGCGCGCTTTATGCTGTCACTGGCATAATTCTTGCACATGTACTACTTAGTAACTGGTTTCATTTACATGTTCCGCGCAGTGTGCTGCATTTCACCGAAGTATACCTAAAAACAGTTTAATTTGCATCTCAATGATATGGACAACAAACTCGCAGCTGCATTGCATGGTCGATACGCAGACAGCTTAGAGCGTCCATTGTACCACTTCTTCAATGACTAATGATATTTTCACGCTATGGGATAAAATAATTAATAAAAATAAAAGTAGGTTAGTTGGTACTTTGGACAAATATACTTTTATTTTTTCATATACTTTAATCTTTCACCATTCCTTATTTTATTCATTAAACCTCTGATGATCAAGACCATCCCAGACGAATGTTTTCACTATATGTTAAAATAATTAGTCATTTATTAGTTTTACTGCTGAAAAGAGTTGTGGGTTACAATGCGGCATTTATTTATTAGCCTTGTGTATAGTGTAAAACATATATTGTTTTTAAAAAAGTACTAGCAAATATTATGTTCCGTCAAAGTTAATCAATTCACACTATGTGTTGAATGTGCAATTAAACTTAAACGCAGAGTGTAACATTAATTACATTTTTATTATAAGCCTTGTGACCGAGATATTCCTCACGTGTGCTGTGCTAACAAATGTTAAAAAACAAACGCATCATTTTTAAGCCTTTTGGTATTCCGACGGTATGGAGAGTTAGACTACTTCAAGAACTGTTACTTTTGTATGATTCAATAGGACTTAAACGAAAAGATAAGAAAAAATATAATACCAAAATATTTAAATCAGCCTTTAGGTTTATTATTCATAGTGACGAGATACCAATTTATATTGCTCCTGATGAGAAAGAAAAAAATTGTTGACCCTCATGCAAACTGAGAGTACAGATTTGAATGCATATTTACTAATTTTAAGTCACATAGCGACTTAAAATTAGTAAATAATTTAATCCGGGATATAAATCTTTCGCAAGCAAACAAACTAAAAAAAATGGTTTTTCTTACTAAAATATTAGTATGTATGTATTTCGAAAAAGAAATGAATAGATGATTAAATACTTTAATACAAGAGCTACGATATTAAGTGCTTAATAGCTGTTCTTGTAAAATTCGTCGGTCCTGGTTGTGTAGTGCTAGCCATAGCCTCCTAAACCCAAGATCGCGGGCTCGATCCCGGCAAGGACTGATGGATTTTTTCGGGCGTAACAATCCTATGTATGACTTTATTCGGAAGTTAAATAAAACAATGGGTCCCGTGTAGCATATTTACGGCACGATAAAGAATCTCAAGCCAGAAAAAAAAGAGGCCTCTGAGCAAAATTTGTCGGCCTTTCCACTCCCTGAATTGAATGGGACGCTAATGACCTGAGATGTTAAAGGACGTCCTTAAAAATGAACCAAATCAAACTTATAAAATTCAGAAACAAAATGAATTCATTGAAGCGTCAAAGTTAAGCCTGAAAGCTGTGCTGCTAAATATTAGAATTATAAAGTCATCTATGCCCATTTTCATACAGAAGCAAGTACAATTGCGTATCTGTAGAGGTTTTCAACCAAATAGGTAGCCTATTTCAATGGGTAGTAGTGTTAAAATCACAAAATGTCATACATTTTAAAAAGAATATTATACTTGAAAAGGTATAAAATTAACACTAATGAAGAAAGTTACCAAGGTTCTAGGTAGCTGGAAAAGGTCTGAAACACTTGTAATTAAATGTTCCAAAAGTCAGTGACAATTTGAATTAATGAAAGATCAAGAATTCAAAATAAATTAAATAATATGGAACTAGTGGATTGGTTAACCTTAAAAAACTATTTAAAGAATTATTTTTAGCTATTATTAAAATATAAAACTGTGAACAATAGTTTGCAAATTACTAGAAGCCTATAGAAATGTTCGTTGAGATTTGTCCTTCAAAATGCACTTTGTCCATTCGCCTTTGAACTTTTACCTATCTAAACCTTGGAAAAGTAAATGTTGAAAAAGAAGTGATGTTGTATAAAACTCTTTCTGAAACGGGGGAAAAGGTCTCAAGGCAGGAGAAATCCCAATATACTCTCAAGATTACTACTGAATCTAATAGAAGCCACTGAAAAGACTGCAACAATGAAGGAAGTGTGGAAGAAGAGTATTTTCAATACTTCAACAACTTTTACCAAATCAAATGTTTTTATTCTGATGAATATAGTAATACAGGTATTAACTTACACCATATTCTTTAACAAATATAAACAAGGAGGTTATGGAAAAAAATATGGGTACGACATGAAATCTAAGGGCACATTTGCACTCAGCACGCCAAAATATACGATGAATAACGCATCTCATGCAAATATTCGTTTGATTCTTTATGTTCCTTTTACTCCCATACAAGACGATTATTCATTAAATCTAGGTTTCTTTACCTTCAATACAACATATACTTACCTTAAAAGTGATTCATATATAATTGTGAAGTATATAAATGCATGAAATTTATAACTGTTTGGCACCAATTGTTTCTATTTTTTGCTTATGTCGCACTGATTTAATTTCTGTTAGAGAATTTTGCAAATCTTTTTACAGGCAATTCATACTATAAATCGTTCTTTTAACATAAACCATTCAAACAATAAAGTGCATTTTTTACAACTCATTGACACAGTTTTTATAACACTTCAGTGCTATCAACTTTCGTTTAATACGAAATATGAATGTTAATAAATGTACGTAAGATTAATATAAATATAAATTTTTATATCCCTCACGATGGTTTCGAAATCAGGATATAGTTCAATTATAAATTTCTTTCTTTGATTTGTTTGCATAAGTAATCAAGTTGGCAACCCTGAAACCATGTCAGGTTGGAATGAGAATCAATAATTGTAACATGCCCAATAAATTTCAGCACGAGAAAATTACAGATTTAAATAGCGACTTACTATTATATATAAAAATGTAATAATTAAAACAAAAATGTAATGCTTAATTTTATGCGTTTACAACTACTAATGGCCACTAATGCGATATAAATAATATTATGCAGACATTTAGGTAACATTTAATTCTTGCTCCTCCTAATTGAAAACATAGGATCTATTTCTTTGAAACAAGGAGCATTCCAAAATGACAGGGATAAAATGAATGTGTTAACTACTAGCGTATTTATAAATATCAAGGGCAGTCTAAAAATGCGTATAGTACACGTATTAAAAATGTTATTAGGTTTGTTCAACTCTGCTTCCGCACTCACTAAATAAAACGTCACTTTTACCGCTTGTATCTTCATAACATTATGTATGTTACTACCGAGTCTTTCGTGGTTTTGTTGCCCGTTTCACGGCAGTAGGCGGTTGGCAATCAGAGCGGTAACTTACGGCGAAGAGAAGTGTAAAACCCGAGCATCTGACTCAAGTGTACCTTATGACATGAGATATTGGAAATGATGCTCTTCACATTTATTTTTTAGAAAACTGACATTCGCAAGCATCAGTTCATCTAACGAAATGGAGTCAATTTAAACTTGAAAGCACACAAAATTATTGTTGTCAATGAATTGCAGGCAAGCGATCCCAACATATAATTTAATTTCTGTAACTGGATATTACAAAAAGTTAATGGTAGAGTAATTGATTCATTCGTAATTTTCTTTACTGATGGACATGGTACCATTTATATACTCATGTTTCACTCTAAATAACAGATATTGGCATACAGCATATTTCAATTTTATATACATGTTGTATGACGAGAAAAATCGGTGTAGTGCGTAGTAAATACTTACAGAGAAATAGAACAGAAAGGTAGAGAAATTAAATAATGACGATATGTAAATAAAGTGTATAGCACGAATCCCCAAAGAAGAACTAAAAGAAAATATCAGAAGAGAAAACGATACAATTTCGAAAGATGAGCTGATGAGTGTGAATGACAATTTTAAAAAAATATGCCAGAAATGTGTGGATTTAGCAGAAAAACATTTTTTCAACAACACCGTCTTAAAATACGTGCTTTTATCGTTGTAATTGCAGTTGTAATTGTAAGAAATTTTAATCAGTTGTACGGATATTACATTTACTTCTGTGTAGATTTAACCGTTTGGCAAAGAAAAAGACAGAAAAATATATTCTTTATCAAAGCACCATGATTTATATTGACATTCATGTAAATAAATAGAATTTAACTCAAAGAGACTGCTGCGAGGGAGTTCTTATTTTAGTTACAGTCATATAATGCATGTGGGTACCTCATACAAAGAAAAACTGATATGCATTCAACGAAGAGAAAAACTTTTGTAAATTGACTGTCAAGTAAATTCTTCTAAATATCGATTATATGTGAATATTGCTCCATAAAAGATACCAAATGATGTAAGCCTCGTGTCTCTAGATTTATTACAAGTGGACAAATTCTAAGACAATATCCTTTTGACGAAGCACGGATTCCTGTTTTCTCCAAATAAGAATTAAAGGGAAACAAAAATTGCCCTTACACATTCCCTCTACAAGCAATGTAACTATGGGCAGTGACTGAAATTATCCAGCAATTTGCGAAGCTATGCACTCTTAGTTTTATACACGTTCCGTAAACACCACCGAAGTTAATGGCGCTGCAGGAGCGCTCAATTGTTACACAACGCGAGAAACTTTACGATTGACATGCTAGGCTACTAGTCCAGATTGTACGTTCAAATATACACAGTTTTATATGAAGAGGGTAACACCCAAACTGAGTCAGAAGGAGGGAGCAGAATAAACAGAAGAAGAAAATAATAGTAGACTTCGGGCGGAAAGAAAACAGTTGAGAGAAGAAGTAGATCAAGAACAAGAGGAGGAAAACATAACGAGTATGTGGGAAAATAGAAGAGGATGAAAGAAGAAAAAGGACAAGTAAAATGCACCAACGACCAATCCAAATCTATGATGAAGAATGTACAGATAAAAGTTGAAATGCAGAAGAGGAAGGGGAAAAAAAAGAAGAGAAGGAAATTGCACAGTCAAAGCTACTGCTTGAGACTGGTGCAATTTCATGTTGATGTCCAGGAATTCCGGCGCGGAGCAGCCCGGATATCGAACGTCAGTAGAAATGAAGATTTTAGATTGTAAACTGTATAAAATTGTAAATTAATTCATTATAAATGTAATTGATTGTAAAAGGAAATATATTTATAAAGTACGAGGATTAAAATGTAAGTAAAGTACTCGGTACCAGTAGCAATTGCAGGTTTAATTATACGTTATAGTTGAAATGCTTTGGCGCTGGCTTCCAGTACCGGTTTAGTTTTGAAGCTTCAGTTTTGTATAGTTATACGAGTAGTATTAGTACTGAAATTTTAAAATCTGTAGACTTTAAATTGTAATGTAAATTGTATTGATAAATGCAAAGAGAAATAAATAAAAATAATCTGCAGTATAATATCCTGATCTATAATCAAGTTATAAGTATATGAACATTGCAGAATAAAATAAAAAGTAAATGCATATATTATTTAGTATTTTTAAATTTAACAGAGAATGTTCTAGAATGATGTCATACCGGAGTCAGCTTATAAGAGAATGCTGATGGTATACAGCAAGATGATCAGATTACTCTGAAAGGACATCTCTTATCTACAAAACACCCTTCTTCACGAGTTGCTCTGATACTTGTTATGGCCACCGAAACAGTGGATTAAATGCTGATCTGCCTGGTGACATTACCGGATGCTTTCACATCACCAATCTTCTCCTTAAGGAATATTCAACAAGAACAGATTCAATTTCAATCATTCTAGAGCTGTATGCCATAAATTATTACAACAACAACAATAATAATTAGTTCTCGACTTTTAGTAACGATATTAATCACTGGTAGTCTCCAGACGCCGATACTGCTAATCAGAATTTCAGATTTAGAGGGAATAAGCATATGCACATGAATATTTAAGTGAACCAAAGTTCTGCGACTACATCATCACGGGTAACTGGTTCCTTACTTCCTGCAACACGTATTGGCTACCATGGATGTTAGATATTGCCGCTTGAGGCGATATTCTATATAGCAGTACGATATACCAGTTCACCGGTACACTATGCATACTAAGTAATTCAAATGGCTACTTTCCAAAACCATTGTATTGGGATATTTTCTGTGTGGCATTATTGGAAACAACAAAAATCCTAATGACTGAAGTTTGCAGTCCTTTCATGTTTAGGAATGTAGACCGTCAGAGATAGATAGACAATAGATGTAACGAAAAAAAAACTAATTTGACTGAACTTCTTGAAGACTGCTAAGAAGAAAGCTCTAAAATAACCATAGGTAATGTCTATTGCACATGCGCCCTATACAGCTTAATATAAAAGAGCAATAATGATTTAGATGATAAAAATAGAAATTCTGTAATATGAGAAGCACACGGGAATTCTTGTCAAAAACGCGACTAGTAAGAAAACAACTATATTTGCTACAGATGTCAATGATTGTGAGATGATGATGATTATTGTTTAAAGGGCGCAAAACTGCTAAAGTCATTAGCGCCCAAACACACTAAAAACTGATCCAAGAATAAAATATCTACACCCAAATCCAATGCAGAAAAGAGCATTAAGCACATTGGGCAATAAAAATAAAAACCCCAAAACAAATAACGAGGGTAAAATGATCAAAAACAAACAATACTGGTTCTAAAACAAGGCTGATAGAACTGAAAACACAACAGTATTATAATGGTCTATAAATGTAACATAAAAACCCCATAACAAAGAAAAAGGGCAACATGCTCAACAACAAACAAAACTGGTATTAAAACACAGCTGCAACAGCTCAAAACAAAAGTCTTATAACGGTCTAAAATTGTAACAATTACACCCTATCACAAATAACAAGGGTAATATGGTCAACATAAACAAAAGACGGGTAACAACGCATCAGTAAGAGCTGAAAACGTAACAGTCTTAAAATAGCCTAAAAATGCCGTTATAAATAAACTGATATAACCTACACCTTGCTCCAAAACCACAAACACGAATAAAACGGAGCACTCGCTCAACAGCAACCACATCATCTGCAAGTAAGTCCTCTATAGAGGAAAGCAAACCTAGGGAAAGTCTAAAAGCCGCTAGATGATGGCATTCAATTAAAATGAGACTCACTGTATAGGGGTGGTCACAATTAGGACATACTGGAGCTGGATCCCCGTTAAAAAGATGGCGGTGACTGAAACGGTAATGCCCAATTCGTAATCGTGTTAAAACTACTTTTTCGCGACGAACTGCGCAAATGATTGTGAGAAATAAAGATGATGGAAGAAATATCAGAACTTCATTGAAGGATTTCAAACAATAATAAAGCAAGGCACAATAACAGCCAGACCTTAACCAGGATAGACTGAGCTTAGGGATCACACAGAAGAAGTCCCAATGCTTGAAAAGTGGAGAGCTTACAAATGAAGTTATTTTAGGAAAATGAAGCATTAGGATCACTCGATGTAGTCCCCAGCACTTTTCTTTCAAAGATGCTCCAGTTTTGCCCAATCATAGGGAAAAAAGGATTTTCTTCATCAACACACCATTTACGAACAGCATCCCTGACAACGTTGTCACTGTTGAATCGTTCTTTCAGATACCCTTTGAGTGCTGAGGGTAAGCGAAAGTCACATTGTACCACTTTTGATGAATAGGGTGGGGTGCCACATTTATAGATTGATTGCGAGGATGCACGAAGAGTGTGACTGCACTATCACCGAGGAAGACAACGCGTCACTTCTTATATCCCCCACAATTTCTTCATGAGGAGCTAGGTGTTGATTTTTGTCCTATGTGGAAATAGTGAACAAATGACCTCGCTGCTTCCCAAATGATGGACGCTATCACATTCCCTGCTGAGGTTCGCACGCAAAAAACTTCTCGGACCTGGTGACCCGACATGCTTCCATTATTTAAACTGAACTTTGGTCGAAATGGTGAACCCGTGTTTCATTCTGGATAACAAAAGTTTCACAAAATCGTTGGGTTTGGCACGATATGGTAGCAAATGTGCTTCCAATAGTTGCCATAGGTAAAATATGATATTTCAAGGGAACCAAGGCTCCGAGAACTGTGCATGTTGTCATGGATGATGATATGGACATATTCTGTTGAACTTCCTACACCCTCAGTTATTTTCCTGACCGTCATACGCCGGTCCACCAGATACTTTTGTGCCTACAAATCACCATTTCCAAGATGGTCACTGTTGAAATGAATGTTCTGTGCCCTTTTTGACGAAATTGCTGCATAATCGGTCAAACGCTTTCTTCGTCGAAGTTGCCGCAGCGGTGAAGAGATGAGAATTACTTATAGGAGGTTAGATTTCAAAATTACGTTCTGCTGTGACAACGCCTTCATAACTACCGTGCACTACTTTTCAAACAATCGTGGTACCTATAAATGGAAGAATAGTGCAAAAGACTATATGATGAGATAAAGAAGCCACCCAGAGGAGAAGAAAAGAAACAGACGAAGACGACACCAGGAGGAACAAGCACGCAACATATTTTGCAAATCAGTAAACTCTTTCAACGTCACATCTCTGCTACCAAAATATAAATATAGTTACCATTGATTTGATATCCTCATGCTTATGCCGGAATAAGATTTAAATAGTAAGTGTACTGGAAGTAAAAACCTCAGGGTATGACCGGAGAAAAGTAACTTTCCTGTAAGAGAGGAGAATAAATTTGAAATATAATTATTTTATTCAACAATGTCCAAAAGATATAATTCACATGTAATATGACATTATATTCGCTTTTAATGGTTGTCCACTTTATGCAGAGAAGGTCGCTATCCCTCTTTGTATCTATTAAGATTATAATTATGTGATTTAGCATAGTGTTATCTGGTGATTAATTATTTTATGTTATTGCATCCAAGAGCGTGGGGATGTCGATACATTGCGCTCAATGGCTATTATTGGCGTTATTGGTTGATTAGTAATGTTTACCTAAGCTGTACAGGGAGTGATATGCTTTAGGTATCATGCAAAGTATAGCAAATAATGGATCTTGAATTGCATATCTGGATTACATATGCATACACTCAATGAGTTCCATTTTAAAATCTTAGCATGTATTATTATTTATTTGATTTGTATTTGCTGAAATATTACTAGGGATATTTTATTTAAAATATACCTTAAAATATAGTAGATCCAAAAGTGTGAATAGTATAAAACCACAACTTAAGTTATAATCTTTGTAACATGCCGCTCAGCAAAGAGCGTTTGTTATTAGATCTCTCGCTTAAAAATGTATTATGACTAGTGTGTGCGCAAGTTTTGTACACGTTTCCGGAGTCTAAGGAGTCCGCAGAGCCTTAAAGCTCTATTCCACGATTTGTTTAAAAATGTATATTATTAAAAATAGTATTATATAAAGAGAATCCTTGCACTTAAATAAACATACATATTTTAAGTGTACAAGAAGCCAAGCATTTTCTTAAATGGTATCTTATCATACAAGTTTAACTAATAACACAATTTTCTAATGTTAAAGAACCTAACAATCACAAAAATGTGTTTAAATACGCAACAAGTTGGAGCACGACTTCTTCAATTAAACACTGCTCGACATTTCGTTGGCATTGAAGAATGCGATGAATTTTATCTTGTTCAACATTCTGTCAGCGTTTGGAGACATAAGCCAGTGTCTCAACGTTTTCAATACCCTCTAAAGAGCTCACCGAACGGCTGTCTCAGGCAGTAGCGCTTCACATTAGGAAGGTACAGAGTTCTATCTCTTTACCTTCAGTTTTCGCCTGTTTCTCCTGGTAGCCTAGACGAATGCTGCGAGAGATCTTTACTTTCCACAAATTTTTCCGATCTCCCATTTCATATCATTTCATTTCTGTTCCAGAGTGGAAAGTGCCAAGGCGAGGTGGGCCGGCGCGGAGTGGTGGCACCTTGCGCTCGCTTTGGAAAGGCCTCTGCTGCGGCATCTGAAATGGAAATGAACTTCTGAAGCATTCAAACTCCTTATCGAGAAAGAATCCGGTCTATAAATATGTTAAGGAGCCTGTCTATGTTCACATACACCACCTGTATCACCCTCATATAATCCCTTTCTCTCGGAGGTACTCCATTGGCGACGTATGTATAAATGGCCAGCCGTTGAGCAAGGTTGAAAAAACGAAGTATCCTCCTCCGGTCCTGACAATCAATCCTCCTAACACTGTGTATTTCTTACCACTTATAAGTACACATCTTGCATCATATGCTCTGTTATTTTCATGCAGACGCTTCAGCAGTAGGAAAACCACAGGCTCAAAAACATTTGCTTGTATTCATTACTCCTTGAATTTTCTATTTGTCATTATTACCTTCCAGACTACAATGGCACTTCCTCTGAATGTATAAAGTTCCTGTGTATGTCTCAGTCTTTCTGCATCGACTGGTTGTCTCCACACCCATATACTCGTAGAACCTGGAAGCAGACCCAGTCGTGATGCATCTGCCAAGAAGAATGTGTCAATTGACACTACTTATTTATTGATTCACTGGTTGTCTGGTGTCTTAATAAGTACACAAATGAACAAAGTGCCCATTTTTACTCAATGTTTTATCATTTGTTCATCAACACTTATTTAAAATGTGTTGTTCCTTAGAAAAAAAATTAATGTACTTAAATTATAATAATGTAATGTATTTATTCCTACGCGTGCTACTCCCTTGAGGAAGAATCAAGCTGGTATTAGAGAAAGTAGCCCCACTCTTACTCCGCCCATGAAACGAATAAACTCTTGGCTTGTCCGTACTGTATTATTTACGTCTTTTACGCCCCTTATTCATTTGATATTATTTTAACCAACATTTTGCTAATTTTAACTCACTTTTAAATATACCCGTTTCTACCCTGTTATACTCAAAATGCAGCGGTCAAGCTTTATGTGAACACGAGTATAATTTAAAACTTCTATTGTGGTTCGGAGTGGTCAGTTCTGCTCATGATAGTATGATTACAACTCACCACTTTGACGTTCATTACTGTATGAAAAGTTGTCCGACATTTAAGAGCCTGTTATCCCTAGGACATGTTCTGCCACAAATGACACGCAGGAAGAAGAAAATGTGAAAATATTTCATGCCTCATATACACGTCACTCATTTTAATTTTAATTTTCTCCGCGTTTATTTTCCTTTTTCCATCACGTTAATTAAAAAAGTAAAGAAATCTAAATTTGAGAGCACTATTTTATTGGGTATGGAATAAATGAAATAAATGTCTTAATATAAATTTATAAATAGTTTAATATAAATTTTGGCGAATGATGTAGTTTTTGTGCGAATGCTATTTTATATACTTTAATATTTACTATCGTAATGTTAAACTGGAAAAGTGAGAAAGGTGTAAAAAGTTCGAGTGGGAATTATTCATTTAAAATAACAGGAAACTGTATCAGAATAGTTTGATATATCAGAGAATTTGATATTGGTGCTCTTTTCTTTCTCCCTCTTTCTCCATCTAACATCAGGCTATGCTTATTTATGATTTTCTAAAACATTTTTTTCCCTTGCCGTGGTCGCTTTATTTCTTGTTTAATTTTACTCGTATACTAAAATGGCTTCGTTCTTTTATACTCTTTGCTACATCACCAATCTGTAAATCTCTAGATTAGGCCACCCAACCAGTAGTACTGGTAAGTTAGCCGAAGAACCTAATTCTTCCTGTAATTGTAATTGGATGAAGAATATCTCTACTTAACTACTAATTTCAATATTCACTTAGCTGAGTTTCTAGGGTCTCAAAGAAAAAAAAACTCTTTAATAAACGAGTAAATAAATAGAAAATCTAGTGTGATCTATAAAGTAATGGATAATTTCATGGCATTTTAATTGAGGTACACAGAACCATAAGAACCTAATCACACGATGGACGATGAGATAATGGCATAATGCAAGCTTCATATATATAATATATTAAATAAATATATAAAAGAAATGTTTACACACATACGTAAATCATGCTCCAAAATTTAATATTTTCAGTCGTTAAAGAGATCCTGGGTTTATAGTTTGGAAGTTGGAATAGTTTTACTTTTATTCATGTGCTTTTCAATTTGCAAGTTAAACCGCGTGAGTTAATCTTCTCATCATAAAAGTAAAGAGAATTGAAATTCAGCAGAAAAGGAATGTTAGTAAAAAAAAAAAAAAAAAAAGGAAAAAAAAAAGGAAAAAGAATATAACTTCTGTAAATAAGGTGGTAACAAAAAGTGCATTTTCAGACGCTTTGATATTGTAGTTGAGTTCATTAATGTAGCAAAGTGCATGATGCTAAAACCTAATTACAGCAACTATCAGCAGATTGCTATGAGCTACTTAAACTCATGCACTCTTAATTGGAATTTTAAGAGTCGTTTTCTGCAAAATACTAGATTTTCTACATTTGGCACCAAAATTCCTAGATGGAATACCAATATCGTGCATATAGCATATAAAAAAATAAACCTACTTATTTAACGCTTTAAATAACATTTTGCTAAGTTACAACTGCAATAATTACAAAAAAAACGTGTTGTATAATAAGAGTAAATAATTATTTATCCTTTATCTCATTTAAGTAAAGTGTTATAATTATTCCTAAATGTATTAAGTTATTTTATTATTTACCTTTTATAAAATAAAAATATCTTAGAATATATTGATATATATCGTGAAAATGTGTAGTAAAGTGGATAAATGATAATTTTAGAACACATATGGGATGTTTTTTTTTTAAGACCTAATATGTGGTTATGACTTATGCAAGGAATTTCGCCAGTTTCCCGTCAATGTCGAACAGTTTTAACTCTTAAGACTTAGCTAATAAACCCTAGGATTAAGTCGTCGGAAAAGCTTGTATTACATATTGCATGTCATGGGAGATGTGAATAATTTTTTAAACATAGCTCTTTCATTTATTAAATAACATCCACTGGGACATTAACAATATTAACAAATTCACTTCTCAAATAAACACAGTTATCAGGTAAAACATAAAACAAAATCAAGAAAGAATCAATGAAATATTTATATGATATAATGTTTTTATGATTATGAATCCTGTATATGAATGTCAGGAATTCAAACTACTCGTAGCTGTCTATCACTACAATTGGATTGTTTCTGTTTTTATCATTTTCATTTTATCGCAGGTACGTGCAAACGCATGCAAACCCGTCAAAACAGTGCGCTGAAATATCTTAATAGTTTCTTTGGTCTAAACATACGTATGTACTATAAATCAATAATTAACACTGCGGAGCATTGTAAACTATTTATCCAGACTAAGATGCACAAATTGACCTTATAATTCAAAGTTCTAAGTCAAGATATAATAAGCAAAATTGAAGTAGTGTGTGGAACCAGTTTAACTGATATCATTTAAATTTCAAAATGGTGTTTTTAATAATTCTGCATTTAATTAGTTTGTTGGTTATAATGCTTCAATTCTCTTTAATTTACTACCAAAGAGTTTAAATTAATAAATACGATATGTCCCGTTACTCGTCTTAATTTCGACCTTCATCTGTTCACTGTTAGTGGAAATTAAAATGCTTTAATGGACATTCATAGTTGTACGTGCATTTTATGGAAATATTATTTGATTATTATAATTTTATACGCTAGAATTCCAGATTCTCTCAAGATAAATTCTGGAGTTCAATAAATGTTACTATTTTTTTAAAAAAATTAGCAGATTAACAAAGTTTTTAAAAAAAAAACGATAAAAATAACTTTGAAAAGACCCAAATTTAGGAAAATATAACAAAAGAATTTCAGGATTACCTAAAGTAACAAAGAATTTTTTTAATTACAAATTTAAGGAAGTTGAAGGCTACTGCGCCAAAGAACTAAATTTAGTGGTCAAGAAAACAGAAGTACCGCCACAAATCAAGCTATCATTAAGTACGAAACGGTTACTCGTCCGGTGCCCAAGCTGGAGGACAAAAACATGTTTAGCGAATAGAGCACACGACTAACTGTTAGTTGTCAGCCTTAGACGACAGAAAAGGCAATGGAGAAGAACGATGACATTAAGTGTTCTAAGTAGTCAGGGCTAAACAACGTTCTAAAACATCGGGCCTAACAGGGAGGAAAAGAATGGAGGGGGAAAAGAAAAAGACAAGAACGTATTTCGTAATATGACTCACGGTAAACTTAAATTTACATAAAACAATGATAAGAAGCATTTTACATATAATTCATTTTATGAGGTGAATTAAAAAGATCAGAAACAAGTATAAATTTGAAAGACCGTAGGCCTATAAATTAAATTATCAAATTTTGGAATATTTTCACAATTACCTTGTTTATCAACGTCCAAGTCCCATACTACCACATGCAGTGACTACTATGTGTACATTTTCAAAGGCAAATGATTGCATATTGCCAGCCAACAAAACCAGCCTTGGAGCTGGAATAATTGTTAAAAGTCTTCTCAATTTTCAGTGAAATAATAAAACAGTCTAAATTATGTGACCGTTTTGTTTTGTGAGATCACAAAGTGGTTATTAGTCACAAATGACGATAACCTACGAGATCTGATTCTGCCGTTTCGCGCGCTCGGAGTTGCGGGATAGAGAAGAGGGTTAGGAGAAAAACTACTCTCTGCTGATGGACTTAACGACGCGTTTATTGGAACCATAACCATCTGGGTGTCTCTTGATGTGATACTTTGGCTGACGATGTTAATTTAGTACCCGAAGTACGCGGCTGTTCAGGTAATATTCTCAAAGCTCAAAATATGACATTATGTAGCTGTATACCTCTCGTCGGGGAAGATTTGATCTGAAAACGACTCTCGAAGTACGAGCTACTGTCTGGTTCCAAAGACTGCCTGATAGCTGCTCCTACCTTCCAAAGACTGTGTCCTGCATTTCTGAGGAGGTTTCCCCATATATGCTAGATTCGAATCTGGACCATACGACTCACTTAGCTCATACAGGGTTTCATGACAGAGCCCACGAGTTCCAGTCGTTCAAAATCCAAGGCTCTAATTGGTATATAATTGTGGCCCCTGCATCGGTTTAAAAATGCTAAACTTAATTGACGTGCTCCTCTTCTTACGCAATTTTTCAAAATGGCGTATGCGTCTATGAACTTCCTCCCCGTAGAGGTTCGTTATAGTACTTCTTAGGCTTTCACGGCCGGTGTTATAGTTAAAACAGTTAAAATCTACCGGGCTGTTTTGCCGTGGTCCATGGTTTTTAGGTCGTATACCTAAATACCTGCAGACACGGAGCAACATAAAAAGCACTGCTGCAAATAGGATTTATAATAGAGCAAGCCGAGCACTCACTCGAGAACAGATTCATTCTACGAGATCTCAAATTGCCACTATCTCCATGGAACTTCTAAAGCTACATATATATTGCATCGCCAATGTCATCACACATGTGGGACAAGATAGGTTCAATTACATTCAACTGTGCTGAATAACATGACTTCAAAGCAACAGAACGCCAGAAGAAGAAATGCAACCAGCTACACCACAAAGAAACTAGCCAAAACTTGGACCTCAACAAACTAATTGTGAACTTATTCAGCCACCAGCTGTTTCCAGATGCAGTTTCACTCCTAGCTAAAAGAAATAATTTTGCCTTAATGTCTTAGAAGAATCCAACGGAAACCATTATTACACAAGTGAAAAACGCTATTTGTGAACTTCCAACAGCTGATGCAGAAGAGGTACGCTCAGCAGCACGCAGAATTTTAAAGAAAGAAAAGCCTCCTAAGAATAATCTTAATAGGAAGGAAAGAGCACAACTTAAAAACTTACGTGAGAATGACAATATCATCATCCTGCCAGCTGGCAGTGCTACGGTAGTGATGGTCACAGCCAAGTATAAGGAGAAAATGAGTTCTTTATTAACACCAGATACCTACAGAATAGCACCAAAGGATCCTACTACAAATGTGGAAAGAAAATTGCCGCTCTTCTAAAAAAGACCAAGTGGAAACCCGAGGAAATAAAAAAAGGTACGATCAACTAATAGTCTACCCCCTACACTGTATGGACTCCCGAAAGTACACAAACCAGATATTACTTTAAGACCTATTGTTAACACGATCAGCTCACTAGCATACAAACTAGCGCAGTACTTGGCATCCTTGATACGTACAATAATAGTTCACTCGGATCACCACATCAAGAACTCCAAACACTTTGTGCAAATCATCGATAGGATCAACATCCAGCCTAATGATATTCTTGTGAGTTTTGATGTAGAATCTCTATACACAAATGTACCCATTAAAGACACCTTGGAACTACTACAAGTCCACTTTAAAGCAGAAGAGATCACATTATTTGAACACGTCCTAACTTCCAGCTATTTTCTATGGAGAACCAAATTCTACCAATAGAAAGAAGGAGTAGCAATGGGAAGTCCACTAAGCCCTGTAATAGCAAATTTCTTTATGCAACACTTCGAGGGGAAAGCTCTAGACACTGCTGTATACAAACCTTCACTCTGGTTGAGATAACGTGGACGACACTTTAGTAATATGGCCACATGGATATCATAAACTACAGCTCTTCTTAGAACATCTAAATAATCTTCATGAAAACATCAAGTATACTATGGAAAAGGAAAGTAATGACACACTTCCTATTTTAGTGTCTTATTTCGGAGAAAATCATCAGGAGCTCTTGGTCATCAAGTTTATAGAAAAAAACACACATACGGAAAGATATCTTAATGCCAGATCGAATCATCATCCTGACCAAAAAAGAACTGTAATCAAGACTTTAGTACCAGAGCAAAAACTATCACAGAACCGGAATAACTTAAGCACGAATTAAATCATCTCCGCGATGTTTTCAAAGCCAATGGATACAGCAACAAAGATATTGACTGAGCCATTCGCCCTAAGCAAACGTATATTAAAAGGAAAACGGCATAATATCAATCTTCACACCAACTGTACAATTAGGGCAAATGCTTAATAATGCAAAAGACCCCAGGCATCATCTTGACACTACGGGAATTTATAAAATAACATGTGAATGTGGCAAATTTTACATAGGAATGACCGTAAGATGGATTAAAAAACGATTGTAAAAACATCAGCGACATCTTCGCTTGAACGATCTGCGGTAGCAGAACATGTAATGAATAAATGCCATGGTATATACTTTAATAAAACAGAAGAGGTTGCAAAAACACAATACTTTTTCAATCTAGCCAGGAGGGAAGCATTGGAAATGCAACAGCATCCAAACAAGTTCAATAGAGATGGTGGATATCATCTAAGTAGCACATGGAAACTTGTTCTTAAAAACAAGCAACTACCACCCCTCCATCCTCCCCCCCTCCACTTCCGCCGCACGCGTGATATCGATCGTCCTCTAAAGCCAGAAATGTATCGTCTGTTAACAGTTAGGTGTTGTTCATCGTCCACTAAAGATGCCAACCGAAGTAGTTGGTGAAAGCTATGGTAGTAATTTAAACCATAGACCACGGCAAAACAGCCCGGGAGATTTTAACTGTTTTAACTATAACACCGGCCGTGAAAGCCTAAGAAATACTACGGAGGTGGAAGATCTGTCAAGCTGTAAGGAGTCCAAAGTTAGCTTTGATGTATAAAAGTTTATCTATTTCGTCGTGTGAAATCAATTTATGGGTTTATACTGCTAAAATCGCTTCAATGCTCCCACCTCCCTTTTTGGTCCCCTTAAAGTTAGACATCAATCCAAGATTCCCGCTCTTGTCAATGAAATGCCTGGGGTTTCTGACTTCAATCATGCAACATGTGAAGGGGCTTTCAAGAAGATATTAACGCTCAAATTCAAATTGACTGGAAATTTCCTATACAACTGTGCGTAGGGCGTGAACTTAACTTATTAAATGCAACTCTTATTGTGTAATGCTCTAAGAGAATCGGCAGGTTTTATTATATAAAATACAGCGTCTCCAGGTCGTACCAAATTTTTAGAGAGAAAATTGTTTATTTATGATAATTTTTATTTTGTAAATGTTCACAACTAATTACAAAGGTTCACTGGGATAATATTTCAGGTTCCTATTGTAACATCTGCCATGTATCTTCCAATTTTATCTGCAAATCTCCCATATTTTATTAACATTGAATGACATAGTCTTTCTTAGTGAAGAACTGAAAGAAGAGACCTGTGAGTAAAATTTATCGGCCGTTTCAAGCCCAGAGTTAGGTGGGATGCAAATTTTGGGGTTACTAAATTGATATAGATCAATGTGAACACAAATACAGGCAATATAAAAAGGACAAAGTTCCAGGTATTCCAGGAAAAAATTTAACAAAATTTTTCTATATTCAATTCTTTATGCACCACGTTAGTGCTTTCCTTTCACCACAGGCTGCTAAACAGTTATTGTTCTGCAACAACTCTTGCATAAGAGTCTGCAATAAAATCATATGAAAACACATTTTCACCATTTTAAGAAACGCGTTGTTTTAATTTCACTAAAATTAGAGTCTGCAATAAAATCAGATGAAAACACATTTTCACCATTTTAAGAAACGCATTGTTTTAATTTCACTAAAATAAACACTTTCTCAAGAAGATTCGGTAACGTAATGAACTGTCGGTAGCAGCATGTTGCAATTCTAGCCTTTCAGCATTCCATTCACTCAGAAAAGGGACTCTCCAGGAAATAAATATAATATAAGACGGTCAACTTATAGCCAGTCAGCAACCTCCTGGAGGCAGCAATAAAATCCACTTCAGAAATAGCACAGTATATAATGAAACTGCATTACCTTGAGAAAGCAAATTATGCTTAATATATATTAAATTGTTTCAGTTAGCTTGGTAATAAAGACATGAGCAACTATGCATAAATATGCTGTAACGATGCAGCTTAATTTAATTAATTTTATATAGTATGTTTACTTAAGGAATACGTGAGTATCAATTGTGTAATGAAGATATATAAAGTCATATTCTCTATTCTTAACATTTCGTATACTTTGAGACGTTATACTTTATTTATCATTACAATGTTTGAACGAAGCCAATGGAACGTTATATATCTCCGGAGAAGAAAGTTCAGCGCTTGTTTTCATTCTAGGGAAACAAATCGGCTTACCGAGAGACAATGTATTTTCAATATGGGATTTAAAATCAGAGACTGTCGATTATGCTGGGAAGCATCTACCAGTAGCACTAGAAACTCCGTTAGTGCCTCTTAGGCCTGAATTGAATTTTCCATATTCACCTGTAATTTTTTTAAACAATCGAATAATAATTGAGACAGATTATCACATTAGAGAATAAAAACGCGTGGTAGTGGCAATAGTATTAGCAGTGATTATGGTGGGGGGAATATGGTATGTCATTCATTTTATAAGTCCCACTTTTGGAGACAGGGTAGTACTTGGAGTTAATGGCCGAATGCGTGTCAAAGGAAGTCAGTAAATGTCGTTCAATACAAAGATGTTTAAAAAACCTATAACAAAGTTGCAACATGAGAACTTAACTTTTTAGACGCCACAATCACTGTTTGTAGAAAACGGGAAGATTTTGAACATCATTTTTAAAAATATAGGTACTTTCATATTTTTATTTCACAATTATCTCATAACTTAGCTACTTTCATTCACCCGTTAGTGTTTCGATTTATATCGCGTGATCAAATGTCCTGTTTTTACCAAGCGCCGACAGTACCTTGAGGAATGGGTATGACCTGCTTGGCTGCATAAACCGTCCAAATAAATAGATACAAAATACATTTACAACAATTATGCTTGGAGATGTCTGCATGCTGGATAATTCATGAGTGGTGTAAAAATAACCTAATAATGAGGGGAGAATTTTTTTAATTTATTTAATTGAAACGTACAGGACCATCTGATTAATCCGGCTTGCTCGTGGCGGCACCTTGATCTCGTGCACATATCGCTCGCCTGCCAATTGGACGCTCACATTCTTATACCCAAAGATAAATCGGACGAAGAGACAGAGCACCATTATTTTGTAAACTAAGAATTATGAATAGCATGACATTGCGTACCTTTTTACAGAAGATGTTGAACTTTTTATGGCTGTTAGGACAGCTCCAGAAATGCTGCACGACAAAGAGCAGATGATTTGTGTATTATAAAGTAGCAACAAATGCAAACTCTTCGATCTGTTAAATTGTAGTGAAACTCCAAATTCACAAAGAACAGCCCACAGACGCTTGTCCGCTGCCTTGTACTCGGATGGCTGATTTGCATACCGAACTTATCGCTACCAGTCAGTGGGCGCGCACTTTATAACTGTCGATGTGTGCAGCGCAACAACACTGTATTATGGTAAATATTTATTTTCCGCATCAGGTATATGTAAATATGTGGTTTATTTCGCATTTCTATAAGATCAATTCAAATAATTATATTAAACAAAACTTAGGTATGTAGGGATATGCTTACAAAGAGAAAGCAAAAGTGAATTTTTACTAAATTACTTTGAGCTCCATATCCCTTTATTAATTTAATATAATGCTGAACGTAAGACAAGGTTTGTTATGTATTGGTTCAAATCAATTTTCCCCCATTTTTTATTCCTGTGTGACTGATAGGTCAAAATATCAGCACTAAAATTTTTTAATGCTAAATAAATAAATATATACAAAAGCTTAACCGTAACTTTGCGAAAACTCAAATTATGGAGAGATAAAGACAGGAAGAATTTTAATGGAAATTAAAAAGTTCTCAAATTTTCCAAAAGTCAAATGGGAAATGCAGCAAAAAAGGGAATTGGAAAGAAAAAGGAGGACTATGAAATAATGGGAAGAAGAAAATACCAGGAAAGATGGCATAAAATATGGAAGGTGAAAAATAAGGAAGATTATGAAAAAGGAGTAAGGGTATGAAGAGAAGAACTCATACAAATGATAACAAGAAAAGTCCTATACGACGTAGTTCTTTTAAGTTCTGCCATTTTTGCAATGCCTTATTTTCAAGTTGAAAATGCTGAAGTATTGTTAGAGAGAATGGGTAGCAGATAAGAACAGAAAGCTGATTAAGATGCTCTTGAATGTAACAGAAGAAAACATTAATTTTCCTTGAGCCGTTATAATTTAAGCTTCTTGGCGTGGCTTGCAAAGGAACGAAGGGAAGAGTAAAGCAGGGAAAAATTAGCATTCTAATTCTTTTCTCAGACGTAAATTACATGGAAAGAGAGAGCGAATGACCTTTATTTTTCTTCACTGCAGAAACTGCGAAAATAATTTACTTCATTCATGCTCTTTCAAAGTAAGTTAATGCCTCCAGATAGTGTGAGGGAGATGAGCAAATAGTCATGGAGATAATGGAGAAAGAACGTGGAAAACAACAGAATACGACACTCAAAAATTTCAGGAATGAGTTCACCAACTTGTCAAATAAAATTAAAAAGAGAAAATAACAGGAAAAATAAAAAAATAATAATAAAAAAAAACTTTGGAAAGGGAGAGAAATTTGTCACTCTTGGACCTGCGGAGAATGTTTTGATAGGTCACAGTCATTTATCATCATTTATTTGCTCTCTCTTTTCTGGACATAGTTTCCTCCGATTAGATTGATGGCTTTGTTATATGCTGCACGTTCTTCATTTGAAAACTCACAGTTCGAAAGGAAGAAACGAATAACGTCTTAGAGAAAACGTATTCGATTTCTGAATTCTGCACCTTCAAGCAATGTCTATGATAATTTGTTTAGCAACTTCGGAACAAGGATGCGGATAGCATAAAATATCCAAAAGAGATTTAACTTTCTCTGATTTAGATTTTTAAAAATTGGTGTTATAAAACATTTCTTTTTCTTAAGCTAAGAAAATTTTACTTATTGTTTGTAATTTGAGTTAAAGTATATGG
Organism: Metallyticus violacea; assembly: GCA_030762175.1. Classification (NCBI taxonomy): domain Eukaryota; kingdom Metazoa; phylum Arthropoda; class Insecta; order Mantodea; family Metallyticidae; genus Metallyticus; species Metallyticus violacea. The sequence goes on from CM060839.1 coordinate 54,348,887, forward strand.
TTTTAAGCGAAATCTGAAGGAATGAAGCTATTGCGGTCGACAGAACTCCGCTTGTTTTTCAGCTATTTTATTTTTATTTATTTATTTACTTTTAGTCAATTCCGAAGGAATGTAAGTTATTGTGGTTGCACCAATGGAAATATTTTTACTAATTTATCCAAATCTGCATCCATGGCACCTTCTAGGCTCTTACAATTGAAAACAAATGAATAAAATATTTTGAAAATATACCTGTCTACATATTTTATTATGTCCTTTAAAGCTCTAGAGGTAGCAAATCCTTGCTTTTTCTCAACGAAACTCAGTAGATTTCTTTAAAATAAAAAGATAAATGTATTTTTTTAAAATAATGGCAATATCGAGCAATATACCTAAAAAAGTGGGGGTTAAAGCGCAACTTTAAAATCGCTCTAGCGGCTGCAAATTAAAAACTTTTAAAGAAACTCCCTATATGTTATTGAAATAAAGTAGGAAAAATAGTTTACGAAAATCAGTGAAATCGAAATATTAGGAAGCGGTGTTTATCTGATAACCAAATTTAAAAATCGTTCTAGAGGCATTAATTTTATTTCGCAAACAAACTCCGTATATGCTATTTAATAAAATAAAAAATATAGTTTCTGAAAATCAGAGAAATCGGGCCATTAGGAGGGGGAACTTAACCGAAACTCAACATTTAAAAATCGCACTTATTCAAAATTCAGTATATAGCATCTAAATAATATATCAAAAATAGTTCCAGAAAATTGGGAATTTGGACCTTGATGCGTAGCGATATACTTGAAAACCGAAATTTAAAACGCGCTCTTGCATTTACCATTCTCTATATTGTTTTAAAACAAAAAGAAAAATTAATTCAGCACATAAACCGTATTTAAAACAATGCAATTGTTTTATATTTAACAAAAGCTCGTCGTGAAAATGGAACATGTGAAATGTTAATCTCTTGTGTGTTTAAGAATTATATTTGTATGTAAGAGTGCTCTGTAATAACCTTCAAAAAACGTTTTCATAATATGTTTTTTCTACAATAAAATTTAAATAAAGTTTCAAAGTTAATGAAAATCAATGAAACTTTCGATTATTTTATGCTTCTTCTTCTTCTTCTTCTTCTTCTACTTCCGTTTTTACTACAGAAGCAGCACAGGCGGTGGACACGGATTATACAGGATATGAAATGATAAATTGGGGAAAAAAAACTTTTTAAGGAAGGAAGCGTTCCAGCCCTAAGTTTTGGGTACTTCCCGACATTTTCCATTTATGAGGACTGAGGAAAACCTGCAAGTTCAATTCAGCTGATTCTCTTTATGACTTAATAGATTATTTTTTAGCTGATGTTTCAATTTCATTAATAGCATACTCTAGATTACATGTATATTTATTTGTCTCGTCTATCTTGATGAATTTTCCCAATTCTCCCTTCGCTTGAGCACTCACTTTCTATGTTCAATTAAGTAATTTTTAGATTTACTATGATAGTATCTCAAGTAAGCTGCTTTTACTATCCTTGATAAACGTTGGATATGATCATTATATTAAGTGCCCTCCATCTTTGTTTTTTATTTGTTCTACCAAGGGCTTCATTTGCTAAATTTATTAAAATTTAAAAGTTCATTCCATTCCATGTTAGTGTTTAAAGTCATTGCCAATAAAATCTCTTTACACTGCTATTTCAGTGACTGGTCCTTAAATGTTTATTTCGCCTTCTGTCTTGATTTTTCATTTGTACAATCGTTTATAATTTTTATTTTACACATTATCGTAACTTCTATGAACTCTGTTATATAATACGTCCAACGATAATTTAACACTCACTAAAATTAATTTTTTTTTATGAGTAGTGTTTAACGGCAGTTTGTACTACTGAGGCACCACAGTGCGGTGGACACTATTGATACATGAAACGAAATTATATATTAGGAAAGCATTTTTTAAGGAAGGAAATGTTACAGGCCTAAGTTAACGGTGTTTCCCCGGCATTTGTCATTTATGAGGACGAGTATGAGCCTAAGCGATTTCGGCTACCCGTAGCGGTCGAAAATGAATCTATTATACCTCTTTGTCTTCTATATGCACTTGTAAATTTCTGGATATTTCTATATCTAAAGATAGAATTAGCTCTTAAATTTTTATGTTTAGCAAACCTTCTTAGCGTTGCACCATCTTCATGAAATATCTCTCCTCCATTATTCCCTATTATATCTTTTACTGGCAACTGGCAATTCTTGTGTTTAATTCTCAATCAACTAATTATTATTTCATCATTTTGTTTGTTTTTGTGTCCTTATTTATTTATTTATTTATTTATTTATTTTTGAGAGAATAAAGTTACAACTGATACAGAAAAATTAATATATTTTAAAATCAATGTACTTAACTGCTGCAGAGTATTTTGTTTTATACTCCAATGATTTAAAAAATTAAATTTTGTATATTAATATATTCACAATTCTATAATTATAGTATAATTGTATACAAATTCTATTTCCATGTTTATTATGGATTAGTTTTGCTGTACCTGTAAATATTCTACTCTGTTGCAGCACTTCTCTATGTAATAATAAATACTTATCCAATGCTTTAGACATATGAAGTTTTTTCTTTCATTCAGCCAGAAATACAATATCAACTCTATCTTCTTCTAATTCAGTCTCTATGTTCCTCATACATTCCAAGGTACTAATTTAAGTTTTCAGCAAATCCTTTCTTTATTCATTATCATTTTTCACGTTATTGTAGTCTTCTTAAAATCAGTCTGGTCATTTTTCTTCTGATATTTATGAGCAACAAATTTTTATATGAGTAAAGTACCAGCTCAACTGCATAACTCCTTATCTGAAGGGGGGGGGGGGGCAAACTTAATTTTGGAGTTTCTTTCTCCTAATGTTTGCCATTAAAGAATATGGAGTTATCATTTGACTCTCCATTATCTTTACCACTTATGACTGGCGTTCGCTGCCGTTGTGGACTTCACCCGTAACCCTGGGCAGAGATCCATACCAAGTACTACCCTCCGGATAAAGGAACCTGGAGCTCACTAGACAAGGTTACTATTCCCTGAAATAGGGCTCAAAGAGAGCCCCCATCCGTTACCAACTTCCAAATTACATTCTAATTAAAAACAAAACAACAGATAAAAACTTAATATCCCATGTAAAATTTTTTCTACTTCAATTATAGCATCAAGTCTTGTTCTCATGGACTGAACCAGTCAGATAAAATTTGCAGCTCTCTAACCACCTCTCAGGTCTAACAAGGCAGTTATACTCGATAACTTTTGTTCATTGTTGCCACGTATAGCGTATCATATTGGGTTATAGGATGTTAGTTGACTATTTTGATTCGCTTTTGAAGAAGAAATTGTGATCTTGTGGATCACAACACCTCTACAATCGCGATTCATTTTTTCATCCGCAAAAGCGTCTTGTTAGTCAACTGTTATTGTTTTAGGGCGGTCGTACGACAATGAAGCTCGACTTTTTTCAGACCTCATCAGACATTTTACAAGGAACAGGAAAATTGAATTGGGCTCTCAACTAGGATGCAGACTGAAGTGGATTTCTCTCTGCTTCCATGGATTCATTACAGAATCGACTTTCCTGATCGCACCCAACAGACCGAAGCATCAAATCGCCGGCTTTATAGAACAAAACGGGATATTTTTGCGAGCTATATTTACATTTTATGATTACGATTATTAAATTTTAAGAATAAATGAATAAATATATAACACTCCTTTCATAAAAGAATAGCAAAATTTTGAAACCTTAAAAAATGGATAGTCATTAGCACAAATAGCTTGAGAATTGCATTTTGCGACATGAAGCGAAGAAAATTACATATACTTTTGAAGACCTTTTTTACGTCTTTTGTTAGCCCATGATTACATATGCCTGTACAATAACCTAAACATTCAAATGCTTCATGAATGAAGCTGTGTTCACAGGGCATACAGTACGAAATAGGTTTGTGTCGAACAATCCTCAACTGCAGGTCCTCATCCATGTGACATGTATTGGACATGCACTGGACACCCATAATTTCCCGTTATGACCAGGAGGGATAATTGAATAAGCGCAATTTTCTGGTGTGAAAACTTCTATATAATTAAACGTTTCATATGTGTCATAAATTTAAAGTAAAGTGCAACAATCAAGCGTGCTCGAAAATCCTGAACGACTAAATCTAAAGTTACAACTTTTAGCAGCACAATGCCCACAAGTACTTGCTTGGTGTGATTCAGTTTGGAAGAAGGAACAGTGGAAGAATTTGACAAACTGCGAGGACAAGCTTAATAATATGAACCCTGTTTGAGGAATAATGCGGATATGGAAGCCATTGCAATTTTGATTAAACTTCCTTTCCGTTTGTTTACAAAATGTGTTCCGTTGGATACTACTGAATTTGAGCGGAGTTTCTCCAAATATAAGGAAGAGCTCAAAACTCCGGTTACTTCGCAAACACAGAAATGTTGTTTTTAATCCACTGTAAAACGTTGGTAAAAACAGTAATTGCAATTTTATTTCTTCAGTTTGGTTACTAATGCTATTTACTATAATGTCTAATCATTAATTATTCTTAATTTAGTAATTAATTTTTATTTGCACCTTTTTATACATTTTCAAATCATTTCGCTCCTCTTTTTCAACCATAAATTTGCATCTTTAGATCCGTTCTTTAGATACGGCAATTCCAATCATTATTATAAGTCCCGCATCTTGGTTATAAGCTACCGCGAGGTCTTTGGCAAATATCTCCTTGCATTATATAGTGCATTAAAACCTATGAATACTCTTCTAGAGAGTGTATAGGCTAAACCGTTAGATTGTATTTTTCTCGTAGCAACGCGCACGTGTAAACAGCGCTCGAAAACGCGTTAACCAAAATCGGAGAAAATATTCGAACACAAGACAGTGTCAATTAATCAATTTTATTATTATTATTATTATTATTATTATTATTAAAATTTTTGCTCTAAGCTGTACAACCATTACTGGAGGGTTTTATATGCATCTTTTAGGTCAATAGATGAATAAATGCTTGAGAAAAGACGAGACTTAGGAAGCAGAAAGTAATTTTAGGCAAAATTTAAATAATCGAAATCAAATTTGAACCTCAGTCATCTCATTATCCTAGATAGTTCTTAATTTTCCCCCTTCCCAAAACTAACTGAGTAGAATACTGTTAGCGGCATTTATTATTGGTGTATACATACAAACAATGAATTACACAAAAACGAAAAATTATAAAGTTTTGAGTGTGTTTATTGAGATGAAACAAATTAGAATTAAATTAAAGGCGAAGATTTATTCCGGAAGTTACTTCTTTAACAGATAAGTCGGAATGGTGGACCAGGCAGAACTCTCATCTCTGTTATTTCTCTGGCAAGAGCACGTATCCTTTTTCGGCACTTAACTGCAAAGGCTGGGGCTCGTCTACCTCTGAGCCACTCCCGGAGTATCAAAGAAGGTCATAAAAGTATCGATGTCTTTCGTAACAATTTACTTGTGTGAAAAATCATTCCACATACTAATTTTCTTAAAAAAAAACATAGAAAACTGTTGAAAAAGTAAGATCAGAACTGAGAGTACAAATAACTCCTATTAAACCCAGCATATCACTTCTTGTAGGTGAAATGTAGAAGCAACCCTCTCATTTAAGAATTAAAATTACCGCGCAATGTAACGTCATATTTTGTTTTATGAGTTGTATATAGAGGCTCAACTTATTGAAACTAACAATTAGAGAAAGAAGATATATGAGCCGACAACCAAAATAAAAACAAATAAAACATTTTAAATATTACAGTGAGTATCATAACTCTAAGAGAAAGAGACACTATTTCTAAGCTATTTGTCAACTACCACTATGGGTGGCCGAGGTCATTAAATCGCGGACTCGTGAGCGAGAGGTCTGGGGTTCGAATCCCGGCAGAACCGGTTTTTTCCGGGTTTTCCTCAGTCCTCATAAATGGCAAATGCCGGGGAGGTACCCTAAACTTAGGCCTGGAACGTTTCCTTCCTTAAAAATAAATCCTTTCCAAAATATGCTTTCATTTCATGTATCACTAGTGTCCATCGACTGTGGTGCCTCTGTAGCAAAAAAGGGCGTTAAACACTATTGATTCATTTATTATTTGTCAACTGAAAGGAGAAGGCTAAGTTAAGTAAAACTATACAAGAGAACATAGTAAAAGTAAGAAGCGTAATAAAATATTCTGTTACGATCTTTAGAAACCATGTGTATGGAAGGAATGCTTTTTCTGTAACTGTTCAGATTTTGTACTATATTTATACTGTCTTTGAATTTGCTCATGCAACTCTGCATTCTGTTTTCTTGTTATTATTATAAGTTATTTACGTGTTTAATGAGGAAACCCAACATGCGAGTCAGATTATTAAATAAAAATCAATTTCTTCAAAATAGCATTTTTATGATTATAACTAAAATGGTAAGATGACTCATAAAAAAGTAAATAATGAAAAAAGTGTATTTCTAATTATTCATATCTTTAGTTTTGTAAGCCAGTGATGAATTTAAAAAACCTATACAATCTTTTAAACTTTTATTTAAATTTCAGTGGTTCACTATATTAACAAATCGGATCATAAAAAGTTTAAAAAACTGTTTGTACAAAACCTGTATATTTTACTTGTAAAACTTTTCAAATTATTCTATTACTTTCGACAGTTTTCTAATAAATGTAACCGAAGTACTTTAGTAACATTTTGTACATAACGATTACCTATCGCACATCTTTGTGTTCAACATGTTCTATAGGGTTCATCATTTTAGTAAACATAGCATCACACTGCTCCCTTGTTACACCGTGCAGAACTGTTTCGACGTTTCCACGAAGTTTGTCTAGATCAAGAGAATTGGCTATAAAGTACTGCTTCTTCAGTATTCGCCACAACGCATCACATAACAATAAATCATCAGGAGTAGGCGGCATTCCCATGACCAGTATGGGAGGACGCCCCATCTTGTTCAAACATATATATGAAAGTTATTCAGCACACAAAATGTGTCCAAATACTCTTGCTCCTTGTAAACTTCTAGTGTCACGTTAACTGCATTCTCAATGAAGTGGGGGTTAATTATAACTTTAGAAGACACAGAGGCCTACACTGACACTTTCTCGGCATTTACTTGCATCTGTGTATATTTATCCAGTTTTAAAGATGCTAGAATTTGATACAGGACTAATATATCTCGTGCTATGAAGCATGAATCCTTAAGCTCATAAATACCATGTATTTGCTTTTTCTTTGTAACATTTGTATATGATCTGGTATCTTTTTATTTAGGGCAGACTAATAAATCAAGAGCATTTACATTTTAGTTTTTACTAAAATTTTTAAAGGTTTTATTGACCGTAGTAAGAGGTGGCCATGGGCTGCTTCCGTTCACAGTTCACTCACTCTAATAAACTTCTATCACATTGTTACACCTTGTTCGTTAATATTTCATAAACTCCATTATGATCATATTTGTAAACACCACATATTTCTGCTTTATTTGTTTTTCATTGCTTTCATCTCTTTCAGATATCATATGCTATTTGATGGAAGAAATTTGCAAAATTTTATTCAATGGCTATTTCAGTGTTATTCTCAATGTATGTTTTTTAAAAACATAATTTTAAAAACGATACATTTTTACATTATATTATTATAACATATTCTCACTAATTTACATTGGATTACAACAATGTATTCGGCATTAGTCGCCATGATACTTTCGGACATATTAGTTTGTGCCTATGAAAACATGGAGTTTCAGCTGGGAACAATAGAACATAGAAGTGCTCTGATAAAGAGTTGTTAATAATGGTTTTACTAATGGACGGACGGAATGAGGCATTTTTAAAACAAAGGGATATCTGATGACTTGAAAGTGCAAAGTTCGGTTGCATTTCGAATAACCCTCATATGAGCTCTGATGGACGTATCGATTGCGTCACTACAATAACAGCAGGCAGAACAATGGCGTTATCTAAACCTGTTGAAATGTTCTCCATACTATAGGTAAAATATATTGCTTTGGTTATTTAAAACGTATGCTCTTTCTTTTTTGTTCTCTTTTGAAACACGAGTTATTTAAAATTGCGTGGAGATGTGAATATGTTTTATTTCAGTCACCCCATCACAGTGTCATGATGTAAGCGAATATCCGAAATTTAAGATTTTTAATTTAACTTCTAGGTCAATTACTTTTGAAAGCATTCAATAATTTTCCCGTTAAAATATTTCTTTGAAGTCACCAATACTAGCCACAACGTCTATTTTTCAGTTCCATTTCACATGTGTTATAAGTCAACATGTTTTCTTTCAGTATTATACAATTTTATATTGATTTACCATACACGTTACTGAATTGAAATTACGAATTCTTTCACAGATATTCATCCTACAGCCTCTCAGTTGCTCTTAATTTCATTATTGTTCATACCAAAATGCACTGTGTCTTCAATTATTTTTTTTAAAATACTATATAAACCTTTATTTTTCAAAGAAGTCCAGTAAGTTAATGATGCAAGGAAGTAGTGAAATATGAAATTATATTTTAATTGTTGAGCAATTCCATATGAAAATACTAACAATATATTTTTACATAAAAACCTCTGCTTAATACGCGTGAGTGGATTAATTATGAATTTCGACTTCAATGCCCAGTAGAAAAAAAAACCCAGTGATTAATATGACCAATTAACCAAATAGATATTATATTTTATATCAAACATTTTTTAAAGAGGGCAGTGGTTGTGCTGGGATTTGCTGGTAGATAGGAAGAGGAAGTACGTAATTTATTTTATAAAGTGACACAGCTCAGATCGGTAGAGGCAGATAATCAGAAAGGAAGGTAGGGGAACATGATTTTTATTACATATACGTGAGGAAGTGTAGGTTATTGACTTTGTATTGTTTTCTTTTTTATGTATTTTATCTTTGTATTGTTATCTTTTTTATTTATTTTATGTAGATATTTATTTTTCTATTATATATTGATTTTTCTATATGTTTGTTTATTTAATTATATATACATATATTTGAGTTAAAAATTAATTTGTGCGGTTTTATGTATTTCCAAGTGTGTTGGGAAAGCACGAACGGATGGGACCGACCCGTGCGAAATGGGTGAATTAGATCTGTAAAAATACATTTTGCAAATAAATACCACCATCACTATTTTTACAAATCATCATACCTTCCTAATTTCTCTGAAAGTTTATACTTTTCTAAAACTCAAGTTTCCGAGAAGGGTTTCAGTATCCTATAATGTAATAAAATTACCAAAATTTAAATTAATAAAATTAGGATCAAAATACTCTGAACTGTTTGAATCTGATTCTGTTACGATCTCACATGTGTGTGTATGTGTGATTTATTTATTTATTTATTTATGGACGCTCTTTAACATATCAGGTCATCAGCGTCCCATTCAACTCAGGGCGTGAAACGGCCGACAAATTTTGCTCAGAGGCCTCTCTTTCAGGCTTGAGGTTCTTTTACGTGCCGTAAATGTACGACACGGGACCCACGGCTTTACTTCCCTTCCGAAGAAAGCCATACTTAGGATTTTTACACCCGAAAAAATCCATCGCTCCTGGCCGGGTTCGAACCCGCGATCTTGAGTGTAGGAGGCAAGTATAGTAACCACTACACTACAAGGACCGATGTGTGTGTGTGCGTGCGTGCGTGCGCGCGCGTGTGTGTAAGGATATTCGCCCAGAATATATACACATTTTAATCTATACTGTCATACATAAAAAGGATAAACATATTAACTAAATTTATTTATAATTTTATAATGGTGTTTATTTTTCTTAAATTACAAATATTAATGTTACATGATAATTCAAATAATATCAACTTGTTAGTAATGCTAACATAACGTTTTAATGGCAAATGTCTCCAGTAAAGGCTTTTACGTTGGATTTTCATAACAGAGACTTAAAATAGCACAAATAATACAAATTTAAAATTACGATCTTGAAACTTTAACACTTCTTTGTAATGAGAATTGAATATTTTGTTATTGGTATGTACTAACAAAGGAAGAAAGGAAACACTTTCACAACCTACATAGTTGTACTAATTACACCTTGTACTGTAGGAAGACTAAATCAATAGGTTTTTAACAGTAACTTATATTATCAAACTTATTTCTGTTTTCACGTGCGAAACTTGAAACTTATGGACCAGTTTGACTAATTATTCACATGAAAACAGTGCATACTGTATGACATACTCATCTAACCCTTTCACACATTGAGCTGTTTGGGTGACTGGAATAGGCGATTTCAAGATGTCTTCACATCAGTGATTATAGGATACCTCCTGAACATTTATGTGCTTGATATTTTTGCTCACACCGACCCAGGCCATCTTCTTCACCTGCCTTTCAATCACATTTACTGCTCATTTCCTGAAGAATTTCTATTCAGTTATAATTATAAATCTTTTAGAAAGCAACATGACCAGCAATGAAAGCACTTCATAGAAATAAACGATTTTCAGTAAAGTGTCCGAATGTGTATGACTAAGGGCATTTTTCGATCGATTAATAGGGTCGGTTATAAAGAAGCAAACATGAGTGTTACAGAATGATTATATATCTTCAAATACTTGCGCCACCGGTTCAATTGAAACACATTTCCACGGTCTTCTAGATAATGAAGGAATGAATAAGTGTGTTTTATTGAAACTAATATACATACTAATAACCCTGCAACCTTCTCAACCTTTCATAATTTACAAAAAGTACATTACTTACATAAATAAGGAAACACGTCAAACCTCCATTACTTAACGCAGTTAAAATAATGATAGTAATAATAATAACAATAATAATATCAATATTAGCATAATATACACATGCAGATCACAGAACTCCTTCCCCCTTGTAAGTGGAATAAGTAAACACAATATCATCAATTCTACATTTTTAATTCAGTCTAATTCCCGCTGTTCCTCCTCCGGTTTACAGCCTTTTCAGACCTGAGCTGTCTCACCTTGGACATGAATTTGCCTGCCAGCAGAGTCCAGCATGCTCCTTGTCAGTAAAGGAAGGCGGGAGGTGCCTTTTTCTCAACACCTCAGTGCTGCTACAGTTCACGATGTGCGACCATGATTCTTCCTTTCCACATAAAGATCAAATTCTCAGTTACTTTCATCTGAGATTCTGATCAGTCCCCATGCTTCAAGCTTAAACCGCGCGAGTCCCTGTTTAATGAGCCTGGTGCCCGTTTTGATGTACTGCTCCATTCCCCATTAAGGTTTTAACCCCGTTTGCGCTTCTAACGAGATTTTCTCCCCACATTGCGCGATTGTAAGCTGCTGTCGATATACTTCAGGCGATTTCTGACATTCCTTTATATAATTCTCGTGTTACCTTGGCCTGCTATCCAAATATTTTCCAACCCGATGATTTCTAACCCCTTTCTCACTTTGAAGGCCCATGTTTTATTGCATTATATCTATGTCACAAGAACGAAGAAGCGCACTTTGTACACCCAATCATACAAATTGCTAATTGCAAAACATAAGAAAAATATTGCCTTCCCCCCCATGTACGAATATGTTTGATTTTTAAAAGTCAGCTGACCAACCTTAATCAAGAATGTGGTTGTACATCTTCTATAGGTGAAAATTACACTGAAGACTGCTGCTTATTTCCCTGCTCTATATTTTATTAAAAAATATTTTGAATGTTTTATAGTTGAAGGATATAAAGTTTGCTTTCGTAGTGCTTGCTAGTAATACTTACAATAAAATTCTTACACATACATAGCCAACAAATTATCAGTATTTTGCATCAATAAGTTTAACATTAAAAGTATACAGAATGTTATTTATTATGTAAGAAACTTCTGAATAGAAGATAAAAGGATCTAAAACAAGTAAACAAGTCAATATAAAAATATCATGAACTTTTAGCTGGCCACGTTTGGGTACTTTTGTCCTCTGCAAGTTGGTGCTGTGTTTTGGTTTGTAGCCAAAGTCATCTATCATCTATCACAGTCGCCGTAAAATTGAATACTAAAAAGAACTGATAGCAGAACTGGATAGCAACATCAACAGCAATAATGTTTCAGAGAATCATCTTGGTACGACTGCCTCTAACAAATTTCATTCAGAATCAAATGGTGCAAGCAATGTAATGTATTCAAGTCGCGGTCCGCAGCCTAAATATTCCTTGAAATCCCTCGAACAAAGCCTCCACGACCTATTACATCACAATTGTGTAGTTAACAGTGATTATTATGTACAGTTTAGGACAAACAAATTAACCAATCGCTGGAATTCTATCTTTCATTCGGAATACTCCCGCAACACACTCATAGACTATTTCTCACGGTCTGTGTAATATATCTCTCATGAAGAAGCGGTTTATATGTGCTCTCGTAGGGCAGGAAGTTACAAGACCGATAGTCCGCACAAAACTAAATGTAAGATGTTACAGTTTCCATATGTATTTCTTCTTTTAATTTAAAATGAGCATATTCTGTTTCGAGGCAGAAAACTACTTCATCATCATTCAAAATAGACCACACTGTTCTGTTTTGCTTAACAAGTAATATTGTGAATCCAGCGTTAGTAAATGCCTCTGAAGTTTTTCGAATTGGACATGGTTTCTGCCTGTTTCTCATTTTTTTCCTAAGAGGTACCACATATATTCTGAATTGTATAAATTTTATGTTGCAAAACCTTATCATAGTCGTAAGACACATAACATCTAAAATAATTTAACTTTTTATATGTTCTATTACATTACTAATAAGTACGATTTTGGACTGCTTTACACATTTTCCAACAAAGATATTTATCTGTTATCATATTATATGTAAACATTATTTTACCAAGCCGAAAGGAGGCTAATTGAAGTTTTTATTCATTGTTTGCAAGGCATTTTGTTTCTCAGAATTAGAACAGTAAATAAAACATTAGAACCCATTTTAAAATGATTTCTTAGATGAGTTTGTCACTCAGCTAAGCTGCCGAATATATAAAAGCTTGTCGACATTCCTAAGTTAATATATGCTATTTTACAGCTTATAAAAAGCCCTTAGCAAAGTTAATAATAGTTCCTTTATACAATTATTACATAATTGAAACTAAATTTTTGAAAAATCATCTAATTTATCAAATTTCCCATAATATTTCCAGTATAACTTTATGAAACAACCTTGCACAATATCGACCTCACCTAAGCACATGTTCATTATTTAAGAGGCTCCAGAAAGGACAAAAATTATGAAATTGTTAATTTTGATATTAAAAACAATGAAATATTCTCTTTTTAAAGACACTTCGTAGAGACATAATGACTATTTCCGTGCTGAAGCTCAAAAGAACACAAATTATTTTTTCAAAAAATAAACATTGTCTGTCCAAATGAAAGTTTTACCATCTAATGAGTAATTATTTATGAATTACAAATTCTTTTTAAATTTTGACTAGCCTTAATTGTAAATATTTTACAATTACTTTAGTTAAAAAGAACAAATATTATTTTGTTTAACATTTTTACTACTTTAGGTGTACTTTCCTCACAAACCATTAATCTCAGCTTCCTCGGATTTTGAAACCAGTTTGAAAACATATTACTTAACATTGTTGGTGAAATAAGATGTTATTTAAAACTTTTAAAAAATATATTTTATATCATTTTCATGCATTGTCATCTTTTTATGCAAATTGTAAACAATATTTTTTTTTCAGAACTTTCATGCATTAACTTAAGAGCTTTCCCAGACATAGAGCAGAGTAATTTGCTAATGTACTAAAAATTCATCGCTCTAGCATACATAGATTTTGAGAAAAGTGAATCACAATTAAAAATAAGCAAGTAAGATAATATACTGTGCTCTCTAACAGCATGGCGGGCATATTTAAATTTACATTTAAATTTACCAAATAGAGAAATTATAAATGGGCATAATGTGCAAACTATGATTTTTACATTTTTCATAAAACAAAAAAATGAATTTTTGAACCAAAATCCCTACCAAGTATGATTAATGATGTATAGTTCATGCGGTTTTCCAACTGATATGATAAATATTTAAAAGGATATATGTACTGCATGGGACTACTGACAAATGTCTTTCTTTACAACCTTCACGCTCAAGAGATACATTTTGATTATTTTAGCGTGGCAAATATTACATACATGCAATATCACTTAATTGCTTCTAGTTATTCTAGTTTGAAGAATATGATTCAACCTATGATGCACAAATGCAATGAAAGGTATTCCCGAAAATGTTGTTTTTATCATATAAAATGTACGATTCCTGAGAATCTAATACACTTACATATTTCAAATGTGCATTATATGTTTAGCAATTAGTTGCCTTAAAATTATCAAGACACTTTTTCGATAAAGCATTTTAATAAAATTTGCATTCATAAAATGACACAAAAGTGTAGCATTACATATAAAATAGCATTTCTCTAATAAAAGTATAGAAAAATGTCTTTAATAAGTTATTTCCAAAGCTTTGATAAATAAATTGCAAAAATTTCAGCCTTCAACGATAGTTCCTGAGAAAAGTTGCACTTTATAAGCATTATTTTAACATTGAAGGGAAATGATATTCTGGAACCCTTAAAAAATGTCAGAAGTAAAATTTGAATCGGCTTGTTCATATTTTATCACCTTTATTTAATAGGCTATCTCATATCTACTCATATATATCTCTATATCTGTCTGTCTCTCTGTCTGTCTCTCTCTCTCTCTCTCTCTCTCTCTATCTATCTATATATATTGGTATATGTGTGTGTGTGTGTGTGTATATGCTAGGAGTATATAACTCATCTCTTTTGCGGTTTTAATATCAATATATATATATATATATATTGCACATAAATATTACATATTTATATATATAGTTAGAAAGTGGATAAATATGGTGTTAAAATTGCACTTGTTCTTCAATTATTCTCAAGTACAAGGGGGAGAAAGGAGGAGGAGGAGGAGGAGGAGGAGGAGGAGAAGGAGAACAGGAATGAGGAGAACAAGAACAAGAAGCGATATATTCCTAGACTTGAGAGCCTTATTCGCTTATGTATTCTCTGATTTACTATTTAAGTATCTTAAGTATAATTTTTTATACTTGATAAAGGACTTCATTTATTAAAACGTGTTTAACCTCATGCCATACCGTTCCGTGTTAATATTTAAAGTCATTGCTTGTTGATACAAGTGTTACTCTATAATTGCCAGTAATCTGTATATATTATCCTATTTTAGTAGATAAATCTTAAATGTTCTGCTCCTCTATTGTTTTCTGGTTTGCATAAGCCTTTTAAAGAAATTATTCATTGACATGAAGTGATCTGAGTTATTAACGTAACTTGAATGACTTCTTGTTATATAATACTAAGGACGATAGTTTATCACCCACTAAAAATCCTATTGTACGAGGAAGGCCCATAAGTTTACGGCCTCGCTGATAAGAATTATCGCCTTCCCAAAATTTTTATCTGGTGTCGTACTTTATCTGTTAAGCAAATAATTGCAGCTGAAACTTCCGCTCCGCTATGATCTGTTGTGCTGATATAGTTGCATAAAGAAGGCTATGTGTAGAAGATTATGACATGTTCAAAATGGTGTACCGAGCTGTTATTAAATTCTTCACAAAGAAGGACTTACTCCAAATGAAATTAACAGTGATGAACGGTGTATATGGGGAAGCACCCCTCATATTCTACCGTAAAAGAATGCGCGAAACTTTTTCGAATAGGTCGAGGAAGCACTGATGGCGAAGAGCGTGCAGGTCGACCCTTAGAGGTGCTCACTTCTGAAAACATCGCTTTTGTGAAAGGAGAAATTATAGGAGAACCGGCGGCTCAAAACTATGGAAATAGCAGCAAGGTTGGGCCTTTCTAAAACAACAGTCCTTGGAAATATTCATGAACATTTTAACATGAATAAGGATAGTGCAAGATGGGTGCCTAGACTTCTTTCCTCAATCCAAAAGCAGCAACGAGTCAATTGTTGCCAGGTATTTTTTAAGGTTACCGGGCAACGAGAGAGAAGTTCTGCAAACCATTGTTACAGGAAGTGAAACTATGTTCCTCTACTATGATCCCTTGTCTAAAAAGAAATCAATGGAGTGACGTAAACCTGGCAAAGCACTGCAACTAAAGGCCAAGGTCAAATCAACCAAGGAGATCATGGCCACAATCTTTTGAGACAGTGACTCTTCATTGACTTCAAGGAGAGGAACACCACAGTAAATGGTGAGTGCTATCCTGGCCTACTGCACAGACTACGTGCTTCCATCAAAGAGGAAAGGCGAAGAAAGCTTCATAGTGGTGTGCACCTTCTTGACGACAACTCGTTGTTACAAAGGAAGCTGTGAAGAAATGTGACTTCAAGGAGATTGGCCAGCCACCCTACAGCGGAGATCTAGCTCCGAGTAACTATTTTCTCTTCTCAAAACTCAAGAAGCACCTTTCAGGAAGAAAATTTAAGTATGACGAAGAAGTGATGGATGCTGTTTATGCCCATTTAGCATACAAGACCTCTAACTATTTTTGATGTGGATTGAAATGTTAATTCAAAGATGTGAAAAGTGTATTGCAACAAAGGGCAACTATATTGAAAATAGAAATATAGTTTTTGTCTTTATCATACCTAGAAAATGGTTAGGCCGCAAACTTATGGACCTATCCTCTACAGACACTTGTACATTTGTAAAATTTCTAATGTCTAAAGAAAAGGTTAAATATTCCAAAGTTATTAAACACAGCTAAATTTCCCAGAGTTATACCTCTTTTATTTAGAGCCTGTTCTCCGTTATTCCTTATAATATTTTTACTGATGACTTGCCAACTCTGGTGTTGAAAATCTCCACCAACTTTTGTCTTTTTGTTTGTTTATTATTTCTATATTTGTACATCGTTGCAACATTGTTTGCTTGTTTATTTTCTCTCTACTTGTGGGACATATACACTAATGACTTAAGTATCCAAGTAAAGTTTTCGTTCTAATATCATTGGTCTATAAACAAAGAGCATCATTAATATATATATTTATATTAATAATATTATTAATATTGGTCTAGCTTCTTGCCATTGAAGAACTCGCAGTAGTTCGAAATATAGCAATTTCAAGTGTGACTCTTTCTCTGTGTTTTATCTTTATCTATTTATTATTAGTGTTAATTTATATATATAATTTCTAAAATTGATATCATGATTTCAAATATGTAACTAGCATTTCTGCATCAGGTATAGCTATATGCATGCATCATAATTTCTCCAAAACCATTTATTAAAAATCAGAGTACACTCTCTTTTATTTTCATCAAGATATCAAGACAATGGAGCAAGCATATAAGAATGCTTGCTCTGGAATGATTGAGATTACAGACTTTTGCTGGATACTGTACATAAATAATCTACGTAAGGCAAAAGCATGAGCTCCCAGAGCAAGCAAGCAACTAACTAAATGTTATATTTTTGCTCTGTATTGCATTAAAAGTATAACTAACACAGAAAAATTAATAATATTTTTAAAAAATACTGCACTTACCTATTGCAAAAGCTTGTTTTAATCTTCGAAGATTAAAATTTGTTTTATTTTATAGACCAATATATTCTTAAATATTTAATTAAATATGGTATAAAATTGCGAGAATTCTACTTCTTTGTCTCTTATGGATTAAAAAAGCTCCCACAGATTCTCTACTCATTTGCAGCACTATAGAACAGTAAACGGCTATCATATTCATTAGACCTTGAAAGTTTTTTACTTTGTGTCGGGCAGAAGGGCACAATATCAATACTATCTTCTTTCAATTCGGCCTCCTCTTCTTAAATTTCCAGCCACTATATTAAAGTTTTTCAGCAATTACTTTTTCGGCAATTTTTCTTCCGATGTTTATGAGTAAGAACTTTTTAGGTGAGTGATCACCAGCCAAGTTATATTCCCTACTAGGAGGACCAGAATTTGAATTTGGAGCTTTTTTCTACTAGAGGATTGCCATTCGAGAATATGGAGTGTTCATTTAGCCTTCCACTTCCACCTTCACTACCGTTGTGGGCTTCACTCTTAATCCTGGAAAGGGGCCCGTAACAGGTTCTATCCTCCTGGTCAGAGAAACCTGTAGCTCAGTAGGCAGGGTCGCTTCTACCTGAAATGGGGCTGTCTCACAGAGAATCCCCATTCGTGACCAATTTCCAAAGTACTTCCAAAGTAAAATCAAAATCAAAACATAATAATAACAAACAAATATCTAACAACGCGTGTAAAGCTTTCCTGCTTTAATGGCAGCATCAAGTCTTGTTCTCAAGGACTGGACCAGTAAGATAAAGTATGCAAGCCTCGCGATCTAACCACTTCCTAGGTCTGACATCCCTCAAACACAGGACTGGTACATGACCCCTCTTGTTTGTCGTTGTCTCATATGTCACATCCTCTTCAACAATCCCGATTACTTTTTCTTACGCCAAGATGACGCTATGGTGCTATTCCATTTGTTAGTTCAGTAGTTCCAGAGTCCTGGTCGTACCCAGTATTGCGCCGTACGGGTAGGGATACTTTATAATACCTCAGCTTTTGAAGCACTATAATTGTGTTCTGGGACTAAAGGCCCCATTCCACTATGGTGATGGTGACGTTGACTCTCCAAAGTTAAGACCAAATAAACAGCATTGACTATGACGGTCCTGGTGGTGTAATGGTAGCCATATTTGCCTCCAAAACCCAAGATAGCGGGTATCTTCCGGTCAGGACCGATGGATTTTTTTTTGGGGGGGGGGCAAATAATCCTAAGTATGGGCTTCCTTCGGATGGGAAGTAAAGTCATGGGTCTCATGTCGTAGATTTACGGCACGATAAAGAACCTCAAGCCTGTGAGGAAAATTTGTCGACCTTTCACGTCTGATTTGAATCGGACGCTGATGACCTGAAATGTTAAAGAGCGTCCATAAATAAACCAAATCAAACAAACATTGGCTATGACCCAAAGAGAGAATGCATGCATTCTAGGTATAAGGGTGGTGAATGTCCAGTAACCATCACGTCGACCAGGCTTTGTTGTTATTACTATTATTATTATTATTATTATTATTATTATTATTATTATTATATTGTACTGCCACTAAGGTATCGTTGTTAACTGATGTAATATATAAGTCATGAAACAAAGTTATATTAGTGACATATTATGACTTAAATTTAACAAATAGATATATAAGCAATAGTTAATAACAGAAAAGTTAAGAATCTATATGTTAGACCGTTAGATTGCCATTTTCTTGCAGCAATGAGCACATATGAACAGCGCCCGAAATCACTTTAGTCAAAGTTAATGTTTTAGAATACAAAGCAATGGCATAGATTTTTTTTGTCCTAAACTGTACAGTCATTACGAAGGATATCATTCTCATCTTTTGGAGTAATAGATGAAAAAGAAACAGGAGAAAACAAAAAGAATTTATGAAACTGAAAATAATCTTGGAAAATTTAAATAGTCGAAATCAGATTTGAACCTCATTCACCTTATATGTCTGAACTAGCTCCATGAGACGTTTTTCTCTTCCCAAAGGTGAAAAAAAAAATCATTAGTAACAGATTAGTTTTTCAAGCTTGAAGGAGTCTCATTTTCATAAATTTATAAAGCAATGGTTCTCAAACTATGGTCCTCGCAAGGTCCTCCCAGAACTATTATCATTTTATTACTGAATGTGTACATACAAAGAATGTAACAATTCCAAATCTGGACATGGTAGAGAATAAAAGTCATGAACATTGTACAAGATTGATAGGAAACATTAAAACTGACAAAAAGTTTTGAAATTGAAATCTATGAATCGTAGGATATTCCTGACACAGCAGTGTATGTTTGATATTGATGTTGAGTGTGATGTAAACCATTATCAAAACATACAAGGAAGAGAATATTTTTAAATTTGAAGCAGGAAATAATGCTGCCTTTATTAATTTAATATCTAAAGGCTGCAGAGCTATATTTATAAATGCATTAGATTTGATAAGGATAATTATTATGTATAGGTATAAGAAATGTTTTAGAGATAGGTATCCGAAATAGAAATAATTTGTAACTTGTAACTTACAAAACGGTTTTGTATACATTTTGTAGTTAAGATATGTGAGAAAGACGAATATGTATACCTGACTCCACTCACTGACCGCTCCTTATACAAGGCTGAAGAAAGGATAAACTATCTTTTGTTAGGTCACGAACCTTCTACCTAGGAAATACTTAGGAGTTGACAATAAGAGAAACATGTGGCCGTAACGGGACAGTATTTAACAAAGTCAGACTTAGCAATATTTTAAGAGAAAATGAAAATGTCAGAACGGAGACGAAAATGTTTTATTACAGGAAAGCCGAAAAAACAGCCCATCCACAAGTGCTTAATCTCTAGGAACATTTAGGAATCTACAAACTAAGGAAGGCAAAAGATTTTCAATAGAAATCAGAATGTAAGGAAAGGGCCGAAATTTATGACAGCTTGTTCTGGGAAAATTCAAGTTCGTGGGAAGACGTTAGATCAGGGGGGAAAGAATAATTATAGCCAATGGTCTTCGGATAAAAGTTAACGAATCAGGAGAACTTAGATACAAATAAATAATTTTAGGATAGCCAATGACGAACATATAACACAGAAATAGATAAAATACGAGGGAATTTAATTTAGCGAGAGGCGTGGCGATGTAGTAGAAAAACTAGAGTACAGGATTCGGAGAGACAATCGGGAATTCGCACTCAGTAGACATAGGCACTCAGTAGACACATAGTCATTCATTCACACATTCTGTAGACATTCTCTCGCACATTCAGACCTTCGCAGATTGAGATTCAGACATTCAGGAGAAACAGGGACATCATACGAGAGACGCGAAAGAAATATACGGAATCAGGCAGTCTGAGTCATCCGAAAGTAATCAGTCTAGATCATTTCTAAAGTTCGGTTGAGGGCAATGTAAATCATTTTCTAAAGTCAGTCTAAGTGTGTAGTGAGGTCAGCTACGAGCCGTCAGGAAGTAACCTGCTGAGTTATTAAATAAAGTAAATGTTCAAACAGTGCCGGACTTATTAATAAAGTGAACAATCTCCTTCCCCCCTAACGACTTTCAAGTCGTTAAAAACAGTCCAACTTTACCCTGAGAACACATCAATCGACCTACAGTGGAACCCCAATAAAACCGTTCCAAATTGACGACCAACTGTGGGGACACAAACAATAATACCGTTCCAAATTATAGATAGTTTCGGAAGATTAGAATTAAATTTGTCCACAAATGGTGCTGCTTCAATTTCAGGAAAACAGTACTGTTGCTCGTATTCGCAAAATTGGTGTCAAAATATTTTAGCATCATTATGCACAGAGAAAATTTGGTTTTGAAAAAAAAAATAATAAATTTACATGAAACTTCGAACATTGGTGTAAATGCACTCAATTTAATCAATGCACTGGGTACCCGTTTTCCAAATAAATAAATGTGCAAAAAGGGGGAGGGAATTCACAAACATTCACACTTAAAAATAAGAAAAGTGCTACATTACACAATTTAAATCTGACCTGGTGACGTATTTTAAAGATGGAGGGTGGATTTGCCATCTAGCTTACTTGGCGGATATATTCAACAAATTTAACGATTTCAATCTTCAGTTCGAAAGCTTCGACAAAAATATTTTAAAGCCCGTGAGAAATTGAGGTAGTTTATAAGACAAGTTTACTTTGAACTATTTGCATTAATAAAGTTTTAAATTATAGTTTTACCTGTTGTGTTTAAACATAATGATCAAAATTAAGTTAGTATTGCTGATTTATTCTGAAAATAATCAAAATGCCATCTATAAAATATCACATTACAGTTTATGAAATAACATAGTTAAAACTGAGAAAGAAGATAATATAATCAACCACGCCATCAACAATTCTCTGATTATATTATCGCGTTAAAGCAAGTCTATTGGAAATGTCCGTTGATAGCAGTTTACTGCAAATAAAATTGGAAAACTTGCCAAGCCAAATTACGCCTTCTTGTTATGCTCGCAGAGTCCCGTATTAAACGCCTTCTGCTTCTTTGCGTGGGTCTTGTCTGTAAGCCTTATGACAGGAGAAGGTTTTATTGGTTTTGTACAAGGTTTGTATTGTATTATTTAAGAATGACAGACTGTCCCGAGAAAGACCGCTGAGTTGAGGCAGGTACAGAAGGAGACAGAAGGTTAAGAATGGTTCCTTTTCATCTGTGTGAATGCTTTGGAGCGAACATTGCCTGCATATTTTAAAATGGTCATTTCCACTTTCAAACTTCATTGTTTATCTAATGGAGCAAAGGATAAAGAACATAGGAAGTACAGCTTTCTGAGAATGCATCGGAGATGGAAGATACGAAATAGTACAGGGCACAATAATACAGTTGGCCAAAAAATTCCCAGGAGATAGAGATACCAAACAGATGGCTGAAACGTGTTTTATCTAACAGTAATAGTATACAGATCTAAAGTGACGAAAGGGTAAAACGCTAACATAAGGAAATAGCATGAAACGGGACAGCCAAAATTTATAATAGGGATGGTTCTTGGAAAATGCCAGAAAGGCAATAAAGTTAAAAAATAGGTGAGAGAGAAACGGTAGCCAATAAGCATCGTCCACAAGTGTACGAATCACAGCCTACGTATATGCATAGAAATCTTTACTAAATAATCATCTAATTTAATGTTAGTAAGAGAAGTATTTTTCGCGCAAATCGTGGCTTATTGATAGTAAAGCCAGAACCAGAGATCAGTAAATTAGCTAGTCAGTCAGTCAGTCAGTCAGTCAGTCAGTCAGTAGGTGAACGAGGAGGAGCCAGTCTGTAAGAGGACGGGGAGCTACGAGCAGAGAAGTAGGAATTCAAGTTATTGAGGAAGAGAATTTGAGGTCAGAGAGAAGTCAGTAAGAGGTAAAGAAGGTACAAGGTTTGTTTAATGGTCAGGAGCTAGAAAAAATTATAGCTAGAACTCAGGTCACCGCGGACAGTCTTTTCAAGTGTTTACTTTGTGTTGTTAATAAACTATGAGTTAAAGAAACTTTTCTGCTTTTCTCTGTGATTGGTGTCCAAAACTTTCTAGTCCCATTGACTCCAAGTCACAAAACATGCAGTATAGCAAACTCTGAGGTCCACAACAGAAACCCCATCAAACGGAGCAGCAGTGGGCAACAGTGTAACGACTACACAGCGGTCAGCCGCATCCGCCGTATAACCCCACACATATTAAACCATCAGCTCCCACCCACATATTAATCCTTCAAAATGACGCTCCAACGCGAGTATTATAATTATCCAAACTATTAACTTACGCCCTCGCAATCTAATCCGTCTTCAAATGATATGGTCGCAAAGAGTAATTAAACGCCTTCTGTTTCTTTGTGTTGGTAGGGCTTTTCTACGTCGACAACAATGAAACGAAACACTAATCGCTTGAATCCAAAATTACTGTACTACTCACGAAGATACAGTCAGGAATATTTATTTAATAGCGGGGTTCTCCTTTTTATAGTTTAAAGTTGGGATTTAAGTGACACATTTTAAACTTACTTTAGATGTAGTTATGTGTAATATGAATTAAGCATAAATCCGAAAGCATAAGTTTGAACGAAAACGTCTCTCTAGGAGTAGGTGGGGAAAAAGGAGTAATAGCACATTTTTAAATCATTTGTTTAATACTTCAGATATTATCGCATTTCACACTATTTCTACTATTTTTGCTTAGAAACTAAGCTAGACTATTCCAAATCCAACAATAGATCCCCATTGTAATTTATTGTACAAGCTATAACAAAAATGATGTACATGTACCCTACCAAAGCAAAGATTGTGTCCAAATTAAGAAATTTAAGATAATCCTAAATAATCAATGAATAAAAGTAGGCAATATAAGACACAGGTATTGTCATTAAAATACTAAATACTTCCAGGTATAAGCTGTTTGCAACTTTAGGAATATTAGATAAGTTTGTAGTTAAAATCGTTATGGTGATATTGTCCTACAAAATGGTTTTCTTTCAACAAAATCAACAAAGCAAGACTGGTGGACCTAAGATGTGTTCAAAGTGCCCTCCTTCGGCGGTTAAACCGTCCTTAGCGAGTCAAGGAATTGATGGACCTTCATTCAAAATATCAAATAGCAGCAATACGAATAGGCACTGAAATTGAACTGTGTTAATATATACAGGGACATTAAGCGTTGATTATTTGTAACATCAATTAGATTATTTGTGCTACATTCTGTCTTAACGTAAATAAAAGCCAATAGTGCAGCTGTTTTCTCGTTGATTTCAAGACGATTTAAATCTGTTATCACGCACAGTATTCCCTAAAGGAAATTACAGTTTAAACTTTAACAAAAGTTAGTTTTCAGTGAGAAACCATGTTAGTGAAAACTGTAATAATCTTGAGAGATGCAAGTTGTTATGAATATCTTATCTATTTTAATTGTTTGTAATTTACGCACATATTACTCTCTGTATAATGGAATTGTACAAAGAGTATCACACTAACTGATTTTAATGCAAAGAGACGCCAATGCGGAAGCATATGCTGGTCCTGTTAATATAGTAAAACACTGTCAAGGAAATAGTTGAAATAGATTACATGCAAAATGTTTATTAATAAAGTTTGTAAATAATAACCAGCGCTATGCATCAGCGATTTGTAGGACTAATTGTTTTATTTAACCTATCGGAGCCATGTAGTGCGGAGAGATACATTCATATTATATTTTTTTTAAATCAGGACAGAAGTAATTGGGAACGCATTATAGAGATACTGAACAGACCTCAGTATTACTGTTCTTCATGATTAGGAATATGATAAGTTATATAAAGCCCTTGTTTGGACGCATGGCCGGTTAATGGGAATTTGTTTGGCACTGGGAAACATGTCGTTTGCCGGCGAAGTCGGATATTCATAGCCCCTTGAATTCAACAGCAAAGATTCCTATAGCATAGCAACACCAATTTTTGATCATACAATGGCATTTGTTGTACAAGATGGGGTTTTTCTGTACTCCAGTATCCATTCTATTATGCTGCTACATTGCCATGTAAATAAAGCAATGCTTCGTCCGTAAAAAAAAAAAAAAAAAAAAAAAAAAAAAAAAAAAGGCTCAATAGAGCGAACATTAACATTAACCAACACCCAATTGTGAAATTAACTCTACTCACATTATCGCGTGGTTGCAAATCCTGAACTACAATTATCTACCTGTTTAATTTTAAAAATTTAAGGCATTCCAAGCTCAGTTTTGTGAACTTCTCGATTCCTGTCAAGCTTTATCAGAGATTTCTTTGAACTTAATTCTGACTATTCTCAGAAGTCATTGAGTTTTTCCTTTGTAAAAACACGTCGTTTTATTTTCAGTTTCCTGTCAAGAAGAGATTCAGATTCCCTAAATCAGTTCACAAAATCA
Organism: Metallyticus violacea; assembly: GCA_030762175.1. Taxonomy (NCBI): domain Eukaryota; kingdom Metazoa; phylum Arthropoda; class Insecta; order Mantodea; family Metallyticidae; genus Metallyticus; species Metallyticus violacea. The sequence goes on from CM060839.1 coordinate 54,374,334, forward strand.
CAAGCCGTTTCTCTGTGAGGAATAAAGAGAGCAGGGAATTGGTCTATAAATCGTCGTCTCGATTTTCTACAAGAGCTTGTCGTCATATAGGAATCATACATGAAATTTTGTTTGCTAAAGTATCCGAACATTTTGGCATTATAACAGCACTAACACACTATTAACACTGAAACATGTGATTTCACAAAACTCCTGTACAGCACAAATATTTTGCATCGGCACAGCTTGAGGTGGGAAGTGGAGGGGGGAAGAACCGGTTTGAAACATATATTCTCGTTAAGCCGGCCACGCGTCCAAATAAAGGTTGTGTATGTTTCTGTAATAGTGTCCTGATAACTGCACATCTATGTATTTTTTGTAAATTTCAAGATCTTTATAAAATCTCCATACCATGATAACAAAGCAGCGATCTCTAAGTCATTTCTCTCTGAGTAAACTACTCTAGTTCAAAGCAGAATATTTCAGTTCATAGTGGTCTACCTGACCTTTATGACGTGGATAATCGAGAAACCAAGCAGGAGTAATGACAAACACGCAAATCTCGGTTAACATATGCAAAAACTCAACAAAATAAAATAAAATAAACTCATACTTGACGTGATTCCTAACATTTATCCCCTCAGGGGCCCAATTTATTGGGTATGGGGCGTAGCGACCCCGAGGCACCCGAGCTGCTCCCTCAGGTCCGCGCTCAGCGCGTTTGACTCATTTTTAGTTTGTCTCCATTTTACTTTTTACTTTTAAACCTCCCTGCTTTTAGTCTGATGGATGCCCCCGTGTTTGACACGGTTCAAAGGTGACTGGGTCATCATGTAGGGCAAGAGCGTATCCCCTGGTAAAGGCCAGGCCCGGGGAGGGGCCATTACACGTGCTGTAAGCTTCCTGTAGGCGATTGGGTCCCTTTGTCTGTACCCAGGAAGGTTACTTGTTCCAGGCCAGGGTAACTAACCTAAGCCAGGGTGGCGCCCAGGAAGCAGCCTGCCATCGGAGACAGGTGTAATGGTGGAGGATGAAACCGCTATGGTACAACCAAATCCTCATTTTAATACTAAACGTAAGAGATTGTACGCAAGAGAGGTGACTGAGGTGTCTTTCCCTCGTTTCCTAGTAATCACCAGAACTGAGGAGGGTCAGTCTTTTACGCATGTGAACCCTTTTGTTATACAAAAAGGTCTGAATGGTATTTCTGGCCCCGTTAAATCGTGCACGCGGCTGCGCAACGGATCCTTATTAGTTGAGACAGTGAGTGCATCACAAACTAGCGCGCTACTCAAGGCCATCTTACTCCACGGGTACCCGATCCGTGTCGAGTCACATCGCACCCTGAACTCCTCCCGGGGAGTAGTAACCACATCTGTACTGGACGGCATGACCGATACGGAAATTCAGGGTTATTTGGCCGAACAGAATGTCATCTCTGTGTATCGTGTGCAGACAAAGAAGGATGGCGAGGTACAGCCTACTCGTACATTGTTCCTCACCTTTAGTAGGGTTGAGTTATTGTCCAAGATCAGGGCAGGGTATGAGGTCATCACGGTCCGCCCGTACGTCCCTAGCCCTTTACGATGCTTCCATTGTCTGCGCTTCGGCCATACCCGATTATCTTGCAAGAGCCCTAAATCGATTTGTGCTACATGTGCCTTAGAAAGTCACGAGGGAGCATGTTCATCCGCTCCTGTATGTGTGAATTGCCGTGGTTCTCATCCGGCCACATCCCGTGACTGCCCTCGATTTAGGGAGGAGCGCTCTATACAGGAAATCCGCGTTAAAGAGAAACTTTCGTTCTCTGAGGCCCGGAAACGTTATCAAGCCTGTCTACCTCCTGTACCAAAGCTTGGTACGTATAGCTCTGTAGCCGCAATTGCGATTTCGCGACGTGACAGTAGCACTCAAACGTGCGACCTGGTTTTTTCTACAACCCTCCGCCTGCCAGTGCCAAGCGCCCAACTACGGTAGCCAAGCCAGTTGTTTTTGCCGCTGATCCCATTAAATTTAAGACGGCCTATACAAGGACTGACTTTTTAAAATCGTCCGCAAGTGAGGGAAAGACAAAGAAAAAAGACCACAGTCCGTCACCTCCTCGCAGGTCGAGCTCCCACGATGGCTCTGGGAGCAGACCTATAAGGCGGTCATCGTCACCGCCTCTCTCCACCTCCAACCGTTTTCAGGTATTGGAATCGGTTGATGCTTCTCAGCAGGAGGATTCAATGGAGCAGGATTCCCTCTGAGGATTCAATGGAGCAGGATGCTCCTGCTCCTGATAAACCACCGAGTCCCACGCGTTTAAAAAAAGGACGATTGATTCGCCCTGGACCGTCCAAAAAGTAAGGTGGTAACTTTTTAGCTTATTTTCTATAATTTTAACAATGGCTATGCTTTCGTGGAATGTGCGTGGTCTCCGTAGCAGAAGACCTGACCTCGAGTTAATTTTACGTTCTACTGACCCTCTGCTTGTGTGTCTCCAAGAGACCAAGCTTCGCCCAGGTGATTCTTTTAATTTACGCGGTTACTCTTCGGTGAGGTTTGATCTCCCTCCCGCAGATGGCACTCCCGCTCACGGTGGAGTTCTAATTTTAATTAAAGACGACGTGTACAGTACTTCACTACAGCTCCAGACTCTTTTGCAAGCTGCTGCAGCTACAGTTCACTATTCTGGCCTTAGTTTTTCTGTCTGCACTGTTTATTTACCTCCGTCCGGCACCATCAATACAGTTGACCTGGACGATCTTCTGTCTCAGGTACCACCCCCTGTCCTACTTTTGGGAGATTTTAATGCACACCATCCCCTGTGGGGTTGCAACACGGAGTGTGCCAGGGGCAGCATATTGGCAGAATTTCTCGACCGTCACAATCTTGTTCTGCTCAACACTGATCAACCTACTTTTCTTTCTGACAGCGCTCACAGCTTTTCACACTTGGACTTATCCATTTGTTCTGCCTCACTTGCTGTGCATTTCACCTGGAACGTCATCTCCGATTTATATTCCAGTGACCACTTTCCGTGTCAGATCCATGTACTCTCTTCCAACGCACATTCACAGCGCGCGCCAAAATGGCTCATTGATAAGGCGAATTGGCCTCTCTTTCGATCTTTGGCCGAATTTTCAGGGTGTGAATTTCCATCTATTGACATCACGATCGAGCATCTTCGTACGGTCATCACATCAGCCGCAGATAAGACTATTCCCCGGTCGTCTTGTCACCCTAGACGCTTACCGGTTCCCTGGTGGACCGATGAATGCCGGGATGCGTTGCGTGCACGCCGAGGTGCTCTCCGAGTTTTTCGTCGCCACCCTACTTCAGCAAATATAAACAACTTCGCGCCAAATGCCGCCGAGTCATCAAGGATAGCAAAAAGGCTTCTTGGATTTCTTTTACCTCTTCTTTTAACCGCACAACGCCTTCATCCGTAGTTTGGGAACGGCTACGCCGCGTTGCTGGCAAACCAAGGTTTACATCTATACCCGGTCTTAGGATTTTAAATCGAGTGCTCACTACTCCGACTGACGTCGCCAATGTTTTAGGGCGAACCTTCGCTGATGTTTCGAGCTCCGCCAATTACCCGGCTTCATTTCGCGCCGTAAGGGAGCAGGTTGAGAGGAAAGGTTTCTCATTTGCCTCCGACCATCAGGAGAGCTACAACGTTCCTTTTACCGCCAGGGAACTGGAGCATGCCCTTTCCACCTCTCGACATTCCCCACCGGGGCCAGACGACATTCATGTTGCCATGTTGCAGCATTTATCTGCAGAAGGCAAAGCTTTTTTATTACGAACTTTTAATTTTATTTGGTGTCATGGCACATTTCCCAGCGCTTGGCGATTGGCCCCCGTCATTCCTATTCTTAAGCCTGTAAAGGACCCACACCTTCCTTCCAGTTACCGTCCCATTTTCCTCACCAGTTGCGTGTGCAAGGTGATGGAACGAATCATTAACGGGCGGCTTATGTGGTGGTTGGAGTCGAGGCACCTACTGACGAACATCCAGTGCGGTTTCCGTCGTCATCGATGTTCCATCGACCATCTTGTGTCTCTTTCCACCCATATAATGAACGGATTTGTGAGAAAGTGCCAAACTGTTGCCGTAGTTTTTGATTTGGAGAAGGCTTACGATACCTGCTGGAGGGGCGGTATCCTTCGTACGCTTAATGATTGGCATATATGTGGTCGGATGTCTGTTTTTATTCGGGAGTTTATGATGGACCGGGTTTTTAACGTTCGAGTGGGGTCAGTTTTATCTTCTCGTTTTATTCAAGAGAACGGTGTACCGCAGGGCTCGGTACTTAGTTGTACACTGTTTGCCATCGCCATCAATTCCATAGTTGAGTGTTTACCACCGGGAATCCAATCGTCGTTATTCGTAGACGATTTTGCGATTTATCTTTCCTCCAGGAGAACCTGTCTTTTGGAACGCCGCCTCCAATGCTGTCTGGACCGCCTCTACCTTTGGAGCGTACGTAATGGGTTCCGTTTCTCCGCAGAGAAGACCGTCTGCATGAACTTCTGGCGTCATAAGGTGTATCCTTCACCATCTCTCCACCTTGGCCCAGAAGCTCTTGTTTTCGCGGACGAAGTTAGATTCCTGGGCTTAATCTTTGACAGAACATTAAGCTGGTCTTCGCATGTAGCACAGCTCAGAGGCCGGTGTGAACGTTCTCTGTGTATTTTACGGGTTTTAAGTGGCACATCCTGTGCTGCCGACCGGACTGTTCTTTTACGTTTTTATCGATCTCTAATCCGTCCAAACTGGATTATGGCTGTATAGTATATGGCTCAGCGCGACCTTCCGTTCTTCGTCGTCTTAACTCCATTCACCACCGGGGTATCCGTGTCGCTGTTAGTGCATTCCCCACCAGTCCTGTGTCGAGTTTATGTGCGGAGGCTGGGGAACCTCCGTTGTTTTATCGTAGGGATCTTTTACTTTCTACGTATGGTTGTCGACTGGCTACGCAACCTCGTCATCCTGCGAATGAACCGTTTTTAATGTGTCTCTCGCCCCATTTTACGCTGCTCGGTCTTTTACTCCTAAGCCCGCTGGCTTTCGTTTCCGGGAGCTGCTAAGGACGATGGACCGGGACTTACCTGCTTTTTTCTTGGCCGGGGAAACCTCCTCTCCCCCTTGGCTCTTAGCAGAGGCCCCCGTCCATCTTGGGCTTACGGCCTGTCCTAAGTCCTCGACCGCAGCACCATTCATTCTTAGTCATTTTAACGAGATTGTCTCTTACTTTGCTGGATGTAATTTTATATATACCGACGGTTCTAAATCCGACACAGGTGTAGGATGTGCCTTTGTTTTTAATGGAGCTAGTTTTACATATGGTCTTAACGTTGCGACATCTATTTTTATGGCGGAGCTTTATGCTATATATCGGGCTATTTTATTTATTTCTGACCACGGGCTGGGGAACAGTGTCATTTGTTCCGATTCTCTGAGTGCCCTTTTATCTCTTAAACGCCTGTACACCTACCATCCTCTTGTGCAGAAAGTTCAGGTTGCAGTGTCTTCGCTTCTGACCGCTGGTGTCAGAGTGACTCTGCTATGGGTACCTGGACACGTGGGACTCCCGGGTAATGAGGCCGCGGATGTCGCAGCTAAATCCGCCATTTTAGACCCTGCAGAGTACGAGCAACGCTTTTATATAGGGGATTTTAAACATTGTATACGTCGAGGAATTCTCTCGCGCTGGCGCGATGAGTGGGATATCATTCCCCACAATAAGCTTCGAGAAATTAAATCCACCCCTTTTCATTGCTCGACTTCTTCTCGCGCAGTCCGTCGCGAAGAAGTGATTTTAGCTCGTCTTAGAATAGGGCACTGCCGATTTAGTCACCGTCACCTTTTTAATGGTCAACCAGTTCCAGATTGCCCACGATGTGACCACCCCTTTACGGTGCGTCACATTTTACTCGAATGCCCTCATCTGGCAACTTTTAGACTTTCCCTGGGTTTGCCCTCCTCTATTGAGGAGCTACTTGCCGATGATGTGGTTGCTGTGGAACGAGTTCTCCGCTTTATCCGTGTTTGTGACTTTTGGAGCAAGGTGTAAATTTTAATGGTTTTACCCATGACGGTAATTTCCGAATATTTTAAGACTTTTGTCCTTTTGTAGACAATTTTATCCTTGTTGTTTGTTTTAAGGGGTTTCATTGTTATATTTATAGGCCATTATAACATTTAATATCGGAGCTCTTGCAGCTGCGTTTTGATCTGGTCTGTTGATGAGAATTTAACCCCAGTTATTAATAGCGGGTTTTATATTATTGCACAAAGTGCTACTGTTGCGCAGATTTCGGTGTGTCTGGGCGCTAATGACCTAGTAGTTTTGCGCCCTTTAAGCAATAATCAATCAATCAATCAATCAATCAATCCTAACATTTATAAAGTATCTACGAAACCCTGGGATTGTGATGCAATGAAAAAAATGTGAAAACAGGGTGAGATAAATTGAATATTTTAAAGCATCCAAACGCTTTGCAGTTCCAAGATCGGTAATGGAGTCTAAAAATGCTGTAACATTAGCTGAAAAATCTGTTCTTCCAAAAGTTTGATTGAATTGCTAACGTTGGAAAAATATAAAAATAGTTTATATTTCTGCTATGTACTTAAGCTTGCATTAAAAATTTGAAAATATGCGTGGGTAATTCGACCATGCTCGATTCTCATAGAAAAAAACAGAAGGAAAATCTAAGAATATATTATCTCAGGAGAGAATAAGAATTACAGAGAAAGTTTGTATGCGATTGTAAACGCTACAACATGTACAACGATTAACATCAGAGTACTCTAACGTAATTCCTAAGGCGACGAGAGAGACCGGTTAGCTCAGATGGTTCGATTCCCGGCCGCAAGTTCGAATTTATTTTATCTGACTCCAATTTGAAACTTAAGACTTACACATGGCTTGTGTGAAAAATAACATTTCATACCAGCCTAAGAAAACTGATTCACAAATACTCGAAGGTCCTCTTAAGGATAAAATCTTTACATCGAGGTAACCTTGGAGGTTTTCAGGGTGGATAAACTCGGATGAGGAGATTCGCGATATTGGTCGGACAGAACTCGATAAGCCGCGGCCTCGAACTTTTCCTATCCGATGCTTGCAGAACTGTATCTCTTTTTCGTTCAATTCTGAGCAAACGCAAAGCGAAAAGTTCTCTGTACACACCCTGTCTTTATTTGGGCTTCTAGCCGCGATTTCCGTGGAAAATTTACTTAAATTAAAACCTCCAGGTGATTATGGAACCCAAAGTGTCTTTGTGGTTTTGCAAATTATTTTACAGCTCCAAAATAAATTTTTGTCAACATTAACAAACTTTGATTCCAATGCGTGATGGTAAAATATTATCTGATTTAAAATATTTTTGGCGTTAAATTTGTACCTAACTTCCACATACCATTAAATATTGCTTTTTGAAAATCTGTAGAAGTATACCCACCAGTGTGGCAAATATTCTTTAGTAGCGTATATGTTGGTAGCATTGTAAACATATACTCTGCAATATACCCTGGGAGGGGTCTGTAAAGAAACGTATGAATGAGGGGGATATTAGCGCATGCGTGGTAAGACATACAAGATTAAGTTGAATTTCTTTTTCTTCGAGGCGTGGCGATGAACAGACGTGTCCCAGCCCCGTGAGGCTATGTATGTATAGGATGTAGATCATTGGTTCATATATGTACACCAAGATTAAATACATTTTCTTTATAATGAAATTACTCGAATATCTTGGTTTATAACAATAGTTAGCTTTTATTTATTTTCTTTTGTTATTCAATGGTTGGTTAAAGATAAAGGTGAGAAGGATTGGAGAAGATTAAGATTTGAGTGCACCCTTCAATGTCGCGTTATTTAAGGGAATTATGATAGGCCTATTTTTGTAATGTTAAATTTACCAGCTTCAGTTCCCATTTTCTCAAGGATTATTAAAGCTAATGAGATGAACTTTTACAGCATAAAAATGTATATCATTGAAATTTGCTAATATATTTTCGCTACTACACCATCAATATTAAGCCAATTATAAATTATTTTATTTTGCTTTTTCCTATTTATTTTTTATGCTGTCACATTTTGTCCTAGCTCTACCTTAATCATTATAATAACATGATTAAGTGGTAAAAGTTTCAAAGTGATAGATTATACAGATTGTAAAAAAAATGAAAAATGTATACAAAAGTGTAGTTTTTCAATAATTGCAGCTAGAAAAAGCTTTACAGAAAAAACAACTTTTTGAAGGAAACTCCAGTTAAAACCCTCCAATAATGTAAAACAACAAAGAATGGTATTACAAAAAATATGTCAATTTATGAATTACAATATTTTCTACCTTCAAGACAAACCACAGCCTTCTAGAGCAATTAGTTCCTGAGATATAGAACTTTAATTGAACAAGTGCTCGCAAACCCTCTCCAAAAGTTAACTCAGTGATATAATTTAAAAATGCTTATAACCAAGGAACAGCAATGAAAATCATATCAAAATAAATTGAAAATTCCAAATATTAAGATGATACAAAAAATAAAAATGATTTTTGACCTTCCCTTTTCTCTTCAACACTTCCCTTAAACTAATTGATTTTAGGGAGGTTTTTTGAGTAGTGTTTAACGCCCTTTTTTACTACTGAGGCACCACAGGTGGTGGACACTGATGATACATGAGATGAAATGATAAATTGGGAAAGTACATTTTTATAGGAAGGAAACGTTCCAGGCCTAAGTTTAGGGTACCTCTCCGGTATTTGCCAGTTATGAGGACTGAGGAAAACCTGAAAAAAAAACCAAGTCAGAGAGGACGGTTCTGGCAGGATTCGAGCCCCAGACCTTCCGCTCACGAGATTTTAGGGAGTGAGCGAAAGCTCTTTATTATTTAAATTAATTAGTCACATATTTGGTCAAGTCGCTGGAAGATTAGCGTGACAATAATAAATGGTTGAAGAAGAAGAAGAAGAAGAAGAAGTAGAAGAGGAAGAGGAAGAAGAAGAAGAAGAAGAAGAAGAAGAAGAAGAAGAAGAAGAAGAAGAAGAAGAAGAATCATATATGTAGTAGAAGCAGCGGATAGTGCGTCCTAAGACATTGGTAGACAGAACTATCCAAGCAACAAAAGTGCTTCCCTTTTAATTCCAAATAATTTATACTTTTAGTACTACATTTTTAAGAAAATAGTAAATGTTTATAATGTTTACATAAAACATTTAAAAAATCAAGTTTCAATTTCAGGAAAATATTTATGGTGCAAGTAACTATTTTAACAAAACATTCAATGTTCAGTATTTTCCTCTACTTTGATGTGAAATTTGATAGATGTCTAATCAACACTTTGAACTTCCAGAACTATTTTCCGACGTCGGCATTCGCCCCTACCCGTATTCGATCTCAGAGCGTCATATTGAGAACGTGAAGGCGCTGGTACATTTTTGTTTCAGTGCACAAATAAAATATTTTCTTTATAATTGCCAAACAGATTTTGTGCAGCACTGCCCACTTCTGTTGCTTTCACTCGCTTACGAAAATTGAGGTCACAACGAACTGGGAATTCGCTCAGCATTTGCATGCAAATTTGTCAGAGAGTTCCTCCGGTTAGCACTTTTTCTACTTACTGTGAGAGAATTAAAATAATCAGCACATACCCATAAATTACTCTTCTCAATATGCATTTAAACAACTGCAAATAAGAGAAGCTCATGCATTTTCATGGCCTTCGCTAACTTTGTTGTGTTTCCCATGTCGGGACAGTCTGTAAAAACCGAGATTCTGCAACAGTAATCACATAAACACCTAGCTTTTGCCTCGAGGGACATTCTAACTACACTACCAACTTTGCTCTTTTGTCAGGACCCGCGAGAAAAGTAAGTATACAATAAAATGCTTTATGTCAAAACAAACAATGTGCATCTGAAGAGACTAGTATCATCCAATTAAATTCGGCTTCCGTTCTCCATGCTAATGATCTCGCATGTGCACATACGAACTGTCTCTTTTTACATCACCTCCGAATAGTAAATTGTGAGCAAGGCTTTATGGATATTAATGGCATGATTGTTATTACTGTCACAAATACAAGAATACGAGCAAAATCTACATAAATGAGTCAGTCTACTAAAACTAGAGCTTAGTCAGTACGTAGTTAGGAGCTATTTTCCATACCCCTGCTTCACCATAACATATTTTCAAAGAATAATTTTGCATATATTTGTACTGTGAATTTGGTATTGTTGTAACCCTCAAATTCGTATACAAACAAATAATGTTTCAATATTACATGTTGAAAAATAAACGTATCTCAGTCAAGTTATACAATATCTATACGGTTTATTTTATGTCGTCTATCCAGCTAAATATATGTTTTAGGGTTTTTATTTTAAATTTGTTTTATACCAATACTATACCCGGGTTCTTAGGTTTTGTAATAATTTATTTCCTAACTAGTTAACTGTGATACTTCAACGATAGTATCTGTTTAATTTTAATGGGAGTCACATAGTCGAATCTTATAAACGTTGAAAGTAATTAAAGAGACGTTAAATTAAAAAATTGGCAACATTTATTTTTTTTCAAAAATTAACATATAAAATAAATAAAATACGTAATAAATGAATTTATATATATATATGTATATTTAGGGTGTCCTGAAAAAAGTTTCAGAGACAGTAGAAGAAAACCGTTCCTATAAATATGGATCCAAAGTCAATATCTTCTGAATTATGGTCATATTTTGTAAGAATTAAGACTACCGATTTTACTAAGTAACAAATGAAAATCCTTGGGATAAATTATTTTAATACTCCGAGCACTTTGACAAAATAAATAAATAAACATTTTACAAAAGGTTGCAGAGATGGTAGTATGGAACAAAACAAGAAGAAAAACAAAGTTGCTATATCCATTCGTAGTAAAATGGATATCTTTTGAATTGAGGGCTACTACTGAATTGTTTGCCGTCACTCATTTCAGTTGAAATCTTCTAAAGTCTGATGGAATCGCACACTATATGGAAAATCCCTGGTTCTTGCCGGATTGCGTCACAGGTATTGGAGTGTATGCACATATTACACCATGGCCTTTAATGTCTCCAAAGTCAAAAACCTGAGGTTTAAGATCAGAAGAACAAAATAAGACCATAACTCAGAAGATATTGATTTTAAGACCAATGTTTAAAGGATTTTTTTATTTGTTCCATACTACCAACTCTGTAAATAATGCAACCTTTTTTCAGGACATACTGTATTAAAATAATAGACACTATTAAAAATGAGCCAGCAATTTTATTTTGCTCACTGTTACTTTTATAAGAGAAAATATTACATTTATTGTTTTCCTAATAAAGAAAATGCAAGTTAAAGGAAATAGTGAACGGAAACTACCCGTTTTAGAAGCAAACTTAAGACATTTATAAAAATTTACATTTGCACACAATTAGCAGCGGTTGCTCCAGAAAGATGCCAAAAATAAAATATTTTAAATTGGTTGATTCGCCAATGGATCTGCAACGATTAGACTTTTACCACAAATGGGAAAATTATGTTTTGTGAAGCCTGCTAAAAGCAGATGAGTAGTGACCATAAAAATGCAGGGTATGTCAGCAGCATTGAGATGAAACCGAGGATCCAGCTGCAAGCACTAATTTCAGGTTTTCTGACCCTTCAGAAGGAAATGTTAATATACATTTATGTGAGGCGATAGTGTTATCAAATTTGCCATGGCATGTGATACAGAATCCAGTATTAAATACATTTCTTCAAGACATAAGTGGTCGTAAGATACCAGGCGAATCAGTCTTATGGAAAAATATATTTGCTTCAACTATACCTGAAAAGACTGAATTTAACAGAATTTACCAAAACAGAACTATAAGACTGTAATATCTGGCTTTAGTAGATGAGACCACCGATAGTTTAGGTAGTTTCATTGCTAACGTTGTGATAAGTAATAATTTAAATCCCACATAACCAGCCAAACCCCACCTGTATTATGCTAGATGCTAAACAAAAACTACAGCATCATAGCCTGCGCCCTCGCATCGGCGGGAGAGACATTGTAACGTTTCTACCTCAAAATGTCTTACGACTTACCTATTTGCTGAAGAATTTCCAGAAGAAAATTCATTATTTCATCCGCGAAAAAAGTTTTTTTGAAAGCTCCTCCCCTCATTGCGATTTTAATGCCACCACAAACATCATTCCCAGTAGAACCCATCATCACCCGCAGGGGAACTTGCTGATGGCAGCATCTACCATTTTGAAGGTGTCAATGTTCTAAATACTCTGACGTCAACGATGCAGCTTGCATGACCGAGAATAAAACCGCTCCTCAGAATAAGCGTTGAATCACTTCACTCGCCTTTTATTGAAGCCATCTTCAGTAATGTTCCTGCAACTTTCAAGCGGTTGAAATCCGAATCTTTAGCGATAAAATATGAAATGGAAGATATTGAATCATTTTCAAAGAAAGAAGTACCAGGGTCAGTGGGCATTGCTGTTCATTGAAGCTCATCAAGACCCAAATTTGTAAAGATGAAAAAGTATCTGCAGTTCACCAGGGGGAATAAATTATGGATGAATTGCCTTGAAGAAGAAATCTAAGACTATGAAGACCGAGTCACACCTCGAAACAAGACGGTAGCGTAACTTTAAATTATGGGCCATCGTTGGAAGTATGTGCTGAGAATGTCGGCGAAAGCTTTGGTTTTGAAGCAAACCTAAGAGTCCTGCACAACACTGTTTTGAGAGTTTATAAAATGTGATGATTGAGATCGAAAAGCAGATAAAACAAGGTCTGTTAAGCATATAAATCAGAATTTGATACTTGTTGCAAAAACGCGCGCGAACAGTATATACAAAGCATTGGTAGACTTTTGTGCACTTAACTCGAAGTTCGCAAAGAGTCAACAATAAATAATATAGGCATGGTAAAAAAAAAAAAAAAAAAAAAAAGGCCCGCTTTCAGAAGTCTTTCACTTTGGGGGAGGGAACACGAGATTGCGTTGAGTACATTGCAATTTTAGAACTGCTTAGCCTCTAAAACATTATTTATTTTGATTTTTAATTCCAAAATTAAAAAAAATGCCGTAACAGGAGTGGAGAAAATGCATCTTAATAATGTAAAGATTTATTTGCAATAAAAATATAGTATTGTGTTTATTTTATCAGTAAATACTAAACAACAATTTCAAGGGTATATTTACTAGCTGTATATATGGAGATTTAAATTTTCTTCATAATATCTGTGATGTTCGCCAAAAGGAATGTGGGGAACAAACGATATTATGTCAAATTATCTGATATCAGAAATTTCAGTGCTAATATATAGTTCCGTAATATCCTAAGAGGTTGAATGGAGATTTTCTTTATTTAAAATGTTTTTTTGAACAACAGGAAAAGCTTATTACCTGAGAATTTAGAAAAATATGTAGTAGCTGATTGCAACTAATAAAACTATGTCTCAAAATGCTTATGCATAAATGATAACCTTTTATGCAATAAAATATATAGTCTGCAGTTGTTTAATGGATTTCAGCTTAACGTGAATTAATAAAATATAAAATATTTAATTATTTACACATATCAACTATACGTGCAACTTATTTTTAATCAATAGTAAGATTCTTGAAATAAAATTCTTCTTTTTCAATTTTAAGAACATATATATTTTGTTATTTTTAGTATATATGGTATATTCTGATTTTTAAGTGTATTTTGCCGTTGTTCGTGCACAGAATCCTACAGCTATGACATACATAATGCGGCAAAGCATGAATCCAAAACTGCGCACATGACATTTATGGTTTTCAATAATTCTTATACCGTAAAATAAAAATGTGAAGCGCGACTAGAAATGGGTCAAGGGTGGAACATGGGAATTAATCCGCACGCCAGGAGGTTTCTAGCACAACGGCACCTGAGAAACAAGCTGAGCGAGACGAGACGTAATCCTGGAATGGAACGTACACGAACAGGAAGGAGAACCTAATAACAGAACCACTCTTTACTTAAAACTTCCTCAGCAATGCCGGAAATTGAACACGGGACCTGTAAACCAATAGATATAGATGTAGTTTATTTACTTTAATATCTATCTAATCTTCCTTCCGTTATATGGAGAAATGAAGTTTTTAGATGCTACAATGCATCTTTTCTCGGTTTGTACACATGTATATATTTTCGAAATTTATACGCTAATACCATAATAACAAATAACAATTAATTTGTGTCGTGGCAGGACTTTCGCCCAGAAGACTCAGACCGCGCCACTGAAACAGTCCTCCGCAGTTGAAGATGAAACGTTTGGACTCCTTAGCTCCAAGAAACCACGGCTCCTAAGCCCGGAAGAAACTTCTAGTTATAAGTCTGACTCCGGCCGTGAAAGCTTCCGAATACTCACAACAATTAATTTGTTTATATCTTCGAATTTATCTACTTACTCCTTACTAAATAAAATACTCTTACATTTAATGCAATATTCTAACCATTATACAACAATTTAATTTAATTCTAGCAGGTAAAATGCTAATACACTCCGTCCATTGGCGTTTTAGTAGAAGTAACGCTTGAGTTGGCACATGCTAACCTGCACTGGAAGGCGGTTCCTAGTCAAAATGAAGCATTTTCAAATGTCTGCTTACTTTTGAATAGTTATTTCACACCATCGCTGAATTTCTGACGTAAATAATGTTAATTGTTACATAATGTAGGTTTTTAAACTAGCGTATAGAAATACTGTCTTATTCAAGCAACATCAGACATTCGCGCTTGCTGTATGGTCACTATCACGAGTCGATATGCTTGAGCAGTGACGGCGCATACTTTTTTTTCCCGTAATAACTAGTTCCTTTCTCAGAACTATAAGGACAAATTGGCACAAATAGAAAGATTTGTATTTATTTAAATAAATATTTATAATATATATTTACTTAAACACCATTTATGAAAACCGCTGTTCTAGTAGACTATTTAAAGTTTTATTTACATATGAAAATGCATCTGATTATATACACAAAATCAAATTCAAATAGATTTTTAACACAATGGAGCTTATCTTCTGCTTACTGACGTACTGTCAAATCTAATTGCTTTTTATGAGAATATGTTGCTTAATGACAAGTGATTTGAACCATTTGTTGACATTATTGTCCAAAGGAAAATATTGCACTCTGAATCTTTAATTCGTCTTCGTCCAACCAATATAAAGGGTTTGTTGTACGCAAGTCACCCCATTCAAACTCTTGCTTTTATCTCCAAAGATGTAATATATAGAGGGAATTAATTCTTAAGAGACTAAAGAGTTGAAAAGTTGTTTTCTAGAAAGGCAAAAAATCAGCTCAAGTACCTAACTGATCATCGCGAAGTAAGTAGAATTCAGATCTGGTTTCCATTCAAACCTTTGTGTTGAGGTTCCCTTACTGAATATGAAAGAATTAAAGCTGGTGGGAGGAACGTACAGGCGGAGCACGATGAAAAGAGGAAACAAAGTCTTGACTAGAACTTTTGTTTATTGATGAATCTTGATAAATAATGTTACTGCAGTCGCCCATTACTGAAATAAAAAGCTGAATGTGCACAAAAATCAATAAATAAACGTGCATTTCCAAATGCGCATTAGTCAACAGTTGTTTCTGTCGTTCAACAAACTGGAAAATTATGTGAATGGTCTTGAATGGAAACGGAAAACAAGGAGGTTTTAAAAGCAAGGAAGCGAGAGAGAACCAAGTATGCTGAAATAGTTAAGGTGGTGATAAAACTTTTTGAATGAAGCTGTTACGTGAGTGTAAAGGTGACTTTTATCATTCTCATCTACACAAATTTGAGAATTTAGTGAATAATAATGTAAATTATTTATTAAGACATTAAAAACATGTCGAACAGATAAAAGTACGTTAAATACGAGGTGCTATCGATAAAAAATCCCGCCATTTTCCTCTCATTTTCGAATATACACTACCAACTGCTTTATTTCCGCATACGATAAGTACTTACGAATCTATAACGTTGCATTATTTATGGAAGACAGAAGATGGCGAGAAAGGGAAGTCATAGAGGTTCAGTGGTTTGTTCTCGGGTGTGCAATTTGTGGTGTAGGAGAACTTTGGTTACATCTTTGTGGGAATGAATGCTCGGTCGGCCAAGTTTAGAAGCGAATTGTTGGTTATCGGCCCCAATAAGGCTATCGGCACGTTCCATCATTGCTGGCGTTACTGAGGTCTCCCGGAGCGTGAGCGATCAAATTGCCTCCCGGTGATGACAGCCAATTTCCCCAAATAATGACGTTACTTTAATGATCTGTCATTTCTTCATACATTTTTAGGCACTCTGAATGTATATGGTAGTCTCATTTTTTGCCAAAAGAATGGAATTACTACCTTTATCAGAACTGATCGTAAGTCTGTGCATAATTAAAGAAGACATAATTCTTGGGCTCTGCAAAATACGCATTTATTTCGGAGATATCCTCTTCATTTGATGCGCTTTGTCTACCTGCTTACTTTTGGGAAACAGGAATGAAGCTAAAATACGGAGAATAAGGGGGATGAAGAAGAATTTCATACCTTAAGTTCCATAATTTTGAGATTGCATTTGCGGTCTTTTCCTTTGCCAAATGATTCTTCTTGACCTAATCGTTTAATTGCTTTACTGAATATAGTTTTACCATTTTTCAAAAAATAAATTAAAATTACGCTTTGGTAATCCCAAAACAAAGTCATATCCTTTTCTGTTGAGGAGATTATAGTTTTTACTGTTTCAAATGCTCCTTCGTTTCCGGCACGCAATGGTGAATCTAAGTTTCGTCGATTGATACACAGAATCTTCGGAGTTCTCTTGTATACCGTTTAAAAAGCTGAAAATTTTGCCAAAAGTGACAACTGGATATCTATTTTTTGGTCAAGCTTTAGTAAACGCGATTGCCGATTTCTCATTTGCAAATAAGTGTAAAAAATATGCATCCAATCTCCAGAAATACCTTCAGTCTCCAACCTTCATACCATGTCATGAATTCTCCCCTCCCAAACATAGTAGTTACCTCGGAACGGTCTGCATCGCTTGTGCTCGCTCGGCCACATCTAAAATAGCCAAAGCATTTATACTGGTGTATGAATTCTAAGCGAAGGTGCAGTTTAGCATAATGTTTGTGCAACTTCGTCTTAGTTGCTGCTGGCTGTCTCTCTACCAAGAAGGAATGTTTTATCCATCTTTGAAATTCGTGGGAAGCTGAAATTTGGCTCTCAATTACGAACTAAGTTTCGTATTTATAACCACGTTATAGCTAACTCACAAGAGTAGCTAAGGTAACGTTGAAAATAATCTAATGCTACCACTTTTGGAGTTTGCCTTGTTTTATCGAACAGCCCTCCAATATGTAATGCACATGTTAGCATTTACTAACAGTTTCCATTTTGAAATGTAACTTTCACTACTCTTTGAGGCAGACTATAAAATTAAACGAGGTATTACGGGAACGTTTTAAGATAACGAATATAAAGGTTTTGTTTTTAAACTCTAATGAAAAATTACTCTTCATAATAAATAAAGAAAGAAAAATTGAAAAAAAAAAACACTGAGGAGAAGAAAAAAAGAGTGCGTTTTCGGGATAGGAGTATAACGCCCAATTACCTGTGATTTGGGGATTATTTATAGGGCTGATTAGTTCATTACTATTCTTCAACTATTATTGATTCACTTATAGCTTCATTAGCAGTATCCTTTATGGATTTGAGTTGTCCATTATATATATATACATATATATACTAATAATAAAAGTAGATAAAGATAAAACACAGATGGCAAGAAGCTTCTTGCCATTGAAGAACTCGCAGTAGTTCGAAATATAGCAGTTTCAAGTGTGACTCTTTCTCTGTGTTTTATCTTTATCTACTTTTATTATTAGTGTTAATTTGTTACATTGTTAATAGTGTTTCTTTATTTTTATGTTTCATTAATAATTATATATATATATATATATATATATATATTCCTATTGAATAGAGCTGTTCTATATGGAAACAAGTTTCAAGAATTAATAACCGAAGTTGTTTATAAATTACAAGTCTTCTTAGAGTACTAAATTTTTCCATTGCAGGCAAGGCTTTAATAAAAAGAATATCCTTCATTTTTTACATTTAATAATAAAATTTATGAACATAGTGAAACAGTAAGAAAAATAGTATTTAAGGTTTCATTTTTTCGTGAATATTAGGATAAAGGCTATGCTTCTAAATACTATTAAAATTATATTTAATCTCTCGTACAAACATTATACTATTAACTTAATAATATATTTGGTCAACCAAAAGGAAGGAAGAGAAAAGCATTAAGTTCTAGGTTACAAGAGTCGGAAAGTTCAGTGTCACTAGTTGAAAAAAAAATACGTTCTCTTTAAATGATAGCATGAAAGGAAAGGTAAACGGACATTTGGTCCTGCTTCCAGAGTGTACTAATACACTCTTAAAAATTCTAACAACTAGCACTTGTCAATCAAGTATCACGCTCAGATGATGGAAGGCTTGCAAACTGGTAACGCCCCTTTCAATGGGAAATAGCCCCATTTTGTTTCTTTTTATCATTCTACCATTGATTTCCAATACTGTCTTCCTACTGGCTTTAGTTTTGTGTGGCTAAATTAACGTAAAGAGAAGATACCCATGAGATGATTAAAGGTAATTATCATGTAATTATTTTGTATATTTTAATGCAGTTTTCATAGAAACTGGCAGTTGGATTTGGGTGATGTTGCTCTATGTTAAATTGTGTGAAAGTCGCAATATGTAAAAATTGGATGTTTCCTATTCTGTATTGCTTTTCCCACAGCTTTTTTCATCTTAATATTGTTTTCAATATTCAACCATTTTGTCATCAAGGAAGAAAATAAGGGGAAAAATAACGAAAGAGAGTAACACGAAAAAGAATTAAAAATCGTTAGTTATTCACATTAATAGCATGTGATAGTTCAATCGATACATCGGTCAATGTACTAATTAAGAAATTAAAGCCATTTCGTGCAGAAAGATATGATTGTTTTTTAAACTTTTGATGTTGTCACAAAAAAAAATTTCATACAAAAGATTAGCAAGCATTTTTTTATGTTTCTTTACATATGACTGTGCACATTTATATTCTATAAAATGAGGTTTCTGTGACTGGCAAATTTTAAAATATTTAAAGCAAATGTTGCTTTAACTAGCAATGTCAATTTAAAAGTGGATTTTTCTCACCTCAATTTTTCGCTCCTGGTGGTGTAGTGGTAACCATACTTGCCTCCTAAACCCAAGATCGCGGGTTCAAACCCGGTTAGGGTAGATGCATTTTTTTCGGTCGTAAAAATCCTAAATATAGCTTCCTCCGGAAGGGAATAAAGCTGTGGGTCCCGTGTCGTACATTTACGGCACGAAAAAGAACCTCAAATTTGAATGAAGAGGCTTCTGAGCAAAAT
Organism: Metallyticus violacea; assembly: GCA_030762175.1. NCBI lineage: Eukaryota > Metazoa > Arthropoda > Insecta > Mantodea > Metallyticidae > Metallyticus > Metallyticus violacea. Next base: position 54,393,748 of record CM060839.1, read on the forward strand.
TTGTTGGCCGTTCCACACCCTGATTTGAATGGGACGCTGATGACCTGAGATGTTAAAGAGCGTCCGTAAATAAACCAAATAATCATCATCAGCTCAGTTTGAATGTAAAAACTTCAACCCAAGTTAATAGAAATACTTAATTTATTATTTATTTAAAAAACCTAACTAAAGAATGTGATTTCAGAGTACTATTATGATAAATAATTTAGTTAAAATAAAAGGATTATTCACTAAAGAGGCCGGGTGTTCGGACATGAATAGAAAAGGATACTTAAAATGTCTAATATAGGCAGGAAAAATGCATTAAATACTTTACATGTAATTATAAGTTAATTTTGAACTCTATGATGGTTAAATTTTGTAGAAATTATTAGCCACCTTAAGCTGTAATTCTTTTTTGCAAAATAAAAGAATTTAAATAATTTTTCTTTAAATTTTTAAACAGAAATATTATTTGTAAAAATATTACAGAAAAGACAGCATATTTTCTTCTCAATATTTTTGTACCAAAAATGTTCAGCCTAAAGCCTTGGTTCATAGCTTTACTACTTTAAACAAACAAACAAAACTAGCTGCTTTAGAATGCAAGTTTTGTAGAGCTCGTTTTCGTTAAATTTCCTCAACATAAAAAGAAATAAAAAAACAATGATCCCATTAAAGTCTTTAGCCTGGCATTCAATAACAGCTTACTACTAACAATTGATTATCGCTGCCTAAGCATGAGAAATTTGCTTCTTCAAATGTAATATTGCTTTATATTGAAACAACTGTAAAGTTCATATAATATACTCTTTCACTATCTAAAAGTATTTTAAAATATTTTTTTTTAACTTCGTGACACAACAACATTCAGTTTTTAAAAACTCGAGGCAAACTTTAATAGAATCAAATGTGACGAGTGATGACGTTTCAGGTGAGGCATGCATACAAGGTATTTATGGTAAAGAGGTTCAACTTCTCTTCCTCTCACCTGTCCCGGTCAAGTACTCCATAAGCTTACCGAGACATTGATTTGCAGTAACGTATATACAGTCATCAGGTTCAAGATGGAAGATCCCTAGAGATAGTTTTGTTAGCGCATAAACACGCATCAAGCAATAGTTAAGTAAATTTAAACTTTGAAATGTGTGCAAATAGTACAACCTAAAGAAACCATTTCTGGTGAAACGGGAGCCTATCCGTTGTTGAGTCTCTCAAAAGGATGCCATTGGAATTCTAAGACAATGTTCTAATTCGGTTTATAGGTAAACACATGTATACCAGAAGTATTAGTTTTCATTACAAACGAGCGGCGTCTATTGGATTTCCCTTATCCCTTTGTTGTTGCTGTTTGTCTTTGTAATCGAAACCGTACCGCTCTGTAACAGCAATGGTTATTTCTACAAGCCAATGGTGCAAACTGAGGTTGGCAGTTTACAAATGAAAAAGAAACTACTATAGCAATCAGGTTACCCGAAGAAAATGTTTGTGTTAAGACAGTGAGCAACTGCTTGATAACATGAATTCCGTCACAAATCGTGCTTTACAACAGCTGCGTTAGAACAAACAATTACTTTTTACTCCTGCCTATTAAACACTAACCAAAGGAAACATTGTAAAATAAGAAAATAATCGCAAAAAAAGCAAAAACAGCAGACTAGTAAGAAATAGGCAGAAAAGTACAAAAAAAATGGGCAAAAATAAAAATTTCCCATGATGATAGCTCACGAATAAAATTCCTGCACGCTTAAGCTGTTTTCTAACGATAACAAATTAAAGATATAGGACTTTTGTAAGATGACCGGAAAATTCAATGCTAAATAATTTCTCAGAATTTAATGATCCAGAAATATATTTTTACATAAGTCCATTTGTGTCTGTTCACCCCTTTAATAAACGTTATATTACTTTAGTAATTTTGTGTAAAACCTCATAAAAATTGGGGTCTTTCAAGATATGAGCTGATAGTTTGAGCTCATTATCTATTTTTAACTTCATAATATTGAATTAACAATTTGTATAGTTCATTTTGAATAAAGAGCAAGTGCAACATATTAATTAGCATAAAAGATATCCTATTCGTAACATATATAAGGAAGTTTTTAATTTTAATATCTGATTACAATTCAAACAAACTGTTCACGTATATTGTGGCATAAAAGGCTCCGTTTATTTTGGTTGTCTCATTTTTCTGCACACAATCAATGTGGATTCGTAAGTGACTCGGGACAGGTGTGGCATAAAGGGAAATACATTGATGATTAAGAAGCAGAAATGACGGATGGAGAAGGATTACGTAAGCAAAATTAGAGTCTGCCCATGAGCAAAATGAAGAAGCGTGATTTTAACGGTCTAAAGTACAGAGTCGAAAGTGAGAGGTTAAGGTTCGAGATTGCGCCAACATACCTCCTGGGAATCCATCTTAGCTGATGCCCATCATGAATGTAATTGGTAACTATTCATTATAAAGACTACCTTATTAATACCTAAACAATGTTTGCGTTTTCAGTTTAATACCTAACCTGATATTTTTCCATTATGATCCCGTTTAAAGTCAAGATGTTTTAGATTAGTGTTGTAGCTAGGTCCATTGTGACTAGCCCTAATTCATTTGATAGTTATAGATTTTAGCCAATCAAGTTAGCGCGGATCGTGACAATATTCAATTTTGAAAAATTCAATCTGTGGTTTCAAACGTCAAGAGTTTACTTTGGTAGCTATAATAGTTTGGGGGTTTACGTTTTGAAACATAGGATACTTTGACACGAAAGTAATATTTAATTCATAGGATAATTAAATTATGATTGTTACTTGATTTTCAAATCCGGATTTTCTAATACTTCTGCAAGTGAAAAGGGCATAAAACATTTATGATTATAGATGTTACGCATATATTTCATATTTTCCAAATTAATTTTGGTTCGGTAGTCTTTAAACGTAATTCAATTACACTTCAAAGCAAAGTTGATTCCAGTTCAACGCTAGCAGAAGTCAGGCAACATTAAAAGGATGAGGACCATAACTAATATCTCTCAGAAAATGATTATCATGAATACATATTGACAACTCAGAAATAATCTGAGCGTGAGAAACGTAATTACAAAGGTTTAAATACAAATTTCAATAGTGAATTAAATCGTTCAAGTTTCAGTTCCAAAAGGTGGAAAGTTTTAATTGGAGTTTGGGAGGCCCATAGAGAGAAATCCCGACGTATGTGCGTTTCACAAGCTTGTTGCTCTGCCTTATATGATTGTGTCCCAGAGGGTAGAAGCTTGAAATCTGTTAATTAATGTACACACTGACACCCGTTTTTAACAGCTTATGTGCTGGTATTCCCTTTGCAAATAACTACCGCAAAGCGGATGAGGGAGTCCCAATTTAGAGACAGTCATTCCTGTATCTGTACGAAACATTTCTGTTTATACAATGATTTGCAAATCCCATTGTAATTCGATAATTGCCAGAAAACAGTATGCGTTTCGTTTCACTTAGCGAGAGAAATAGATGCTTTCAACTGCTACTACAGTAAAAGTGGCAGAGAGAGATTTTTATTATTAGCAATTTCGGGCTTTTAAAACGGCAGCAATTATTGCCAGTACGCGAATGACAACTTCATGGTTAAAGTATTCCGGCTGATAGCGTGTGAATTGCAACCACTCCATAATACTGGTACAAAGACAGAAAATATAACAAAAGAACATAATAGTTCCAGTGGCATTGATGAAGCTTTCAAGTCCTACTTTGAAGAACTAGACCAAAGAATGGATCCTTCTAAATTATTACAGTTACATTTAAACCTTACCACAAACATTTATCTGCGGAGATTCAGAAACCAAAGAAATGAGGATTATCTACAGGATGTCTCCAAAAAGCCAATTACAAAGTTTGAGATTATGGGGAACACCAGCATATTGTTGAATCACTCATTTTCTCTTTGTGTGACTGTTTATGTCGTATGTTGTGGTAGTTTGCTTCATTTTGAAGACTATCAACATCTTATAGGATAGTGCCTGACACTATGTCTTGTTAATTATGTAATTTCAGTAAATATCCAGTTAATGTTCACCGTGTGTATATATGCAACAGTCGTGATACAGGCGTCTGTATGCTTCCTGATCTTCACCTCTGTAATTGGTTTAATGAAATACAATTTCAACAACGTCCGTAAATGGTGCATGTAAATTCACCTATTGTAAAAATGAAATAATTCTTAGTGAGGAGAGCTCGATTTCTGAATAAAACCCTCAAGAAGGATTTTGACAAAAAAAAAAAGTTTTTCCCCATGATCTGCTGTTATCATTCATGAAACTTTATAAACATTGTGTATATAGGGACAAAATCTTCAAAAATATCTTCAGGTCATATCTGACATCGAGGAGTGAACGGCACAACCAGCTGGGTCGGTCCTGGTGGTCTAGTAGTAACCATACTTGCCTCCTAAACCCAAGATCGCTGGTTCAAATCCGGTCAGGGTAGATGGACTTTTTGGGCGTAAAATCCTACGTATGGCTTCCTCCGGAAGGGAAGTAAAGCTGTGGGTCCCGTGTCGTACATTTACGGCACGATAAAGAATCTCAAGCCTGAAAAAAGAGGTCTATGAGCAAAATGTCTTGACCGTTTCAAGTCCTGAATTAAATGGGACGCTGATGACCTGAGATTTTAAAGAGCTCCGTAAATAAAACAAATCAACAATCAGCTGGTGGTGACGTTTGACGGTCTTACTTGTGCTAGTGTCAACGAGCATATAAGAGTTCTGTGAAAAATTAGTACATTTAGAGTGATAAAAATTAATACATTTAGAATAAATGATAATGCAGTAAATATTTTGATATATTAGAGATAAGAATTAATTTAAGTTTGCAAATAATATAGAAGTAGGAATTGACCACTAGTTTATATTTTTTTGTAAATATAATGGAAAAATTCAAGATTGTGTGTTATGAAAGCATGTAGACATCATTAGTTTTTACTGCTGGAAATATATATGTGTTTCAGGAGGTATATAGCAACAGTAATGTAGCTGAAAGTGTAAATGATAAAAACAAAAAGTATGGGAATTTCAGTAGTACACATAATCTTCACAGAAATATCTTAAACGGCTGGAAATGTTACAGAACTATGATGCAGAAACTTACAAATATATAACTTAAGAGAGGGGGGAAGGGACTGAAATCCACACATCCGTTATAAATTAGGATTAGAATGCTTTTGTAAGGTTTGTAATGAAAGTTGAAGTGTTACTTTAATAGTAAAGAAGAACCTGTCGCATTCTGGATCGGTACCACTCATTGTATATCTTTCATCTTATGGATGACGCTACTGATAGGCATTATAGCCTCAGGTGTGCGTAGTTCTAGTGGCCGGGACGTGCTGAGCTGCGCCTCTGGTAACAAACCAAGTTGCATTGAAATCGGGCACAACGAAATTTCACTCTTGTGCATATGTGCTATTTGACGGAAAAACGATAATCGCAGTTAAATTAGGGATATTACTTCTTAGGCTTTTACAGCCGATGTTATAATTAAAACAGTTAAAATCTTCCGGGCTGTTTTACCATGCTGTATGGTTTAATATGCTACCATACTGTGGTTGCTGAAAGCTACTTCTAAAACCAGAAAGAAACGGATCAATACTGTCTCTTTTAGCAGTTGTTCATCGTTCACTGATGATGGCAACAGCTGCAGTTGGTAAAAGCTATGGTAGCATATTAAACCATGAACCATGGCAAAACAGCCAGGAAGGTTTTAACTGTTTTAAAATCAGAATGCTTTCATTTATAACAAATTTTATGGAGATCGAACTAAAGTTTCTTTGTGAGTGGCAACCTTAATAAGTGATTTAAAATAAGGAAAGGCTATATACAATATTCCTACTCATTACAACATGTTTATGATTTAAAAATTCTCCGCATACAAAAACTTCTGAATTCCGTTATCAGAATGTGTACCGAGCGGAAAATTTCGGGTTGCATTTATACTGCTGTAGCTGTGTTAACCTTCCCTAATAAAATTGCTGTCCTTTTTCTGCCAGGCAACGTTGACGGGGCGTAAAGTCACTTGAGTGCTTTCAGTTTAGTACCGATTATTGTCTTTTAATCAGTGAGAACCCGAGCAAATAATCATACATGAGTTGACCATTTTTAAATAACCATTAAAGGGATTAAATAACATAATACATAGAGCATGATAAATATAATAATCACTTGAAATATTAAATCCCTTGAAATCCAATAAATTATTGAAACGTTTTTCATTTCCTGCGTGCTTTTAATTAATATATCGCATTAAGATGTGCAAAATATGCCACTACAAACATCATTGTTTCCAAAAAAGTATGCACGCAAAACGAAAAGAGTCCTCCGATTTTCACATCCATACACCCAACTATATTAATACACGTTTCTATTAAACTTCTTACATATGCACTTTCTCCACCTTTAGGAGTTTCAACAGAAGAGTTTCTTCAACAGATTTTCAGATTATAGTTGCCATATTGCAAAACCATAAAGCAAAACTTAAAAAAGAGAACAAATTGCAACCTTCATTAAGAGAAGCTTGGTTGTCAGCTTATGCTGCTAAGGGCCAGGCTGATGACTTCAGGTTTTCGTTCTGCTAGTGCATAGTTTCTCGCGGATCACGTGGAGATTTTATACTGTGATCGTAGCGGAACAAGTTGTATAAGAGAGAGCTTCAAATATTTGTCCTGTTTTGTTTATAGAGCCACAGTTAAAAAAAAGTGTAATAAATTAAATGAACAGTGAATTATATCTCATTATCTCATATGAAAAGGCCGCTTTAATTGCTTTTAAATAAGGAAATCTGTCTTTCAAACTGCACCAGCGGCGTTATATGGATAATTGACAATACTTCTTCACTAGTCATCAGCAGCTATTTGAGCAATTAGTAACAACGGTTAAAATCAGACATAAAATCTATTTTCGCCAGTTCCTGGGAAAAAATCGTTAAAATAATCGTAATACTATCAGCAAAATGCGAAGTTTTAATCCTTTTATTCTTAAATTGAGCGATAAAAAAGAAATGCTGCTGCTATGACGAATGGAATAAGTAAAGGCAAACAATATGTTATTAATTATACTAAAGATATATTGCAAAATAGTTTATTTACTGCGAATAAATCATTTATAAGGTAAATATTTTAATATAATATTATTGTTAGCTATGAAATGTAATGTATAATATAACATATTATTTAAGCTACAAATATTACTGTTTGGTGCTTGGTTTATTTATTCAAAATTATTCAACATTAAAATTATATATATTGCTTTTGTTGTCGATTACCTTATTAGAAAGTAATATCATCTTCACTACGATGCCGGGTCCGCTCCCAATAAAACTTCTTACTCAACTTTGAGGCAGAGAAAGACTAGATAGTTGTACTGCAATTTCAAAATAGGGGCAGATCTCGTTGTTTCATTGTATATTCCCTTCAGCTGTTCCTAGACTATTTATCAAGACGCGAGAGGCCTGTATAAGGTGAAAAATTATATCGTAAATCCTATAGTAAGTAAATAGCTACTAACTCTAATTTAGTAGAAAGAAGCAGTGTAAATAAGTTTGCCCAATTGGACCAATTAGAAAAAAAAAAGGTAAGCAAGAATACAATAAGATGAGTGGTGTATTACTTAATTTGTTTTTTATTATGTTTGGAAATTAGATGAGATATAGGAAGAAGATTTCCAAGAATAAAACATTCCTTTTCTAAGAAATTGACTCCAAAGAAAAGATACCGTATATGGACGACTGTAACATTCTAATAGATAGTGCAAAGTAGATTATAAAGGATCCCTCCCATTACCATAAGATGTTGTGGTGTTCAATCTTTTCACAGAGGTCTGCGCATCCTGTAGGTTTTTGCATTAGGACGGCACCTAGAAGCTATTCCGACCCGCCGTTCGGCTGCAGACGTTTGCGACGCCCAGACGCGCTAAGTTGCCTTACCTACCCAGATTCTTACTGGTGGAGAGGCCTCATCTAGCTAGACCTACTCGTATTATAGAGGTGAGTCACCCCAGCATTAAGGTAGCCACCACCCTCCCCACGAACGACAGCAATCCAGGCGAAATTGCCCCCAGGGTGCACGCCATAGGCACTCTGACGTCGTGAGTACTCAATTTCACGTGAGTTGCGGGACCACTGCCAAGCCGAGTCCAACCCAATCCGGACAACTCCCTTGCGGGAAGGGCTCGTTTCAAGTCCGGCCCGGCTCCTTCTAGTAACGTCAGAAGTACCACGGGTACTCAGGGTCCGCAGAGCCCGCACCAAGAGCATCTGAAGAGCAACGACCGAAGAGATGAAGATTTTATTGGAATGATAAATCCGAAAATATAACGATACTTGGGAGGAGAAAAAATCAGAATATAAAACGGGAAACTCGGCCAAAATAAAAAACGAAGAATTATGAGAGAGCATTAATTCTGATACCTAGGACTGAATCTTCGGAATTTGCCATAACGTCAGGATGAAGAATCATTTATCAGCAGTTTTAAAAAAATACAACACGAATGCACAAAAGATATTTGACCAGCGATGCGAAGGCCAAGTTCCTCTCGGATTTCTGCTCGCACAGCTTTGACCAATAATGACATGCACACAGTATTACTTTTACCCAGAACGGTGCTATACAGACTGACCCAATGAACTATTAACAGTAAAGACAGTCGCCATCTGCGATTTTTGGTGTTCTCAGACCCTTCAAGAGTAAATTAAAATTATCTCGTTCAATTCAAACCCATATACCATGGAAGAATCAAAAAAAAAAAAAAAAATAACCGCCAGGAAATAGCCAGCAGCACTCAACATCAACTACGGCCAGAGATGGAAATATTTTTTTTTTAAACAGATGCCAAAATGTATGAACAACGGTGGCTAGTTTCAGTACCTCTTTCATAAAGTTGGTGAATAAAACATTTTAAAACAGTTAAGGAAATTGTTGATGGCAGTTACATCAGTGGCACTCTACAATACCCGTAGACGACAACAGCACCATTCTAGCCCATAAGCAGAATGCCACAAGTTGATTCATGGTTAATTGGGTCGCTCTTTAGGAGTTGTTTGAAATGAGGTCCGTTTAAAGTCGCACAATTCTGATATTTTTAATATAGTTTTCAATCACACGCAACAGCTATGCTTCAATATTTCTTCCAATTTCCACGATGAAATTTTCTTCAAGTTCCTCTGTAGTATCCGTGCTATTCCTGTGAGCTTTACTTGTTTTTCTCTGTTTCATTGTATTTCAATAGGCAACAACACAGGGCAAAATACTTTTTTTCTAATCGCAAACTGAATTAAAGTAACACTTTATTCTGTTTTTATACTGGTGACTTTAGCTCAGCGCTGCAGGCACAAACTAAAAATAACTCTAGCTATATAAAACAACTGTTAAACTTTGCTTTCTTTGTTAAGCTCCTAGTTTCCAGTAATTATAATAACCTATATTTTATAGATTAGTGTTAGGATTAATGTTTGCAAAACTCTAAATGTTATAAAATATATAATTTTAATAATAATTATAAGAATAATATATTTATATTAAATATATAGCTTATTTTTAATATATTAAGCGAAGAATACAGTGGGATTGCAGAGGGCTACACACGTAAGCTGAAAGTAAAATTTATATTATTATTATTATTATTATTATTATTATTATTAAACTATATAGAAAGTTACAGACTTTCCAAATCACTTTCTTCCTTTCTGGTTGATTTGATCTCGTATCCATTCTAACACTGCCTTCCACATCCCACTATGCCACTATAGCTTATAACAATGCTTGAAGTTACATTCATGGTTGGACAACTCGCGCTCTGTAAGTATGAAAAGGTTCACTGCAAATAAAGGCAGTTGTTTGTTTTCGTTGCACTAGCAGCGCAGCTCTACCAAATGTTCCCTAATTGGACAAATCACGTTCCGTAAGAGCGAACACACCTCAGAGGGGGAATATAAACTGTGTTAAGCTGCTATCTAGCATTATATATAGTTGCAGTAAGTCATGGTTCATAATAAATGAAACAAAAACAACAATGATACCCTTTGCATTTAGTTACGAGTGGGAACTATCTTTTTGTTATGAAGCAAAATAAACTTTTTCGCTTTCAACATTTTATATTAACAACGATCTACCGAGGAATTTCAACAATAGAGTGTAAGCATATTCTGAACTCACTGAATTCGAATAACTAGCATTGGAGAAAAAATAATACTGAAAAACTATTTGAATGGATAGCATGATTAATGAACTAATAAAATCTGCTTTATCTTGTTTTAAAATGTGATTTTATGAACTAATGAATAGCTTCTAGAGGTGCAAACAATATTTGAAGATGTGAGAATTATAAGAAACATATCACTACTAAACACAACTCATAATATATATGAAAAATATATTATTGGAAGAACAAATAGGCTTCAGAACAGAAATAATTGAACAAAAATCTTTACAGTTTACGTATATCAAAGCATTTTATTAACTAAATAAAACATCCTTGTGAAGTATTTTAAAGAATAAAGGTATGGACTTTAGTGAAATAAATAATGTATACATAAAAAATCTACATCTCTGGCATTCATCTAAAATAAAGCAGAGTAAATAAATTTAGGTGTCCATCAAAGTTGCTGTCACCAATACTATTCAACATATAAGTAGATGAAATTATTACGTAACTGATAAACAATAGAAGTTTTATAATTACAATAGTCTTTGCAGATAGTCAAATAAATATCCCAAATAATTAGAATAATAAAGAGAAAGAAGTATATGAATGAAATAGTCGCTCATAGTCAATATCATATGTGTAAATATCAATGAAAAAATAAAATTATCACTTTTCAAGCCAAGATGCAATTTGATCCATCGAGAATTACACAACATAAATTTAAATTTCTTGGAACTACAATGGTATATATAGAAAAAAATTACTAGAAAGAAAAAATAGAATGATTCACTTATATGAATGGTATAGTTAGAAGTGTTATTTGTAATAAAGTACGAAAATAAACCACGCTATAATTATATAAAATAGTATCTATACTATGTTTTTTGCACTTAAGTGAAACAAGAGTCATGAGACAAATTTAGATTACAAGCAAATACTAAAGTCTCTCAGGTATGTTGTAAGTGACATAAAACTAGAAGACAAAAGAAATGGCATTCCATCCGAGTTACATTTTATAAAAATGAATTTAAAAATTGACACATAAGGAAAAAATGGAAATTACATTTGCAAAGAATAGCAGTCATCAAACTTCCACGTAGACTTTGGGAATATCACCTTGTGGGCAGGAGTGATAATGCAAGAGTTTCAAAGCTGCACCTATCAAATGTAGTTTTTACAGGCTGAAATGTCTCGTATTATTTCATTGTATATGATCGTGAATACCTAAGTTTAATTCGGTTGTCAATAGGAATATAAAAGTAATGTATGTGCTGTGCTTGCTGTAGTTTTCTAGTAGGTTATTTCATGCCACATATTGAGAATGTTTCTATACGTGTCTTTAAAACCGAACACTAGCTGAGTATATACACTTTTGAGTCAGGCTATAGTTGTACACTATACCAGACTTTATTATCTTGTAAATATAATTTTTTTATGAAATATGCTCAACTTACGCTAAGAAGCTTGTAGAATGACAAGTTCTAATCCCCAAGGGATGGTTCCAGAAAGGAACCAGAAACAGGTGTTTATTTCATCCGGGTCTTAAGAAACAAGGGCTGAAGATTCGTTTTAATAATCACCCCTTTCAACAGTAGACCAGACATCGGCGGCCAACTGTCATGCCCCTGTTTTTCTGTCTCTCCCATCTTCATTAATCCCTTTCCTCTTTATTCTCTCCCGTGCCTAAATTTAAAAAAGTCCCCAAGGAGCACAATCCGTCCTATAGAAACCAACAGGCAATCCTTTCCTACGTCTACGATTTTTTATTACTTTCTTGTAGCAAGTGAGCATCGGAAAAAAAAAAGTTGCAGATGTCACAGGAGAAATGGTAGCAATTCATCACAATGCACAAGACATGAATGAGGGAAGGAAACGGAGAGGTGAACATAGTGGAAAGGAAGCTGACGAGAAAGATATAGAGTAGAAAAAAGGTGTGGTGGAAAAACAAGGAGAAGAAAACAGAGCTGTTCTCCGCATCAAGAGAAATTGTGGGGCTTAAGGGTTAAATCCCTCAACCCAAGAAGAAACATCTACAGCTGCTTAAACAAAAAAAAAATCTTTTTTTTATTGCATCGTGCACTGCTTCTTTAACCTTTCTTGAGAGAACGTCTTGGGGGTGCTGCGTTTTGCTGCACACCCCGATGACCATAATAAGCTTATTAAAAATAAGGCAATCTGTAAAAATCAAAGTTAACATATTTATAACATTTTTGTACTACAGAAATCGTAAACGAAAAACTTGCATATAATGTTATTTTATATATAAACCCACAAGTATTTATTTTTATAATCTCATGTTATTTATTCATTTGTTGTTTAAGATTTAACGCGGAAAAAACGTATGCATACCAAGAAAGAGCAAAAAAATGAAGCACTGCTATCTCAGGTGTGTGCAAGTACTAAATAATTTTATTTACAATTTCAAAAAGTGCTTTTATCCGCAGGAATAATAAAATATAGTTTATTTTCTAAAATCATATTTCTGGTTTGTATATTAGAGAAGTTTAGCATTGTTTTGAAGCGGGAAATCATTCTTTAACGTTCCTGAGTATGTTTACGAACTCGCTTTGAGGTATAATGAAATTTAAAAAGTCGTTATTCAGCTATGCAATCGGAAATTATATTTGGCAAAAGACGTTGCTGCTTAATGGCCTCGTCACCTGTCTATGGAAACAATGTCACATGTTTGGAGCTCATTGCGCTTTGTTTGTAGTAATTAATAAAGTACCTGCCCTCCACTGTGAGACATGTTTAAATCGTTCCCAAAATATTTTGAGACACTCGCCGCAATATCCTTCCAAATATTGTAAAGCGCAACCAGGGTATATTTTACTCCTCTACGGGTCTTATTTCATGTAATTTTATATGCAGCAGCTGAGTGATTTTATACCCACCGCCGACAGATATACCAATTTGCTGCGCTAATCGCATTAAAGACTTTCCAGAAGATGTTAGCCTGTTTCACAAATTACGAAATTCTATCCTACAATACTTATACGCTTTCTTTTGCTCGTAATAATTATTGAGAGATTTTCTACCGTATATCTCACTCTAGGCACATCAACACAAGTAGAAAGTGTAACACGCTCTTCCTACAGAAATGCAACTGAAGCTGTTGGCGTAACAAACACGACTGACTAAGATCAATTGCCTACTGATGTATACAGACTGCAATTGAGTGCATGAATGAGGGCGGGGTATAATGAGATTGTTCTTTATTTTCGCTTGTTTAACCTCTATTAACTGGTAGATAACTACCTGTTGGTATTTCCAGAGATGATAAATGATTTATTTTAATTTGTTTTATGTAGTACTGTTATTTGTCATTTCAATCTTTTGATTACGTGGTAGATATTTCACTAAACTGGCTCAACTAGCTAACACAGAAAACTATAATTTCTTAGTGTCGAGTCATCTTCTGTTTTTTTCAGGCGTGATGACTTGAGACAAGACTCAGGGTAAAGTTTTTGTTTGATATCTAGTATATCATCAATGTCCACTGCATGTGGTGCCTCATCAGTGAAAACGGGCGTTAAACACTATCCCCCCCCCAAAAAACTATCATTGGCACATCTGCATTTAGATCAATGCAATTATAAATATGATTTGCTAAAAATGCTCAAAATCTACTAGTTCCAACCCTTCCAATAATCCGTATACAAAACAGAACCCTTTGCTAGATATCTGAAAATAACTTTAATTAAAGGTGCAGAATAACAATTAGCCACTAACAACCGCCACGGGTGGCCGAGGTCGTTAAGGCACGGACTCGTGAGCGGGAGGTCTGCGGTTCGAATCCCGCCAGGACCGTCCTCCCTGACTGGGGTTTTTTCCAGGTTTTCCTCAGTCTTCATAACTGGTAAATGCCGGGGAGGTACCTAAACTTAGGCCTGGAACGCTTCCTTCCTTAAAAAAAGAAATCCTTTCCCAATTTATCATTTCATTTCATGTATCATCAGTGTCCACCGCCTGTGGTGCCTCAGTAGTAAAAACGGGCGTTAAACACTACTCAAAAAAAAAAAAAGCCACTAACAACAAAAATGAATTTGAAACATTGCTAATGATGGTAACAGAAACTATACGAGAACCGAAATAAAAAAAAAAAATGGTACACTCTTTATTTTAGAAACAGAGTCCTACTAGAGCACATTTTTATTCTAAAGTTCATCACTTTGTCCCTCTGAACAGGGATATGATAAATTGGGATAAACTATTATAATGGACATTGCCCTTTAATTTGAAAATACATGCTAAAAATGAAAAATTAATTTAGAAACCGCAGGAAAATATACGATACATAGCATCCGAAGCGATGGGTGGTGACTATAAAGCTAGTGTTTTGAAAAAGATTTCTTTTACGGTACCGAAGGCGTTGGTGCTTTCTCAGATTATTCGTCAATATGAGTAGGGCCTCTTTGTCCTATTTCCGTATTTTTGTTTCCTTTGTTCAGAATAGTTAAGTTACAAGCCCTTTTCTGCTATGAAAGCCTACAGTCCTAGTTTTGTGGTGCCTATTGTTTATTTGACGGTTTTGTTTATGCTTAAAAGACCAATTTTTTGCCATTCCTTTATTTTAATATTTGCATTCATGTATTTAAAACTACTGAAGTTTGCATTTATAAAGTCTGTTACGTTGCTAACATGCACGATACTCTACCAGGAGTATTATTCGTTGTACTTACTAAGGGCATCATGTGAATATGCTGAACTAATGGCTTGGAATTTCTTGAAAGACAGACAAACAGAAAGGAGAGATGTTTTGAGTGCGATCGCACTGTCACTCGGCATTAATCACTACCTTGCTTTAGAGTTGCACAATAAGAAAAACATTGCAGGGCATTCTACCCTCTCTTTCCGATAGCAAGAATTTCCCTGATATGCTGACGCTAACTTTTCGAGTTGGAGTATTACTCAAACCAACGACAAGCGTGGGAATTTATAATGCGTTCGAAACAGTCATAAATTAAAATATTTTGTATTTAGGGCTTTAACTGTGCACATCACTTGCTGAAAGTTCGGGAATAATGTTCCTAAGAGGAAAAGCCGAGAATTTTTAAGCCCATTATTTTAACTTTTGTTCCTTTTTAAGTGCTTGATGCCTTTTTCTGATATTAAGTGCTGTTTTATATATTTTAGTGCTTATTAATCCGCGCTGTACTAATGAGTCGTCAGTCACAAAGTTTTGTATGGCATGGCTCTTTTTGCTTTCATACGAGTATTGGGCTCACACTTCCTAAACGTGGAGTTACTTTGCAAAAACGAATAAGTAGTTAGATGAGCTTTGCAAGCAAGCTTTAATGTAATTAAGTTATGAGCATTGAGATTATGAATGTGCAATATATTATATTAATGTTACGTCTTATTAGTAATGTTACTTATTAATGCTAATTATCCTCTAAAACAATTAAGTTCTTGATAGTATAAGCATCACATTCAAATAGTCATTTGAAATTTAACAATTCACAGAAACAAATGCGATAAGGTGTCAACACACTATGTATAGCATTACTTAAAACTATCGTTTCATATTTTTTTTTCTCTTTGTGTTTCCCTCCTTTGAGCTCTACAAATGCAATCACACTCCTAAAATCATTTATAAATATTATATCTAAATTAAGTTTGTTTTCACGTAATGCATTCAGTTTGAAATTAATGGCCGTATTGTTAGGTCTCAGTTGTGATTTGTATATCTTGGCGCACTTATAAGTAGCAATACAGTCCGATTCCGGTTCATCAAATACCATATATGCAAAAAGAATTAGAATGCACCCATTTTATTGCTGAAAAATTAGACACTCTATTAAAACATTATTAATAAATATACAAAACTAAAACTATAATATCTCCTGAATGTGACCTATCCGCAGCCTTTTTTAAACAAAAAAATAAATTAAACTAATTAAAAACGGAAATAAAACACAAAGAATACAAATATCACTTAGAAACACCACCAAAAAGAAAAGGACAACCTCTACTTGCGGAAACAAAAATCGCATGGACGAATAAAGATCAAATGAGAAATAGGCAAATTTCATAATGCAGTGAACTAGGTTAAAAATCACTTTGGTATATTTTTTAACCATAGTGCCCAAGAATTATTACTAGAAGATATTAAACAAGATGAAAATTCAAAATTAGGTAAATTATTCGTAGTCGGATGTTTAGTTATTTAGAATTATTGCCAAATGGAATATTTCAGTAAATGAATTGTGAGCAGGCCCAGCTTTAATACCATATAAAAATATCTAATCAAGCTGATAGTCAGTTATTGCTGCTCGTTATATTCCCATAATGAACAAACGTTCAAGAATACGGAACATTTAAAATACAATATAATATATGACAGTCACAACCAAATAAAATAAAATACATAACAAGCAAATAAAAATAAATAAATATGCATAACATGTCCTGCAGTTAAATGTTCATAACTAGTGCTACAGGCAAACAGTTAAATACACCATGCTACAGCTAAATATCACATGACAAAATACACGGTATAATAAGTGCTAGAACTCGGTTCAACCGTAATAGTAATCTTCTATGTTGTTAAAAATATGAATAACCGAGAATAATTGTTTCAGGTGTTTCTTAAATTTTTTTCATTTGAAGTGCATGCTGGAAGTTTATTATGAATTTTAACATCAGAATAACAGCCGTCTTGCTTAAAAAGTGTCTGCGAGTAAGCTGATCGATGCAAACTATGTTATACATGGTATATCTATATTTAAAAATCTTAACATTATTCTCTAGAGCGGCTAGACTAAGGTTTCAGTATCTACCTATAACTGGTGTGCAAGGAGCAGGCAAATGCTTTCCCCATTTTCTAGTTCGTTGAAGAAAACAGGCCAGAGTTCCTACTGCTTTGTTTGCGTGTGAAACAAGGGCAACTCTGCAGAAACAGCTGACTTACTACGGGTGTTGAACTTGTTTTAGTTTCCATGTTAAACAAAAGAAGCGTTATGATGCGTAGTACAACAACCTTGCAACTTTCGTGATTTCTCTTTCGTATTATTAAATGTACAGGCAAAATTATGGCTCATTTAGCATTTTGTGTTCCAGACGACTACTTTCAACACACTTCATACTATTTTAAGTTTTATCTACTTATTTCTTTCCTAGTTAATTATAATACATATTGAGCATAGGAAATTAAAATAGTTTCGTTCTAGCCGTTCTGTTTAGGGAATAATAAATAATGAAGCCCCGCTCTTGTTTCTTATCCATATTTACTTCCATTTATTAATGAACGTGCTAAGCAATTCTGTTTACTGTTGATACTAGGATATTAGCAATTACCAAACACTATGCTGAATTTGTCTGGAAATTAAAACGTGGTTGAAAAAAGAAATTGTAAATTGTTTAAAGCACACAAACTGGTTCTCAATTTTGACAAATACAGTGTAACTAATTTTATCACTTACATATCAATAGACCCTATTCTTTATAACATACCTATTAATAAAACGGTTATTACATTTCTTTGATTAATGTAGATAGTCGCTTAAACTGGAAATCACATATTGAGTACATTACACCTCAAAGAGTTTAGCACTTTATCTAATTAGGTCACTTTCAATTTTAACCAAAATGAAACTGAAAAAGCTGTATATCTTGTTTATTTTTATTTCATATTGAAATTTGGAACAATTTTCTGGGGTAACTCTTTAGACAATATAATCTTTAAACTGCAGAAAATATACAATGAGAATAATTTCGGAGCCTCATTGTAGAACCTTCTGCAGAAATTTGTTTTGTAACTGGAAACATAATCCCTATTATATAAATATATTTTCTCAATTAAGAATTTTATCATTAAAATCAAAATAAATGCATTAAAATATATATATCAAACTTATCAAAAGTAAGGCTATTATCGGTTTAGTACATTAACAGATAATCTTCAGCTTTACCACACAGAAAGACAATTGAAACACAAAACATTTTTATGTAAATGAATGCCCTGATGACACCGGTTCTATGGGTAAAATATATAAAGATTATACAATGCAGTCTATTTTATTTAATAAATACTAATACTAATACAGTTTGCATGCTTTTACATTTATTAGGCGTTGTGCGTGTTTTTCTTTAATCTTCATTTACTGCATGCTCCATTACTATAATAATTAGTAATACTATGTATGTCCTTTACTGCATGATCCATTATTATAATAATTAGTAATACTATGTACATTGCTATATTTCATTGTTACATGTGATTCTTACACTATTTTTTACATGTGTGTGTTTATGTGTATTTTTAATCTTCTTCATTTACTGCATACTCCATTCTATAATAATTAGTAATACTACACACATTGCTATCACTTCATTGTTAAGTGTTATCATCCTTAATACTATTTTAACCCACGTGTGTAAGTATGTGTGTCTATAAATCTGCAGAAAACAAAAATAAAATGTATTCAAATTGAATGGTTTTTTTTATTTTTTGAAATTGTTAATTTTAAACGACGATTTCCATACTAATTTATATATTTCGACATATTTGTATTCACTTCTGAATACCAGATGTTAGTCATTAAATGATATTTTTTAAAATTAGATTTGTGTTTTGAATTTCAAGAGTGTGAAATCGAAAAAGTTTTTAGGAGGAGATACGTTTGTCGTTTGTGGCTTCCTGAAGGTCACTAAAGCTTGAACTGAACTACGGCAAAATGTAAACCAACTCTCTATTTCAACGAATGGCATTAAAATGAAAAATCAAGTTTTCGGTTAACTAATTCATCACCTAATGAAATCAACCCTGACAAAATACAGTTACACAGGAACATTAAAGTTCAATTCATAATCACAAACCACCACAGTAGGCTGAAAATCACGTCCTTGCCACATTTAGACTTCCTTAATTTGTCAATGTATTTTTAAGTTTTATTACAGATATTTGGTAAAAGAGCATAAATTAAAGAAATATAATATTTTTTTCACAGTCCCACAATAATATATCTAATTGGTTCACACTAATACGTACACTCTGGAAAATATGGACATATTTTTTCATTGTAACATAAAATTCTAAAATAACGCAAGTAAACAATATACAATTACTTACGTTATGGTTGAATCCTCATTCCAACCGATCTTCACGATACAATCTTACATCTTTTACCTTGCCATTTATAGCCCAATAAAAATATACAAAAGAAATCGTGGGCACCAGCAACGTTTTGGGTGGTATGGAAAGTGAAATGACCTCAGCAATATACTTCCATGTTCTTCTTCTTTCATTTTCAGTTCTATACAATTTGACTGTTTAATAAATCGCGCACATTTTGCAAACAACACCAGGACAGATATGTTCACAAATCATTGATACAGTTCGTCTTTCTATTAGTAACTTTGTTCACAATCAGCATTAGAAACACAAATCCTTCGTTTTTACATCACGACCGGTCAACGCAAGTAAACAGGACTAACTGACGTATGCTTTTACTTTGATGTCACAAGTGGATAACTGACATCTATCGGAAGTTTTGTATTCGATGTTGGGGAACTTAACCAAATGAAAGCTGCTTCAAGTCAAAGACTAAAATATCTAATCCTAATATTCGCATGCTCAAATTTTCTGAAATGTCAAATTGGTATATTTTAATAAAGTTTACACCTTTTCCAAAAGCGTTGATTTTTTTTTTCGTAACAACTAAATGTATACCTCAGGTTTCAAAACTAGTAAGGAAAAAATGCAAACGTGGCGGACAGTTGGTGGTGAAATATTAATATAAAGATTTTCACTTATTAAATAGCTTACAAATTTTCTAAAAATTATGATTTTTTGTTTTGTTCATAACATTAAATGTAAAGATAGATCCACGGTTTCTGATAAAATTACCATTTCTAATATACCCTAAACTATGAAAATGCATTAAGTTCTATAGGCATATTTATTTCTTTAACAGGGAATATGAAACGCCTATCCTTGTAATGTTAATTTTACCAACTTTAGTTCCCATTTTCTCAAGGACTATTAAAGATAATTAAATTTAATTTTTAATTTATAATTAAAATGTCCTGATTTATTTTCACAATACCATGACTCTAAAGAAAAGTATAAATTATTTTCAATCGCTTTCTTTTTTATATTTTTTCCGACATTTTATTTTTTTTACACTGTCTCATCATTTAGTCCTAGCTTCACCATAACAGTTTCCACATCATCACAATAATATAATGAATAAGTGGTAAATTTTTTAAAATTTTCAGTCATAGCTTATACAGATCCTTAAAAAAAAAAAAAAAAAAAAAAAAAAAAAAAAAGGGAAACTTATTCCAAAAAATGTAGTTTTACATTAATTGCAACAAAAAAAAAGTTTTTAAGAGGGAAACACCATCTAAAATCCTCCAATAAACCACAGCCTTCTAGAGTAAATAGTTCCTGAGATATAGAATTTTAACTGAAAAAGTGCTCGCGAAATCCAAATAAATGGCTTCTGCAATGGCATAATTAAACATTTATTCAAATATTTATGACCAATGAACATTTCATGAAAATCATATCAAAACAATCAGAAAATTGCAAATATTAAAATGATACAAAAAGCAAAAATATTATATTTGATTAAGGGAGGGTCCTTTAATATGAACGCAAGGACCGTTACCAAAGTTGCTCACGATCACACATACTATACGAATATATTCGGTTGGGTTGTTATGAGCAAATCTAAGCGATTCCCATCCGAAGAAAGCCATACTTAGGAATTTTACGCCCGAAAAAATCCATCGATTCTGGCCGGGATTGAACCCGCGATCTTGGGTTTAGGAAAGTCCCGGCGGTGACGACGAGTCTTTTTTTTTCCCCCTGTTTTATTCTGTTTGCACAACTAACCTAAGAGTGTGGAAAAATCAAATTTTCATGTAAAGTAGCCCGATTACAGTGTTTTCCCCCCCTGTAAATTGGAAAGGGATACGGCTGCATTCAATGGACATAAATGCTTATGAAAAGTTGTCTTACTTCTATCGCCCTCTCTGTCGCACTTATGTTTGTTCTTATAACAGTTATAAAGTTTTCTAAAAACACATACACTTTCAAAACAAATAATATTATTTTCCTGATATTTAATCCAGTGAACCACCATTATTATCGCTATTGCCTTTATCAGTTAGCAGTTTGTCTCTCTCGTCATTAGAATCCTATAAATATTGTTGGTTTTAATATTTCTTCACGTCATATTAGCGAATTCCGAAGGAAAATAGCTTTGGCGGTTGAACCCATGAAAAGATTTTTGAAAACTTCTCTCAAATCTCCATCGATCGTACTTATTATCACCAAAAATTTGAACGAAAAAATAAATTATATTTTATATTAACGATCTAGTGGCTGCAACTTTTGCTTTTTTTTCAACCAAACTCTGCATATACATCAAATAACAAATGGTTCATAGAGTTCGCTAATCAGCAAAATTGGACCAGTGGGGGTAGGGGTTAATCAAAAGCGAAATTTTATTAATCGATCTAACGCTGCAATTTTTGCTTTTTCTTGTTTTGACTTGTATTTGGACGATTGACCATGCATACTGAAATGTTCGCTACTAGTATGTGGGCGTAATAGCAGTTTGTGACCGTTGAATTGTGCCGTGCACCATTGAGCCGCTTTAAATTTCATTCCACCTTATATAAAATATATATTATATTTTGTCTAAATCTACTTTAAGTCCCCATTTATCACAAGACATATAATTTTCTTAGTTTAATTTAACTACTGAAAAGGAAACTATCATTAATGTGTCTGAATAATGTAATCACTGTGCACCAATATTATTAGTTTCTGGCACGTGATTATTAACTTTGATCAATTCCAATATATATAGGGCTATAACAATGTCAACATTATTAGTATATGTTACACAAAAGCACGTTCTCTCTAGAATACAAAGTACAGCGAAAAAATCTTAGGAACGATAGGGTGCAGTGAAGAAAATGGAATATAGGACGAAATCTGAGACAGTAGTTATGAGCTGCCACCCTCGTATTTAATTAGAGAAATTATAACAAGTAATTTTATGTAACTTCGTTAAAACCATGAGTGTAATGTTATTTTCTTGTATAAGTGTTGAGTTATTGTGTATAAAATGTTATTTACTCGCAAGGGCGCATTAAGCACCCTCAGCCATAAAATCTGACCTGGAAATTTCTGTTGCCTATTGTAACAATATTTGAGAACCCTTGAGCAAGATGTTTATTGGCATTCTATTAGAAAATTATAAAGCAGGGAAGGGACAATAAAACATACGGAGGCAATTACAGTGATGAAAAGACAGGCCAATAACCTCTTCCAGGGGAAGAACTTAGCCTCTTCAGTTGATATCTACATGTAAAAAGTCACGTAGACCATGTTTATTTAGTTTGCAATTTTGAGGCCCTCAGTCAGTTTTGCAAGAGTATTCAGCGGGGCAATATCAGTGGAAGGGCTTTCCAGTTCAATTAGAAGGAAAGCGGTAGTTAGTTTTGGTAGAGCATTAAGTGGACGAGCTTTATTAGTTAAGTATAATAGTTTATGCACAATAGTGTATGAGCAATAAATTGTGTTCCATCTCACTAACGAAAACTATTATTAATCTCCAAGACTCCTTCCCCTATGGTCACAGGACCATAAAAATATACAGCAGCAGAGCCTCAACAGCCGTGACAAAACATAAGTCAGCCGGACATATTATCGAAAAGAAAGAATTACCATTATCCCTGAGAATTTAAAACATTCAATCAAATCCTTCCAAAATCTTTCGCTCCATTCTGGTACATATTTTCATTAACATGCCACTTTTTCTTTTTTAACACCTGTAAAACTTAAGACCGGAATTAAATAAAAACTAGAGAAATGCCGAAAAGAAGAGTGCCCAAGTTGGCCTACCATTATAATACAAACGTGAAGAGGAATATACAGAAATCTGTTAAAAGATGGACTTCACTGTGAAGACGCAACAGGCAAATGTATATACCGCAGTAGTGATACTTGACTTTTTTGTATATGGAAGGCTGAGATATGGGATGTAAAAATGAACGGAGAATCTAATTTACGAGGGTTGTTCGATAAATCTGGTAAATTTCCATGAAGTGTCGGGAAATTTTGTTAAGCGGCATCATTGTTGGTAAGAGTGATTTTATGGCGATTTTTAACAAATGTTCAGCCAGATACAACTTTCAGTTATTTATTGACAGCTATCGGAAATGATCAGTGTCACACGTGACATAGAAAATAGAGGGGGGAACGAATTTCGTACTCTTATTAAAATTTTCCATTTAAAGGACTGGGCTGGAAAACAGATCAAAGCAAAGTAGATTAAGTTCAGGCGGATTATGCACCGTCATGGAAGAAACTTGGTTTCATCATTACACACCGGAGACAAAGCAGTTGTCAAAACAATGGACAAATAGGTGGTGAGAGCGCGCCAAAGAAGGTGAGGACAGTTTTGCCGACTGGAAAGATGATGGTCGTTGGTTTTTTTTTTTTTTTTTTTGATAATTTCGATAAATTAATTGTAAAAAAGGCGAAATCATAACTGGGACCTATTACACTTCATGTTGGATTCTTTAAAAAATGCATTGAATGAAAAACGACCAAGTTTGGCACACAAAAAAGCTCTTTTATAGAACATTTCTCCAGCCCACACAGCAGCAATTATAATGGTCAAAGTGCTTGAATTGGGCTTAAAATTTATTCTTCATTCACTCTATTCTCCGGATTAGTCTCACGTGACTTTTTCCCACTCCTGAACTTGAAAATTTGGCTTAGTGCGAAGAAATTTTCATCAAAAGAAGAGGTGAATGTCGCCATCAATGAGTATTTTGCAGAGTTTGAGAGTTCCCATTTTTCCGATGGGATGAAAACACGCTGGATGAAGTGTATAGATATCGATGTTGAGAAATAAAAGGAGTATATTACAAAAATAATCATTACTTCCATTTTTACCAACTTTTGAAATGATCCTCGTATGGTATTTACACCATGAAGATGAGTCTGTAATGTTACTATATTTTAATTTCATTTTCACCTATGTAATAAGTGCATGCCATATTAAAAAAAGTTTTTCATTACTTTTCCTTTACTCCGGTCCTTTTATGTGCATGTGTATAAATTCTCTCGAGATGAATTTTTAACCTTTCACTAACTTTTATACCGCTTCTTTCTTTATAATTCTAATAACTTACTGCTGCATTTGACAATTACGTAGAGATAGATTTAATACATTCAGAGTTACCAACAATCGGTCCGCAGTGCCGCGTAAACTAAAATACGATTAAGGTAGTTTAGGAACGATGTTTAAAAATAATAAGTCATAGAATACGTTATTTACATCTAAAATATACTAGTTATATACTTCCACATTACCATGCAGTTAAAAGTTGGGCTTTAGGTTCCACAAAATCGCAGAAAAGGTTAGACATACTCACTTGGGCCAAGGCTAGCCTACACAGTAATGAAAACTGGAAAAGTCACTACTACATTTGCGCAAGGCGGGCTGAGCCTTCGACAATATTGTTGATGATCGTTTCAGACAGCTCTCTAGTTTACATAAGGAAACATTTCATTCTGTCAATAAAAATTAACCCATACGAACCAACACTAATTTGGGGAAGTCTCAGTCTTACAGCTTTAATGGACGCTTAGCCCCTGCTAAATCGTAAACTGTGGAAGAATATGAAGAAATTTGTATTTGGTTAACTACCCTTGTAGAATAACTGGACTGCAAAATGGAATTGATTTGCTGAAGTGCATCCTCAGTAATACATCTCAAGTTTTACGCCTTCGGAAAATGTACTGGGCAGGATTTGTAGCTCCATAATAGAGAGAATAAAGCGATACAAAACCTGTCAAAGCTGCATCCGCCTTCTACAGGTCCAGCGAATATTTATGTAGCAAGTACCATTGTGTTAACGCAGATGTAGGCCATCATATGCTGGATTATTATGGAATAATGGCTGTCAGCACAGAGTTACCATTGTTTCACCCCCATCAGTATAATGGAACCAACGTCATCTTCCTGTCTCACAAATCAGTAATAGCGGTAGAGGGGAAAGTAGGGGAAATGTGGTGTGACATAAAACAAATGCGTGAACTGTATCACTGTAGCCCAACATTGGGACTGGTGAAAAACTTTCGCCGTGTGGATGTTACCGCATAAAGACAAATGACGCTTTCATCAGTCGGCGCGAAATTAAAGTGTAGAAAAAGTTGTGGCTTGCAGATAAAATCGACGCTGTGGTTTTCCTATGACCCTGAATGCTTTGAGATATATTATGTTGATTATGTCGTTCAAATAATAAGCCTCTTCTCTACATATAACTAACATAATCGCTCTAGGAGAGAATTATATGAGAATTCAGAAATAACGTTAAATAATTAAATTATAATAACGGTGCATTAAAACACTTAACCTGAAAAAAGCATTGCAAAATATTTCGTAATTTTATTTATGTAAGGATTATTAATTCATAAATTAAATTTTCTGATCATACATTTCAGAAATAAAAAATCTTCTGGTTACAAATGTGGTTATAATATTGGATTTTGTGCGGAAAATAAATATGCTATTATTTTACGAAAGTTGCATGTCTTAATGCATAATAGGAAATGAAATGGAAAATGTTAAAGAAGAAAAATTATGTTAAGATGATTTTAACATAATCTCTATCGAGTTGGTACTATAAAAAATTGCGGGCTTTAAAAAGCGTAAATAATTACCATTTATAAATGTAACATGCCTCTGATCTTCACAGAGTAGGACTGCTTGACTCTATGTCTTGCAGTTCAAAACGATAGCAAACGGTTTATAATATGAAATAAATAAATATATTCAGTTAGTTTCCCATTATATTATGTAATATCATAGAACATTACTTGTTTTTATACTAGATTCTATTGCGATTTTAAAAAATTGGAAATAATTAATAAAAATTGATGACATGAATGCTAATTACTTTAAGTGATTAATTAATCACTTCATGGTGATTTTTATTATTATCTTGTAATATAGGTGCTTCCCTTCTGCGTCGGTCCTGGTGGTGTAATGGTAAACATACTTGCCTTTTAAACCCAAGATCGCGGGTTCGAACCCGGCCAGGATTGATGGATATTTTCTGTCATGAAAATCCTAAGAATGGCTTCCTTCGGAAGAGGAGTAAAACCGTGTGCCCCGTGCCATACATTTACGGCACGAAAAAGAACCTCAAGCCTGAAAGAAGAGGCCTCAGTGCAAAATTTGTCGGCCGTTTCACGCCCTGAATTGAATGGGACGCTGATGACCTGAGATGTTAAAGTGTCCATAAATAAACCAAATCAACAATTCCCCTTCTGCTTCGCTATGTTAGCATTACACAGGTGGCTTCATCAGGCCCTGCATGTTAATGGCTATGTCATCTTTTATCTAAAATGTAGTAGGAAAAACTAATTTATACGTAAATCCTGATCGTGGATTTGTGAATGTAAAACGATCATTTTTTTTTTCATTTTCCAACATTTATATATTTTAGATAAGTTTTTACATTATTGGTTATTGTATTTTTAGCTATATACTTAATTTATATTTATATTTAATTGAATTTTGTTCTATTCCGCAGTACAATTGCCTTCCTCGTTAAGCAAAGTTAGTATGAAAAATTTTAAATCCTTGAAATAACTGCAGTAGTAGGAAAATCTGCTGAAACTTGTATAAAATTCACAACTTCACTTAGTAACTTGCTAGGAAGTGTTACTTAAAGACGCAATCACACATTTCTTGCCGGTGTAAATGTCATATGACTAGAAACGAATATGATTTAATGCATTATAAGACATATATTGTTTTACACCTCACTTTCAGGCAAACAAAAATATTATCTGTTTGGGACTGTTTTAGTTGCAGTTCAGTTCCGCTCTATAATACTAAAAGTAAAGCCAGGTAAACAGTATTATTTAAATCAAATGATTTCTGAATTTAGCGAAGACGTGCTTGCGACTGATGGTTGGATATTACTGTGCAAGGTTTATAGAGATAAAGAGACAACAGAGAAGAGATTCACAATTGAACAGCAATCATTTCCAAATAAGTCGACTTAAAGAAGAAATAAATTCCTTAATGTTATGGAGACACCATAAGAAGAACGATGGAAGCATTTTGTCTCTACGGCGATATTGAAGGCCACTTAGTAGCTCAAATCATTGTAGAGACTCTTGAAATCAAAAACGGGTGAAATATTTTTACTCGACGCAGAAGTTTTGGAAGCAGTTAACCATTCAGTAGTTGTGGGCGTTTGATCGCTCCGTGTATCTACTGAATTCGATATGACAACGTCCTACTGTTTTTCTTCGATGTAGCAACGAATTTGGTAAAAGTTGCTAAAAAGATTTTACTCAAAAACTATGCTTTTAACTTACCTTGCGCACGCTATGCACAGGTCGTGCAAGCAGTTTGCCCCAACTTCTCTAAAGCAGACCAAATTGTGTCTTAAATAAAGAAAAGCTTTGTTAAAGTTCCATCAAGAACAAACATTTTCAGGTTTCCCTGCCACCTGATCCCATCATTAAAAGGTGGATTCCTGGATCGATGCTGCTGTGTACTACTGCAACAACTTCTAGTGTTTGACGCATGATGCTAAACACATGCTGTTTTCCTACAGTGAAATGGAAGAAGTTGACATACTTAAAACCAATTTTGATTTTTTACCCTATACAGCTTAGAAATTCAAGAAAGAGATGTGAAACTTGAAACCTCCATTGGACTTGCCAACAAAACTCAAGTTGCTTGGTGACGTGTGTGGTGAAATTGGTAAAAATAAAACAAAAAGTGTGCTAAAAATCCAGATTACCGCTTCCTGTGCTTCATTTCTGAAGTGCTAACTGTGGAAAACTTCCACATATTAGATTTCTAAGAAAAATGACATTTTGCTTTGTATATTTACCTAATATCCTCAAATTGTAAGTGCCCATGTTGAAAGAAAGAAAATATAAGAATATTCTTGCAAAAACCGGCATTCCTTTACCTTTTGAGAATCTGCACATGTACACTAATTTACGGCAATGTTGGTTACATTTGTTAACTGCAAATGAATGTAAATCACATGCTTATAAAAAGTTAAACATTTACATTTTATAAAACATTACATTACTTTTCACGGATTTAAAAAAAATGTGTTTATTTGCTCATCTTATAGCCACTTTAGGTTATCAACATCCTGGTTTTCATCATGCGCTACTCGTTGGGTATAACGAAAGGGGATGTGGGAATGCGATTACTCTATTCCTGATATCGCCGTTGAAGTTGATACAACAGTAGACTGTGTAGCAAGGAGAGGAGGGTTTGAGGAAATCATGTTTTCGTTTTTAAGGATATCTAGTTTCTTAATAAATCAATTTAATTCACAAGCGTGGGAGGATATTCCGATATATGGTGTCTCTTGTCGCATCACTTTCAAAGAGACTAAACGAGGCCTTATATCACAATGGCTGGTGAACCTCGTATTGATTAAAAAGGCTCTGGTACGTTTCATTGCCTGTTAGAAGAAGGTGTGTTAAGTTAATTGTAATTCTCAATGTTTATAGGCCAGTTTCCTTTTCTAATTATAAGTTATAAGAAATTTTGAAATGTTCTCTCCTATGTAAAATAATAAACTTCCATTCTCCTGTTCGCTATATAAAATATCTTAATTTTAGGGTGAGGACCAAGACATTTTATATTATGAAGCCTAATTTCCCAGTGCCGTGAAGTTATTTTGTCTAGAAATAGTTATTTTTAATTGATATTAATTTAGAGCTGCTTTTTGTGTTTTAAATTTCTCTTAGTGTGATTTTATTTCTATTTCTCCTTCATTATTCAAGAAGATTTCTTCATCGACATTTGAATTTCTATATTTGGAGAAAATTAAAAAAACTGTTATTGTGGTTTTTATAATTAACACACAAATAGTTATACGCTTATCTGCACATGTATTTACATATATTTATTTTTTCGTGGTGAAAATGAAAGGTTTGGTTATTCTTTCTATAAGTATAAAGTTCATCGTACTCACAAATGTCTCTAAGTTTATTTTTTATGTTTTGTCGATCATTTTCTCTCTCACCATCTTCCCCTACTTGCAACCAGAATAGACTCTTACTTCCCAAAGTAGCAATTATCTTTTGACCCTTGTTATTTTCTCCGTTACAATACAAATTAACCAAGAAGTTTTACTAACTCTCAAAAGTACCACAAATATTGGCATTCTCCCGTTAGTTTTAGTTACTTTCTTTAAGGAAGTCTGCAAGGTTTGGTTGTGGTAAATATTTATACCATGTCCAGGAAAAAAGTTAATTTAAAAAAACTTGATTCTCAATTTATTAGACAGCATGCATCGAGACATTAATAGTATAACTAATTCATTCCTCAAATAAATTATCAGACAAACTTTAAGCCCAAAGCAAGGCGTAATAACAATACATTTTAAATTTAGCATTATGGCAAAGAAACAAACAAAATGATTTACAAAATTTTTAGAAACTCTGATACTCAATAACTATCACAAAGACCTTCTTTTATCAAAGTTTAACAAAAAAGGTTTGCTCATTTAATCTAAGTAAGAAAGAGTTTACATTTTCAAGCAACAGTGCTTGGATTTTTAACAAAAGAATTCCAAAAAATTGTCCAGTTTAACAAACAATTCCTTAATTTCCAATGGATACATACAATATTTGGTTCACTGGCATAGTATGTGAGAAGGTAGACTGCTGCTAAGTAAAGAAATTTTGAGTTAAGGACGCCAGATAAGCACAGTATATAACGGTGGCTCACCATTCCCCAGAATGCCGAAACAATGCTTACCCAAGACAAGCTAAAGTTCAGTTTTCGAATAGCAGCGAAGACAACTGGAAAGGCAGTCCAGAATATGAAATGACGCCGCGTATTCTAGCCAGTCAATAGTAAACAATGCTAAGTGCTCTAATCAGTGATGGCAAACATTACTTACGAGAGAATTACAGTTATTGTGATCATATCAGAAGAAAATAAACCATAGGGTAAAGGCAAATACGGATTACGTAACGTGACATACAGGGTTAAGCTGTTTTTTCGTCACTTTCTTTTTGAATCTTGCCAATAAACTGCTTAAGTCAAGAAGCACAGCGTTTTTCATTCCATGAAAAGCAAACCACCCATACTTTGATTTCACTGATCACGTGAAATATAAAAAATACAAAATATTGTCTGAGAATACAATTATATTTTACAGTAAGACAGAGAACTCTAGAAACACTTTTGAAGTGGTAAAATGCTACAGGAATAACGTATGTTTTTTTTTTATCTGCTGCTGCTGATTATGGTGATTAAGTTGTTCTAATGAAATGTACAGGACATAGAAATACATAATTTATCACTCTTTTAAATGTTAACGACTAAGCAACAGGCACAAGACAAACGACTATCTTAATCATAGAACCCTAAACTTTTTTTCCCTACTTCCTCTAGTAATGAAGGAAGTAACTAGATATTTCCTCAATAATAGTAGTTGCTATTGACGATAACAGTAAGTTAACTTACTTACAATTGAATTTTTTTTTGAGTAGTGTTTAACGCTCGTTTTTACTACTGAGGCACCACAGGCGGTGGACACTGATGATACATGAAATGAAATGAAATATTGGGAAAGAATATTTTTTTAAGGAAGGAGACGTTCCAGGCCTAAGATTAGGGTACCTCCCCGGCATTTGCCAGTTATGAGGACTGAGGAAAACCTGGAAAAACCTGTCAAGGAGGATGGTCCTGGTGGGATTCGAACCCCAGACCTCCCGCTCACGAGTCCGCGCCTTAACGACCTCGGCCACACGTGGCGGTCAAATAAAAAATAAAATCAGAAAATAATCCCAGAATCAGGTGTATGTACTTTTATTTTTATTTCCACCTCTCGGATAGTAACAATTCTCATAAAGCACTACTTTCTCTCTTCATATGAAATCATTTTTAATAAATAAAGTGCACCTTTTAAAACTTCTACCATAGTTTCGTGTGTGTAAACAATTGCATGTGTTTTGTTCAACAGTCCCTTAGCAACAATCAAAATAATAAAAAATACTCGACTTTTTCACTGATATTAACGGTGATACAGTTCTTGGTACCCCATCAATCGCGAGAAATTGATTAAATTGTATCTTTTATTTCAGCTAGCTTTAAGTGAAGGGTTCTGTTTGTAAGAATGTCAAGATAAGCAGGAAATTTGCTCGGACAGCAGAGAGACCGTTTTGGCAGACAAAGGAGCAAATTGTCTCTATTGTTCATTAGGAGGACGGGTGTTCGCCCCGGCCAGGTATGCTGGGAAAGAATAACGCTATAATGCCGCTAAGGCCGTTGATCTGTAACGTTCAGTAAAACTTGAAATTACACGCTGGACGAATCACCGAGTGGTTAAGCTCAAATAATCAAACGGGCCAATAATTTGAGAGTGGTGTGAAGTCACAGATAACCTATGAGGATGTCTAAATTCATAGTGGCGGGAAAATATAGCGTCCCTGCATCACGTGGTAAAGCGTGCTATATTGGGTATTTAAGGACGTGAAATCGCCCTTTCGAGGTCTTTTTTTGGTGCGTCTACTCCGTTACTCTGGGAAATCTGGTCTGTTCTCGTCATCCTGGTCCTACAAGTATTCAGCGTTCAGATGTCATAGGAACGCCGATGTTTGAGCGTCACTTCAGCTCGACAAGTCTTCCGAGCGGTCAGCAATCACATTGCTAGTCAAACATTACAGCTCCGCGTGTCTGCCCGACGTCTCATTACTGTGGTCCGAACAGAAACGCCATGGGATGCACTCTTTGTTAAATAAACGAAGTCAACCTGCAGATAATGTGTTCTCTCTGGTCAATATAATACCTTTAATTCCCTTCACTCAACCCGAAAACCAAATACATCCCTGAGATCGACGAGAAGAGCTATTGGGTGGTGAGCTGGATCATAAACAATCAAATTCCTATCACCATTCTCCCCGCCACCTATAACCCCTTAAAACCTTGACCCTCCAAAGGGGGGCAATTATCAAAATTACCCCCCCGTATCCTCCCACCCATAACTACTTCAAACTTTGGCGCGCCAACTTTGGGGCCCGAAGCTGGTGAGTGAACAAGGGAACTACAGAAGAACACCATAATACGCCATTGGAGTTGGATGACGAAGCTGCAGACTACGAGAAGACGGAGGAACTAGCAACTCTGCACGACAACCACCACCGAGGTCTGAATCCTGGTGCAGACCCGTACCAGACCACACACAGCCTGCGGAAGGAAACAGAAGAGGTACAGCGCCACTGTCAAGAGAAGATTCATCGCGGCTTTGAACCCCCAGCATCTGACGAAGACAACGAAAGGTAGAGAACAAACAACTTATTATAGCATACAGGGCAATGGTAGGGTGATAGTTGAAGTGTTTCAGTTAGGCCTAAATACATTTTGATAAAATTTTGTCGTGTAAATGTTTTTGAGAAGCCGCAAGATAAATAATATGGAGAATAATAATACAGAAATGCAAAATGATGCCCCCTCTGAGGAGCTGACTAGCTTAGAGTCTAGACCAGAAGATATAGAAACGAGCATGCATGATTCTAATGAAGTAAGCATGGATAGGCAATGTAACGTCATAGGGTTCATTCAGAAGGAAACAGATGTTAGGATAAGCAATATAGAAGTAGTGCAGGCTAAACAGAGTAGTGTTGAAATATCTAGTCGTCAGGAATCGAATAGCAACGGAAGTAGTTTTGATCTAGGACAACTAACATTAGTAATGCAGCAATTAATACAACAACAATCAGAATCATTAAGAGAAGAATATAGGTCTCTCAGAGAGAAATTATGCAATGACATGGAAAATCAAAGTAGGGATCAGATAAAAGCTTTAAAAGAGGAATTAAATAAAAAATTAGATAGCAAATTTCAAGACAGTAGAAAAGTGCATGAGGTTTCATGAAGGAATTAAAGAGCAGCCCAAAGGAATTAGGTAGAAAAGAAAATAGAGAAAAACTAGAGGTAAAATCGACAAATGACCGAGGTGAATCTAGCTTAGAAGTAGAAATAAAATTGGATGAAAAGGTGGGAAAATTTAAAAACGATAGGCAGGGAATAGAGTCAATGAAGTACCATAACGATAAATTGGAGGAAACGTGCGATGAAAGTAGAAATGGAATAGAGGGAAAATCGCTATATGATCATAGAGAATCTATTGTAGAAGTCATTAAGGATGATAAAGAGATTTCAAAAGAGAGGGTTATTCAGTATATACAAACAGGTCGGGCTTGCCTCCTTGAGCAGTGCGATGAGACAAACAACAGACCAGTCGAGGGTCGAAAAGAATTAGGAGGGAAAGCTATTAGTGGCAATAAGGAACAAGAAAAAGCACCTGCCGATAGTCAGAGAAGGGATTGCATAGAAAATAGCAGGAATGAAATAACAGGTGAGAAGGCCCACAGTCAAATTAGATTAGCGAACGAATTGAGTGATGATCAGGGAGAACTACTCGTATATGTTGAACCAGACAACCTGTTAGTATGTAGAAATAGCGAGCGTATATTAGAAACCGTGAGAGTAGACCCCGATGAAAGTAAATGGGAAAGTGTTGATCGGAAGAAACAAATGTGTTTGCAGATGCCTATCAGAGATGCGAACCAAGTTCTTTTGGGGTCGGGGTAGAAATCTTTCCCGACCAACGCATGATAGCAGTTTTGAGAGGCCATTCAATGGGCCCAAATTAGAAATGAAGCTAAAATGTGCGTATATTCAAAGGCAGATCACGCGCGCGAAGGAAGTAGTGCACCAACAGAAGATATCGGGAATCAAACCGCGACTCTGGAGGCCGCCATGGCAATTTAACCATCGATTAGACTATCAGGGAGATATCCGCAGCAGAATGTGAAAAGAAATTGAGCGAGATACTGTAAACTTCGATGTAAATTAAGTAAATGATGTAAATAGTAATGAAAAATGAACATAAGTAGTTAAAATAAATTGATAAAGTGTAAAAAGAAAGTAAATAAATTAAGTAGGATGAATGTATAACATGTCACACTAACAGTATTAAGAAAGAATTAATTATAAGGAATCAGATAGGAAAACAAAGTACCGTGAATTAAGAGTCAAGAAATTTAAATAAATAAATAAAAATTGCAATCAGGTAAAATAAAGGTCCATATAATGCATAAGTAACAGGAATAACATTATATAGGGAATCGGGTAGGAAAATGAATAAAGGTGGATTAAAAGAGTTAGGGAATAATTGACCAACTACCATCATGTTAAAGAAAGTTCGATAACAAATGAAAGCAGATGTAGTAGAAATAAGATATCTTAGTGACGTTAAGGAAGGAACGAGACAGCGAAATAGGTGTAAAAGGGAGAAAATGGAGTAATGCGACGAGAAAGAATTTAGTAATTATGATTATATTGTGAAAATAATGAAGTAAAATGGAGTAAAAAGAGAAAGATAGGATATAAATAATGATTATAAACGAAAACGACGAACAAAGTAAACAAAAGAAATAATGAATCCGTCGATAAATAGTTCTTCCGCTGTACCGTAAAGATTGCGAATGTAACTTTATTGCATGACCCAGCGTATCTAGTTTTTTACTATAATGTTGTTAAAATCAGATTAGAATGCTCTATAATGCATGATAGAATATGTTCCCATATATATAATTGACAACTGATATAATCAAAATCATCGTAAAATATAAAGTTGCCGAATGCCCTACAAAATGTATTTTGATCGTAGATGAATTTAAAGAAAGGCTACCTAATGTAAATTCCTGCTATGCTATGTGATATCTGACTAACTAGTAATTTGGTTAAATCAATTGTAAAATTGTAATGTTTTTAAAGTCAATGATACATATTTTGATAAAAGGTAAAGTTCAGAACAGATTGCCAAGTATAATTTTATTAAATGTTATATGGTCTATGTCTAAAGAGTGAGCTAAATAAAATATAAGTACTGATTCTAATCTTGGTAGATTTAGTGTAAAGTTTATTTGTTATCATATTATGGTCAATAGTCAATTTCGAAAGATTATTTCATTAAATTAGTTATAAAGGTAGACGAGGTATTATATGCACATATATGTTACAGTAACCGTAAGATAGGTAAAAGAAAATATAATAACGGGGGAGGTCCGAAGCTACAAGAGCAAGTTCTCAGCGCCATGATGAAAACCAGGACTCCTGAGAAATGTGAGGGATGATCAATTATAATTAATATTATCTGTATAGAGGTTTGCCTTATTTGCCTAGTTAATTGTAGTAGTTATATGTGCCATGTTATATGAAGTTAAAGTATAAGGGTCAGATATTAGGGAATAACGTCACGTGAGACCATGCAGTGCTAAATTTAAGTAATGTTCTACCTATAACCTAGCAATGTGGTTGGATTGAGGTAATAAGAGAAACTAGATTAACTATATTGCTGAGTGAGTAAATGTAGTAACAAGTATTGTCGTAGCAGTAAAATAAATTATAATTCAAAAATGAATACAGTATAGAGAATAAACGACTCAGATAACAAAGTAGTGAAATAAATAAAGTGAAAGAAACTACCGTTTACGTTGCTACAAAAAGTAGAGAATGTTAAGTATTGCGAAATAGGGAATCAGATAGCCATGAGTGCTGATACGAATTTATGAAGGAGCTCGATAATTAGTGTTGTAAAAGTGGAAAGTACAGATGAACTTAATATCAATGTAACAGGAAAATAAGCGTATATATCAGAATGAGAATGAATCCCACAAATGAAGTAAGTAAGCTGTAAATACCAATGTTAAGATGAGGTAATAAAACATAACTGGATTGTAACGTCTAAAGAAAAAGTTATGGACATGGACATTGTGCAGTTGAATATTTAAAGAAAATGTTAGTCTAGAGATATTATAACATTTGTATGTGTGTATGTAAATATGTCTTTAGAAATAACGCTAATTGTATTTAGGATTAAGCATATTTTGTGATGTTTCTAATAGATATTAGTAGCGCCCTGTATGCTATATTGCGTGTGTAATGTGAAAGTGGCCCGCGCACATCTCAGCAGTTCGGCTTAATGAGCTTGAAAGAAATTAATGAAATCTGAGTTAAACGCAAGTGATGTGCACTACAGTGTGATGCTTGGCGAAGGCATTGTGAAAATCTCCTCAGGAACATCGGGTCAAGACTTAATGCAAATTTGTAATAAAAAAAATTGTAATTTCAGAATACCCGCCTGGACTCACAGACTATGACTGAATGAAGTGAATGAAGTATGGGCACTTGTTATTGTGTTTCATGTATTACTATTAAGTGTAATATGTACTGCTTCGCCCCAACTCGTTAGACCACAAAAGAAATGGTCGTTAGGCAGCAAAGTATCAATAATATTAAAATGTGTTTATTATGCATTTTAGCGCAAGATAGGTACCACGGCTTTGGGGTCGAACATTCCGAGATGTTCTTTTCCCGGGAGGAAAGAGATATCAGAATATGGGGCATATGATACAGTTCCCCAGGTACCCCATCAATCGCGAGAAATTGATAAGAATGTATCTTTTATTTCATCTAGCTTTAAGTGAACGGTTCTGTTTGTAAGAATGTAGAGCGGTCAGCAATCACATTGCTAGTCAAACATTACAGCTCCGCGTGTCTGCCCGACGTCTCATTACTGCGGTCCGAATAGAAACGCCATGGGATGCACTCTGTTAAATAAACGACGTCAACCTGCAGATAATGTGTTCTCTCTGGTCTACATGATACCTTTAATTCCCTTCACTCAACCCGGCACTACCAGGTCCCGAAAACCAGCTACATCCCTGAGATCGACGAGAAGAGTTATTGGGTGGTCAGCTGGATCATAAACAATCAAACTCCTATCACCAATCTCCCAGACACCTATAACCCCTTAAAACCTTGACCCTCCAACATGGGGCAGTTATCAAAATTAACCCCCTGCATTCTCCCACCCATAACTACTTCAACGGTCAGTGCACCATTCTCAATCAAATCCGTGCTGATCGAGGGATACTGAAACGTGATGAAAGTTTTGACCGCGATGAAATTGTAGTTGCGGTGTAATTTTCGTTCAACGAACGGCTGCACCTGACCGAGTAATAGATTGCTGAATAAATACAATTCTCCGATCTAACAGGATTCTTCTCTTTAAAAGTCATTATCTTTGTTTTGTTTGTAGATACAGTTAAAGTATAATGTACCGAGGGTGCCAAAAATGTATACACATTTTCACAGTAGATATCTAGTTAATATATTTCAAAATAGGGCTGAAAAACAACAGTAATGTGTAGTATGATGTTCTGTAAACAGATGTGAATCACATACATTTGATAGCGTTGCTATGCGACAGGTAAATCAACAATGAACAAATGAAGCCAAGATTATCGTAAATAAACAATGAACAAATGAAGGAAAGATTACCATATGAGGTTCTGTGAACTGATGTGACTCACATTGTGCTAGCGTTGCTACAACAAAATGAAGTCAAGATTATCATTTGATCAGTGGAAAGCAATTTTGAAGTGATATTGGAATATTGGAAACCGAGAATGTTTTGAAGTTCAAAGGCAATAGGACGAAGAGGTTTTCACCGCGTACTACGGATCAAACTCAGTTGGACTTCTACCTATAGGGAACTCTTGAGGATGTTGTATACGATAGAAAACCAGCTACACTGGCAGCACTTCGGAAAGAGGCATGTGCTGCATTCGCTGAGGACACTTTCGTAAACGTTGCTCAATCAGTAATTCAACGTACTCAGAAGTGTATCGACGCCGATGAGGGGCATTTTGAGCAACTGTTGTAACTGTAAAAGTCTAAGATGATTAGTGTTCATAATTTTCTGTTTGTGTGAATTCAGTTTTGTTATGTTTACACAGTTTTTTCTTCGCTTGAAGTGTGTATACATTTTTTTTTTTTTTTTGGCATCCTCTGTACTACATTTTGGGTTAATCTATACACTGCTTAGATATTTCTTAAACTTGTTGTTTCCATTTTTTAGGATACTAAAATATTTCTGCACTTCTCTGTTTATACTATTTTAGTCATATTACAAGGATCGCTCTGTAGTATGCGTTTGAATTGCTCTAATAATGAATGCAATAACTTGGTTTAATGCTTGTATTTAATAGTATTTTTACAAATTTCATAATTAAATAAATCGTAGTATAATTATTTCTAAAGAAACAATATTAAAATAATCGTAATTGATGGTCTTAAGAACAATTTAATGTTTAAAAATACAAAAAGATCCATAGTTGTGCTTTGAACTGCTAAAAATAAACCAAAAAGGATTAAAGAATGACTAAAGTAGATTCCTCAATGAGATATCTCCCTTTTTATTCTCTTTCATATGCAAAGTGGGATAAAGTGTTACTTTTCTTTCTGAAAGGGATGAGTTATGGAGTACAACAGGTGTCCTCTTTCGCTTTCAACTCTTTAAAGTCGATGACAAGAAGCCCACAAAAGTAGGGAATTCTGTAGCACTTGATGTATGAAAGTGTCACATCGAGACGTACAAATCTTGTATAAAAGGGGGCATTTCTGTACTGGATAAATGTTATATCATATAAGCAGTAGATGTTAAGAATGAAAAAATTTGCAAGGATTAAGTAAAATATTTTCGACAGGATAATAATATATAAATCTATATAATTACTAAAAATATAAATGGAAAGATTGTTGGTGTTCAAGGAATTATGTTTCAAAATAATGCTTTAAATTAGTTAAATTAATTAACATAATAAATGCAGTAATATTAAAACTGGGCAAAATATAGGTAATACGAAAGGTTTTAAAATTTACCAATGATAAAAAAAAATCATTTATATTGGCATTAAGTGTACACTGGAAATATTAAAAGGAATGCAAGTACAATAAATTAATACATAAAAGTGCATAGGACAAAATAAATAGCTGGATTTTTATATCATGGATTTAGAAAAATTTACGTACTCGTTTTTATGTATTATGATCACAACACCGTTAATTATTAGTTTCTCTTTAAGCAAAACTGTCGCTCCTGGTGGTGTAGTGGTAACCATACTTGCCTTCTAAACTCAAGATTGCGGGTTCAATCCGGCCAGGTTCGATGGATTTTCGGGCATAAAAATCCTAAGTATGGCTTCCTTCGGAAGGGAAGTAAAGCCATGGGTCCCGTGTCGTACATTTACGGCACGGGAAAGAATCTCAAGCCCGAAAGCAGAGGCCTCTGAGCAAAATTCGTCGGCCGTTTCACGCCCTGAATAGAATGGGACGCTGATGACCTGAGATGTTAAAGAGCGTCCGTAAATAAAGAAACCAAAAGGGTTATTACAATGAAGAATTGAGTCTTGTTTTTAAATATTTATTTATTAATATATACAATTGAAAAAACCACAGTGATATATCTAAATATGAATAAGATACTGAACAGCATCAAAGAATACCAATTGGTTACTGAGTATGAAGGAGATTTCCTTTTTTTAATTTTTTTTCCTTATTCGAGCTTGATCTTTCTACCTCTATTAGCTCACTAATAACTGGGTTCATATATGTAGTCATAAAAATAACATATAATTGCAATCCACAACTACACGAATAGGTTTTTTCAAAAGTATATTCAAGAACAGATCCATTCTTTTGATTGTGTTTAGTTTGGTAAAATTTGTGACTCGTTGCATTTTCCTTTGTACATAATTCTAAGGTTTCTTGAACAATACTGTTTTCAGCTAACTTAACCGCTAGTGTAGTTGTTGACAAGGAAACGTGATTGCAGGAAGCGCAACGAGTTTCTCATTTTAGAATAATATTCACAAAAATGCCTGCGGTACCCTTCTGGATTTACAGTACGTTGAAAAAAAAATGTGCGCTATTATTTGCATTGCAGCTGCAGCATATCACATAAAATCTTTTTCAAACTGAAAGAGAACTTTGTAAATAATAATTGGGAATTTTCTTGCCTCAGTACGAGTAAACATTATTTGTGTTAATGAAACCAAGCCTTAACGGAGAAAAGTAACTACGGATCAGCAATATATCACAAAACTTAATTATTATAAATTCATAGGACTTAACGGCGTTCAGTGCTTGTAATTTTTGAACTATGGGCATCCTACGGTTTCAATTTTAATAATTTATTAGCTCTCTTTGAAATGCAATTATCCTGTGATACATAGCGTAAAAGTTTCTTAGCAGATACTCTAATATTTCTCCAATTCAAGATTTTCTACCGCTAGAACACGTCGTTTTCGATTGGAAAGT
Source organism: Metallyticus violacea (assembly GCA_030762175.1). NCBI lineage: Eukaryota > Metazoa > Arthropoda > Insecta > Mantodea > Metallyticidae > Metallyticus > Metallyticus violacea. The sequence continues at coordinate 54,434,110 of CM060839.1, forward strand.
CTATCTTTTATCGACCCTGTTTCCTTTAATCTAACAAAAACTTAAAATTCATTTATGCAAATAGTGTGTGTTCTGGTGTTAACTTGAGCGGTGAAATTTAAACATATTGTTGAAGTAAGTTCACACACTACTAATGCACTGCAACTGACTTTGTGACAGGGCTGACTTGGGCCTGAAATCTTGGCATAAGCGGGGAGATGGGAGGACGCACTGTGTAATATTAATTTTTTGCTTAATTAAATTGTGGCGAGCCTCTGATATGGTTTACATTTGGTTCCCAACTTATCTTTGTCGATTATTTGCGACTCACTTACACCTTAAGTTGTTCATTTTATCTTTGAGCAGGGCTGGTGGTATTACCGTTTTGTCATTTAGTAATAAAATTTTGTAGTAGATACCTTTTCACATGTATTTTGCTGATTAACGTGTTCTGGAGTATACCTAAGCATAATCTATTAGATCTGAAGTAGGTGTAAGATTTAAATGATTGTGGATACATCTAAAAATGGGCAAGTACGAAGTGAACATATCGGCATAAATAGGGGAGTCTTCAGTAGTGTTGCATTAGTTTATTTGAAATTGGAAATATGCCCCGTTAATTGCATTTGAGATATTCTCCCGAAGTTTCCTTTGCAAACAGTTTGAAACTGTAGCTCTGAACTAGATATGAAATACTATTTTCAAAGCCTATTGACGATAACGGAGTTTGTTTATTTGTATAGAGCATAAAATGTCAACTAAATCGCTTATTATTTCTAGGCTTTTGTTAACTTTTTTTCTAGTGTAAGTAGTTCTGGTACAATGAATCGTATGAATTTGCAATAATCCGCGAAGGTCTTTGGTATGCTTGAGTGTTAAATGTAATTTAATATCTATAAGGTCTCAATATTGTAAATAAATTCGTAGCAAATACCATAAAGTCCCGGTAACCGTCTGTGCTATTTCTTAAGTACTTTCTCGCTCATATTTTCTATTTCCTCTTTCGGTATTGAATGTCAGCCATTTTTATAGAAGGTTTGTACCTGTGCTTTAGGAACAGTTCCTCATAATAAATATCAACTTCTATTTTCTATTGTCCTGCTGTTGTTAAACTTCAATTATATTTATTTTCTTCTTTGTTTCTTTCTTTTTCTTTCCGAGTCAGTGATATAAAAATATTTTCTCATCTTTGTCATTGTTGTGACTCATAAGATTAATCGCCGTTTTTTGTTTTTATGTTGTTTTAGTTACATCATTAATTTACAACAGTACAGTCAATGAACCACATAGTTTAACAATTAATTGATTAAGTACCTAGTATATAATGAAAGTTTCTTGGAGTGTGCCTGAGGTTTGCTTTCTCTGCTGCCGTTTTCTTGAGAAAGGATAATATTGCAAGTATTAAATGTGCAACCATATTTGTAGTTCATTAAACTGAATTGTTTACGCTTTATTTTTTATTTATTATTATTTTTTCCACCTTCAGGAACTGGAAAGAAGCAAGTCAGTTTCTCATACGTAAGTGGCTGAACGTACATAACAGGGAAAAAGATGAATTCAATACAAAGGTAACAAAAATTAATATGGTTTTTATGACAATGAACTTATTGATGACCTTTTGTAATCTACAAGTTGAAATCTATTATGCAGAAAACATTATTTATTTCCAATGTTTTGAAATCAACTTTGAGTTGGTTTATGCATTTAAATTTCAAAGTTATCTTTCAATGGTCGCAAGGTTTAAAATGTAGGTTTCTAAAGTTCCCACATTCAATTAACAATAACAATAAAGCCGCTTTAAACTTTACTAGCCTGTCATTCAGCAACAGCTGACTACTAACGAAACGGTTGGTTATCCCCGCTTGAAGTGTTGTTACTTCAAATGTAATATGTAAAATGTAATATTGTTTGAAATAACTGTTCATTAATATACTATTTCACTATACTTATCTAATATTATTTTTAAAATATTACGTTCAACTTTGTAACGCAACAACTATCAGTAGTATAAAACTAAGGCGAACTTTCTGGGGAACGCATGTTACAACAGATGAACCTTCAGGTGGTACATGCACATAATGGCTCTTGTGAGCTAGAATCTCCTCCTACCGCTTTCTTTCACCTTTCTGGATCAAAATACTTTCGAAATTTACAAGTCATTGGTTTGCACTGCGATTCTACAGATATTTTTATGCAAAAAAAAAAAAATAATCGATACAGCAGCCCCACTGTAATATTAGAGGAGCAAAAGGTGAAGTATTAATTTCAATTAATGTATATTCTGTGTATATGGGAAGCAGAGTTGTTTCTAATGCACTTTTCCGTGCAACATTCCCCAAAAATCATGAAAATGTATAGCTCATTATATTTACCAATTTAGTCGTCATTGTTTATCTCTTAGCATTTAAGACGATATTGAATTCTCTATAAAAAGAAAGAGGTTGCATTATGCCATTAAAAAGCAGAACAAATGAGTCAGAATCCATATGGAGGCGAACATTTGTTGATGCGTTCTACAGACTGCCATATTAGTAGATCACTTTCATAATTATTTCACATTATTTTTCCCCCATATTTACAACATAATGCGGGTAAAGATATAGAAACTTTGTGCAGTAGGACGATATCTATAACGGCTTCCTTAAAATATATCAGGTACTTCTTAAGTCAGTGATATTGCGTTTTTATGGGCATCGTTAAAGACAGAAAGTAAATACCAATTTTGATTAAATTATTTATTATTTAAAGCTAACATTATAGCAGTTAAATCATCTAAATCTATCACTGATAATATTTCCGAAATAAGATGTGCAATTGATGCACTGTTTTCGCAGAATGAAAGTGCAGAAAGACACTCATAAATTTAGTCCTTATAGATATATAGTGGTCAAAAAGTGTTTTTCTAGCACTAAGATTATGTTTCTTTGCTTATTGATGCTAAGAAAATAAAATTAGATATCATTAGATTAACAACAACATTCTCCTACTTTACATGACCCTAGAGCAAACCGTTAATGAAATATTGTCATTTGAATATTTGAAGCAAAGTGTCCATTTGATTTGACAGCCTTACTAGGGTAAGTCAGCGGATTACCGCCACGACCCAGTCAACCTTAGTAAGGTCAACGTGCATTGAGTGTAAAATTATAGTGCCATTTTCTCATAGAAGCATTTTAATAGACGGGTCAATGACTTCCTAGTACATGACTTCCCAACAAATGAACTTCCACCTATGTTAGAGGGCATTCCGTTACAGACTATGAGGAATATGTGCCATCAGCATGATGGGCTTCCAGCTCATCGTGCAAGATGCAGCAAGCTTGTCTTGACCAACGGTTTCAAGCTAATTGCATTGGGCGAAGAGGATTTGTAAACCGGCAAATCCATTGATCAGATTTGCAAATCAGTAGCTTTTTCGAATAGAGAAAATTAAAAGGACATACTTGATTATATCAGGAGATATAAAATGCCATTTTGGGGCCGCTTTTATTGAACTTTCTTCTTAAATGGATACATGAAATGTTTTGCGTGAAAGACAGGAAGGTCGTATTGTAGCTAATCACTATTATTTTGAGCAAAGCATATGAACGTATATGCATGTAAACATACAGATGAGATAGGCAGTAATTCATGGTACAGTGTGACATAGCCTCTCTCCGTACGGTTTCTCTATGAGAACTGCGCTTCAATTGTACATCTCAATTTGAAAGTATTCCGTGGTAGGCTTAGTTGATTCATCCATACAGAATCTAGTTACCAATATAGAGGTTGAGATAGAGGAGTTTTTCTATGATTTATAGTAGTAACTAAAGAAGGAATAAAGTATGTACTTTCTAACGCACGTTAAGGAAACTCACCATTGAATTTGGGTGAAAATGGAACAAAAGTTACATTTTTTTAAGCAGATCATAAAATTTGCAGCATATCTCGCTGCAAGAATTTTTCAACATTAAATTTCCTGCACAACTTTCCAAATATACATTTTAGGTTACCCATCCTTTTACTGTATTATATGAAACTCTTTGGTGTACTGAAGATTCGCTTTTGCATTTACTAAATTAAATTAAATATGCATTCTGATTTTATCTCTTTTACAATTCTTTATCAATACACCAATTTGGTTGCTGCAAGATGTGGACAGAATATATTGATTTATTAAAAATCATTCGTACATTGTGTTTTTCAACCTACTGAGTTCATATTTTCAATGGAAGTGATCAATAATGCAGGGAATAAATTTTATTAATAAATTGTATTTATTGCTCTTTTATAAAATAGTATTAATATGTCGAGTTAATTACTGAATTATAAGCAATATTGTTAAGCAAAATGTCAAACTCCGATAGTAAATGTAGTACTTATGTTTTAAGGAACGCTTTTAGCATGTTTATAACTTTAAAAGCTTTAGGATTAATGGCTACAATTTTTTGCAAATACCTAATATTACTCATTGAAAGACGTAATAAATATTTTACAAAAATGAAGTTATAAAATTCAGTCATGGCTGTCTTTAAACCACGTCGTGTCGTTATTTTAATTTGATTCTCAAGTTTCAAGTTCTTATCCCTGATGAGGGAAGTTGTTACATTTTACCCTTCGAGATGTTTTCAAAATTTAATGCTGATTTTATGCCAACATCATTTCTAGTTATATCTAAGGCATGTACTGCTTCAGATGTCACTGCATGATTGGCAGTACCTTCTTTGTGTGTCACCGTGCTGTAAATTCCCTGTTTCTATGAAATCAGTTTATTGCTTACATATAAGTCGAATGGCGTCGAGGTTGAACTAAGGTTTCTAATTCTATGTGGGCTTTGTGTGTAATGTGTGTTGTAGAATTACAAAGGATGTACATTTTTTGTGCATAACCTTGTTAACTCTAGATTTCGGATTAAATGGGGTGAGTGTTATTTTCCCTTCATTATGTATCAGATACCATTTTGCCTGAATATATATAAACTGAAGCGGTTTGTCAATGGCCCCACGCTGGAGTACCAATTTTGAAGCGGTTTCATCAATTTAGGAATGATCGCTTCGGTGTAGTTGCCCATGCTTCATAACAATATCTTAGGGATTTTCTCCTATTTTGTGAATCGTGCTCAATTAGACTGGGAGAGGATATCGACTATATAACTGATCACGTTATGTGACACAATATATATGGTAATTTATTATTCGCATTCTCTGGTGTTCTGCGTATGATATGCCTTAGCTGGGTCGAATGAAAATTTAGCTGATGTGACTTCCAAAGAGATGTTTTTTGTTTGTTTGTTTTTTTTTTTAATTTTCGGACTCTCTTTAATATCTCAGGTCATCAGCGTCCTATTCAATCCAGGATGTGAAACGATCGGTAAATTTTGCTCAGAGGCCTCTTCTTTCAAGCTTGAGATTCTTTTTCGAGCCGTAAATCTACGACATGGGACCCACGGCTTGACCTCTGTTTTCAAGGAGATGAAATAAACTGAACTGCTAAACTGACGAACTGATGAACTGATCTAAAACGAATATCCTAGCAGAGCAAATTTAAACTGCGTCTCACGGCGTGTAGAACTTAGAATTGAGCGTGTTTTGCCGCGTGTAAAACTTACAGGTGGGTGCCTGAGCCAAATGTATAACGTTAAGTGCGTGCCTCGGCCGAATGTAGATTAAAGCTGAGTTGCTGAATTGGGCTATTGTGCCGAACTACATACCCCAGCAGAGTATAAAACTTGTGGCCGCGTCCGACGCACAACTTATCTGAGTGCCCCAGCCGAGCAAACGCTTCCTTATATGCTCGATCCAAATTAACTAATCGTTGGTTTCACTAAGCCACGTGATCACACAATCACGCGCAAGTCCCCCGCCTTGCTTTAAAAATTCAAAATATGCATCTACTATTGACTGGTTCAAATATTCACCTGCCAACGCATGCTACCCGCTACTATTTAAAAGTTTAAACATTTATTTACATTGGTCGGCTTAAAGTTAGCTGTATAACCGATTACCCTAACGTATTTAAAAGGTTTTGGTTCTATTAACCGTCACCAATAGAAGTACTTTTAAAAAGTAGCATACACTTGTCCCCTTGGGTTCACTATTCCATTTTTTATAGCGGGTTTATGACCACTTCAGCGTTCCGGGCTCCCGCAAGTAGCTACACCAGAAAACTCTCCCTTCTGATAACATACAATTCACACTTTGAAGTTAAAGCTTATGACACTTATATATATATATCATATTTATATTACTAATTACTTAGACCAACATTCCTCAAAATATTGTGATATTTATTATTTCAGTTGGTAGCTCAGAAAAGAGGTTTAAGCTCTAAAATGTATTTCTATATATTTATATTTATTTTTATCTTTTATGAAATTTAAGCCTTTTAGTGATCTGTAATTTTTATAATAGGTTACATTTTAATACATTGCAATAGTCTTAATTTTATATATTTGCGAGCTGTAATGCTATAAGCTTATCTGGCGGTGTATGCAGGTTTGATTTATCCTGTTTTGAATTTCCAATCCACTGGTCGACTTGGTGATGAAAGCTGCTTAAATACTTCTTCCTGATGCTTTCGCGGCGGATTTATTTTTTATTTATTTCATAGCTAGCGGCAACAAGTAGGATTAACGTCAACTTTACACTCTGCGCTTAGATTGTTAAATGTGAAACATCCAGTGTAGACAGCTTTAATGGGAATTCTCACAGATGGTAATATAAATTCCTCAGCTCGAGCCTAGGTTATGGGACAACTCTTTGCCAGACATCAGAGGGACATTCGTATGAAAATATGAGGCAAAACTAATCAGGGTCAAGTAAGCTATTACCTGACCTCATTAAGAACAGTGACAATTTATCACAGCGTCTAGCTTGGTAGACCAAGCCCTAGTTAAAGATCTCGAACAATAGAGTGCGAGTAGCGTTCAAGTCGAGAAACAAAACAGAGGCGACAATCGAGATTCATCACCTCATGTCTTTCTGTTTCTCTCTCAGCATAAATCATAATCTTCGTGTGCCTGTATTGTAACTTCTATCTAGTTCATGGTGAAAAAGTTACATCAGAGGGCATTTATTATCTGTCTACTCTCTAACCCCCCTATCCTGAATATCTTATCAGGAGATTAATTGTTGATTCGTTTTATTTACGGACGCTCTTTAACATCTCAGGTCATCAGCGTCCCATTCAAATCAGGCCTAAAAAGGCCGACAAATTTTGCTCAGAGGCCTCTTCTTTCAGGCTTGAGGATATCTTTTCGTGCCGTAAATATATGACACAGGACCCAAGCCTTACTTCCATTCCAAAGGAAGCCATACTTAGGATTTTTACGCCCGAAAAGACCCTAGCCGGGATTGGGTACCATTAGACACCAGACACCAGGATGGATCCCTATCAGGAGAGTTCGAACTACTTTCTTTAATATGATTAACTTATTAATATCTTACAATTATTATTATTATTATTATTATTATTATTATCTATATTATTAGCTTAAATGTATGATATTAAGTGAAAAAAGGAAATGTTTATTTCCTTCAGAATCAGAATCAATGGAGATCAACACACTTTGACAGCAATGTATTTACTAATATACCATTAATTACTTTTGAATATACTTTTCTCTAACAGTCTGATTAAGTTTAAATGTGCTTTCTATGACTAGTATTTCGCTGAAAGTATTTCTATTTTACTACATTAAAATAAGACTATTGCCTATGCGAATTTATAATTGAAATTAACAGTTTTTGACACTGATTAAAAAAATTGAAGATAGTGATGCATAACAGTTTTACTGCACTGCTTTTTAAATAGACAGAGCGTGCCAAAAATACTCGTATATAAATACTTCAAGCCAAGGAAAAAATGTGTTAACAAAACAAAATGAATTCACACAAACAGAAAATGATGAGCTCTGATCATCTTAGACTTTGACAGTTACAACAGTTGCTCAAAATCCCCATCATCGGCGTCGATACACTTCTAAGTACGTTTAACTGCTGATTGAGCAACGTTTACGAAAGTGTCCTCAGTGCTTACAGCACATGCCGTTTCAATTTCTTCTCGACGGTGAAGAAATTGAAAGTGTAACTGGTTTTCTACGGTATTCAACATCCTTAAGAGTTCCCCATTGGTAGAAGTCCAAAGGAGTTATATCCTGAGAGCGCGGTGGAAAATCAATCGGACCTCTTCGTCCTATCCAGTTTCTTGGATACAGTGTGCGGAGCTTGTTGCTGCGCAAGGTTTCCCAGATCTGCCCTTGTGAACATCGGTACCATGAGTCTCAAATTTGTCTCGAATGCGTGCAATTGTTACTCACGTTGGCGGTTCCGTTCTGTACACACGTCTCCATTGCCTTTGAACTTAAACAACATTCTAGTTTTTCCAATACCACTTCAAAATTGCTTTCCCCTGCTCAAACGATAATCTTGGCTCCATTTTGTTGTAGCAAAGCTAGCATTACGTAATGTGAGTCACATCTGTTACAGAATATCATACTGCACATTACTGTTGCTTTTCAAATGAAATCTGAAATATATTAACCATATATCTACTGTGATAGTATGTAAAAATGGAGTTTTATAAAAATTTAACAAAAAATCTAGAAAAGGATTGCAAAATACAAAATAATTTGCTCTAAACAATTAATATTCCCTCAAATCGTTGTTCCGTACATTTTACGTTGATTCAATGAAGCTTTTGCAGATTTCCATTAAATTTTTAAGCTAGAATTACAGTATATACAGTAGGGGCGCCGTGTATTTTGTGAGATCAAATTTTGAGTGCGCATGTCAGGAAATTGATGGTTACTATCTATATTCTTCAGATGACTCTGATTAAATAAAAGGATGCCATTATTGAATACAAAACGAGAATATTTGTCACTACTCTTTTAATTAATATCAGGCATGCGTTTGCCATCGAAACTATAACAAATAATTATGGCCGAATGCAAGCATTTCGATATATTTACTATTGACTCAGTTTTTTAAGCCACCGGGTTGGTGGCAAATGGTGATTATGTTAGCACTGCTCATTAAATATACTAAAAAGTATGCCGCAGAATAATATTCACACTAATACTAAATAAATCGCGCGATCCTTTATTATTATTATTATTATTATTATTATTATTATTATTTCATGTTATGTTAGTCAATTCTTGTGTGGTAAATAGAACATCACTTAATGATATTCTTCTCTCCTTTTTCCATTTGATTATTGAGTAATAGGTATCATGGTAAAGCTACTGTAAAGCACATAAAATGCAACAGACGCTTTTCAGAGATCTACATTTACGATAAAAATTATAAAACTGATGTACGCTCACCAGCTCCTTAACCTAATTTGTTTACATCAGAAACGTTATAATTCAAAATTCGGTTATACTTTCTGAGCTTAACATAAGTCGGAGAAAAAGAAATAATAGTAATGCTTAATGCTTGACCGTCATTCAGAAACCAGCAATAAACTATTAAAATCAAAAGCCTGTTTTATAAAAAGTTTTATCCACCTTAATTAATATTATGTACTAAATAAATACTTTTATATCAATATAAAATATTGGAAATTCAAATATATTATGAAAATAAAAGATGCATTTTCATTACAGTTAAATTTTTAATTAACAAATGTGTAGCTTCCACATTTCCAATTGATTGCTAAACACAATTTAGCTGCAGTAATAAAGTGTTATTAATGGATTCATTGAGAACTGGAGCCGGATTTTAGGAGTACGGACATCAAAGGTGCCGGCGCAAGCTGTCCCTGCTGTATATATTGTGCTAGTATTCGAAATTTACAACAAAAGCGACAAATGCCTAATAAAAAAACACATATCTCACCATAGACAGGTATTAACAAATGCTAGTCCATTCAAGATTTCTAGTAGTGTGAGATTTTAAACGATACTACTATTAACTATGCACTTTTATGATTTAAAATTATGGAAGTGTAAAAAATAGGTAATCGATGTGTTTTATCGGGCCCGTTTGTGTTCTATGACACGTTTGCTCGGCAAAAAGATCGATATAATTGCATGTCATCAAAAGTAAACATGAAAAAGCATATAACAGAGAATAATGCAATAATAATAACAATAAAATAAATATAATAATAATAATAATAATAGAACAATTTCTCTGCATATATAAGGAATATTTTGTTGGGCAATGTTGTTCCTAAGTTCGGCTGTTTGTACTTCTCAATGAATCCACCTGATATCGCAGCTATCGGGCTGTCACCGCAGCTAACATGTTAGTTCAACGAATAATTTTTAAACATAAAAGTTGAAGATTCATTAATTAAAACGTAATCTATAACAAAAATGTACTTATTCTTTTCAATATACCCATGAAATTCCAGTACTTATTTAAATAAAAGGTAATCCTGTAGAACACCATACTGATTAAGTTGAGCAATCATGATTTTTCTCCAATTTTCGATGTTTCTGAGTGACCGTCAAGCATGTTTTAATATTACTAATATTACCTTATTTTTCATCAGATCTCTACTCAATTTTTAGCTGAGAAGGTATAATGTACAATTTATGAATTTTAACGATTCTGCTATAAAAAGTTAGGTCAAGGAGCTGGCGAGCATAGCTTAGTTTTATAACGACATCAAGTGACGGATCTCTGAAAATCGTACATTGTAATTTCAGCGCTTTTCAGTAGCATTACTATATGATACCCATTGCTCAACAATCAAGTGGAGAAAGAAGAGAAGAATATCTAAATAAATGTCAATGGTGTATATAAAAATAAGTCACTATCCAAGGGCAAATTTTACTGCACATATATCAGCTCAAAATGTTTATTATTGTGTTCATTTTCTAAGCAGCATTTTACCACATAACAACAGCCTACTTATAGTTAGATTATTAAATAATAATAATAATAATAATAATAATAATAATAATAATAATAATAATAATAATAAAGGATCAAATTATTTGCTTTAGTGTCAGTATTAAAAGGTAGATTTTCCATTAGTAAAAGACTATGAACTTGGAACTTCTATGATTATTTGGTTTTAATAGCTCTGAGTAATTTGATTCATCGTTATACTGCCTTAACCTGTACAACCAGAAAATTAATGCACAGGAATGTACAGGTTTTACACATTAGGTAATAATTATTATTAGGGTTTCGATAGCATACGCATGTCTGTTACTGTTTAATTTATTAAAAAAGTGGCAATAAATGTTCTCTTTTTGTAAGCCTTTATTTATGCACAGCCATCTAAATAAGAATACAGTTAATACAATCTATTTCGTGATTTACGCACTCACAATTCGATCCCCCGAAATACCCAAGACGTCCCCATTGTATTGTGGCATAATCGCTTACACTCGTAATGATACACAAGAAAAACAATATGATGAATATTAACAGTGGGATAAAAAGCGTAACAGTTAAAAATGTAATTTGCAGATGGCGGCGGAGTGGTGATGGAGGTAGTGACGTCACGTTGTTACCAACAACGCGCAGAGGAGTAAGAGGTAAAGCTGAATTAAGGCGAATTTTTTAAACAACTGAAGTGAACTTCTAACCCATCCCAAGCAAATTTTCGTTATTACAAGAATCGTGGTTAAACGTAAGCACGCGGGCGATCACAATCTTAAAATAAATTCCCGGTTAGGTTTCAGTCAATGAGTGGCATAAGTGAACTTAAATAATATATTGCCTATTCTATAATCGTTTCACAAAAGCTGCATAGTAAAATTATATAACGGTTGATATTAGTGGGGGAACCTATGAAAGTCGTGCACAGAATCGCTCTGGTGGGAAAAAATGGCATACATACACGCTAACAATGACGCTTATTACGGAAAATAAAGGTATTGATATTAGCTGAGAATAAATAAACGCATTTATTTCACAGCGTGAAACAACCCGTACAATATTAGTGTGTTAAAGTTAATAAGTGCAGAGTATCGTTGACATGAGGAAATGTCAAAAAGATATTGGGTGTAAAAAGTGCATTGTATTGGTAATTTTATCATCCTGTAATGCTCCTGCGCAGTGAAACCGCTTTCCTGACGACATTATTTGAGTATTGTAAGTTATAACAGCTGTGGGCAAATATGTTAAACATCTGAAATTATATTCCTCCCAAGGATTTTTTTTTTTTGAGTAGTGTTTAACGCCTGTTTTTACTACTGAGGCACCACAGGCGGTGGACACTGATGATACATGAGATGAAATGATAAATTGGGAAAGGATATTTTTTTTTAAGGAAGGAAGCGTTCCAGGCCTAAGTTTAGGTACCTCCCCGGCATTTGCCAGTTATGAAGACTGAGGAAAACCTGGAAAAAACCCCAGTAAGGGAGGACGGTCCTGGCGGGATTCGAACCGCAGACCTCCCGCTCACGAGTCCGTGCCTTAACGACCTCGGCCACCCGTGGCGGTAACCTCCCAAGGATGACTAGTATTTATTTCTGTTAGGTTGACTATTATGTTTGCATAAAGATGCTGAAGTTTCCTACGATCCCGACAGAAGGCTTCAATGCCAAAAGAATACTACGTAATACACATTGAAAGATTCATATTGAAACACAGACCGACTTTATACACTTAACTTTTTGGTGAATTCCGAAGAATATGAAAAGATTTTTGAAAAATTTTGAAAAAAAAAATCCCTCAAATCTCCATCGATTCTGCTTATTAGGCACCGCATATGACAATGGGGGAAAAAAAAAAACACATACGCAAACACACACGTATTAACGCTCTAGCGGCCTCAGTTTTGTTTTTTCTCAACAAAACCCATTATATAACCATCAATTAATAAACGATTCGTCGAGTTGTTTAACCAGCAAAATTGGACCATTAGCAAAATTTAAAAATCAATCCAGCATCCTGAATTTTTATTTTTTCTCTAACAAGTTCAAATGTGCCATTAAAATAAACAATAAAAATAGTTTTAGAAAATCTGTGAAACCAAACTTATAGGAGTGATGATTTAAGTTTCTCTAGCGGCACTTTTTTTTTTTTTTTTTTTTTTTTGGTAACGAAACTCTGTATATATCATTTAAATAAAATAAGCGGAATAATTCCTGAAAATCAGGGAAATCTGGCTATTAATAGTGGGGATTTATCTAAAACCCAAAATTTAAAAATCGCTCTAGCGGCACTAATATTTATTTTGAACCACAAAATTGCATATATACAATTTAAATAAAACAAGAAAAATGTTTCCTAAAAATTAGGAAAATCGGACCATCAGAAGTGGGGACATATCTGAAAACCGAAATTTAAAAAGAGCTCTAGCATTTCATTTTCTAACAACTGTATTTATTTATAATGATGCATATGTTTTATATTTAACAAAAGCATTGTCCTGAAGATAGCAACTGTGAAATATTAATCTAATATGTGTGTGAGAACTATATTTGTATGTAAGAAGGCTCGTAAAAACCTTCAGAAAACACTTGCTTGAAATGTTTTTACTACGATTAAATTTAAAATTAAATTTTCAAGACACTGAAAATTGATGAAATGTTTAATTATTTATTGTTGATTGTGCATATTTGCTTAGTACATTGTAAATGTCTTCAAATAGTAACTTTTTTTTATTGACACACATAAAATCTTAAGTATACACCTTTTTCTGTTATTTCTATTTTAGTAAATGTAAAGATGATATCAAGGATTTACTTCATAAACATGGTTATTTTTAAAAAGATTTAAAAATATCCACTCAATATAGCTTTATCTGTCAGTGAGCATATATTTCATTTAATTAATAGTATACCGTAAATATTTGTGTTTTGATCTTAAATAATAATAATAATAATAATAATAATAATGATAATACTTCCAAAACTGTGATTTTTCTTTTGAAATACTTATAGATTGCAAGAATTCTGATTGTTTTGAAAAAATGTAGTAATTTTACGACATATTTTTTTCAAGTGCTTTTGAAGGGGAAAATAGAGTCAAAAACCTAGTTAAGGAATCATAGTTTATTATAGTTCAGTTTTTCTTTTATTAGTTATCTTTAGCGTTTGTCATATTAATTAATACACAGCAATTCCATAACTTATTTCATTAATTAATAAGGCCATATATTGTATTTTATATTCTTTTTTAAATTTATTCAACTTGCTGAGGAATTCCTTTAGTCTATACATCTCCCTCGTAACGGATATTTTGTGCACTCATTTATTCATATGTCAATTGTTTTGGTGCCATCATTGTCATAAATCCCTCATTCAGAACAGCAGAAGCAGTCGTTTTCCTATTGTAAAATGTACTTCATTTAATAGAAGTTTCATAGAACATATTGTTTATGACTTATGTCCTCTTTCCCTTTGTTTTTATTTTATGATACTGAATTCAATAAAAAATAAATATAAATTACTCGAAAATATAAAAGAGCTAGCGGGAGTCTTTGATATAGCAAACTATTAGAGATATACAAGCCCAATAATTATAAAATATTGTTTATTATGTTTGATAACTAAAGCATCGTCGCATCTAAAAATAATAGGTTCTACTGTCCGTTGTGTATTCATTGGTTTACTTTTTTAGAATTATTCATTATTTTATTTTAGCACTTAAGGACTTTTATTACATACATAATATAAAATGCTTATAGTTAGCTTTGCATGTGTGATAATTAAAATAGACAGGTTGGGGAAGCGGTGAATAGTGCAATAGTTCAGTTCTCAAGTATCATTCAGATCTCAAGGAGAAATGTAATTAGAGCTTTAATTTCGTATCTCTGTCTGCAATAATGATTATACTTGGAATTTCAAGTGCTCTTCTCAGTGTTATTGCTCCAGCTCCTATATAAAGTGTATCTGAAGCTATTGAAACGTCTATGTGGGTCACATTTAATATTAATGTTTCCAACAGTACAACAAGGTTAAAAACTGTGTGAAAGAACAAAATTCACAAAGAAACATTACAATAAAATAATCTAAAAGAAAGGAAAGAAGGAGGAAAAAAATGATATGGGTAAAAATAAAAAATAAAATAAAAATAAAAAAATGTTTATGCAATTCGATGTATAGGTAGCACCTTTTCTCTATTTTTCAAAGTCAATGTATACATTAAAAGTGAGATATTACAAGTAAAGTATTAACGTAAGAGTAAGGATTTTCCACGGCTTTAAACATACCCAAACAACAATAATAAAATGAAACCTTTAAAACATGCCTGTACCTATCGTCTCTTTCTTGTACAGCCCCGGGCTCTCTTCAGCATTTTGTAGTTCGATTTTGTTAGAAGTAGGCACTTGACAAGCACCTATCGATCTGAGAAGGAAGCCGCCCAATGCTTCTTGACCTAGAAAACTGATTCTTAGATCAAAAATATAGTAATAAAAACTTTCCAGTGCCATATAAAGCATACCTTCTAGTTCTCTTTACGAGTATGCAAACTGCGTCTGTTACGAATGATGCACTCTCTTCATTCCTTTATGCTATTAAGAAAAGCTCGATTGTAATGTGAGATTGAGGATAACAGGGAAAATCAATAATCTCATAGTGCGGAAATATCATTATCGTTAGCTCTTTGGTGTTCTAGAACTCTGTTTGGCAACTTAGGTGCTTTAGAAGTCAGAGTTGTAGTAGATTATTAATGAAAATTGAATGTGAAATCACTCTTCACACGCGTGACCAGAAATGGCGTCTGATTTAGATGGCATATACTTGTATCACTTGTAAAAACTGGCAGCTAAGCCTGTAGCAGCAGCTTTTTCTTCTTACTGCAAGAAGAACTTTCACCAACAAATGAATTAATTTTAGTGACCATGTATTTTTGTAGTTATTTAGAAGAGCTCTTCATGGAAATCCCGAAGAATTTCTACATTTATATGTTTTGAGATAAAATTAATAAAGACATTTTTGAAAAGCTACTTATATACAAAAAGTACATTTCATTATATTTCTTTATGTTTCTATGTAATAGATATATTATATTCTCCTTAAGTCTAGGTTTTACATTTTTAATCAAGTGTAAATCATGAAAATGGTTATATTTCAAAAGCACAATTTTGGACTTAGTGATTTCTGCCAGAACTATGACTCAAAGTACAACGCAACTTGCAGTTCAGCTTGTTAAAACCGCTTAAGTATTTCTTTGTAATATAATAGATTAGTAATTAAGAATATTTTAAATATTTTCTTAAAGTCTGCACATTTAGCATGTTAAAGGTATCCCAAAATCAAGTAATTTACATATTCTTGAAATGGCATTAACACCATAGTTTTCTTAAAGCACTTGTGTAGCTTACATCTATCTAAAATATACATTAAAAGTATCAATAAATTGAAAAAAAAGCATTGAAATATCCCCCTTTACAACATAACGTGTGTAACTAACATACCTAATATCAGTGAAACGTTGAAGGGGTATTTTTGTAGACTTTGAGGCCCGATTCTGCTGTTGGAGAGGAATGGTCGAAAATTAATAGGCGAGGATTCGTGAACTTCTTAATGGTTTTATTTGGTCGATGTTCTCTGTAATGTTCCTCGATACATGGCTGCCTGGATCTCATAGCTTACACTGATAGCGCGCGGACTGCATCGGAGATGGAAACCAAGCTGATAGCTGCAAACTGAGCAATTGACTGAGAACGAATGCGATTGCCCCACTGCGAATTAAGACGAGAACATCTGAGACTGCAAACTGCTAGACTGAAGCTGTAGCGCTGAGTGCGAAAATGCCCAGCTGCGAGAAAAACTGAAGTGAGAGATTTACTAAGCGTGGGCGCGTATTAATGCGTCGCCGCGTATGTGCGGAGCAAGTGAATGAATGAGAAACTGCATTGCCAACTCCGAATGCCCCACTGTGAGTAAAAACTACGGAGGCTGTCTTCCTTTTATATTAATTTTAAACCATGGTGGCTTGGCTTCTCTAATCCACGAGAGGACTTCAGCACTAAACCGAGGGAAACTGAGTTTTCCAAATCTCATTTTTCATAGGAGAGTTTAAGCTCACTTTTCGGCGCCAATCTTAAACTTTCGAACATAAACAAGTGTTATTGGTTGCCGAAGACTCGTACTTTAGATGACTGCTAAGTTCATTTCCGTCTTACGGTACTTTTTGAGAAGTATAACGACCCACAAGTCCCCGCGGGCCTAGGGAATACAATAGTATTTTGTCCCGGGCAGCTGGCACCAGCTTTCGTTGTATTCTATGTAAAGAAGGACAGCTTGATCGCTGCAGGCAATATAGGTAAGTCGGAAAACATTTCTTTGCAAATATGCCTTTCGTTTTACAAAATGGTCTTACACATAATACAACATAGTGGGAAGCGAGGTGCAAGAACAGTTACAACGTCGAAATTAACGGCTACATGTATATGTATTTGAGATGAAATTCAGAGCACAGTTACCGCCTTAAGTGACCGAGGTCAATAAGGCGCGGACCCGTGAGCGGGAGGTCTGGGGTTCGAATCTAGCCAGAACCGTTCTCCAGACTGAAATTTTTTCCAGGTGTTCCTCAATCTCTTAAATGGAAAATGCCGGGGAGGTATCCTAAACTTAGGCCTGACACGTTTGCTTACTTAAAAAATATTATTTTCCTTATATCATTTCATCTCATGTATTATCAGAATCCAGCGCCTGTGGGGCCTCAGTATTAAAAACGGGCGTTAAACACTATTCAAAAAAAGCACAGTTATCAGAAATGCGTTTCTATAGAGAAACCTAACCTAATCTACCTAAATCTCATAGCAGATATTCATGCACAAATATCTTTAGGCAATATGAAAATGTAACTCCTCCTTATAAATATATATTATTCCTCACGAACTTTTATATAAGAAATAAAAAACAAAACTAAATATACATGACAAGGATATTAGAAAAAAATCAAATCTACGTACGAGTTTATTACGATTACGTTTTAATACAAAACGCTCTCCTTCTAGCCTGAAAGCCTTGATAAATAATGGCGAATCATATCTGATCTTAAAAGAGACCCATTATTATTTAAAGCAATATAGGAGGGACAATACATTGTATTCATTTAAAACACTGTACTTTTTTATAAATGTATGTAGCGAAATTTGTGTGACTCGGTGATCTGTTTCTGTTTCTCTGGTTTTTTGTTGTTTTGGTCGAGTGTTCTAGGAGTTTCGTTGTTGTTCATTTTATTGTAACCATTTATATAAATGTATCCTGTATTTTTATAAAAGTAGAACAAAGTGATAATGTGGTAATTTAAATGACAAATTCTACGTCGCAAGTCTTTGTGACTGTTTTGCGAACTCACAAAAAGCTCTAGGAAGTGAGCTAGACTAAACTAAACTCGTTAGTTATTTAGTTACTTGAACTCTAGGCACAACAACCTCCCTCAAAAAGGAACACCAGTCCTCGACGACTTTGGAACTAATTACTAATTCTTCCTGTAAACTCTCTTGGAGAGATGATGATAGAAATAAAACTGAAACAACCAAATGGAACCTAACATACACACATTTTACCTCCACATGAACTCACCGCCAACTGACAAACGAATAAATATGAGTAAGCCTATTACAACCAGAAAATAATTTATTTCTCCCTAAATTTCGGTCACCTAAATATAATTTACAAAGCAAAAACCCAGAATAAAATTATTAATATGAAGAATATACCCAAGCAGTACCAAGCCAACGAATAGGTCATTTTTACAATTATATACGCAGTATATTAGCCCACATACGTAATCATTTCTTTTTCTTTCCCCTTTATCATAAATTCAAATGGGTTTTATATGTTACCATGCTTAGAACGGAAATTGTGAGTTTTGTTTCTTAGTTTATTTACTGATGCTCTTTAGCATCTCAGACCATCAGCGTTCCATTCAATTCAGCCGACAAATTTTGCTCAGCGGCTTTTTTTTTTTTTTTTTTCCCCAGGCTTGAGGTCCTTTATCGTGCTGTAAATGAACGACACGGGACCCACGGCTTTACTTCCCTTCCGAAGGAAGCCATACTTAGGATTTTTACGCACGAAAAAATCCATCGATCCTGGCCAGGATCGAACCCGCGATTTAGGTTTAGGAGCCAAGTATGGTTACCACTACACACCACGACTGACGAAATTTTGAGTTGCTCATATTATTCCTGTATCGAAACATTTAGCCATATTTCCGAAAATAGACTAGCTTCTTACACTTTGTACACGTTTGGTACTCGGAGAGATACACGATATGCAAAACATAACCTCAAACTGTGTACCTGAAAATAAACACCAAGCCTCATGCTTTCGTAGGGAACCTTGAAAGCCTGTTAAACTTACATGAAATATATTGTTTTTGCTTTTAAATAATAGCATAATTAACACTTACTGCCACAACACTAACAAAATAATATGCATTTATCTTTACACCACAGTAACAGAACTTTTGAAGCACAATAACACAAACGGGAACGGGAACGGAAGTAGAAATACCAACACTTGTTTCACAAGAAATAAAATTTCTAAATGCACTAATTTTCTTAAAGGCTCATTCTAAGAATTAATTCTGGTTTATTTATTTAAATATATGCATCTCATCACCAATATTCTTAATGCACAGTTTACTTGTTATTCATCCATTGTAATTGAGTTAAAGAGTGTTTAAATGGGATTTACACTATTTGTGTAAGAATCCTTCTCAATATAGAAGGATTTGCTAAGATTTCTTGGCAGCATTAAAACTGTAAATTGCATATCCTGACAAGAACATAATAAACAAATGTAGTTAAAAGAAAAAAAATACATAAGAGAAGGCGTGGTTTTAAGATAGGTCCATCTTTTTAGAAACTTCTTTACTGTGTGGAATCAATATTATAACACTTGCTTTTTAAAATATTATAATCTTGCCTAACTGTAACAAAATATTTAATATTTTTAGTTTAAAAAGTGATGAAAGTTACTAAAAAATAATAATCGGGAATAATGAAAACCTCTCTTAAAAATTAAATGTTTAAACGCAATAAATGTATTCATTTATGTGCTTTTATATCTATATGTGTCAAAGAAAAGGCAGTATGAACTTTGTAATACAACAACTAATAAAAAAATAATACGCCATATTAATTAAGCAAAACTGGATGTAGGTATTTAATAAAGGGAATTAAAAGTTCAGCAAATTTTATCATCGGATAATAAAAGCCATTTTATTCAGTTAACAAATTTATGAATATGTCTTCAGAAAATAATATACTTAATTGTAGTTATTTGTGTTAGTAGTTTGCGTTTTATAAAATGATATATATTCACATACAGACCAAACAAATTAAACTGCATTTATTAAAATGGAATATTTGAATCTGCCTAAGTCATTCTATGCAGTACGGCTTATTAAGTAGTGGTAGATGTAGCTTTATTGTTATAAAATTCTATATTATAAAATATACATATTACAAGTATATTTTATGCATGGGTTATCAACCTTACATGCTTAAGAACGATACAGAATTAAAAAGAGAAGAAAAAATAATTAAAATTCGAAGCAATAAAAATAAATGTAATAAAGTTAATAATTTAAAATGATAAGAGCGGTATTTACGGATATAAGTGGAAACAACTTACCTATATCATTTACAATTAAACTAGTTATTGAGTTCTAACCAGAAAATAAATTGCTTCTATTTTCGCGCACTTTGACTTGGAAAATGTCCATATTCAGGCAATTAGTGTGATCCACAAACAGATCTCAGTATACACATCAACTTCTAATTGCTTTAATTTTTTTTTTTTTTTGAAAACAGTGTTTTTCTCATGTGTTACCAGTGGGTACATTCGGCCAGAATATCTACTCATTTCTCATTCCCTCCTTAAAATGGGAAGTTTCTTCTACCAAAACTACCCGTTATTTTTTCATCCTTCCAAACTCCCAATCTAAAACAGACCATTCCTGATCTTGCTTTTCTCCCTAGAACGAACATATATCTTTTTACTCCAGGTTGATAATGTCATTCGATAGGCTCAATGAGACTTTTGTGTTACATTATACCTCGATGTCCTACCTTTAGCCTTGTTTCAACCTTCTTCCATGCATTTTTATTATTTTCATTACCTCGTTGCCATACTGAACAGAGGCCAATTCCTCTGAATCCTCTTTCTACCCCGCAGCTCAAAAGTTACAGACTTTTATATTTGGTGTCTATATCATTTATATCTAAGCGTGGACTAGTCTACCTGCATTAGTCTAAGCCAGTATTTCACCTCCTTGTTTTACTATAAACTGTATCTTCATATCAACCCACCTCCCTCATGATCCCACAGTTTGACGTTTCTTTGGAGAGCCCGAGAACTCTTTTCCAAAAATGGACTTGAATTTTATATACATGTCAGCTCTCTCCCATCACCATAGTTCACTTTCATATAGCAAAAAAGACTTAATCATAACACTGTACATTCTCTCTAGTGTATCTACTGGTATATCTGGAACACGAGTCAGAACACGTAGTAACTCATTTAATTAACATCGTGTTTCATAATTAAAAACAGATCAGTGTTTATTCCATTCCCCACTCATACTAAATGTTACTCCCGAATAACAAAACATTTTGAATTTCTTGTCCATTATAGTACGACAAGGAGTTGAGAAATGTGTGAAGACATTTTGAAAGGTGCTAAGAACAAAGTATTTCTGTCTGTGTGTGTGTGTTTCCGTTACTATACAGTGATAGGCTGTAAATTCATAGGTGAACTATATTGTATACGTAATGCGGTTAAGAAATGAGAATAAAATATTTGAACAGAACATTAACCACACAACGAACTACCATAGAGGTGCTTCTAGAGTTATTTTAAATCTCGAAGTTAACAAATTATATTTTTATCTTCTTTATTTCTTTGATTAAGGAAAAACTGCTCTAATAAGAAGCACGTAAAAAGAAAATATATCTTAGATAACAGCGACACCTACCCTTTCTTGAAAGTATGTTTATTTATGCTATGTTATGTTAGTTAAACGTTACCATATAATACTGAATATTAAAAATAAACCCCAACATTGGATTGTATAGTTACAGGCAGAATACTTCGGTAATTCAACCTTGCCCAAAAGCTAGCCGCTTGTGCCCAATGGGGCCAACACCGGGAGGAAGGGATGGTGTGAGGAAGACGTCCAGTTAGGTGTGGACATGGAAGGCATCCGTAACAATGTTTCTAAATAGAACACTCCAACGCCGACAGAGTCCCTCTACAAGGAGATCGTGCCCCTCAGAAGGCCCGCTTTCATACCAGACGTCGGGGCAAATACTTTTACAAAGCGCAAACTAACACTACATCGCACCATTCCACTTAGCTCTTCACTTTAGACCCTATAATAGAATCAATAGAATGAAATGATATGAAATGGGAGAGCAGAATATTCATGGAAAGGAAAGCTCCGTTCCATCATTCACCTAATGACCAAGATAAACACTAAAACCCTAAGGTCAGGATGACTAGTTCCAAGGGAGTTGAATAAGTGATTTAGCGAATGCCAGTTACAAATGTTACCACCGGAGACATCGCACTCAATTAGTTAGTAATTGCAATGGTGCAAATCCGCTGCATATAAATGACACTTGTAAAAGTATTTACTTGTCCATTTTAGCACAGAAGATGCTGAAACTATTCGCCTTCATTGTTCACATTTTTTGGCATCTTTGTGAAAATCCTCTCATCGCTGATTGTAGTTTTTGTCGAAGAATGTTGGCAATATCTTGAAAGAAGTTAAATTTTACTTCCTAATAGTGCTAGGTTACTTTGTAGACTCTACTTCTCTCTTAACTTACATCAGAGTTAAAAAGTCCCAGAGAAACGCATGCCCTTAGAGGTCACAGTAACTCAGCCCTGTGTGAGCATTTAAGTGTATGCATGGAAGCACTGCCTGTATAGACTGAGACAAAAACACGTTGAAAACGAGAAAAAAAAAAAAAAAACTTCTTTTGGGTAGCTGTGCTAAAAATATGTGTAAAAATATTCCCGTATATTTGTGCATTGACTGTAATTAATAAAAATGAAATTATAATTCTTTTACCACGAAAAGCCAGCCATAACCAACTTACTCATCCTGCTGGATAATGTTATGAAGGAAACAATTTCTTCATAGTATCAAAAACAATTGTCTATCTATAATGCACATTGCTCACTTATAAAATTTGTACATAAGTTCACCGTTACCCAGTTGTAGTTTTTGGTCAACAGTAATTTAGTAAAACTTTAAATGTTTTGTATTTTATGTTGATTAAGATGCAGAGGATAATTGTAGGAGAGTCTTCCAAGGGATGGTCAATAAGTTTTACATATTCTTCGGTGAGAAATCTACTTTTTTTTTTAATATGAATATTTCCCATTTTGTGAAATTAACTACAACGATTATAAATCGCTGTATGACTGAATCATAACTAGATCCTGAGTTTGGACACCGAGAAGCTTCAAGCAGTCCGAAACACAACTGTGCATGGAGTATTGTTTGGTGGCAAATATTTCATAGCTTTCCTTTAGGTAGTAGAGGGGAAGCCCCTTCACTATAGTTCAACATTCAAAGTGAAGGTTCTGTGATTGAAGAACACTTGACATGTATCCAAAGTGACCAGACGCAGGGCTGTAGTTATAACGTACTTACAAATAAACATACACTAAGTTTCCTACAAACCCATTTACCGGTCTTCCGCCAGTTTGAGATTATGGCTTATACTTCGCTTAGAATCAGATAACGAGCGCCAGGTTTAAGCCGGTTATATATAAAATGTATACACACTTTAACAGTAGATATTTATTTAATATATTTCAAAGTTGGGTCGAAAAACAACAATAATGTGTAGTATGATGTTCTGTAAACAAATGTAACTGGCATACATTATGATAGCGTTGCTATGTGACAGTTAAATCAACAATGAACAAATGAAGCCAAGATTATCGGATGATGTTCTGTAAACAGATATGACACATTAAGCTATCCTAGCGTTGCTACAACAAAATGGAGCCAAGATTATCGTTTGAACAGCGGAAAGTAATTTTGAAGAGGTATGGGAAAATCTAGAATGTTGTTGAAGGCAATGGAGACGTGTGTACAGAACAAAACCTCCATCTAATCGGATCTAACTCCGGTGGACTTCTACGTATGGGAACTCTTAAGGAACCGCCACGGGTGGCCGAGCGTTAAGGCGCGACTTGTGAGCGGGAGGTCTAGGGTTCGCATCCCGTCAGCCCCGTTCTCCCTGACTGAGGTTTTCTTCCAGGTTTTTCTCAGTCCTCATAAACGGTAAATACCGGGAAGGTACCTTAAACTTAGGTCTGGAACGTTTCATTCCTTAAAAAAACTCCGTTCCCAATATATCATTTCATCTCATGTATCATCAGTGTCACCGCCTGTGGTGCCTCAGTAGTAAAAACGGGCGTTAAACACTATTAAAAAAAAACTCTTAAGGATGTTGTAAACCGTAGAAAACCAGTTACACTTGCACCACTTCGGAAAGAAATTGAAACGGCATAT
This sequence comes from Metallyticus violacea, assembly GCA_030762175.1. Lineage (NCBI taxonomy): Eukaryota > Metazoa > Arthropoda > Insecta > Mantodea > Metallyticidae > Metallyticus > Metallyticus violacea. Next base: position 54,458,484 of record CM060839.1, read on the forward strand.
GCTGCAAACGCTGAGGACACTTTCGCAAACGTTGACCAAACAGTAGTTCAACGTACTCAAAAGTGTATCGACGCCGATGGTGGGCATTTTTAGCAACTGTTGTAATTGTAAAAGTCTAAGATGCTCATCATTTTCTGTTTGTGTTTATGCAGTTTTTTTTATGTTAACACAGTTTTTTCTTTGCTTGAAGTGTGTATGCATTTTTTGGCACCCTGTGTATATAAATGAAGTTCTCATAATTATGAATCGGCCATAGTTCTTGCTATTGGCTACTCTATGGTTTCTTAACTTAACTTGAAAGCCAATCTCAGAGTTTCCTATGGATCTCTGAAGAAATATTACTTACTAAAACCTTGCTACCCTCCCTATGGCTCTGTCAAACCACCAAGTAACTTAGAGTATGTTCTATTTACCTTAGAGGATTAATGTCCTTATGCTCTGCTCACACGTGTTTCCACATGTCTGCATTTCCCACGTACGCTGCCAACCGCACTTCAAGTCATAAACGTATCGTGGTGCTAACACATGCAAGAAATAATACAACATAACGTTTACGCTCGCCGTTAAGTGTCCCTTTCAGAACAGTGGGGTGAATGTGTGTGCCCATAAACAAAGCCACATCTGTCCCTTTCCTATTTAGAGAGAGGGAATGCCATTTCAATTAATAAAAACAGTTTCATTACCTTTTCTTGCATTTTAAAAATAATGAGGTGGCCATTATTTATTTTGTTCATAACCAGGGCGTAGTTCAATTAGTAGTCTTTTTGTTTGTAATAATTCATTCCGTTGTAATTAACCAGTAATGAAACCTATTTAGTCCTAGCTACAACTTTTTTAATTTTCTTGTATGTAATATTTCATTTTAACATTGCTAGAGTTTGTCTTCCAATAAACCTAAATGGCCAATATAATAATAATAATTTTCGTAAACCTATATGGAAAGTACTTTTTAAGAATCAATTTTTTGTTTTGAAAGTTGGATTTTTCAGTAACACATGCTGAAATTTTGTTGTGATTCACTTTCTGTACAAACAAGGGAACGTTCCTGTAATATCAACACGACATCATATTTTAACTTTATCAACACATGACAACAGATTTACAAGCAGCAATATTAGGCAATGAAATACGGAACGAAATTTTTTAGTAATTAAAAACATAAATATTTTTCTTCGTTTTAAAATGAACACTGCAATATAGAATTCTTATTTCATTGTAATAACCAATCTGACATACCGTATGTTTATTTTCCAATACTAAAATTAATAGTACAGTTCTGCAAATTATTATTGAATCTCATCCCTGGAGGGAAGGAATATGACATTATCTTCATTTTCTGTCAATTTGAAGCAGTATTTATCACATACCTTGCAATAAATATATACTAAATATTTAATAATAGATTATTTTGTTTAATTGATAATGTTTATTTTATGAATTAATCCTAATGTATAATTCTAGGATAATCCGTGTTTTTTATGATAGTTCTGTTGTACAACTTAATGCTAGCTGGAAAGGATTTCAAAATGATGAAGTAGCAATATGTAACAAAAGGTGAACGCTATGAATACTAAAGGCAAGTTGCATATCTTTTTAATGACCAAGCATTAGACGGAGGGTAATTATGATTTGTATTTTGGTCGCGTCAGCACTCTGAGTTAATCGCACCCTGTAGCATAATTTAGTTTTGACCGAGCCAATCCTTTCTGTTTTGAACTGTTAAATCATCGCTGGCAGCATGAGCTTACTTTTGTGCGCCGTAAGGACATCCATAAACCACCTGGAGGTGATTTTTCTGCGGAGTATTTAAAGAGGCAATTCGCCTCATTTGGGATCACTTGTCCATGCACTCATTAACTATTTCCGGACATTTCAACAAGACCTCAAACACTTCGAAGCACCTCATTTTCGATGTAATCTATCCACTATGACTTATAGTGTATTTGGTCTATGGGCGCAAGAACTACTTGATCGGTTTAAAGAGTTAAATTGCTGGTAGCTCGTTCGCTTAGAAAAACCATTGCCTCTAGTGCCGTTTGAATAGCATAAAGTTTATGCATCGTAATTAGAGGGCCCGTGACCCAAACGCGAGAAAATTCCAATCCTAAGATCAAAGTTAGATTCTAATCAAAGTCAGATTCTAGATACTATCTCGGTCCAAAGTAATATTACGAAGATCGGATGTAGTTCAAGGTCATTATACCTAATCCGGTTATTTTCAAAAATGCCTGCTAATGTAAACAACTTTACTATCAATAAACTGTGTTGTGTAAAATGTTACGTCGTGCAATTACTGTGACAAAAAGTATCCTATACCATTCCTGTTGAACGAGGCTCAACAAAACAGCAAAATTCTGAGTCAGCTGTCGTGAAGCGTAGGCAACAGGCGAGACAATCAACAACAAACGGCTTCAAATTGGCGCCCAAAATGGGGCCACTGTTTAAATATACCAAAAATATACGATAATAGAAGGGAAAAAGTTCTACTAATCATGGGTCCGCAAATAAGCGTGTGCGAGATTTATTATTTTGAAAGTGTGGGTATGAGCCACCACTGACTATATTCGTTGTACACATCATATGCGTCATTCGTTGTGCACGAAGCGGTTCGCGATGTGCACATTGTTTACAAAACTGAACATCTAACTCGGAAATATGTTCCAATATGGATACTCGAGGAGGGTCTATTCTTTGGCCCCCACGATCACCTGATTTCAGTCCTTTGGATTTTTCTGTCTAGGGTCACCTGAAAAGTATAGTGTACAGCACTATAGAAGAAGCAGAAAATTGTACATGCTTGTCAAGAATTCCGAGATGATCAGGGGGTGTTTGAAAGAATTTGAAACTCACTGCAGAGACGAGTGCAGTATCACATCCAGATGCAAGGGTGACACTTTCAACACTCCTTTAACAGACAGGAATGTACAATACATAACATGTAACATACTAAAACAGAATTATATTCCTTGTTGAGCTATGTATAAGTGAATTTAGAACCAACTTAGAACGGAAATTAAACGATAAGTCTACTTTTCAAATTAATTTGTACTAACTAGGACAATGTTTCGTAATCAGTGGCGACTTGTAACCCCACATTTGCAACTATCTTTCATATGGCTCATTTGCGAATCTATGTTAACTTTTTTGCTTCTATTATCGGATACTTTCAACCGTTTCAGTGTTTGCGCCATTAATTTTGATACATCCTGTATAGTTTCTGCTTATGGAACAATTGCACAGGAGCCCAAAAAGGATTGACGATCTCCCTCTTCTTTACGGATCTGTGTTGAAAGTCTTCCATTCCAAACTAATTAATTTCCTTTTACAAGATGGTGCTTCCGAAATACTGCAGGAAGTTAGTAACAATTGTGCAAGTGTTTAATCTAATGTGCAATCGCCTGTGAACCCAAAATTCAGTCATCTAACTTCTTCAGTCATGTGAGGATCAGTATCATTCAGCTTTTCCTTCATAAAGGAAGAAAGAAAAGATGTATGAAACACAGATCCTTATATATATTGTAATGTCCCAGATTTACGATAGTGCTCTATATGGCTTTTATCAAAAGAATCATGCACACGCCTGCAAACACTCTGACTTTTGACACGTAACAATACACGATACTCTACTATTTGTATGCATATAAATACACCAATCGCTTTAGATTTTTCCAGAGAGGAAAATAATTATAGACTAAAATAAGGTAATGAACTGGACATCCAGTCTTGCCACTAAATATCCAGGTCAGATATTGTCGAGCTATGTGTAAAAAATAAGTAGGGCCCCATCGTGCATGGACCACATTCGTTGACTTTATTAGAGACACATTTTCCCATATGTTAGATTAAACGTTCACCAGAGGTATTCTGCACCTGCCACCTATAAATCCCTCATTCTGCACTTTGAAAGATATTCAAATACATAAGTAAGAAGTACAGTAAAACGTTGGTGCTTAGACATAACAGATGAAGCCAAAGACATATTTAAAATAATTTCTATAGAAGTTTTCTTTAAAAATTTCTTTAAATTTATAATTAAAATGGAAGCACTGAAGTGTAAACCGAATAAAATATGGTTGATCAAACTCGATTGCGTAAAGATGCGTGGACGATGCCTAGAAAGTTACATTTGGGAAGGACAATAACATTAAGTGAATATTGTAATAATATTGTGAAAAAACGCACATGAACATAAAATAAAACTACACCTTCCCAACAGTAATACTGTTGCAACTTTGCAGTAATTGAAGCTGGAAATTGTAGCAAATCAACAGCATCGGTTTTGTGTCAGTTATAGCCTCTCTCCCTCTTTCTTGTACGCATTCGAGAAATGTCCTTGCCATCCTGGCATACTTGTAAGCCCTGGAAAGTGCCTAGCCGGGTTTCCGAGAGGTGTCCCAGCCGCGATCGCTGGCAGTAAACTTCTTTCTTTGGTTTGTGGCTGTGAATACGCTCTGCAGTACGTTTCCTTCTCTCTAAACTGCTTCATTGTGCGTATGCTACTTTTAAAATGTCTCAGTAATTCTAGGCTGCTTCAAATTTTGGTTAATTTTAATTAACCGTTGCAGTGGAGAGTATTAGTATTTCAAAGTAACTATTGTGTGTCAGGTCTTATATGACTTGAGTGTTGATTTGTATTGCAATTTTAGATTTTAAGTTGATTTATGTGAGCATTTTTCATCTGTAGTGTTTTGTGTTTTAATTATATTTTATTGTAAAACGGTTTTATTACATAGTCATGTTTAAGTTGTTTTGTTATGTACATAAATGATATGTATAAATGTACATTTGTGTGTTATTGGTTACAACAATAATATACTGGCCAATGTGTACTTTTATTATTTCATTTCATCTAATACAGTTAATATACAGGATGGGTGCGAATAAGAAAAAAGTAACATATATTGAATATAAGTTGAATCAGGCTACACCATATCATGAAGTTGAATGATTACAAAACTGCACATTATGAAATAAATAAACAAATATATTTCAATTTTAAAAAAAAATCATATTTTAGAACCGTTTCAGTAGCTCAGTGAAAATTGTTAAATCTGTTGCAGCTAATTTCTCATAAAGCATCTGATGACTAAATCGTTTTTACTGGATTTTTAATTTTTTTTTTTTTTTTTCTTTCTTAGTCAATTAGATAATAAATAATTTTAGCTCTGAAAATAGTTCTAGTTTTATAAAACGATTACTATCGCATTATGCTTTGATCGTGGTAGATCTTCCACTGAAACTTAATACAGGCAGCAGTTGCGAGAGCAGACGTCAACCCTAAAACCATTCGCTCATTCAATTACTGGACCTCCAAATCTCCGGGGTAGCCGTGTACTTCGTTGTCGTTATAATGCAGTTCTCATGGGTCTCTCTTCCTCTTGCACTTTCTCCGCTTTTACCTCTGGGTTTAACCTCAAACTCTTCTGCCTCATACTCGTCTGAGATTGCCCCCCTTTGCTCCATCCTATGCTGTCGTTTTACTGTTAAACAGAGCTAATTAATTAGATCTTAATCAAAACTTGGCATGAATAATAAGACGTTCGTCCCTGTAAACTGTATACTGGTGAGGAAGATAAGGGCTTAGAGAGGGGAAACTGTATAAATACATCATCTGGGAACTACGACAGCAACTTCCATATAGCGCCTCGTTTGCAGCAGGAGAAGTTCGTGCCTATAATTTACGTGCAGTTAACCTGTCTAAACAAGCAGCTTTCAACCGTCTTTTCATTATTCAGCACTACGCTCCATTTGCTGCAAAAATAAATCTAGAGAACACAAAATACTCTTACCAACCCAGTGATATTGGTGAAAAGCTGCAAATTTTAGGGGTTTATTATGGGAAAGTCCATGGAGATGAGATATTTATTTTGCATTTTAGAGATTTCCAAAGTTTGATTTACAGATGGCGAAGTTTTAATTGTATTTACTTGAAGAAGCGAACACTTGATATGCTTTTTTTTTTTTTTTTTTTTTTTTTTTTTTTACAAATGGCTTCTTGAGCCGAATTTTTCATTAGTAATGCAAGACTTTGAATGAAAAGCTACATGGTGATTTTATATACAAAATATGAAAGATAAATTCAAATACCTCAATATATTTAACATGTTGACAGAATTCAACTATCAGAAATATAAAAGTTTAACTACTAATCTTCAACTTTAAAGTAAATAACTTAAATATTAAACAAATATTCATTAATTCAAAATATGCACTCGAATAGTATATTAATTTAAACTGCAATATATCTAGCTTTATTTACCATTACGAAACATTACAACTGATATATGTCAAAATAAGCATGGTTTTAATAACGTATACTTAACGTACACAGTTTTCTTATAAATCTTTCCCATATTACCAAAGCATTCCATAAGAAAATAGCTCCAAAAATAGAGCACAACAACAATAAACAGGTTAAAACCTACTCATAATTAAAATCAAAAATTTACTGCAAGGCAGTGAAAATATAAATGTAAAAAAAATGTTTATGCACATAAAAATAATTAATTAGCTACCCAGGGCATTACTCTATTATAGAAAAGATATCAGGCTCCAAATTACCACATTTCAAGAAAGAACTTTGTGACTATAGTTTGCTGAAAGATATCATTGCAGAATTTTGCAAAACGAGCTCCTACCTAGCCATCCGATAGCCTCAAGTAAGGATAAGCATGGGTTCCAAACATACTTATTTATATCAAAGATGATAGCCGATTACTATATACCGACAACTACAGAGATAAAGAAAAACAGTAGGAATATATACCGATATCTATAGGTAAGAAAACGAAGGAATATATGAAAGGAATGCAAGACTTATATTGGAGCAAGAGCGCACACAAACTTAGCCCAACACAAATACCCTCCTATAGCTATAGTATTAGAAATAAACAACTATTTAAGTAGTATAAGAATGCATTACAGAAACATAATATTATGACAGGTGGCGTGAGTGATATGAGATCAAAGTAGAAACTACTTTTAAAGATAAAGGTTTATCCTTGTGTACCATTATTTCCCAATTTGTTAGCTGATAGCACTCTAATTCAAGAAATGCTTAAACCATCTCCTATTACTATTGCAATTGGAGAAGTAAATGAAAACCTCTTTTTATATTTGTTAAATCATTCAACACTTTATTATTTTTATATAAACGATTGATTGGATCTAGTTCTATGTTTACTCAGACCCTTATAAAGGAATTTAAATTATGTACCACTTAAAAATTATCTGAACCTTGAAGCCTAAATAAATTAAAGTTTATACTAAAAATGATTAAAAATCTTGAAGAGTAGCAGTTATGAGTTCTTCCTGTTTCAAATTCGATGAAAAGAAGTTTTGCGCTTTCTCATTCTGAAATGTGTATTTCAATAAACACAAAATAAGTGTTTGATTCATTCTTGTTCTGCTATGTAGAAAACTAATTACCAGGCAAGTAAATCTAGATGGTGATAGTAGTAGGTAGTAGGTGGTAGTAGTAGTAGTAGTAGTAGTAGTAGTAGTATAGTAGTAGAAGTAGTAGTAGCAGAAGTAGTAAGTGCAGTTCAGTAGAACTAGCAATAGTAGTAGTAGTAGTAGTAGTAGTAGTAGTAGTAGTAGTAGTAGTAGTAACAGTAACAGTAGAGTAGTAGTAGTAGTAGTAGTAGTAGTAGTAGCAGTAGTAATAATAGAAGTAGTAATGTAATATTAATACTAATAGTAATAGAAGCAGCAGTAGCAGTAATAGTAGCAGCTGTAGTAGTAGTAGCAGTAGCAGTAATAGTAGTAGTAAGAGTAGAGTAATAGTAGTAGTAGCAGCAATAGCAGTAGTAGTAGAAGTAATAGTGTAGTAGTAATAGAATTAGTAGTAATAGTAGTAGCAGTAGTAATAGTAGTAGTAGTAATGTAGTAGTGGTAGTAGTAGTAGTAGTAGTAGTAGTAGTAGTAGTAGTAGTAGTAGTAGCAGTAGAAATAGAAGTAGCAGTGTAGTAGTAGTGGCAGTAGTAGTAGTAATGGAAGTAGCAGTGTAGTAATAGTGGCAGTAGCAGTAATGTAGTAGTAGTAGTGGTAGTTGTAGTAATAGAATTAGCAATAACATGTAGTAGCAGCAGCAGCAGTAGTCGTAGTAGTAGTAGTAGTAGTAGTAGTAGTAGTAGTAGTAGTAGTAGTAGTAGTAGTAGTAGTAGTAGTAGAGTAGTAGTAGTGGTGGTGGTGGTGGTGATGGTGGTAGTAGTAGTAGTAGTAGAAGTAATGGTGGTGGTAGTGGTGGTAGTAGTCGTAGTAGTAGTCGTAGTAGTAATAGTCGTAGTAATAGTAATAGTAGTAGTAATAATAGTAATAGTAGTAATAGTAGTAGTAATAATAGTATTAGTAATAGTAATAGTAGTAGTAATAGTAGTAATAGTAATAGTAATAGTAGTAGTAATAGTAGTAGTAATATTAATAGTAATAGTAGTAATAGTAATAGTAATAGTAGTAATAGTAGTAGTAATAGTAGTAGTAATAATAGTATTAGTAATAGTAATAGTAGTAGTAATAGTAATAGTAGTAGTAATAATAGTAATAGTAGTAGTAGCAGTTATAGTAGTAGTAATAGTAGTAGTAATAGTAGTAGTAGTAATAGTAGTAGTAATAGTAGTAGTAATAGTAATAGTAGTAATAGTAGTAATAGTAGTAGTAATAGTAGTAGCAATAATAGTATTAGTAATAGTAATAGTAGTAGTAATAGTAGTAGCAATAGTAATAGTAGTAGTAATAATAATAGTAGTAGTAGTAATAGTAATAGTAGTAATAGTAGTTGTAGTATTAGTAGTAAAAGTGGTAGTAGTAGTAGCGGGTGTATTGCAAATATATTTTATGCACGGGTTGTAGACTGTACGTGTATGAATATGATGCACAATTTGAAAGTGAAACAAATAATAAAAATAAAATGACAATAACGACAATAATAATAATGATAATGTCAGTAATAATAATAATAATAATAATAATAATAATAATAATAATAATAATAATAATAATAATTCGTTTTTTTAAATATAAAGAACGGTATTTACGGATACATGAATGGAAACGTATTACCATTGTTTATAATTACACCAGTTATTGTGTTCTAACCAGAAAATAAATTGTTTGTAACTTCGCGCACATTGGGTAGGAGTACAAAATTGCCCATATTCAACCAATTAGTGTCATCGCTAAAGGAACGCAGCATGCCAATCCTCTAATTGCTTTAAAAAAGGTTTCTTGGAGCAGCGTTTTTCTCAGGTGTTCCCTGTGTGTACATTCGGCCAGTATATATACTCTCCCCTCCAAAAAATGGGCAGATTCTCCTACCAGAACTATCTGTCATTTTTTAGCCTTATAACCTCCCGGTCTAAACCAGAGGCTTTCGTGTTACATTCTGCCTCTATTTCGTGCCTTCTGATGTCCTCTAGCCTTATTTTAATTCTTCTTCCATACATATTTATTATTTTCGTTACCTCGTTGCCATATTAGATACAATTCCGCTGAGTCCTCTTTCCACCTTTGCAGCCCAAAACGTTTGTGTTACATTTCACATCTGGTTACTATAGCATTTAGCGCGATATAGGGACTGGTTTCTGTAAGCTAGCTTGTTATTAAGCAATAAGACGAATGTTGTGTGATTTTTAACCTTTATTAATATTTAAAGATATAATATTTACCTTAACTAAAATTTTGGGCAATCTTAAAAATATATAAATTTTTAATTAAACTAAATTACAAAACTACTAACAAAACAGAAACGTTAAGGGAAGAAAAGCATTAAAGCCAAATAATCTATTATAATAAAAATGAAAAATAAAGTAACGCTTGGAGCAATGACAAGAAATAGAGAAGCGGAAATGGATAAAATACAAATAGTAACACAAATATGTCAATAGTTCGAACCACTTGTGTTCCTCAAAGGCAGAAGACAATTTTTTTTATTGATTTATTTATGGACGCTCTTTAATATCTCAGGTCATCAGCGTCCCATTCAACTCGGGGCGTGAAACGACCGACAAATTTTGCTCAGAGGCCTCTCTTTCAGTCTTGAGGTTCTTTATCGTGCCGTAAATGTACGACAGGGGACCCACGGCTTTACTTCCCTTCCGAAGGAAGCCATACTTAGGATTATTACGCCCGAAAAAATCCATCGGTCCTGGCCGGGTTCGAACTCGCGATCTTGGGTGTAGGAGGCAAGTATGGTAACTACACCACCAGTACCGACAGAGGACAAGTGAAAGTGGTACTTATATTGTAAGTTAAGAAAAACATTTTATGTTGGTTTAACTTCTATTATTGTTTTGCTCGGTATGAATAATCACAGGTGTTCTGTGAAAACGAAGTCTCCCTTACCAGTTGCACAACATGCCCTGTCCCATTGCAAGGATTTTGATGATGCATTTAATTTGATGCGTTAGCGGCTCATGTCCCTGAAAGCTACCTCAGAGAGATTTTTGTATAAATCTTACGTGTTAATATTCTCGTTTTTACTTTGTTATTATTATTATTGTTAATTTATTAATATAATTATTTCTTATTTTTTCTTCCGCGCTCTTTCCCGGTGTTGCTTGTTTTATCTGTTTCCATGCATTACGTTACTTTGAGATTCAATATTTCAATGTTGCGATATTTGTATTACTATTTAAGGGTTTTATTTATTTCTGTTTCTCTAGTTCATGTAATACTATATATGCAACTTCATTTTAGCACAATCTTTTTTCTTTATAGCAAGTACATTTAATATTTAAATATATAATCTACAGTCTTTTCTACATTTTTAAATTCAACAACAACACCCCTGGGAGAGAAACACAGAGAACTTTATTTTAAAAGATTACACCAAAAAGAGAGGAACTACCCATGTTGACGAGTGACAAAAACGCCCTTTGAAGTTCAAGAGTGCAAAAAATTCTATTTCCTCGTTGATGAATAGGAGCGACATTCTTTATTTTTTTTCTGTTTATATTTTTACGGTCCCACTGCAGATGACCTTATTCGAGTCAAAGGGCAAGAATTTTCACGTTAACAACAATGACCTCTGCTGGATAGGAAACTCATCAAGAGAAATGTTGCTAGAGGGTAAATGGAACGGAAGCGCTTTGCTGACGTAGCAGAGAGAAAACCGCAGCTTTTAGCCTCTTGCAATGGTAGAAAGACCCAATCTATGTGTACAAAAGATCTGTTGGTTTACAAAGTATTGGTCTTTGTAGAAATCGTATTGAATATAAATTGAAGAAATTAGTAAGCAACTTTTGTATTGAGGTAAAAAGATAATGAGTTACTTATAAATACCTGCTATTGAAATGTATTTTAATCTTTTTCGAAACACTGCCTCCAACGAGACGACCCATATTTGAAATTTGTAGCAGATTGAGGAAAATATCTCAGAAAACTCGGTTTTCCTGCCTAATCCTTCTCATCATTTTTCACAGATCTATTCCATTAACTGAAGTGTATTTAGAAAGTGAGTCACATTACTGCCTCCTGGCCCCTAGTGCGTTGAACTCCTAGGCTGATATAAATACATCAGCTGACATTTAGCGCAGTATAATTTAAGAAGCATTTACAATAGATTTATGATGGAATGGCAAATAATATCAAATTAGATCAAATAAGTTTAAAACAATATCTTGTGACGAAAAAGAAAATATGAATTGTGCAAAAGACTCGAGTTTGAACAAATTTTTGAACTTTATTTGTAAATATTGTCCGCCCACGCGGAATTTGACGTCTCGGTTACTAAACACACTGCCACCACCGACCTCCGTACTTAAACTTCTGCCAAGTTCTTGAACTTTAGTTTCTAAATCTGTTTCCTGCCGGTCCTTCGTCAGTACATATTCATTCGCGAAGCTGGTTAGCAGTTGATCCTAGAGAACACTGTGTGTGTGTGTGTGTGTGTGTGTGTAAACGTTAATTTAAATACGAATAATCGTCCTGTACGTGCAAAATTTATTTAGAGATTTCTTGATCACTCGTCTCCTTTCAGAACTACAATTCATGGCACAGGGGCCGACTTCTGTAGTACTTTGGAAGGTAACAACTTTCCTCTGGCTATCATATACATTTTGGTGACATGAACGAAAACATAACGTTTGTTAATGTTTATCTCCATGTAACTAAAAACTAAATCTTTTTTATATTATAGTATGCATTAATAAGCAGACAAATTAAAATAAAAGTATATTTTGTTTTTAAATCATAAACTGAAAACATTCATATAAATAAAAATAGGTTAAGACAAGAAGGTACAACGCAAATTAATAAAAGCATTTTAAGAAATGTAAAACTTAGAATTAAATATTTTAACGACAGCTTGCCGAACGTCTCTTGCCGCAACTCATTTCATCTAGTGAATAAGTCTACTATACCATAGATCTAAAGAGCTGGTGGAAGTTTATATGAACTTGATGAAATTACCAAATGTTGATATTATATCACCCATTGGAAATATGGGGGGGGGGCTTCAGTCCCCTCTGTGAAATATACCCCTAGAAGTTGGCACCTATGAATCTCAGTGTTAGGTACAAATTTGGAAATCCTATAGCTTTAACAAGGCATTAAAACTAGATACAATTGACGCGAGTCTTGAACGTTCCCCATATCAGCACAAGTAGAGGTTTCACTCCCAAAACATCGGGCGCTAATGACCTAAACTACTTCGCGCCCAAAACAATAATCATCATCACTTCCGAAATCACTACAAGTGGAGGTTTTCGGGATGTACTTATAGAATTTTAAATAAATGCTGTGATTTTTAAAACGCTGCCCTACATTTTGATGAAACAGAATTTAAATAATTCATGATTGATTACTGTAGAATAGCCACGTTTTAAAAGCTAAAATACCCTTTATTGCTAGAGATTGTTAGTTCTCGTACATATGAATGTACATTTGAATAGTCACTTGAAAAGCAGATAATTGAAAGCTAAATAAAAGTATTTAGAGACAGAACACTAGGGATATTTACATTTAACTTTGTAACTATAGCTGGCAAAAAATAAAGACAATACATAAATACAAACCAGTACTGCAATAAATAATGACTTTTGTGATGCTGTATTAAACATTGAATATATGGAATGGAAAACATGCAGTTAAAGCAGGAATGCTGTTTTGGGTTCCTAAAAATTGTTTTACTTAAAAATATTGATGAAGAGTCTTAAAAAGATAATTAGCCTGCAATAGGGGAAAAATAAGATTCCTGACTCATTGCTACTTTGCACATTTATTTTATATCTGGCTTTAAGTACCCTATTGCTTTTCACATAAGCAGGTTTAGATTTTTTATTTAAGTTTTGTGACTTATATTCATATATATATATATATATATATATATATATTAAAACATAGTGCCCAAAGCTGGAATTGGAGATTTTATTGTAAATATTGCTCGTGCCGGTTTTTAAATAAACATTTATTTAAAATGTTTCTGATAAATTAAACTAATCTTCAAACTAAAGGCCATTATATTCGATAGTCTTGAGTCACTTTTCAGCGAGGTTTGATATCTCGCAACGATACCATTTCCTGTATTTTGATGTAAAGAATTCGGTGATAACTCTTTCACAGCTTCAATGTTTTCGAAATTTCTTCCGTGCAGGTCATGGATCTAAATAGAAAGTGAACTGAAGGCAATGAATGCATAGAGTTTAACGCCCGCTTTTGCTACAGAGGCACCACAGGCGATGGACACTGATGATACATGAGATGAAATGAAATATTGGGAAAGGCTTTTATGGAAGGAATCGTTCCAGGCCTAAGTTTAGGGTACCTCCCCGGCATTTGCCATTTATGAGGACTGAGGAAAACCTGGAAAAAACCTCAGTCAGGAAGGACGGTCCTGGCGGTATTCGAATCCAGACCTCCCGCTCACGAGTCCGAGAGTTAACGACCTCGGCCACCCGTGGCGGTGAACTGAAGGCGCAAGATCAGGACTATATGATGGGTGTTACTGAGACACCACAGGCGGTGGACACTGATGATACATGAGATGAAATGATATATTCTTCTTCTTCTAAGCCTAGCCCTATGTGGGCCTTCGGCTTAGCGCGACGACCGCTGCGTCTTTTACCTCAATCACGTGATATCATTGGTAGAGTGCAGTATTGCAGGGGGGGGGTTATGTGATCTGCAAACCGCATCCCTCCGGTCGCTATATCGCGGCTTACTAGATCGAAGATCACCACCTCTCCATCAGGCTGCTTCCCAATTGTCTTCACGAGGCTGGGTGGACTCCGATTCAGACCTTCCTCATTTAGAAAAATTCCTAATCAGGAATCCAGGAATCGAAACCGGGCCTCTCGGCCAGCAGTCATGAATGCTAACCTCTAGACCAAGGAGGTGGTCGAAATGATATATAGGAAAAGGATTTTATTTTTAAGGAAGGAAACGTTCCAGGCCTATGTTTAGGATACCTCCCCGGCATTTGCCATTTATGAGCACTGAGGAAAACCTAGAAAAAAACTCAGTCAGGGAGGACGGTCCTGGCGAGATTCGAACCGCTCACGAGTCCGCGCCTTAACGACCTCGGCTACCCGTGGCGGTATATTGAATGTGGTAGCAGTTCGATCCTTTCCAATTCCTGATTTTCCCCTTATTATTCGAGCGGTATAAGGTCTGGCATTGTCCTGCTGCTAGAGTAATCTATTTCGATTAACTAATGCTGGGCATCTCTTTGCAAAACTTCATGGACTCGCTCCAGTTGTTGCTAAAAGGATTCGCATTGACCGCAAGACCATTGGAACAAAGTTCTAATGAATCACACCTGCAAAATTCTTCCATACACATAACACATTGCTTTTATGGATTTTGTTACACGTGACACTTCTGTTAAATCTGTCAACTATGGGATTTGTGACACGCTGACGACAGATATCCGCTCTGCGTTTGGCCTGTCCAAGTATCAAATCATGTGGTACAAATCTACAGCTTCTGTTTAGTTTTTAAGTGTCTTAATCTGGCGATGTGTGGTGTCTTTTGACGTACTTGATTCTTCTGATAGCCTACAAGTACTTTGTGCGAATTTTCTTAAAACTCTGTGTTTACAGGAATAGTAAACATTTTCTGCTTTCTTCTCCATTATTGAATCGCTGAAACCATTGTTGTGCTACAAGATCACTAACAACACTTTCTTTGATCTTCGAGTCGCGTATGGCTTTAGAACGACTTTAATCTGAAAATTTGTTACTCCCGTTTTATGATTGTGTGTCAACAACTGGACCACTGACACTTGCTTATATATTCATAATAATAACCGTGGTACCTGCCAAACAAAAGAAAACCATTAAAAGCATACAAAACACAAAATTTGTAAAACGACATTTCTTTTGATAGCTCTAAATGATAACCATTATTTTATGTGTTTAAATTTTTTACATTTTAAGTTGCAGTATTCATACATCGAAATACCTTCTTGCTTTTTTGTGCTTTTATGGGCATATTTTTAGCTTCATAATTCGAATAGAGCTGTATCAGATGGTACAAATGATATTATTTATGTCATGGTGTCAACGAACTCAGTAATAAGATTCCGACCCCCAGAAACATTGTTACTGAAACTGCAAATGACAAGAAATTAGTGCCATGTACTATACCGTAATATAGAGTGTAATGAAGCTAATATTATTAATAATAAATGTTAACTGCCGAAATACCTAGTGCGAAAATTACCTTTCTAGGTTGCAGGGATGTACAAAATTGCTTAACAGTTTATTTTATGTACGCCTAAACTCTGAGTAAGCAACATTTGCTCAGAGTGTTGCACAGGTCTAAACTTTTCACGGAAATTTTCTACTAGTTATAATTGAGGTTTAAATATGTGAATTTTATCAGAAAAATGGTTTATTCACAAATAACTCATAAATTATTAAAATAGTGGGATGTATAGTAGAGCAAATAAAAAGTTTCTGTCTTGCAGTGATTTGACAAAAACATTGTCGAAATATTCTTTCTCTTCGTCCTTTAGTTAAAACCTTTAATAGCAAATAGAAAAAACGTTTCTTACAGGGAACCTGTAATTTTTAATGACTGAATAGTATTGTTACTGATAAGCCTAATTTCGAAGTTCCCATTTCACCGGAGTTTGAACTTTTTTCTGCCTTATGTACGAAATTACAAAATTTCATTGACTAGGTAATATAGACTCTAAATGTGTAAGTGCTCTGTTACATACAAATTTAATGCAATGGAAGTTTAAATTTAATGATAAATAATATAATGTTTTCCATTCTTAGCTCGCTTATCTCTCTTAGGTTCTGAGGAAAAACTCTAGATAATACGAAATCAATTATAGTTTTAATGACATGTTGCACTTCATACTTATAGTTGTCAGCTTTTTGTTTACCAAAAAGTTTAATTTATTTATTGAGTGATTTTACATATTTTTTTTTCTTATAACCAATATTTCATAATAAGGGTCTTGCATTATTTCTCCTATATGTGAGCTCCTTCTTTACTAAGCCTAGCTGTTTTTTAAAGACTTGGCTCCCAAATATGAAGAAGATGGCCTCTGGATTTATTAATGACTTATGGACACTCATTTTTCCCGGAGCGAATGAAGATTTGTACCTTAGATTTTCCTTACGTGTCTATAAAATTTTTATCGCAATTGTCTCACTCGCACAAATAGCAGCACCACATAGTGTTACCTAGCTGCAAAAAACAACCCCGTACCTTCAAACCTCCGTCCTATCACAATCAATACAATCAAGCAAAACGCATATCTGTTTCTTTAGGAGTGGAATGGCGACTTGAACAGAGATATATATGCTGTCTTTGTGCAGCTGCACTGCATTCCTTAAAACAAGTTTGGATGAGTCGTAAAAAGCACCCACTGCTCCGGTCCAGTGCTTCAAACATTCATCATTATTATCATAATATATACAAACCACAGAAGCACCTTTCAAAAATCACACGGACTCTTCTAAACAAAATCATTTAACACCTTTATTCAACAGATTTCAACCTTGCAATGGTGAACTCTATATATAAATTAACAATAATTAGAAACGCAGAAAAGGACAAAACACTAAGAGAAAGAACTCTTCTATGGCAAGAAGACAAGTTTTGCTATATTTCGAACTACTCAAGTAATATAGCGATTACAACTGCAAATTTTTCTTAGTATTTTATCCTTTTCTGCGTTTCTAATTACTATTAATTTAGTTACATTATTAATAATGTTACATTATTTCTCTTTTACATATATAAATCTATGAGAAACTTAAGTTCCTTTTATAGTTATTAAGTTCTCGGTGATTAATGGAATGAAATATGTTCACGTTGGTAACAGATGTGCAACAAATGCCCCTCTGGTTCCGGCTCCAGTAGTGTCATTGGATAAGCTCTTCATGCATGCTAGATGGTAGAAAAAAATCATCTGTGGTTGGGCACAAGTTCTGTTATTGAATGCCATATTATGATTTTTAAAAGAAATCTTGTACATTTGTAAAACAGGAATGGTGTTCACTTCTGTGAGCACTTTCTCATTCCATATCATTCCTGTGCAAATAGCGACGACTGTCGTAAATCCTTTAGCACTTTTGAGATGCAAGCATACATACTACAATGTCATTTAGATGTCCAAGACTTATCTTAGTCAGTTTATATCAAGATACAATTAAGAGAACTTTTTGACATTAAGTGTTCTTCCGAGTCTTTGTCACATATATAACAATTTCATGATATGTGGACATTAACTATAACAAAATACTATGATTTAAAACAAAATAGAACAAAAAATGGATACCACAGAACTCAAGAGAAGATAAAAAAACAAATGCCGCAAAGAGATCGCCATTGCAGATGAAAAGTAAAATATCCGATTTAAGGCCCTAAACATTTATTGATAGCAGGGGTTTTATTATATTAATTCAATAAGTTAAATTTCACATTTTGTTATACTATAAAAAGCTGTATTTTTATGTGAAGCTCAAAACATTCATTGATAATATGTTTTAATTATATTGAATTAATAAATTCATTTTCATATGTTTTAATATTAGGTAAAACCTATAATGGTTAATATAAAGCCACAAGCATTTAATGATAACTGTTATTTAGTTATGTTAATTTCAGGAGTTCATTTGCGTATGTTATTACGTAATATAAAGGTTATAATATTCGATTTAAAACTCCAAACATTCATTGATAATATGTTTTAATTACATATATTTAATAAGCTCATTTGCACATGTTTTTATGTTAGGTGAGGGCTTTAATTTTCAATTAAAATAACAAACATTCGTTGGTAATACGTTTTAAATCGTATAAATCTAGTAAGCTCATTTGTATAGACGTCGTGTATCAGATAAGGACTATTACAATGTATGTCTTAATGTTTGTTTGTTGGCCTTTATGACAATACCTAATAATATAAATGGAGCTGTTCAAAGGAACACATGCATAGCCAAGAATATGAAAAGATTAAACTACAGATAAGAAAATTGTAATATTAAGTGAATCAACCAATGGCAAGCGCGCCAACATTAATAATGTGTACCAAGAATGAAACACGAGACAGACAGCTTTGTTGCGACTAAATAGAAATTAATGAATTTCATTCGATTAGTATCGGTTTGTTGAAAATATAAAGCATTGTAATGAATAGTGTTATTATAATCCTATTGTAATAAGTGATGATTTATATCTCAAATTTTTATTAGTTTATGCGATGGATTCCGTAGAGAGAAGTTGTGTTTCAAATTCCATTAGCAAAAATCAGAGTTTGTACTCCGTTAAGTGAAGCTACATTTTAACTGCGTAAAGATAAGTGGCGGTTAATATTTTCGCGAAAGAAATTGTAAAATTATTATTTGTGGTAAATGATAAGAGTTTAATTAATATCCATATAGGAATATAGTATACGAGTTGCAACGGACAAAAAACACAGTTTTCGGGAGAGAAATATAAATTCTATCACGTCTTTCTTATATTCAGTCTGCATCTAATAATATTCTCAGTGTATATTTAATCAAAAAAGTGTACTGTTGTGTGGTAATAACAAAACACTAATAAATTTCCTAAATTTCTATCCATTGTGATTTTGTTATATTTAAAGTCACACTCCTTTTACCCCAGAAGTATCAATATGAAAAATCCAGTTATAATGCCAAATAATGAACTAGCGGAGCAAATTGTAGTGGTAGGAACGACATCTACGACGACAAGCAAATTTGGCATCCAACGTCTACGACGGCGTCCTAATTTCCGCTACAAATTTGGCGCCCAGCGTGTCGGCAGATACCCACGGACGATATCGACAAGAGGAACACCACTAACGTTGGAAGGAAGACAACAAGCTGTGTAGAAGGTATAAAAAATGTAGATTACTTTGTTTGTTGCACTAGGGTTAATTTAAAACAGGAGGTACAATTCATGATATTGAGAAACAAAGGAATAATAAGGATAGATGAGGGAATAGCTTCTAGGACGTCAGGTATAGGGGAATCAACGAACAGGGAGATGGAGGTAGCTAAGACAATAGGAAAAGCCCAAGATAATTCTAAGAAAAAAGAGGACAATTAGAGAAATCAAATATTCAACATAAATTAATAAAGATGCTAGAAATGATGCAGTTGCAGATAAATTAGATCAAATGGGAATACGTCAGAACTTAGAAAATAAATTAGATAAATCAAATGAGAAATTACGTCAGACCTTAGTAAAATCTGGTGTAGAATTACATTTGAAATTAGATAAATTTAGTGCTGAGTTACATCATAAATTGTACAAATCCAGTGAGGAACTAAGTAAGAAGTTAAATGAGTAATTAGATGGCAGATTAGCACAGATGGAAAAATCTTTAAATGATAGTTTAGAGCAGAAGTTAGAAGGAATAAACAAGGTACACTCCGATCTTTCTACAAAATTAATGCAGGATTATAGCCAATGGGAAGGTGAAGTTAGTCAAATAAGGCAAAACACGAATGAGATTTAGAAACTGATAGAAGACAAGATAGGATAGTTAGAAAAGTCAAAAGGATTTTAGTGCTGCCGTTACATCTTAATGCTCTGGTATGGAAGAACATATCAATCAGGAAATAACATCGGTTAAACTGATAGTACAAGCATCAGATAAAAATTAGGAGCAGTGGGATAAGAAAATCTCAGAATTGAAAGAGGTTAGAAATAATAACACAGTAAACTCTAACACTAATATCAATGGTAATAAGGAAAATGTTGAGACACAAACATGTGCAGGCTGAAGAATCTCCGTTGAGTGCCATGGACAGAGCATATATGCCAGATAACGTTTGATTGATTGATTTATTTATTTATGGACGCTCGTTAACATCTCAGGTCATCAGCGTCTCATTCAACTCAGGGCGTGAAACGGCAGACAAATTTTGCTCAGAGACCACTCTTTCAGGCTTGAGGTTCTTTTTCGTGCAGTAAATGTACGACATGGGACCCACGGCTTTACTTCACTTCCGAAGGAAGCCATACTTACGATTTTTACGCCCGAAGAAATCCATCGGTCCTGGTCGGGTTCGACCATATAACTGTTTAATGCTAATATACCTGTGTCATTGTTGAATGATTTTTATAAAAATATGCCTTATTTTCTTTCATATGTACCAAAATACAGAGGGTGCCAAAAATAATGTATACACACTTCAAGCAAAGAAGAAAAAACTGTGTTAACGACAAAACTGAATTCACACAAACAGAAAATGATGAGCATTAATCATCTTAGACTTTGCAGTTACAGCAGTAGCTCAAAATGCCCAACATAGGTGTCGATACACTTCTGAGTACGTTGAACTACTGATTGAGCAACATTTGCGAAAGTGTCCTCAGCGATTGCAGCATATGCCATTTCAATTTCTTCCCGAAGTACTACCTATACAGCTGGTTTTCTACGGTATATAACATCCTTAAGAGTTTCCCAATGGTAGAAGTTCAACGGAGTTAGATGCGGAGAACGATGTGGAAACTCAATCAGACCTCTTCGTTCTATTCATTGTCTTGGAAGATCTCGGTTGTAATTTGGTGGTGGTGGAAGTAAAATTGCTCATTTCCATAGTGTATGAATGGCGAGTAAGACGGATGTGCGTATCATGTTCAGGTACACTGGGCCTGTTACTGTTCTTTCAAAAAGAACGGTGTAATTAGACTCCTAGATGACATCCCACACCAAACATTAATTCCAGGTAAATTAACAGTCTTTTTCAAAATAAAATGTGCATTTTTAGCAGACCAGTAGACACAGTTATGCCGTTTAACAACGTTAACGGAACGTTCAACTTAAATTGTGCCTCATCGGGTCAAACAACTTTCCCTACAAGACCTCATCTTCTTGCACCATGTTTCGAAACCACTCACAGTACTGCATTCTCTGATCAGGGTCAACTTCATTTATGCATGCAAAAATCTTGGGATGAAAACTTTTAACTTTGCTGTTTTAATAATACGACGTACGCTGGTTCTGTTAATCCCAGCCTCACGTGCACAAGGCTTTGTAGATTTCTTCGGTGAGTGCTCATAACGTTCCAAAACCATAGCTGAGGACACTGGGCTTGCTGCTGTGCGAGGTCTCCCAGATCTGCCCTTGTGAACATCGCATACGGTACCACGAGTCTCAAATTTGTCTCGAATACGTGTAACTGTTACTCGCGTTGGTGGTTTTGTTCTATACACAAGTTTCCATGGCCTTTGGACTTCAACAACCAATACCATTTCAAAATTGATTTCCGCTGTTCAAACTCTTGGCTCCATTTTGTTGTAGCAACGCTAGCATAACGTAATGTGAGTCACATCTGTTTACAGAACAGCATACGATAATCTTGGTTTCATTTGTTCATTGTTGATTTACGATAACCTTGACATTGTTGATTTACCTGCTATCATAATGTATGAGAGTCACATCTGTTTATAGAATGTCATACTACACATCACGTTGTTTTTCGGTCCAACTTTTTAAATATTTTAACTAGATATCTGCTGTGAAAGTGTGGATACATTTTAGCACCCTCTACATGTCATGGCAGGATCAATTCGTAAGCGAGATTGACACACTTGACTTTTGCGAAGAACGCAGAGATAATCCAAAATTATTTATAGAGAAAATTGAAGATTATTTCAGAATAAAACGCGTCCCAGAACCATGAAAAGCATATTTGGTTGTAGAAATTTGAAAGAACAAGCCGCAAATTAGTATAGGTTTACGTTGCCCGATTGTGTCTCTTACAATCTTTTTAAGGTTCTTTTCTTAGCTCGTTATTGGAGCGCATCACAAATTTTTTTTATTAAAATGGACTTCTCAAATAATAAATACGATCCCAGATTAGGGAAAATCATGGTTGATTATTTCTTGTTCTTAGGAAAAACTGTAAGCTACTTGTACCGTCTTTTCTGACCGTGAATTTATATCATTTGTCAGAAATCAGTTCCCTGACAACATCCTTGATCATTTTATAATTGTAAAGCCTTATTTTCGCAGACATGATAAAATTATTAGCAGCCTTTGACTTACAAAGAAATCAATGCAAAGATTACCAGAAACCAGGTGTTACATACCAGAATAAGGATGAGGATCATTGTTACAAAGAGGATATAAAAATTATTGCGAGATGGGGACAGCATCTAGATAGAATGGAGAAAACAGACAAAATAATAAGCCAAGTAGAACCCAATTTAACATCGTGAGGACATCGTGACGGAGAAATGACAACCAGAGATATGCCCAAAGTTCATGGCCATACCAATCTCATCGGGCATATGAAGAATATAAGATCGAACGACGAAGAAACGACATTCATAAGCTCCGAAAGGCCACGTGCATACCAATTTTATCGTGAACCAGAAGAATTCCAGGAAGAACGACGGAGAAATGCTAGAACATGGCAACCATCGGAGAGCCACACGAGAGCATACAAACTATAGGAGGGATTCACAGAAATGGAATCAGAATACCCAAGATAGTGACAACCAAGAAATTTAATATAGAATCGTCCCACATCGGACAGATCACAGGAAAATAGGAGTCTCGCCTTTACCAGAGTGGGAGCTTGAATCAGACGTAATTGTCAGACCTGGGAGAGAGCGTCAAAAGGGTCCACTAAATTTGATAAAGAAAGAAATTACGTCAGAAGACACGGAGAAACCGCAGGAAATTTACGACACTCCAAAAATTAAAATTAAACTAGAACACTTACAAGTATCTGCACTTTTAGATACTGGTGCGTCATATAATATATGCAGTATTTTTTTTTAGAAGTTTTACCGACAAGATAAACATGCGGGATTCACCAATGTTTGGTGTTTATTGCTCTGTGGTTATTGGGAAAAAGAAGGAGCGGGTTAAATATCAAACATTATTGAAGGCACAAACTGATGGAAAATCCTTGGAATAAATGTTCTTGGTAATTTCACAATTTACTGCAGTTATCATTATTGGTTGTGGTTCTTTTTATGCTGGAAAGGATGTAATTAATTTTGAAAGTAAAATGATGAAGATAATTAATGAATTAGGAATGATCGCACATGAGCCATTCGACGACGAAGATAGATACAATGAAGTAAAAATATCGCGTGAAGAACAAGATATCCGCGATGATAATTTTTTCGTAGAGAAAATAAATTTAGCTATAGCAAATGTAATAAGAGGAGTAATAATGAAATAAATATGGAACCTATGGAAGATAACTCAATATTATGCAAAAACGTAACTTTATACAAAGATTATCAGGAACAATTTAACGAAACAATAATAGGACATCAAATTAGCGGAGCCACAGTAGATATCAAACAAACCTCAGAATCAAAATTAGACATAAAAAAGAAATTATTAGACCAATTGAAAGAGAAGATCAAGTCGACATATGGTCTTGAGGAAGAACAAAGATATAAATTAGAACAAGTATTTCTTAAAAATTGCGAAATATTTTCAGTCGCTTCAGATAAATATATTAAATATATTAATTATTTTGAAGTAAGAAACTTAAGCCTACAAAGTCATAAACCAAAACCTATTCCCATTTCTATCCGCGATCAAGCTGACGAGATTATTGATTCAATGATGCGCGAAGGAATTACTGAGATTTCATAATCATGTTATACTAACCTTTGTGTTGGGTAAGGAAGAACAATGGACACTTGCGCTTGCTAAATGACAAAAGAAAATTATATTCATACCGTCTCAGACCATTTTCGCTTTGACGTCATTGACCACTTATTGACTACACTTACAAGTGTAATGAAGAGTCGGCTTTGTAACGAAAGCGTGGTATTATGAGGAATCGGAACGTTGACAAGATATAAGAGCACGCTGTATATCCTAGTTAGTGAAACACACTGTATAAACCCAAACATAGTAAGACGTAGATGTAATAAATATTAAGGGTGCCTTCCCTCGCCACCCATAAGAGGTTGACCTCAGAGAAACACGTGTATAAACAAAAGCAATCCTCTTTTCCATTCCACTCACTTAAAATATTATTTCTACATGTGCATGTTATAGATAGATAGAATCATTGCGCTGACGAAGTATTGTTTAGTTTTAAGCTTAAAAACCCAAACCATGAACCTCTTAGAACTTAAGATGACAGGACCTAGTACTGTTAACCTCATAGTGTTTTAACTCTTATGTCTAGATTAGGTGATTATTGCCCCTCTTTGGGAATTACACTTGTATAAAAGGCTCCTGAATTTAGTCAGAGACAGGAGAGAAGCCTTGCTGCTTGGGGAATCCACGTCCATCTGTATCAGAAAAGCCTTTAATAAATATTTATACTTTCAACAGAATTAGTTGAGTTATTCAGCATTTGTCTGGAAAACACCTCGTCTTTCCTGGAGGAGTTGACCTATCTCGATTCTCCGAAGTGACGCCTATTATCCCAATATAACATCTCTTTTCGTCTTAGTCATCGAGCTTGAATAGGGAAATTGTAGCACCGCATTAAACAGAAGAACATCACCAAGTTGTAAGTCAGTCGACGGACATCACAGCTTGGACTTCCTTTAATAAATCCTGGTGGCATCTCGGCCGGCGGTATTACAGAAGAGGAAAAACTTTTCAAATTTAGATTTTACTTCATCCTATTTATTGGAAATTCCATTCGATAAAACAGTTCGCCCGTACAGTTTTTCTGCACAAGGGAAGATGTTATCAATTTAATTGATAACTTTTGATGTACCTACTAATAATACAGCATTATTAAGAGCATTGTATGAAATTTACAAAGACAAGACAAAGGAGTATGCCGCACAATATGTCGACGACTTCCTTATATTTGGAGACGACATCGAATAGCACATAAAACATAGTGACATTATACTGACAAAACTACGTGTGAAAAGAATGACGATAAAATTAGAGAAATCTTCATTTTTCAGGAAGGAAACAGAATTCCTTGACTTTATTATTTCAGAACAGGTAGAAGGAATTTCAGAACAGGTAGAAGGAATCTTAAGCATAAATAAACCACAAAACGTAAAACGACTGCGACGTTTCTTTGGCATATTGTAATATCAAACGAGATTTTTAAAAAACTATGCAAAGGAGGAAGCCGCAACATTGAGTGAATTACTGAAGGTAAAAACAAAATGGACGATGAACAAACAGCTTTTGATAATATAAAACAACTATTTAGAATAAATGTTTTATAAATGACCAATACAAGGGCTATCTTATATAACTTATACTGATGCGTCTAGCAAAGGTTTTGGTGCAGCTTTGATGCAAACACATGCAGATTCTGCAGAACTTGTTATTGCTGCTACATCTCGTGGATGTACTAAAACAGAAAGCTCATGCATAACAGAATTAGATATTGTCCCATTTACTTTGCACTGCAAAAGTTCCGTAACTATATTTTTAATCAGAAAGTTGTGTTGAGAAACGGACCACATTAGTTTATCATTAATTCAAAAGTGTAAATTACCTAGCTCACGTATTTCATGTATTCATGAAATAATGTCTTATGACGTTAATGTGAAACAAGTATCGGGTAAGAACAACATTTTCGGTGATACACTATCCAGGTTAAATCACAGAGAAAATATACCAGCACAATCAGTCATCTCAATTACGAAATTACTATAATGAAATTGACTAATAATATTGAAAAATGCTTGAGAAAAGCCTTCAAAAATTTAGCAAAACTACAAGCCAATGACAAAGAACTTGCGAAACTAATAAAAATGCTACAAAACTAAGTCAGAATGTGTCTGGAACAATAGCAATGCATGAGGGAATTTTATACAAACTATATGGATGGGAATACCAGAAATGGAAACCGGTTATAGCCAAAGAAATGGTAGACAAATTAATACAAGCGTTACACATTTTTATGACCCATTGTGGAACAGAAAGAATTTGCCTAAATATCTCTGAAAGTTTTATGTTAAACACCTAGTTCAGAGAACAAGGAAAATTATAGGCCTGTGAACTGCCCAAAAAGCAAAACCTTTTAACGTGAAATTTGATATCAAAACCAAGATAATAATGAGACCATCCCAATGCATTAGTTGCAATAGATACACATGGTGAAAGGCCACAGGAAAATTTGGTTTTAAGTAAGTTTTAGTCATGTATGATATTTTTACAAAAATTATCAAAATTTATCCTGTTATAACCCTAAAAAGCATGGAATATTTAAATAAAATTGTAAACGGATACATAAAGGAGCATGGAATCATGGAGGCGTTACTATCAGACAATGCCACTGTATTTAAGAGAAAAATTTAGACTCGCCTTGTAAAATATGGGAATGTTCCTCATTTTATCATCCAGAAACGAAACCTGCTGAGAGAGCGATAAAAGAGATTGGCGTGTATTTATGCATTCTATGCCACCAAAAACACTCAAGTTGGGTGGAATATTGTCCGATGATACGAAAAAATGTAAATGAATCAATAAATCCAATAACACACTACCCAACGGTAAAAGTATTAATGATCCAACAACCTAATTCTATTACACCTGAAGCCATCTCCTATTCAAATGAGAAAGAAGAGGACGAAGAACTCTTTTTTAAAAAAATCTATGCTCGTATCAAATCGAAAGTAGAAAAACTATGATGAAAACAAAAAGATACAAAAGACTGAAAAAGGGTAACTTAATATTAGTAAAGGACAGTAAATTATCAAGTTTATTAAACGGCCGTTCCAGTATTTAGAACTAATAAGGGTCTTTTGAAATAACTATGCAATTTAGGGTCAACGCTTTTGGGGTGAAGAATTGCAAAGCTAATAAAATAGTGGGAAATTTTCATAAACAAAATATAAAACCTTTCAAATCAATTGAAAATAATGACTAAATGATCTCAATAAGAGTTAGTGTTAATCAATATCAGTAATTCAAATAAAAGATTTATTTGGTAATAAGTATAGTTAAATTGAGGAAAAGTTATAAATGGCATATACAAATAAGGGTGCAATAAACTGAGGCATTAAAAAGTTCGGAATGAATGAATGTGCAGTGAAGGACTTTAAAATGAAGTTGTGAAAAGTTAATTGATAAGTAAAATGCATAAATATTGAAAAAAAAATTGAATATCAGTATAGAATGTGAAATTTATAAACATTATAATGTTAATAGATTAACTAAAATGTTTCTCTGTTGTCTTTCATGCCTGTATTCTTATGGAAAAAAGACCGTGTTTTGTGAGATGTATATAATGATATTTTGTATTCCTATGGAAGAAGAAATATGATGGGGGGAATTGAAACGGAAAAAATATCCAATTTAAGGTCCTAAACACTCATTGATACCAGTGCTTAAATACATTAATTTAATAATTTAAACATGTTATATATTATGCAAAGGCTATATAATATATTATGTGAAGCTCAAAACATTCGTTGATAATATGTTTTAATTATATTAATTAAATAAATTCATTTCCATATGTTTCATGTTAGTTAAAGATATGCTCAATATAAAGTCACAAACATTTAATGGCAATAGCTATTTAGTTAAGCTAATTTAAGAAGTTATTATGTAAGATAAAGGTTATAATATTCGATTTAAAACTCCAAACAATGATTGACAATATGTTTTTAATTACTTAAAGTCACTCTCCTTTCACCCCAGAAGTATCAATGTGAAAAATGCAGCTATAATACCAAACAGTGAGCTAGCTGAGCATATTGTGGTGCTAGTTAGGTAGATATCTACGACCACACATAAATTTGGTATTCAACGTATACGGTGGCTTCCCTCTAATTTCCGTTACAAACTTTATCAGAACCATAAGCTGTCAAATGGCTGCATAAGACATAGGAAAGATAAGTGGTAGCACTAACAGTGGAAAGTACAACTTCGTACATTTTTTTTTTTTTGAGTAGTGTTTAACGCCCGTTTTTACTACAGAGACACCACAGGTGGTGGACACTGATGATACATGAGATGAAATGATATATTGGGAAAGGATTTTTTTTTTAAGGAAGGAAGCGTTCTAGGCCTAAGTTTAGGTACCTCCCCGGCATTTGCCAGTTATGAAGACTGAGGAAAACCTGGAAAAAACCCCAGTCAGGGAGGACGGTCCTGGCGGGATTCGAACCGCAGACCTCCCGCTCACAGGTCCATGCCTTAACTACCTCGGCCACCCGTGGCGGTAACTTCGTACATAATATTAAATGATTGGCAATAACAAATAATAGCTAATGAATTCTAAAATAACAGCATCTATTACAGAAAAGATAAAAAGTATTTGGAATGATAATGAAAAAGTCAAATCATAATTTTCTAATTTTTATATAGTGAGGAAAAAACAAGAAATAATATCCATAGAATAGTATAGCGTAATATTATACAGGCAAGCAAAGTGTTCAAGAAACTTAAGTAACTTCTTTTAATAATCTTGAAACTTATTCGACAGTTTGGATTTCATAATCTCTGAAACTATCAATGCTGATAATAGTAACATGTTATTTCTATAAAGTTACAAAATTGGAATGTTCCGGATATATACACAGTATGGAAAGCATCAAAGATATTCTAGCTGGACAAATGTATGGAGTATGATGAAATGGAAGACAAGAATTAAGTGAATAGATTCAGTAACAGCAGATGTAAGAAGTCTCTCGGAGATTACTACTTGATAATTGATAGACAGTAGTAAAAGAACAAAGTCAAGGCTCGAATAAACTAGACTGTGGGGCCATAGTATGAAAGAAGGAGTGTATTTTATTCAAATTAACATACTATAATAACTCTGCAACGTGCCTTTCATAATATGCAAAATGCACATTACTTAAATAAATAAGTAATAAAGTCACACCTCAATCGCTTAAGGCAGTTAAAATAATAATGATAGTTATAACCTTAATAATGATAATAATAATAATAATAATAATAATAATAATAATAATATCAATATTAGCATAATGTACACATCCAGAACATAGAACTCGTTCCCCCTTGTCATTGTAATAAGTAAAAGCATTATCATCTGTTCTTACATGTTTTAATTCAATTAGATCATCCCCTCCCCGATTTTCAGCCTTTTCTGACCTGAGCTGTAGAGCCCAGCATGCCCCTTGCTCTCTGTCAGAGTCAGTAAAGGAAGGAGGCAGGTACTTCTTCCTCCACGCCTCAGCACTACTAGTTCGCTAAGATGTGCGACCATGATTCTTCTCTCCACACAAAGGGCTAATTCTCAGTTCATTTTCACCTAAGATTCTGATCTGCCGCTATGCTCCAAGACTAAGCCACGCGAGTCTATGTTTAATGAGCCTGGCCCCTGTTTTGATGTACTGCTCCATCCCCTACCCAGATTTTAACCTCTTTTGCATTTCCAACGAGATCTTCTCCTTACATTTTTTTTTTTTTTTTTTGAGTAGTGTTTAACGCCCGTTTTCACTACTGAGGCACCACAGGCGGTGGACACTGATGATACATGAAATGAAATGATAGATTGGGAAAGGATATTTTTTTTAAGGAAGGAAGCGTTCCAGGCCTAAGTTTAGGTACCTCCCCGGCATTTGCCAGTTATGAAGACTGAGGAAAACCTGGAAAAAACCCCAGTCAGGGAGGACGGTCCTGGCGGGATTCGAACCGCAGACCTCCCGCTCACGAGTCCGTGCCTTAACGACCTCGGCCACCCGTGGCGGTCTCTCCTTACATTGGGCCATTGCATGCTGCCGTCCATATTCTTTAGACGGTTCCTGGCCTTCCTCCATACAGTTCTCCTATTACCTTGGCATGCTACAAATAATACCCAACCTGATGGTTTCTAACCCCTTTCTCACTTTGAAGGCCCATGTCTCACTCCCTTTCAATAAAGTTACTCCTTGAAGCTGATCGCTCTAATCAAACATTGATCTCCCAGATTAATTTTCAGTCAACATTTTACCTCTCTTAGATTCTATTGTTTCCTATGCGCCCCAAATTCCCTTTTAATTTCATAGTTCACTGTATCCTTCTCTATCCCCAAAATTTCTCTTGAAAAAGTAGTAGTAGCAGTAGTAGTAATAGTAGAACTAGTAGCAGTAGTAGTAATAGTAGAACTAGTAGCAGTAGTAGTGGTAATAGCAGCAGTGGTAGCACTAATAGTACAACTATTAGCAGTAGTAGTGGTAATAGTAGTAGTAGTAGTAGTAGTAGTAGTAGTAGTAGTAGTAGTAGTAGTGTAGTAGTGGCGGTAGTAGTAGTAGTAGTAGTAGTAGTAGTAGTGTAGTAGTAATAGTAGTAGTAGTAGTAGTAGTAGTAGTAGTAGTGTAGTAGTGGCGGTAGTAGTAGTAGTAGTAGTAGTAGTAGTAGTAGTAGTGTAGTAGTGGCAGTAGTAGTAGTAGTAGTAGTAGTAGTAGTAATAGTAGTAGTAGTAGAAGTAGTAGTAATAGTAGTAGTAATAGTAGTAGTAGTAGTAATAGTAGTAGTAGTAGTAGTAGTAGTAGTAATAGTAGTAGTAGTAGAAGTAGTAGTAATAGTAGTAGTAATAGTAGTAGTAGTAATAGTAGTAGTAGTAGTAGTAGTAGTAGTAATAGTAGTAGTAGTAGTAGAGGTAGTAATGGAGGTGGGGTGGTGGTAATAATAGTAGTAGTAGCAGTAGTGGTAGTAGTAGTAGTAGTAGTAGTAGTAGTAGTAGTAATAGTAATAGTAGTAGTAATAGTAGTAGTAGTAGTAATAGTAGTAGTAATAGTAGTAGTAGTAGTAATAGTAGTAATAGTAGTAGTAGTAGTAGTAGTAGTAATAGTAGTAGTAGTAGTAGAGGTAGTAATGGAGGTGGGGTGGTGGTAATAATAGTAGTAGTAGCAGTAGTAGTAATGTAGTAGCGGTAAGTAGTAGTACTAGTAGTAGAACTACTAGTAGTAATAATAATAGTAGTAGCAGAGTAGTAGTAGTAGTAATAGTGGTAGGGGTTGTAGTAGTAGTAGTAGTAGTAGTAGTAGTAGTAGTAGTAGTAGTAATGGTGGTAGGGGTGGCGGTAGTAATAGTAGTACTAGTAGTAGAACTACTAGTAATAATAATAATAATAATAATAATAATAATAGCAGAGTAGTAGTAGTAGTAATAGTGGTAGGGGTTGTAGTAGTAGTAATGGTGGTAGGGGTGGCGGTAGTAGTACTAGTAGTAGCAGTAATAGTAACAATAAGGCAGTGGTGATGGTAGTGCTAATAGTGGTGGGGTGGTAGTAGTAGTGTAGTAGTAGCAATAGCGCTGTTAAAACATTTTCATCCCATTTTAAGGTTATTCAAAATGTCATACGTTTTGGTATTTTTTTAGCTTTCTCCTCCCAGTGCTTTCCAGTTTAGCTCATATGCTTTCACAGAGTAAGCAACTTCGTCGCCTACATTGAAAGCCTTTATTATCTGACACTGATGGTAGCGGAAGCCGTACCGGCAATTTGCATTGTTGCCGCATGAGATTTAAGAGCAAACATTAAGTGGCCATTAAGAACTCCAATATCTAGAAGTTTGGAAAGTTTCTAATTTAAAGAGAGAACGAGAAAAGAGCACAGACTCTCTTGAACAGGATCATTTTTACTTCTTGTGAAGAATTTCCTTCTTCTCGCACCGCACTAACAAGAGACCTGATCATGCAAAGTTCTCAATATTGCTGTTAGGTCTTCACTTTTTACATGTTCTTCTATCAAACGATTTCTGCTCAACTTTTATTAAAGATATAAAATTTGGGGAAAAAGCTTAAAACTTCTTATACTTCTCCGTATTCCCCACACTAAACCAGATTTTTAAAGGGTGCACAGCTGCAAATCATGTTAATTTTTCGAGATAACTACAATTTTTATGTTGCTACAGCATATATTATTAACAGAAAGAACTTTTTGAAACAAACGGCGTTTTCCCCTTACGTTCTTTAATCAAAGTAGATAATAGGATCCTAACCGTAGTTAACAATTTAACTCTACATTATTATTAATTATTTATAGAAAACAATATGGTTACATTTTTAATATTAGTTTTTGCCATTAACAATGCTTGTGAGTGGGTATTATCGTATATATGTAACGAAGTAGTCAATATACATAAGCAAGTTTAGAGCTGTGAGTGGCTTAAACGTTCAGGCATCTACATATTGTCAGTAAAATACATAGGCCTCTTTTACCTGGTTGAAAGTATAATGAATTAACTGTAATACTACAAAACAGTCCTGAGCAAAATAATTAAACGAACAGTTTAACGATGGAAATATTGTTTTCATGCGCGATAAGAAAAAAAAACAAAAAACAAAAAACAAAAAAAAAGGCATGGTAACAGCGTAAATATAAATCTTATACACAATCCACGATAAAGTCAAAGTAGAAGGTGAAGAACGCAATATTATTGCCATATTGGAATTATGATAAAGAACAAAGGTTGGTGTACTGACTTAATTGCACAGTTTCCGGATAAAATACTTTCGAACAAATGCAAATTTTACTTCTGTAGTAATTTTCGAAATGTATGCGATTGTTCGAATTCATTTTGAATTAAGTAGCACATTCTTTTGCAGTTAAGGTTCTCGCTTAGTGCTGTTCCTAACTAACTTGGAGGATCAGGTGGTTTTGTTTTGGAGTTTCTTTCTTAGGTGGACTGTCTTCAAATGCGGGAGGAAGGGATGAGATCAGGGAGATACGGGCGGTCAGGATATCCAGTAGAAGGATCCGCTTCTTCGAAAAAAAAAGTCTGTCATGGAGGAGCTGCGTAATCTAAGTGAATTCCTCAGCAAGTAGAATAACTTAATTAACGAAATAAGTTATGGCAATGCTGTAGGTGAATTATTATGACAAATTCTAAAGGTAACTAATAAAACATTAAATTATAACACATTTCTTAACTATGTTCTTTTTTCCTTCAAAATCACTTGAAAGTGAAAGTACATGGTGAAATTGCTCTAATTTTTAAAAGTAAAGGAAACAAAATTAGAATTATTGCAAAGTATAAATATTATAATAGGGAAATCACATTTTTAGAATTCTTCTTCTTACTATTATTATTATTATTATTATTATTATTATTATTATTATTAATATTGGGATTAAACCACAAAAATTAGTGATATGCTATTTTTAAATTAAATATATGACCACTGATAGACAAAACTATACTGTGTGGGTATTGTTAAACATTTTTATATGTAACCATGCTTATGAACTGAACTTTCACTAAAATAGAGAGAAATAACAGAAAGTTTTGATTTGCCTTGTGTATTTAAGAAGAAGTTTATAGATGTCAATAAAACAAAAACATATCACTATTTAAAAACAATTACAATGTACTAAGCAAATATACACAATCAACAGTCAAAAGTCCCATCGATTTTCAGTGACTTTGAAACTTAATTTGACTTTTATTGTAGTAAAAGCATGTAATGCAAACGTTTTCTGAAAATTAATACATATTGTTCTTAAATACAAATATAATTCTCACACACAAATTAGATTAATATTCCACAGTTGCTATCTTCACGGCAATGTTTTTGTTAAATATAAAACATATGCATCGTTATAAATAAATCTTATATGCTGATTCAATTTTTCCTTTTATTTTGGAACAATTGAGAGAATATTAAATGCTAGAGGGATTTTTAAATTTTGGTTTTCAGGTATACCTCTCCTGCTAATGGTCCGCTTTCCATAATTTTCATAAATTGCTTTTTTGTTTTATTTAAATGACATATATCGAGTTTTGTTGTGGAAAAAAAAACAAATATTGACTCAGCTAGAGCGTTTGAAATATTTGGTTTTCAGATATCTGAAAGATGCCTTACCATTTTGAATTTTTTTTTATACCATTTGATTTCTCTGCTTTTTAGAAATTATTTTTCCAGTTTTTTTTAAATTATCTATACCTAGTTTCGTTGCGAGAAAGCAAATATTGGTGCAGCTAGAGTGGTTTTTAAATTTTGGGTTCCGGGTAAACACTCACTTTAAATTAATTTATTTGAATGGCATGTACCGAGATTCAAGAAAAACAAAAATTGTGGCCAATAGAGGATTTTTTAAATTTTTGTTTTAGGTCCCAATGGTACAATTTTACTTTTGTTGTCTAATGAATTCGATGAATCTTTTATTAATTTATGGGTATTTGTTTTCATGCACATTATATGCATACATATATAACCTTTTGCTTTGTCGTTTTCCGTTCCTAGTGAGTAGTATTGATGGAAATTTGAAGAAACTTTTCAAACGTCTTTTCATGGGTACGAATTCGCTAAAATCACGACACTGCGCCGGCGGAATCCCCTTTGAAAGGCATTCGAAATCCTCAGAAGGACCGGTTTCACCCAGATACCGATTAAAAAAAATTTCAAAGCACGAGCTAGCGTCACACCGCACAAAGCATCAGCCACTTCACCTGGCACTACAACAGACCAAACTGAATAAAATAAGATGAAACAGGAGAAGAAATATATAAATATCAACATTCGCCAGAGCGACCATGGAGATGACAAAAAAAAAAAAAAAAAAAAAAGACTAGATGGCCGCTTCAGGGGATTTGAACCTGGGACTCCAGAATGATAGTTCCAAACGTTTTGGGCTAAGCCACCCCACAAGGGTGGACAATATACTATAATGTTTTGTTTGTTTCTTTGCTTTCTTTCTTTCTTTCTTTCTTTCTTTCTTTCTTTTATTATTATTATTATTATTATTATTATTATTTTGTTTTGTTTCTTATAATTTTCGTTTCTTTCTTCTGCCTTCAGTATTCTGGTTTCACATATTTTCTGATACAATATCCCTTAAGGTTAAAATATTTTTGGTGCATACATTGAAGCATAAATTGGCTATAACCTTGTTAAAGCACAAAGGTTCGAACTCAAACCACGTTAAACTTTCTTCCACGTCTCATTCATACGATGCAGCGTTTTCTGCACCCCCAGTCCAAATGTGTTTCACAAGCTGAACTCCCGTAAAAAGTAATGAGACTAAGCTTGGTCCGGCCGGCTAGGCTAGAGGGAAGATTTGTGGCTGGCACGGAAAGTTTGTTGTGGTCACTGTGTTCTACTATTTACCCGCACAAACCACCTAAACAGTTTACATTCTTCTGTGACACACGTAATCCTGAAAACTTGCCTGTCATCAGTCTTTCTTTGCTTTTGCAACGTCGGATTTCTGTCATGCAACATTTTAGTATTCTTTGGTCATTTTTCTAGCGGTCTTGTTTACTGGCAATGATGACGGAATTCTCGTAGTCTTGAAGTTATTATATAAAAAACCAATAAGTTAAATTTTCCAACATTTTACTTTCTGGCATAGAAAAATAGAGTTCTCAGTGTCTATTAATCAAGATGCAGTTCTAGAGGACTTCAATATTTTATGGTTACCAATTTTTCTTGTTTCCTTATTTATCAGCACAGCCCGGAAGTTAGGCAAAATGCCTGATCTATCTGGGTGGATATATTTAATACTCGGACAAAAATGAATATGCTTCCGTATATTAGGGGTTTTTATTTTGCCATTTTTACCTATTTTAAGGTTTAAAACTTTTTTTTTTTGCCTGTTTCGGACAGCTATGGATGTTTTCTGCTATTATTTACCCATTTTAAAAAGCAAAAAAGGAGTTTCAATATATCAAAATGAAAAAAAATTATAAAGATTAAATATTATATTCACCTCAGAAAAATATCTATTGAGAATGTTGTTATACATTCACTTTTTTCAAGCAGTCAAAAATGTCTCTTCAACTATTTCACTGAAGCTCTTTAAATAGTAGAACCTTCATTACTGAAAAGAACGCATGTTTACCTCAGGCATACGAATACCAGAAAATAGAGAGGATTAGGGAAGTACTGTAGTCTTGAATAATCTTGGCGAATAACCTTGTATCGATCTGCGTGAGACAGTTCTAAGAAATTTGTAAAGAGGAATAACTTCTCAGCTGTATAAATGTAACAAACAATTGCAAGCGAGAAAGATGAGAGCGGTACAGCTGCACAATAAACCATCCTTATAATGCATTCAGTACGAAAGTAAGAGAGATACTAACCTGATTCCCGTATAAATAGATACATAAAATATGAACTTGACCAAAAAACCACAGCATATTTTTTACTCATTCGCCAGGACTATTCAAAAGTACTTTACTTTGTGTTTGTCAACATTTCCATGATGCCCAGAAAGATGCATTTTCAGTTGTAACTGGCACGAATCCTTGCAAAACAACTTGTTTTAAATCATTCCATCACTTCAGTGGAAGTAGAACGTTCTTTTTCCATGATCAAAAATGTTCTCTCTGACTATGACAATTTGTACCTTGAAAAAACATCTTGTTGTTGCTTCTAGCCAAGAAAAAACATTAAGTACTTTTTAACTATACGATAAAGAAAATAAGTATCTTAAATGCCTATTTTCATTGGTTTCTCTTTTAATGAATGGTTATTTTAATTATATTACTGCCTATTTTCGGTATTTTAAGTGCCTTTTTTGGCTGCCCATTTAAAACAAAATAAATGCCTGAACTCCCGGGCTCGGTTTATCAGTATCCACTATATGCTAAACTTGAATTAGAACATGCAAAGAACATTTTCGTAAGGGAATTTGAGTTAATCCAAACTAGAAATATGCATAATTTACCTTTGTTTTGTAAAGTGTTACTTTTATAACCGCCTACACAGAAAGTTATTAATCACTGATAATATATGTTATACCATTACTTACTGTTATAGGTTAAAATATTATAGTTTTATTGCTATTCTGTGAGAATTTTTTAATTTTACTTCCAAGTCAATTTGATTTTGTCGTTAGTACTGCTATGCATCCACTCTAGTGAGCAATAAATATGAACTTATTGTTCTATAATCACTTTTACCCTTTAAGAAAATAGTTTTTTTTCAAATAAAAAGACTGTTAATTGCTTTATTCACTTAGATATTATATGTTGGCTGCTTACTCTTTGAAATCTGAGAACAAGAGTACAAGTATATCATGGCCATTTATAAACCAAATCAATGAATTTGTTTTTCTTAAATATATATCAAAATAAATAGATGTGAATTCAACATATTCACACATAACATCTCTGTTCATTTATACCGGGTATAATAATAAGGTACGGCCAAACTTTCAGGATACATTTACCATACTTAAAAGAGGAAAATATGTTATATGAACATGGGACCGGAAACGCTTTATTTCCATGTTAGAACTGTTTTGTTGATTTAATTATTTACGAACGCTTTTTAACATCTCAGGTCATCAGCGAACCATTCAATTCAGGGCGTGAAACGACCGCAAATTTTGCTGAGAGGCCTCTTCTTTCAGGCTTGAGATTCTTTTTCGTGTCGTAAGTCTACGACACGGCAACCACGGCTTTACTTCCCTTCCGAAGGTAGCAATACTTAGGATGTTTACGCCCGAAAAAATTCATCGATCCTGGCTGGGTATGAACCCGCGAAATTGAGTTTAGTAGGAAAAGTATGGCTACCACTATACCACCAGGAACGACTTGTTAGAACTCGTTTTCTACAACTCTTCATAGTACATTAATCTAGGAAACACACAGGTACAGAACGTACCATTATACCACATAAAACTCTTTCTTGCATTAACCTTGTTAAAACGAGTTCTAACATAGAAATAAAGCCTTTACGGACACATGCCAAATAACTTATTTTCTTCTTCTATGTGTGAGGAATGTGTCCTGAAAGTTTGGTCTCGATCTTTCTTAAAGTTTATTGATAAGCAAGTAGAAAGAAGGGGGAAAATACTGAGAAATATTGAAAGCTAGCTGAAAGTAAGTTCAGTTACTACTGAACTAAATTATTTTGAGGAATTTATACTTTCTTTTAAAATATTATTGAAACATACCTGATTGTTATTTTAATTACAATTAATTATTTCGAGCTAAATGTTTAGGTCAATTCCTTAAATGTGACCAGATTAGCCGACATTTGCATATGGCTGTAAGAGATATGGCATGAAAGAGCCCATTATATCCCGTAAAGGACTAGGCTACGGGCTAGAGGAAAAGGCTTATTTTTTGACTCACGTGGTGAGCTATTCCACATTAGTTAGGAATTCTACTGAAAAACTTTACTGTTTTATATTTTCTTGTCCTTTTTGAGTCTTTGCCACTTCTCACTCCACTCACTTCTATAGCGGGCGATGCTTTCTTGACTAGTGAACTCCGAGATGTTCCTTGAGTGTGTCTGACCATCTTCTCGGTCGCCCTGGAGTTCTTTGTCCTGCGTACGGGTCCCATATGGCGGTTATCTGCGCCCATCTGTCCTGCTGTTGCCTCGCCACGTGCCCGCCCCATTTCCATTTTATCACTGTCCATG
Organism: Metallyticus violacea; assembly: GCA_030762175.1. Classification (NCBI taxonomy): domain Eukaryota; kingdom Metazoa; phylum Arthropoda; class Insecta; order Mantodea; family Metallyticidae; genus Metallyticus; species Metallyticus violacea. Next base: position 54,497,140 of record CM060839.1, read on the forward strand.
ATGCTTTCTGATTCTGTGGTTTCCTGCAGTCTAGTGTTCCAGATCTTGTCTCTCATTGTTATACCTAGAATCTTCCTCTACATTTTCCTTTGACATATTGCTATGCTCTGCCACTGTCTGTCGGTAAAGGGGCCAGGTTTGACACCTATATATTAGCACAGGGAAGACACACGAGTTTCAGTTCTTGTTGCAATATGATGCAATATTAACTTTAGAGACCAGAAGGCTTTGTGCTACTGCCCTCTTAATCTCTTTGTCCATTTGATGGTCAAATGAGACCTCCTGGACTAGAATATGTATGCATGCATCTACTGAATATCTTCACCATATATTTCTATTGCCCTTTTTGGCGCTTTGGTCGTTATTTTAGTTTTGGAGCGTTCATCGTGAGGTCGATGGGATTGCCATATTCGTTTAATTCTAGAAGAATCTGTTGTAGGTAGCACCACATCATCCGCGAATCTTAGGTTGGTTAATGTGGTTCCATTAACGTTGAAGCCATATTTGCTGCTTCATTGTAGTTGTTCTGAAGATTTCTTCCAGATTGCAGGTGAAGAGTTTAAGGGAAATTGGGTCGCCTTGTCTGATTTTCCTATTTAAACTGAAAGCATGTCTTACTCTTTCACACAGTGGGTCCTGGTGGTGTAGTGGTAACCATACTTGCCTTCTAAATCCAAAGTCGTGGGTTCGAACCCGGCCAAGATCGGTGGATTTTTTTCGGGCGTAAAAATCGTAAATATGGCTTCCTTCGAAAGAGAAGTAAAGCCGTGGGTCCCGTGTCGTACATTTACGGCACGATAAAGAATCTCAAGCCTGAAAGAAGAGGCCTCTGAGCAAAATTTGTCGGCCGTTTCACGCCCTGAATAGAATTGGACGCTGATAACCTGAGATGTTAAAGAGCGTCCTTAAATAAACAAATCAAAAAACCACTCTTTCACACAAAGAAATTGTTGTTTTTATTAAATCTTTGTATAAGGGGCCTAAATTTTTCAGCCAATGACCAGTGAGAATCGAATTACATTGATAATATACAGCATGGCCCTCATAAACTATTTTGTGTGATGACAACTTTTTTCTTCCACAATCATTTGTTTTATTCCTATCACCTCTGTTCTAATTTGATTATAAAGAAAAAGAAACGAAACCCATTCAGTTTGCTGTTTATTATTAGAAATATTTTGTTTTTCGCTACTTTATTAATACCATTTCAAATATTCGATTTTTCTTAAATTTGTTATAATAATTTAAAATGTTTATGATTTTATAATAAAATAAAGGCCATGATCGTTCTGAAAATATCTTGTCGAATGCAACTTATGCTGGATAGGTGATATTTAAGTAATTTAATTTTGCTTTTAACCTAATATGTTTGTTTTATAGGTGTCAAAATAATTATAATTTAGACTCGATTTAATTATTGCAATACCATTGGTAGTGTTGCATTATAGAATAAAGTAAATAGTAATTTTAGAAAAAGATGCAATAAATCGTGCTTTAGAAGGTAAATGGGTTTTTTTTTTATATTAGAGGAAATAATAACGAATATAAGTAGGTACCTATAAAATAAAACGAACGTTGTTTAATGCCTTTGGCAATGAGCAGAATTGAGGCATTTCTATGTCTACTGCTTATGAGCTTTCAAGAGTTCACATCATATTCCTATCGTAGAATTTTAGTACTTAAAGAAACTCTGAGAAACAGCGAATCATTCATTGTTGCAGCTGCAGCAAAATGTTAATTGTGGTCGTGTGTTCGCATTTTCGTGCGATGATTTGGATGATTATAAGTTCGGCCGAGAAAACAAAAATACTTGGAAAAATTTCAGAGAGCTTTTCCAGATTCTGTTCCTTTACGTATAAATCTGTAACAGGTACACAGAGTTTAAACATTGAAAGTGAGGGGCATACGGGGTGTCTCAAGAAAAAAGTACGTCGCTTGTGTAGAAGCCATAGTGAAGAACGATCCGTCAGTGACTGAAGAACAAAATAAAGTAGTTTAAACATTCATTCCCGGAAGTATCAGAAATCCTGCACAAATATGTTTGTGTGAGGAAGCTTTGTTGTCGTTAGGCACAGAAGAACAAATGTAAGAAGAGTGGAATGGTTTGTAGTTTCTACAAGACAGCTCCCAATGTGTCCATGATATCTTCACAGTGACGAAAGCTGGATTTAGTAATACGATGGGAATAAAAGAGGCAGTCAGCATTTTGAGTTTTACTAAATAAATTTCCTTCTGTGAAGTTTAAGTGAAGTGTAGGCAGGAAGATGACTACCAATTTCTCCTTTGCAAGCATTCCACTCTAGGAACCAAAAACGGTTGTGCCAAATGGTATGCCACAGGGTCTTCAGAAAGAAAAGCGAATGAAATGTGAATTGCGAGAATTTTTGCTTCACCACGACAATGCCTCTAGGCACACCACTTTGAAAACAATGGGATTTCTGTAAGAATCGGAAAAGAGACACTGGCGAACCGTAGGTTTCAGATCTAATTTATAGTGAATGTTTTCTATTTCCAGCTTTTAACGAAAGAAAATATTGCGTCCTATGAAGAGGATGTTGCTTCTCTAAAGAAACATAGCTTTATTGCTTCCATGATTGGTTCAGAAGGAATCAAAATTGTATATCGAGAATGGAACAGACTACTTCGAGAATATATAGGCAATCTGGAAAAGCCTTTTTCTACGGCCTGGAACGCCCGCTTCTACACATACTTATTTCTCTTGAGCTCCCTCCTGAAACACAACACTGTCACATTTACAGTAGCGGGGAACACATCAATCTTTCGACTCTGTATTTTCATGATCTACATTGCAGATTTCCTCACAGACACAGAACGTCAATATAGTTTAATATGCTGATGACGCCCTACTCTTCAGAACAGATAAACGCATTGTCATAGTTCTAAATCCCATTCAATGACTCCTCCACCTTGTAGTGTTGGTGTTGACAAATGTCAATAAACCAGGCAAAAGCCATGCTGACTTCCTCTGTAAGAGAGAATCCCTGCTACAAGCCTCTCACTCACATACAACCAACAAAGGATAGAATGGGAAAATTCCCTGCCCTATTTGACGTAAAAGTAGACAAAGGTCTAACTTTTCGTATGCATATTAAGGGAGTTACTCATTGGGCTAAGGTATATAGCCCAACTGTTCCCAATGTTTCGATTCCAGTTCGATGACAGTCCACTTAAAGCTACACCTTTTTCGCGCACTGGTGGTCCCTCTCATGCTTTATGCTTACGATATTTGGGATATGGCCGCAGACAGCTGCATAAATCAACACCTTTTGTTGATTTATTTTATTTATGGACACTCATGAACATCTCAGATCATCAGCGTCCTATTCAACTTCTGGCGTGAAACGATTGATAAATTTTTGCTCAAAGGCCTCTTCTTTCAGGCTTGAAGTGCTTTTACGTGTCGTAAATCTACGACATGGTACTCACGGCTTTACTTCCCTTCTGAAGGAAACCACACTTAGGATTTTATGCCAGAAAAATCCATCGAACCTGACCGGGTTTGAACCCGGGATCTTGGGTTAGGAAAAAAGGAATGGTTACCACTATTCCACCAGGACCAAAGCCGCACTACTTCCATATATGGACGATGAAATCAGGCCCTGGGCAATCAAATTATACGATCATTTAGAATACCATAGAAGTGATCTAATTCGTTCGTTCTGGACTTATGGAGCCCCTAAAAGACCTAAACCCAGTTATAAGGTCAGGCCTGCTGGTACCTTGGATAACAATAGCAAAGCACTTCAAGTGCAAACAAAAATATCAGCTTCTGCATGACTGATTCCTCAAATCAAAAGGCTTCCATTTAGGGACCCTGTGGTGTAGTCAAGAATTGATAAACTCAGGAGTATTTGTGGAAATCTGGGGAACAGCCCATCTATAGCTTAGGCGAGGAGTAGAAATAGCCACTATCTTCTACCATCTACAACCTTCATCACTTCTCTGTGATTAAACACTAGCGACATTTTAAACGTTTGCCACTAATCAGCTTGCCCAACTGACTTACATTTCTGGCCTTCCACACAGTGGAATCGCTAAAGTTGGATAGCTACCCTCGTATGGGAGAATCCCTGGCCTCGGATGTGTACTGTATTATTCATATTGTAATGTAAGCTTGGTTATAACACTATTCAATTTCTTTCTTAAGCTCGTTTGTGACTTTAAGAAATGAAATAAGAAGAGATCATTATAAAAGTTGGTGTTTGCAGTACTATCAGTTATAAAATGAGAGCTAAAACTCGACTTGCTGCGCCCCTACAACGGCCAGGATTGTTTACATTCTTTTCCAACTCTCTACATGTACAATCTACTGGTTTAAAACCTCAAATTAAATAGGATCTATGCACGAGAGGAATAAATTGCGGGAATGTCCACCACAAGGCAAAGGCGTGACTGAACGCCGGAATGGGCGATTGTGACAGTATCACGGCTCTGATATCCCGGGCGAAGGCATGCGGTTTTTGCACAATACAGGATTACATTCCTCCGACGTGAGAGTTTTAAAATGCAGATAAAATTCCTGGAGAGCAAATGTTTGTCCCGGATGGAGATTAATGAATATTTAACTCCTAAGGGTTGGACAGTAGGATAACCAATTTGAATTTAGTTGTTTGTCATGATTTCCCAGCATAAACAAAAATAAACTGATGTGATACATTTGTGATTTAAAGTAACTGGGCTACTGACGCTAACAGAACGCTAGCAAAGAAGTAAAATACTTCTAAAGTGAATCTAATAATGGAGTTTAATAATGACAATAACGTATTCAAAGAACTGCTTCAACATTCTCAATTTTTCTTTCGCGGGACCGCTCCAAGTGCAGTGGCCGCTGTTCTCGTCTTGTTTGTTGTGTGACAGTGCATTAAATATTTACTAGGTGGCGTTTACAGTGTATTAAGAACGTTAATATGGCTAAATTCAGGTATTCTATTCCCCAAAATTTACGATAGGTACGTGCATACAGAATAGGCCTGTGATGTGCGGAGATTGTTTCAAGAGGTATGCTTAAAATCCAAGCTTAATTCACAAATAAGTAAATAAATGTCGTAAAACTAGAAGTATTGTTAATAAAAAGCGTACAGTACGCACACAGGACATGCTCTGAAAAATCCCCTAAAAATCTTTTGGACGTCTTTTTTAGTAAACGGAATTTTCCTATTCTTCTGTTTGAACGGCTGCAAAGCTACTGAAATTAAAACCTTATAAAATTACTTACTGTAGTGTCAGAACATAAACCGGGTGACCCTGCATCCGGAAGTACATTTTGTGAATGGATTTTGAATAGTGTGCATGACTGAGTAATAGACCCAATCTAGTTTTCTTTACGGATGAATCTTGGTTCCACCTAAGTGCATATATATATTCACAAAACAACCGATGCTGCAGTTCAAAAAAACCTAACCTGCTTCACGAGGAACCCCTGCATAATCGAAATATAAGAGAATGGTTTGGCATGAGAGCGAGAGAATAATAGACCTATTTTTAATGAAGAAATAAATAATAATGATAGGTATGTGCAGAATATTTTGCAACCCTTCCGTGAATTAACTATAAGCGAACGCAGGTTAGCGATTTTCTGTAACGGCACTTAAGTATAGCCGTATTTCCTTGCATGCAATTCATGAAATATTGAAAAATAAAGTCATCACTAACCCTTCGGTTCCCCGATTTAACGCCCTGCGAATTTTATCATTAGATGACATTAAAGTAAAAAGTGTAGAAGAATAATTCGCACATTTTCGATGAATTGAAAAAATTACATTCGTGAAAAAATAGCTTCGATATCTCAGATGGAACTGAAGAGGGTAATATGTGCTGATGTCATGAAGGGAGGCAGTTACAGCATCTTCTTGCTTAAATGGTGATAAATGTACCTTTTAAGTATTACGCGACAGTTATAGCTGCCGTCCACAGCGTACCAGCATGAATCGACCGACAGTAAAGCGTGGAGCGATCTGGCGAACGAAAACACACCCGTTATAGCTTAGAAGCAATCAGAACATGTTGAAATAGCATTCGTCACAAACTAATGGGTGGCTTGAAAGAATTGTATTTTATGTTCGTATATCCACATTCGTTTATACTACAACTAATTGTTTCAAATAATGTATTTAGTAAAGCTTCCCAAAACATGAGTATATCATAAAACTCCTAATATTCAGTATGGTACAGTATTTGTTTTGTAAAAGATGATTGACGCCAAAAGAATTTCATATTAAATTTATAAAATGTTATGGGGACTCTATTCCTCTACTTACAAGGATTAAAATGGGTTACTGAATTTCAATATGCCTATGCCGATCTTGGAGATGACCCATTAAGTACGTCCAGAAAGTACAACAATAGCAGAAGTCGTTGAGCAGGTATATTATATACTATTAGATCGAGTTAAAATGAAATTGCTGAGGCTACATAAAGTTCTAAGAAATGTGAATGTTGTTTTTACTTGAAGAATTGCATATGAAAAAGCTCACGTAAGCTGGGTGCTTGATATCAGCAGATCAAACACCCATCCTTCTAAAAATATCGAAGCAGCGTTTGGAACAGTTTAATAGAAACAGAACTCATTTTGGAGGTCGATTTATGACGATGGATGAGATTTGAATTCATCGTCATCAAAACAGCAGTCAAATCAGTGAACAAAAGCCAATTATTCAGCAACAAAGAAAACAGAGTCTATTCCATCTGCAGGAAAAGTTCTGGCAGTAGTTTTTTGTAACACTAAAGAAAATTTACTATTTAACCATAAATGTGCAAAATCATGACCGGATAACACTATTCCAATATTTAAACCAACAATTTGTGAAAACAGTTCTTAGTTTACTTAAGAATTTTTTTATAAAAACATCTTCCCCAAAAAGTATTTCAGTGTTGGGAAAATTGAGAGAATGGAAGAATGACTTATTTCAGCATCCGTTTTACTCCCCAGATATGATTCCTCTTGACTGCCGCCTGTTCCCACAGTTCAAACTCTTCCTCATCAGACAGCGTTTTTCATCATATCAACAGACTGCAGACTTTCCAGAAAACTATTTCAGAGACAAGAAAATACCTTGGAAACATTGCTGGAATAAAGAAAGATTATGCTGAAAATTAAAACCATGTTCAAGTTAAAAAACTCATTCCTTCAATGTTAGGCAGTGGAAGAGTCGTCCTATTTAGTCTCACTTAGTTCCCATATCTGTGCTTAGGTACAAATTTGAAATTAGGTGCAAAATTTTAGGTTAAGTCAATAAATTTAATAAATAAATGAACTAATATAAAAATATTCTTTTGTGATAGAGAGTCCAACACAGCTATTCTCCCTCATTTTTCTTTATTTACCTAACTTTGGGCACCACTTTCCTTGCTCTGTATATCTTACATAGCATTTAAGTTTCACCCAAATATTTTCATAGAATTTCAAAAAGTGTACAAATATTCCAAATACTTTTTATTACTTTTAGTTCAACAGAATATAATTATAAAAATCTATAATTGTACATTTCTAACTTTTTAAATTTCATGCTGTTTCAAAAATCAATAACTTCAAAATTATACAAAGAAATTTGTGATATTGATACTGTTTTGAATTTGCATGAAAACTACAACTTGTGGAACATTATAAATGAATTTCAATGCAATATAAATTGCTAAAATATCAACATTTAAGATTAAAGTCGTGTTTTTTGTAGTTTCATTCCGTAGTATTGATAAAAAAATGCGTTGAATCATCACATCATTTCTTTGTTTTGTTCAGCAACACTCAGTTCCTTCCCTACTAGTAGAAGCTGAATGTTATGAACAGATTTTCAAGATGCAAATGACATAGATGTCTCTTCTCTCAGTTTAAATGTGGAAGTAGTACCAATTATTGCTATACAAACAGCTACCTTGAATCTAGTCTTCGACGCGAAGACCTTTTTAAGATACTTTTGCCATATAACACAATGCAAGCTTTCATTAGCTTTTGGATTTTACCAAATTAGAATATCATTATTGGATTGGATTGTATTGTTAAGGACAGAGAAGGGTATTTGGATATTTCCTGAACTACTGACCATTTGGTCTATACCCCAAGAAGTCATCTCCGGGAGGAAGGGATGAGGCGAGGGAGAATTCACAGGAGGAGACGCATGGATTTGCTGTGCGGGCATAATAAAGGGTAATCGAGAAGTCGCTTCGCAGCCATTGTGTAGCCGAGATTTCATTAGGGAAGCGAATTCGACTGGCAGCATTGACCGAAGGCCGAAGTATAGTTATTGTGTTCATTTAAACACCGAGGTAAGCACGCACTCCAAAGTTCAAACCTTAGCAAAGATGGGCAAATTCCTGCCAAAAATCCGTTTCGAAGGAAGGAATTTCAGAAATGTAGGAGCACCAATTTTTTCCTGTGCGGTGCACATCATCCGAGTGCGGAGGAGCCTGTCGATAACAGGTTATAACTTGGATTCGCTCGGCATGCACACCCTTGTCTAAGCGACCAAGGAAAGCCTAGCCAGGATGATCTATCCAATGGGATTTGAACCCGGGAACTCCCCAACACTAATCCCAAACGTTACCATCTGAATCACGTCACTCTGTGTTATTGTTTGTTTAAAAGTATCATCAACGTAAATCTTTCTTATTTTAGCATGAACTTTACTTAGAACCTCAATATTGAAATCTGAATTGGTTTCTCTGGTTTTAGTTATTTGCTTACTGTAAGCAATAAAGCGAAGCATTACATTTCCATAGCAAGGTGAACTTTTTACATATCTGCATGTCCTCTATTTTTATTTAAATACGAATTTACTATCGTGAAATTAACTTGGAATAACACCCACTACTCTCATTATTGCAAACACGAAGGCTGAATGAAACTGAGGTAAGAATTCCAATGACATCATCCAGTACATATGCCGCTTTTGCACACTAACGGGACCCTCCGGAAAGGTTGGGTTTTTTTGGTGGGAACTAAGAAAAGTATTCGACTTTTTCTTTATCAGCTTAATCCCCTTTATTCACTAATAAGTACCTGTAGTGCATTTTCCTTGCAGTGTAAATGGTGTAATGCACAACAAAAATTATACACCTATCGGTTCGTGCAAAATCAGTGAGCAATACTGGCCTAATCTAACGCACAAAAATTGTGCTATCAATCAGTGAGAAAATCAGTGAGAGATGCTGGTATTGCTAGCGTGGTTGTCGCAATGTACATTTATGATGTAAAGCGTGTATACCTAGCAAACAATCATGGTAAAGGAAATGAGAAGAACCTAAGGCCTGGATGAACTAATCGGAATAATTACCGAAATTGAAATAAGATAATTTCTGCAATTCTGGCAAATTACTAATATGATAAAGGCAAAGCCTGAGCTGTCCGTAATTTCTGTTTACAAAGTCAAAGTACGTTTGGCACATTGCACACACAGCTTGCCTTTGAAAAACTATCCCCACACATAAACGTGGACTAAAGTAAGTTATTAAAATCATTGCGATGCATACACGAGTCTATAGTAGATTCAAATGAAGCAACATTTAGTTTCGTCTACCTTGCACGATGAAGTTCATCCGAACAAACTCACTCTGAGCTATAATTTACACTTAATTTTCAAACTTTGTTTCCTGCATTTGTTTACAATCCCACAGACTTAATGCTATATTTAGAGAGCATATATTATATATTATATATAATATATGTAATAAGACAAATATATATTATATATTTGTCTTATTACGTTTATCATCTAATCTATTCAAGTTCTATACTAATGAATTACGCTGCTAATAATTATATTACATTTACCTAATAAACAGGAGACCAACCATAACCTTTACTAACCTAGATTACATTATTATTTATTTTCCATGTATTCTCTATCATGCAAACAGCCAGGCATCATTTACTTACATATAATAAAGTACACCAAGGAGATGCAACTCTTGCTGGCTAATGGAAATCTTGTAAACATAACTCAGCAGGTCACAAATATATCGACACAAAGCAAAACATCTGTTTATCTCCAATACATTTGAAAGCGCTCGTTTGTTTTCAAGTATTGCCACTACAGCTTTCCAGACAAGGAAATCCCCTATTCCTATCCTACCTGCTAATGTAAAATCGTACACATTTAGTAAAATTGAATCACCTGCCGTGAAGCAGACAAGTGAGCACGGCGATGTCACATGAAAACGGATTATAAAGCTGCCGACTTTAGGCATTTTGGGGCATATAGTTCAAATTTCCATTTGTTTAATATTTTGTCTAAATTAAAAAAATCTTTGTTTATTCATTTTATTATAACGCTTTAAATATTGCAAAATCAATGGTAACAATTCTATGTCTTGTTGTAGGTTTCGGTTTTAATAACTCGTCATTGAACTAGCTTTTAGAGAAAATGCGGCTTTATATTTAATGCACTGAAACGATTTAATGTACTGTACTTTAATGTTGTTTATTTATTTTTCAAGTTGTAAAGCGTTAAAGATATCTCCCTAGACCCATTTAATTTCTGCAGCTCTTCTCCAGCTTTCTCTGTCACTCCAGTCTCAATTTTCCAGTCCTTTTCCCCCAGTTGCTGCTTACAGTTCCATTCACCCATGTTAATTTGGTTCGTTCCCTATTTATTATACCCAATGGAAGCCATTCGATATATTTTCTTTGGAAATCTATCCTCTGCCATCCTATTAACATGTCCATAGGATGTTCGTTATTCTCTATCTGCTACAAATTCTTGAGAACCTTGAGAAAATAAATTTGCATTGAAAGTCATTTTTATTTTACTCTTAATTTTAACTCCCATTATTCTGTTTCATAAGTATTTTTTATTATTAAAACAGCTGTTTTAGTTTAGAACTTATACACCAATCCCATCTAACGTCATTTGATTTTTGTACTTACTACTGCCATTGACTTATACATCCTCTCATTGATTTAACCAAAACGTTCTGCTTTCTTCTTCTTTTTCTTCTTCCCCTTCGTCCTTCTCCTCCTCCTCCTCCTCTTCTTCTTCTTTTTCTTCTTCTTCTTCTTCTTCTTCTGCTTCTGCTTCTGCTTCCCATTTCTGTCTTCCAAAAACGGAATGTTGCTATTCATCTTCTACTTCTTGTATTTTGTTTTATCCATATTTATTTCGAAATCCTCATTCATCATATTCATATTTCAATTTTCTTTGTTGTGGAATATCGCCGTAATCTTTTACATCGATAATTCGGAGTTAGCAAATAGTATTGAGCAGCTTATATATTCTTCTCATAGTTGAACAGATATTTCGTTTTCCGTTTTTATGTTGGTAATGGGGAAAAAAAACTGTTTCCCTGAAAATTTCATTCTCACGGTTTCTGAATAGATAGGTATTCCCAAGTATAACATTTTATACAATTGTTAATAATCCATTCGCGAATTTCAAATATATATATATATATATATATATATATATATATTACTTTTATTCATGTTCTATTCATGAATTAGTCCCATTCACAAGTATAACATTTTATACAATTGTTAATACTCCATTTGCGAATTTCAAATATATATTACTTTTATTCATATTCTATTCATGAATTAGTCCCAAACCCGTATTTGGCTGTTCCCTATTGGTATCACTGACAATCGACATCGTCTGTTGCTAGATGGCTTGAAAAGGTTAAGCATTCATAATACAAATGTACAATTATTACAACATTGTAAGCAAGTTAACGAGAATTATATTTCAATTCTAATTTTATTCGTGAAATAGTCCTAATATATATATTAGGACTATGAGGGTATGAGGGTATGAGCTTTCCAGACCCTCTTGTGATGTTACTTGTAATATTTCTCCTCTGGTTATTAAAATTGCAATACATTCATTATACCTGTTCATTATAGTCATGCGAAAATTATCTCTTGTCTTATCGTTCGGTTTTTGATGGAGCAATAGAATCCTTTACGTCTGTGGGTTGGTCCTAGCTCAATCTACTGATCTCATATTGGTTTCGCTGTGGAAGCATTTCGTCCAACAAGAGCACCAATTATCGAAATTACACCCGTCGCTCTTGGTGTGCTACACTTTTCCCGAAATTCTGGTAGTGTCGTATTTTCGGGTCATACTCGTCTTTTGAGAAAAGTGGAGTCAGTTTAACGCGTCTCTTTGGGGCGTTGCAATTATAATGGCCATAAGCGTATATTAATATTTAATATTTTATAATACCGATAATTTTATTAACGATACATTATCATATGCTTTCGGTAAACCGCCACGGGTGGCCCAGGTCCTTAAGACGCGGACTTGTGAGCGGGAGGTCTGAGGTTCGATTCCCACCAGGACCGTTCACCCTGACTGGGTTTTTTTCCAAGTTTTCCTCAGTCCTCATAGCTGGCAAATGCCGAGAGATACCTTAAAACAAGTAAAACAAGAGCCCAAATATCAATTCAGGATGCGCTTACTCCTATTTGCACAAGATAGTTATTTCTGGCCTGCGTCTGCTGAGCGCATCGTGTTCTGGGCCAAGGTCATGCCAGTCACTTGTTATAATAATAGACAGTTTCTGCGCTGATGACTACAGATGACTGTTGGCAGTTTTCTGTTACGAGAGCAAGCATTATTTCCATTGTGTTCCAGTGTTATTAACTACAATGTGTTAGTGAAGTAAATTTTACTGTAGTGCAGTGTATTGAAATATTGCCATTGGGACAAAGAAATGTATACACTATATATGAATAACCACCATGCTGTAGAGGAATTTAAATATTTGACTGCAGTCGGCCACCTCTTCGAATACAACTGTTACGACTGCGTTGAGCTACGAACGCTGACCTAAAATAACTCCATGGATTCACAGCCTCCGGATGGTAGTAATGGTACACTTTTTGTAGTGTTGAATTTTTATATGATGGTGACTGAAATAATGATGGAAATAAAGATGTGTGTGTTGTAGGAGAATTGAAGCAAGAGAATTCAAATATTATGCATTTTGTCATATATTAAGTGTACCTTCCTTTCAGCAAAATGAATAAGTCCCATTCTTTAATATTCACCTCAAAATGGCCTATCGAAAGAGCAAAAGTTTATTGACGTTCGAGTGACGTAAGTTACAACAGTGTTACTGAAACGATTTTGGGCTGCGTATTTTGCAGGAAGTTCATGGGACATAAAGGAATAAAATTTATTTTCTCCGCAAGGTAACGCACGAGTAAGGAACCGTAAAAGCGGCAGCTATTCTGCCGTGCCAAGGCAAGCTGAAGTGCACTCTTGAGATTCTATGGCACACAACAGCTCTTTTTTGCTCTCTTCATATCAACTCTTTCTTGAAGGAACCGATATGTAGATTTCCCATATGTGAGCTTTCTATGGACTAAAAAGTAAAACATTACTAGCCGTGATGAAGCTTTTGAAATCATGAAACATTTAACTTAAATCTTCCAAATATATATATATCTATATTTTAATTTGTTAAGATTTTGCGAAAACTAAATATAAAACAAATTACGTACAGATTTTTCTTGGTAATCTTAAAAATGCATTTGAAGGAAAATGCATTTGGTTCTCTATTTGGTTTTGGTAGATATCCTTTATTGCATTGAACCAACATTGGTTTCTCTCTATTCTTTTTCTTTATTTTCAAATGACATTTCTGACCTCAGTGTTCATGATTTGGACGGACAAATAAGTTTGAATTTTTAAGCAAGCTGCAAGAGAGTATCTTGCGTAAGGTACACAAGCTAAAAAGTAGAGGTAGTACTATACTGACTGCGCCAAAAAAACATGCTCCACAACGTTCGTCGGTTCATTTCGAATGGAAGGTTCATTAGTCAGTGGCGTACTGGTCCTTAGAAATTTAATGCAATAATTTGAAATCTGAACAGACAGCATTTAGCTTCCTTATCAATTATCTATAAATTATTGTTGTATAGTTCAATTAACATCTTCCTAGTAACTATATAACTGATAAAAATTAAATTATTCTCAAAAGCACAATTCTTTATGATTTTGCACACTGTTCATCTAATTGATACAGGTCTAATCCCAGAGCACCATTATGAAGCTTCAATACCTACAAAGTATACAAAATCATTTGTATAAAAATGTCAAAGTCTAGGAATCACTGGACAATATCATCTGGAAAATAGGATTGGTATTTTTTTAAGAAATAAACATCCATTTTGGATTTAAATTGCATTTTTATTTTCACTAAACTCACCAATGCTTACAGCATCGTTTATCACTGAATTGGGGCATACAAAATAAAAAAGTATGATATGACATCGGGTTTTTCATTGGATATGGTATTATTAAAAATGATATGCTATAAATATGATTCTTCAATTAGGTGAAACACTCCAGCTATCGCTAAAAAACTATACATATTTTCTTAGTTAATTCCTCTCCGTTTACGCTCAGAGGAAACCATACAGAAATAGCAAGACTTTCTTGTTTTTAAATATCTAAAACAATCTTTATTGATATCTTATATGTAATAATAACTAATGTGAATATATTCTCCCAAAAAAATCTATGTTTAAAAATATACGCCATACACATTAAACATTGTTACCACTAGCTTATTGTAACGATTCTTTAAATTTAATTATATTTTAGACAATCAAACAGTTCCTTCAAAGTGCGCAATGAACTTTGGCAGAGGCATCTTAGATAATGTGATTATAGTGGCATATTCAAACTATAGAGATTGTAAACTGGTAACGTACTACAGATTAATAGAGCTGTTTGCCAAAGTTCAAAACACATCGATTTCGTAATTCTTGCTTGCAGCAGTCATAGCTTTACAAACTTTTCAAGCCCTCTAAATAACCAGAAATAAACTTCATTTCGCAAGTTAAGCCAAAGCCCTTAATCAAGACAACTCTAATAAATACCGTCACAAAGTTATTTATCGAAGCAAGACTTAATGACAAAATGTTTTCATAAAGAAAAGAGAGAAAATTAAGAAAGTTTACTATCGGAATGAAAAGGGTATTATAATATTTTAAAACTGGGTGTTAACCAAAGTTGGAATGTGATTTACTACAGCAATAGTGCTTATTTATTATTTTGATTGATGAATAAAAAAGAATGTGCTAAAACTGTTAGAACCTCTAAATTTTATACCTTCCGTCCTGTAATATTTACCTTAATGATTGCATTTTCAAATTGAAGAAGTTAATAAAACATTTTTATTAAAACTCGTGTTATAAATATGATTTCACATGAAATACTCAAGAGCACCCTACATGGATTGAAAATATAAAATTAATTATTAAACACTTTGTAATATGATATTCTCTTAGTTCATTTCAAAATCTACTTAATTGTATTTTTACTTTTATTATGAACTTTTATATGCTTAGAATCTTAAAACTTTAAATGAAAGTCATTTAATTCTATAACATATACAAATTTTATTTCAATATTGAAACTTTTGCTAATTGCTCAAATTCTAATAAATATTGTATTATAATTTAGTGTAAGACAGCTACACAAACTATACAAAGCGCTCGCCCATAATTGCTCTTGAGTTCATTATGGTAAATATTATGCTTATGGCTGAAGCTAGAATTTTTTACAAACAAAAAACGTAATTGATGTTTACCGAAAATAAAAATATTTTATGTGTTACAAATGAATGCTTGTGGAGGATCTATGGGTACTGTATGTTATGCTATGGTTAGTTAATAATAAGTAGCTCTATATACAAAATGAACAGTAAATGCTGTTGTCAACTAATGTATAGTAAACTTATTATTAGATTATAAATTCACACTTATCATTAATTAATCATTATAAAAACTCAGGTTAAATTTTCTTAAAATGAATATAAAAATCTAAGGAAAACAAAACGTTTTTCTGCATTTACAAATATTTCGAAACATTTTGGACTAACAATACTGTCCTCAGTTTCATCTCATCAGTCTACACAATAGTCACAACATAATTCCTCTGTGTTTAAATGTAACTATGAAGTTTTTAGAAACTTAAAAAAACAAAGATATTAAAAATAGATGAGATATAATAAATCTGATCCCTGTACTCAGTATCCAGTTAAACCTTGGTGTCTATGTAATGACATTTTATTTAAATTAAACATATGAAGCTGAAAACTGGCTTAATCTTGGAAGATATATCAGGAAATGCTAGGTTTGTTTCAATCAGTGAAAAAGAAAAGAAAAATAAGAACAGGAATAAGCATTAAAATTTTCAAACTTCTTGCTAAATGACATTGTGTTTAGGCGCTCAATTAAACGTCTCATGCAAAAATAAAAATGTCAGGAAATCAGTGAGGTAAAAGTAAAATAATTCAAATCAACTATAAACGCCTCCTGCATGATATTTCCCAAATGTGATCATCCAAAAGCTAATAAATTAATATCTGTTGCTGAATTTATTTAAGTTTCAGCTAAGATATATAATTTTCAGATGCAATCATTGTCTTCAATACAATGCTTTTTTAAGAGATCATTGGAAATCCTGCAGAAGAAGTTTATAATGAGGGTTCAGATTACCTTGAAAACACTTTGTGTCATCATTCAAGTCATTTTATGCTGTTATCATTTATAACTACATTCGGCTAGCTTTTACTGCTTGATTACGAGTTAATTGGAAGTTTTCTTATACTGTACCCACAGTGTGCTCAGATTTAATCTCCCAGAGATAATAGATATTGAGAATTTTGAATAAAACATGAATATCATTCTGCCCAGTGTACGACAAAAAAGGAAAGTCGTGAATTTTTGAGGAGACAATCATCAAACCTTCATGATTTCGGAACATGGTGCACATTTTGTAAAAAGTATTACTGGAAACCAAAGGAACATTGGAAGTTTCTGAATTATGAAAAATAATATGTTTTGACCACATTTGTGCACCGTCGCCAGTTTCCGAGCATACAGCTATGGAGCACTTAAAGAAAGAAACCAATCAAGTCAAATAACCTCCCTTGTAAATCAATTAGGATTATGCAAAATTAAGATCCTTCGAAAAACATTAGTACTTTTTTTTTTCATTTCTAATACCTTACTGTTTATATAGTCGTGTTACAGTCAGACTTGTTCAAATTTCTTGAAATGAGACAGCACTAAGTCAGTCATGTTGTGCGAAAACCTGTTCAAGAAACACTTTTTTTTTTTGTATATTCAGGAGAAGGACACTGGGGAAAGATTCCTTCGTCGTCTGAAATGACTTATTATCTCGCCGTGTAGGTTACTTCTCAGACGAAGATGTAGTCAGGTCCCTTCTTGCAGGTTGGGCAAGAAGCGTGCTGGTCTTCCTCATGTTCAGGCTCCAAGCGGATCCATTTGCCGTGACAATGTGGAGCCGAGAGAGCTGTCCAGCGGGTGGCTCTGTCCTCGACCCCGTGCCCGGCACAACGGTACCCCAGGTTCTTGCGCATTGCCTGTGACTCGCACCTCACGCATACCCGCTCACCTATAACACATACGTCATCTTTCGTTAGTTCCACCTCAATTAATATTACAGTAATGCAAGAGATAATATTGAAATCAAGAGTGGTTCTTACTTAAAATCTTTACATCAACAATCTTTGAGTGAGAAGAGTTTCCTAATATGCATGAGGTGAAAAATCAAAGGTGTGTAAATTAGTAACTGAACATCCAACAAATTACATCATGCGACAAATATAATACTGGATTTGAACAAATAGGAAGCTCAAGAATTCTGAGTAGTCTGTTATACATGAATATGAATCTAAACAATATGAGAATACAACAGCGTGCCATTTAACCATTAATACTCAAGTGGACCACATACTAGAGAAAAAAACAATTACAAAGTCCTATAAAGCAGTAGCTTCTGAGGCTGCCTTGACTATTGCAAGCATTCCTCCAATCCTTTTAACCGGGAAAATTATCGCTGAACTGAACATCAAAGGAGGCAGGGGTAAAACAAGCTTTGATGTTCACCAGCAAGTCATCCCGTAGTCTTTGAGGATTAAAGAAAAACTTTATCGTTTCATGACACTATCATGAAATGTTCATGTTCTCAAACTAATTGGTTTTGAAACTACATTTTAAACAGACAAATATGCAGCGAAACGTTGTAAAGTAGACTCAAACTTTAATGACATACGAAGATTAGCTAATCCCTGCGCCTAGCGCTGTTGCCAAACTAAGTGGGTGTGTGCGGGGAGGACTCTTGATGTAAACTTGTGACTATGCATTTTGTTTTAATTTGTACTCATATCTACTCACTTTCCCTACTTTTAACTATGCAGCATTTCGCATTTACACATACAGAAACCATTTGTACTAATTTCTTGTGACACAAGCGAACAAGACACACATGCTGATACACTTTTATTTAAACTCTATCGCTATGGAGCACTGCCTGACTTGTTTGAACACGTATCTTGAAAATATATCATATCGCCCTCTTTGCTTAGCTTGTATTAAGTTTACTCTTGAGTAGAGAGATCAAGTGTGAATAAGTGACAAACATGCGTCACTAACTATGCATCGCGCAAACCAGAGACTTGTACAAACATGTTCATATATTAAGATATGCCGCAATTGTATTTTAAATTTTTTTTCCATAGTAAATTATTACAGGTAAGAAAAACACAGCGGAATTACACAAACTTAGACGCTGATTGAAGCATGCTCCGCCTTCATATGCCTTTAAGTTTTGCTCTACTTTAGCGCATATTTTATAGTGATTTAAGGATTATTTTAAATGGAAATGAGGGAATAAATACATTAATAAAAGGCGTACTCTTTTATCATCCTCTTCTTCAAAAATAAGGCCATTTGATAATGTGCTACTGACCTTAGAAACTACAGCCTGTGTTTTCTTCCTACCTGCTCTACTCAGTTTTCATTATTGCACCAACAGCTTATCATAGGCACCTGCTGTACAGACTTTCATTTGATGCTTTTTAACATTTTTAGCTAAAGTTCTCTTATGATCTTATTTATTTGCCAAAAAATACTCTTTAATATATGTTCAACCAAAGTCGTTAAAATTGGAGACTGAATTATCTGTACATTATTATTATTATTATTATTATTATTATTATTATTATTATTATTATTATTATTATTATTATCATCATCATCATCATCATCATCATCATCATCATTATTTGATGACGTATTGGATTCTTATTCATAAAAATCTCAAAATTGAATGTTTTTAATACATCTTATTTTATTGCTTTCTTCCATTCTCTGTTTCTTTCGTAATAATCTCAGTTTCAGCAAATAATAAATGTCATTAAATTATTGTTTGTTCATAGAATTTTGATTCAGTAAAATATTTCCCCACTGATTAATAACTTCCTAGATCTACCAACTGAATAATATTAGCGATTGTAAGTATTCTTGTTTTGTTTTGCATTTTGTTTCCAATCCTTGCGCTATTGTAAACAAGTATTTTAATCTTCTCATACAAATATCGAATTATTACTCTTATTGAGTGATTATGATAATTTTCCCTTACATTATGTCCTATAATTTGTTCCGAATAGCTTCTTCATAATGTAAAACTGTAAATTGAATTCTTTTTTCTTATTCATCAACTACTCTATTATAAATATAGTGTGGCAAGAAAAATGATAAATTTTAAAGAACAAATATCAGCATCAGCCATAACTAATTTTATTACCGTAAACTATTGAAAATAACATTGAAACAATTTCTGAAAATAGTAACGTTTTGTACCTGAGGTCCCTTTATATATCCTCCTTTGATAATGCAATTATCATCCATCCGACATCATCTCCTGAATAAAAAAAATTCGTTTGTATTCATTAGTTCCACAATCTGAATACAGAAATTTAGGTATAAAATATACCTAAATCTACAGGTAATAATTATCTGAGCACTCGAATTATATAGGAGTGGTTTTATTTTAATTGTTACTGTTGCACTTTAAAAAAATATGTTTTTCAAATTATTTCAATAGTTTTGTTCATGTGACTTAACTCATTTTTACCTCGTTTACTGTGTAGCGGTATTTATAAAGAAAGGGTGGTAAAGGAGGGAAGATAATGGAAAAGGATTTAATTAATGATTTGATTAATGATTGCAATCTCAGGGGTAATGCTGATTTTTTTCTTCTCCGATGATTGTTTCCTCTGACTTACAGTCTGCGCCGAGACTCTTCTGCTGGATATTTTTATGGTCTTCTTGATACCTTAGGGGAAGAAGTGAGGAAATAAATCAGGTGGTTTACAATATATGTATTGTTATTGTGTGTAGCACGATTTATTATGAAATTTTGCTCCACTGAAAGGTGCCACCGTTACCTTGGAGAATTTCTTTGGTAATATGTGCTACTTTAGCACTAACTATGACGATAACTGAGGTCCTAACGCACTTTAATAATTCTAAAACTTCCTACTGTTAATTCAATTAAATCGGTGAAGCTGTTCACTGACTTGATACAGCCATAATGCTTAATTTGATAAGGACTGATACTGAACTCAACTAATCCTGAGACGCAATTGTATTCAACTAGCTCTGAGACTCAACTTCTCTTCCACTGACTTGAATTGAACTGATAATACCTTTCCACTGATTACAAGCCTAAATAAAAATGGCAGTCTGCCGGTCTCCGGAAGCTATCATCATTCTTTTAAAATATGATTTAAGAAAAATCTAGACTATTTTCTCCCATCTTGGGCAATGTGTTCCCCTCGGTTCTTTTATGCTATTTTATTGGTCAGATGGCCGACGTGACTCTTTACATGTAGATATCAACTATAGTTGCTAGCTTCTTCCCTTGGAGAGGTTATCGGTCTGTCTTTTCGCATGTTTATTGCTTTTACCCTCACCTAACATGACAAAAAATACAGCTCCCTATCTATATACGAAATTATCATCTTTTTCAAAGGACCATATTTTAGAATTCCCCAGGAAATATCGGTTCGTAGTTTTGCTTGGATCATCTTCAATTTTTTTTTTTTTTTTTTTTTTTTTTTTTTTTTTTTTGTGATGAGCAATAAGTTTCTATGTTCCCGTTTTCAGGCCACGAGGAGTAAATAGGGATTATTTCCTCGCTTGTACGAAATCACATTATACACAACATTTCAATACATGTACAGAAGATAGAAATGATACCATATTCATAACTATAATGACGAATTACATACAATTAATTAGTATAATTACTCGAATTTAATTGGTGGTGGCAGATCATAAATTCCACCTGAACCATTATTTCTCCTATACAGAAATCTATTAAATTTAGGTTATAAGTGCTCTTAAGTTCTTTAAAATCTTTTGCAGTTTATTAAACTTTTAGGGCGTGTTTTATAAGTCCACTTTTGTGCTCCATGTTAATCATTTATCTCATTTTTTTTCCCTGCACATTTGCATTGTTACTTGCACTGTAGTATAAAATGAAGGCATGTTTCTTTGTGAACAGAACAACACAGATGAATATCCTAGGCATCAGTAATAACGATGGATGAAAGACGATGAAAATTCCTGACAGACTGTTTTCCCAGACACACGTTTAAGGTAGCACCATCTTTTCTTATAGCCTAGTTACATTATTATTCAGCTCATATCGGTCCTGGAGGTGTAGTGGTAACCATACTTACCTTCTAAACCCAAGGTCGCGGGTTCGTACCCGGCCAGGACCGATGGATTTTTTCGGGCGTAAAAATCGTAAGTATGGATTCCTTCGGAAGGGAAGTAAAGCCGAGGGTCCCGTGTCGTACATTTATGGCACGATAAAGAACCTCAAGCCTGAAAGAAGAGGCCTCTGAGCAAAATTTGTCGGCAGTTTCACGCCCTGATTAGAATGGGACGCTGATGACCTGAGATGTTAAAGAGTGTCCTTAAACAAAAAAATAAAAAAAAAAATTCATATTCAGCTCATATCTCGGGAAAGTACGTTGAACTACGGGCTGTTCAATAAATTGTGACCATAGTTTCTTTTTGACAACATACATTTACCCATTTTTTGATAGTGCTTAACGCCCGTTCTTACTACTGAGGCGTCACAGGCGATGACACTGATGATACACGAGATGAAATGATAAATTTGGAAATGATTTTTTAAGGCAGGAAACGTTCCAGGCCTAAGTTTAGGGTACATCCCCGGCATTTGCCATTTATGAGGACCGAGGAAAACCTGGAAAATCTTCAGTCAGGGAGAACGATCCTGGCGGGATTCGAACCACAGACCTCCCGCACAAGAGTCCGCACCTTAACGACCTCGGCCATCCCTGGCGGTTTTAGCCATTCTGGTATTTTTGGTACTTTTTCTTTGATTTAGGGAAAAGTAAGAAGTCACATGGAGCAATATCTAGACTATAGGGAGGGTGAGGGACACATTTTCCATTACGTTTTGTGAGATATTCAGTAACGATATTTATTTTTCTTCCTCTACTTCCTCATCCAACGGCCCTTTTTGGCTGGTCAGCCAATTGACGTCGTGCTATCCAATACATCCGTGCTCGTTCTTCTAATGAGTCTTCTCTTGAGTCACTCTGAAGTGCTGCACAGTGTAGAAGACGCTAATCTTTTGAGCAGATGGGGCAGATCGAAGCGTCGACTACACCGATTCTGTGCAAATGTTTTTGTAGGCAGTCGCGGGGCTGATTGTTGGGGATAGGTTTCGATATAATCGATTCCCATCTTTTACCAACTGCTGCTGCCTTCCAAGAGTTCGCAACGACTTTCTTTATACTGTTTGAAATTACATTACATATAATGGCGTAGGTAGCAGGGGAAGAAGTTCGATTCATTGTGCATGCTTCCTTTGCCAATCTGTCAGCTTCTTCGTTTCCGCTGATGTCGCAGTGACCAGGGACATTCAGTTAATGCTTTCCAGTCTCAGTAGTCTTTCTTTACACTGAATTACTCTCGTCTTCTTGTTGCAGCTCTGGGGAGCCCAATACTTGGAGTGCAGAGGTGGAATCAGACAGGGAGACTACCTTTCGTTTTAACATTCAGAGAAATCAGTGTATTGACCGTTTCACTTATAGCCGCTACTTAGTCATCAAAATTAGTTGTCATTCTTCCCACAGGGAAGGCTCCCCTACCAATAGATGAGAAAAGTCCTGCGCTCATGCGTTCATCAATAGCTGAACCATCTGTATAAACATGTAGCCTTTCTGGTGCAGGATATGCTGTAGCTATCATTTCAATATTTGCGACGTGCATTCGTGCATTATCGTGGTTCAGAATTTAGTTTATTACATGTAACACGTCCTTTCAGAATTTTCAGGATACCTGTGTACTATTGCTAAGTTACAGATGTATGTGCAGATACAACCCTTGAATATCTAAAAATGAGATGACTATAAATTTCCCAGCAGAAGCACAGTGGTGTTTTTTCTTTCTTTCTTTCTTTTTTTTTTTTCTTTTTTTGATAATAGAATTTCCAGAGCCTTACTGTGTTTGTTCTCAGGATCGAAATGATGTAACCAAGTTTAATCAGCAGCGATTACCTTTGAAAGAAACTTCGTATCTTCCCATAACATCATCTTCAATTGCATGTAAACCTGCACACAAACGTTCTTTTGTTCGGGAACCAGCAATCTTAAAGCCTACCGAGCACAAACACTTCTCATGTGCAACTTTTCAGTAACCAACATGTGGGTGGCAGTCACTGAAACTGTCAAAATTTCTGAAAGTGTTTTTAGTGTTATTCGACGACCCTCTCACAATGACAGCAGCGTGTTAACGTTTTCTTCCGTAGAGCACAAACTGAAGCCTTCGGTCTACCTTTCTTTAAAATTGATTGCGTTTCCTCTTTGAACATTTTAAACCATCTACCCTGTGCTATAGGGAAGATCAAACTCTCCGTATGCCTCAGCTGAAGATTTGTTGAGACGAAAGTAGAATTTCAGAGCAGTATTTTGTTTGTCCCTCCATTTTGCTGCAGGCGGAAGTTAACTTGTCTCAACTTACACTCTTCTTATAGGCGGGAACCGGAAGTAACAAAAACGAACTTTTACCATGCTACATTACCTATTAAGCTAACAAAACTATTGTGAAGTAAAATTTTAGCGCGTATTTGTTCATGCGAAGAGAGCAAAGAAAACGCAATCCATTTTATATCAAAGAAAGATACCAACACATATTTTAAATGAATGAATGAATGTAATTTAGATTGTTGTAACAATGATTTAAAACATTTTCCTTCAGTAGGTTTATTAACTTGATCCATTAGAGAACTATTGATTATCAAAAGTCAGTTGTACCTAAAGTTACAGGTACTGTATGTACTTCGGAGAAACAGTTTCGAAATTCACAGCATTTTATAATAGTATCCTAATGTAAACGTTTATTACCTTTATAATAAACGTTTGTAAACCTTTCTTGGACTTTAATTTTGGTTATAATTCAAAGGTCAGCTCTGAATTTGTCAAGCACTGATTTTGTGAAGGTTATAAAGAATATTTTTATATTTTTTATGTTACTGTTATGTTATGTTACTGTAACTAAAAATATATTTTTATTTGTCCAATATTTAATTTCCTTAAACATTGTCATTAATCAAAACGACGATAAACTAGGGAGACAAGTTTGAGGGATCGGCAGTTTATTTAAATCCAAATTCATCAATACTTTGCAAAGTCTAATTATTGCCTTACTAGAAAAACACATTTTAGAATATTTTACCAGAATGTTTCTCCTTGGTTGCTTTCTACTCCCCTAAGCTAGTTAATAATGCAGAATGATATGCTCCTGTCACAGATTTACTTTGTCAAAAGAGTCTGAATTAATTATTCCGTCTTTGTTCCAAAACACTGATGTGAATACGAAATTTCTTGGGATTTCCATTTTTACCTGTTCTTTTATTTCTAAACCAAAGTTTCTCTACAGTACAGCACTGCTCAAAAATATTAGTATATCTTTTCTTTTATAATATGATTTAGAGCTTATTAGTCGTTGAGCATTTAGGAAGCTATTAAATATATACTTTTCTCATACTTAAACAATTCCATTACATCGACGTTTTCTGGTGAAGTCACAAAAATAGATTTATGTTTCATTCTCACTTTTTCCTCTCTTAAACGTAACAATTTGGTTTTTTATGCTAGTAAACGAAAGAGAATAGTTCGTCAACTTATATTGTTAATAGAGGAGGAGGGATCAAATCTTGAAAATAAATTTGTTATTATTTATCAATTGAGTGATGATATGAAAGCGTATTTACACAAACCTTTTAATAATATTTATACTTTACACCCCCCGATATTTAATTGTGTCAAAACTGAATTTTTGATGGGAACACGGAATTTTCTAAGCTTTCAGTCACCAAATATTTATCAAACAAGGTACAATTTCCCTTCAAAGGTCCAAGGCTAACTGTATTCCTCATACTTTGTATATGCGCATTTTTTTTAATTTGCTCTAAGGTTCTCCAAACCGACATTAATGCGGTCTTAAGAAACTTATCGTTACATATTAGCTCAGCTCTTGCACGTTAAAATATCACATCATTAAACACACTGCTCACCGAAGAACTAGACAATACTGCATTATCTTTTTAGCAGACTTTATTTCTTACTGACAGGACATAGGATAGTACCTATAACGGTGTAAAGCTGTTAACTGTTTTATTATAATTTAAATGCTTTCTACTTTCTCATTATAAAAATCTTATAGCATCTTGCAGGGTAACCTGCTTTAATTTAAAGCTGGAATCAATAGGTAGCGATATTATGAGAATAATTTCTAAAGGTTTCGTTGAATGATTTACTTTATTTTGGAAGTAACCTTTGCATTTGATGCACTTATGAAACACAATATCTTAAAAAAATATTATTTACATATAAAACGACATTCTTGTTAATTATATCTCACCCTCTCTGAGTGATGAAAAGTTTGTCTCCTTCCTGCAAGCCTTTGATGCCTTCAGCACTTCAAATTCCACACAGTATCTGAAAAGAAAGGAAAATGTCATTATTTACGGTGTAATACAGACAAGAGTAACAAAGTGCTATCATGAATCAGAACAATAAAGCGTAGCGTTACCATTCCCGTATGAGATAACACCTTTATGTTTTTACTCTCCTATCAAATCACATGTGAGTGGATAATAAAGCTGTCAATATAAAAGTGAAATAACTTCTTTCTGAATAATTCGCATGTTAGTATTGGTCGTTATCTTTTTTGGAATGATAGTCTAATTCGCTTGCCGCCGATGCTGGTCTAGTAATCTGGGGGTTTCAGGTTTCTCTTGTGCATTTTAAAAGGGGTAGATATGTAACAGGGTCTCAAAGTTTTACACGTTTCTTGATCTGAGAGATACCAGTTGAATGTTCTTGTTGTATTGATCAATGACTTCTCAATGATACAGTTGATTCTCAGGTTTTGTTTCTGTTGGCCTGATGTGCCCCAGATAATTCTCCTAATTTTCCTTTACAGTAAGCTTACGATTTACCATCTTTAACTGCCTACAGCATATACCAACAAAAGTGTCTACTTTTGAAAACATGTAAATACATATGTTGATGTTGTTTTCTCAAAAATAGATATGAAAGTTAAAAAAAACATCAACAAAACAATCTGCTTTATTCAATATTTATCATAAGATCTAATTTATTTTTAACCAAAATATTTACACATTCTTTCCCTGTGTCTCTAATGGAGCAGAGGTGAACAACATTTTCTTTTGTAAACCAGAACTATAGATGATCAAACCTCGTTAATAAAATGCTTCAATAAGACACTAGTTGCACAAAATGACCTTAGTAACAAACTTGACATTGAATTGTTTTATTGCTAAAACGCTATTATGTTTCGATAGTGTTGACAAATAATTTATGTATTACTGAAAACTGAATCAATCACTCTTCATTACAAATTAAATAATTACAGACTAAATAATAAATAAATAAGGTAATATTTTCCATTAAATGAATTAGTAAACTTAAAATACTAACCTATTCTGAAATATAAGCTAATACTAAAGTTTCAGAAAGTTAATAATTTTGCTGTTCATCCAATTAATAAATATCTCTTATTCCTTCTTATAAACATCATAACATTTTCTCGGCATTAGTGGTAATTCAGCAATTGCAGTTTGGGCTAAAAATGTTTGCTGTAAGTCAATTTTGGCTAATAACAATAATAAAAGACAAAGAAGCTAAACAGTCTAAATCGAAAGAATGACTACATTAGTATAATAAGAAAAAGCATTAACTTCGGAGTAATTCATTAAAAAATCTACATTAATATTAATATCCTTTTATAATTATGGTATGGAAAAATACCTTATTAAACTAATAAATATTACTTTACAATTATTGCATTTGTAAAATTTATAAAACTCCCTTAGCTGCTTTCTTAAATTTATATTTTCTCATATAATGAAGATGACATTGAACTATTAACGTTTTTCTTTAGCGCACTTTCATAGCTTCACAAGAAAAATTTAAAGGCTAGGAGCTGGATCAGTAGATGGAAAAAAGCATTCCCCATCGTTAGTAATTAGGTACTTGCCTAAAATAAAAATACAAATGCTCAAAAGAACAGGTTTGCTTATGGCATTAGTCTTAATCCAAGTTTAAACCAAATAAAAAAAATAAAGCAATAAAAGTCGGAAGCTAGAATAGGCATACAATAATTCATAAAAACAATTAATAGAATACAAATGAAATATAGACAAAGTTTATACCCTTTATAATTATAATCCGCATTTATATTAAAGAACTAAACATAATATGTTTTGAAAACAAAAACATGTTGTTGTTGTTTAAAAAAATATGAGATAATGCAACAAAATTATCCAGTAATAAGAGATGCAGAGGCTGAATTTGCTCAAAAATAAATGTACATATTTTAAATATTGGCAATTTTTGGCGTTTTAGGAAAAAATTATTATGCTAAAGTTTTGAAACACTCAGTGAATAAATGTAGGAAAAAAAATGGCTCACAGTACCTGAGTTATAAGCACATTTAGGATTAAACAAGAAAGAAGATTAAACAGAATAATCTACAAGAGATAAATATATATTCTTATGGAATAGTAAAAAGTGAATAACAGCAATGTTTAACGTAAATAAAGAAAATGGAATAAATTTAAACAACATCAAACATTTCAACCTAATTACTTAGGTGCAAAACAAATAAACACTCTGTTATCCAAAATTCTGTCATAGACTGATTTTTATTTCATCCTCTAACATTTGGTAGGAAAGAAGGGGTGAAAAAAAAAACTTAAAATCGATTTATGGCAGCTGGTTCCCCTCGGTTGCCGTAAATCGGTTTATGACAACCTCAATATATAATCCAACACGTCAACTACATTATAGCCGAAAAGCTGTTTTACACCTCCCCTTTCGCGAACATGGGATGAAAGGGTGAATGGAGGGATGTTCAGTATGAGCCCAATGCTACTGTTCCAATTTATGGAGTTGTAAATCCTTGTCTTCGATGTATACGGACAAGCTGTCAACCCCTGTACATGTCAATAATAAAAAAAGTTGTTCTTTATTGTAGTTTTACTGGTGCTTTTTTGCCTATATCTGAGAGATAGAGCTAGATCATAGAGCTGTTACAGGGTTCGTGTGCTTAAGTGGGCAGGTCTAAAAAGGGTTTAAGTTGTTTGAAAATGAATGTGTATATAAACAATGGTGTGAAACATTGCCCTAAAAGACTTGATTATTCACGAGGACCCTAAATATATAATAAAACACTAAAATACGCTGGAGGCACTTTAATGAGAAAACATTTGTCTAACTCCCATAATGTCTAAAAATAATAAGCATAAAATAAAATCAAGATCCGTTTTTTACCCAAATTAAATGTAACATCATCACATATGATTTTAATATTTACTACTGTCTATTTTGAAATGTAATAAATAATTCAATTTAAACTATGGTTCAAAAGTTTATTCTACAAATAATTGTTTTTTCCTTTAAAGTAAGTAATTAGTTTCATTCTTGGTATCAGTGTTGTAAATTTATCAGTTCTGTGGAAATGTTTAGAAACGTAAAAGATTTAAAGTGTGGTTATGTAATATGTGCACATTATGTTCAAATCACCCCATAAGCGCACTATTTATTGTTCACTTTTTTCAATGAAGTGAAACATTTTCGATCAAGTTCACTCAACCCCAGAACCAATTTACACGCTAACTTTTAGACATGGGGAAGAAAAAGGCTTAAACACATTCATAAACAATATCTGCATATGTTCAAAGAGGCAATATGGGGGTTTCAGCCCAAACAGTGTATGAACTTCATCATTTTATATTTTCATATCTAACTGGACCAAAAAACAAGGAAGAAATATTATTTTAGCAAAATGGAGCCACGTCTTATACAGTTCAGGAAGCTATGTCATTGTTAAGTCCCTATTCGGTTACTTAAATTAACTTGCAAGATTTTTTACAGCTCATACTTTTTCCTGTAGGGCTACCTTAAGGAGGGGATCTACAACAACATACGGAGAGAATTTAGAACAACTGAAAGATACAGACTTAAAGACTTAATTATGAGAAATTAAAGATCTATTCTATGGAAAGAAAGCAACTTTAGACAAGTGTCATATCAAGGGATAACACATTAGTTAAAAATTTAATGAAATATCATTCCTTATAGTGTAAGCTACCTTGTTCAATAAAAACTCTCACAGATTCTTATGTGCAAGTAATGCTGTGCTAGCATATTGAAAACAGAGCGAAAAAATGCAACATCACCATTTCGTATTAATATTTTTGTGAACACACGTTTGATTTTGAACAAATTTTGTTTGTATGTCATGTTTTCACTATTTCTTTATATACTGCGTAAATCAGTATCATATTTAAATTTTTCTTAATATATATCTAGTGCCTTTATGTTTACTGCATATTGCTACCAGTACCCTTAACCATATTTAAAGAGTCATACATAGAAAAAAAATATATAGGAATAAAATGTCTTACCAAATTCAATGTTAACATAACATACCCAACAAAAAAATATCGTAATACTTTGTATAAAATCTGTGCATTTTCCCAGTGACGCCGTGACTGACAACATTCTGAATACTCTGTTAGAGCACGAACATTTGCTAGAAAGATCATGGTGAATGCAGGAATAAGCGCCTTGTGAAAGTGGCAAAAACTCCAGCACAAAGACAACGTGCCTGTAAACAACATCTATGGAAGTAACGTTGCTATATGGAGTGGAAAAATAAAGTAAATGTTGCTAAAAGGAAAGAAAGGGTTAAACTCAGAAAAACTAAAAGAGGAACAGAACTAATTAGCGTTAAAAAGCAAATGCACATACAGGCTGAGCGAATAAGAGATAAGACGCCTATAAACCAAAGAGTAAGAATTTTCGAAATTGAAAACAAAAACAATTTGGATAATATTAGTAAATATTTAAAGCCCGAATATATTCATATATATTCATATTCATCCATCATATTCAGTAATGAAGACTTTTTTTCCATTGTTAATATATATTAATGTCTAGGCATCGTAATTCTTAAGCACTAAACTTCAAGTTAGATGCACTCGAACACTGGCTACGAGCCACTGTCCAGCATATAAACAAGAACTAATGAGTGACAGGCTTAAGAGAAGAGGGTGATTTATAGCTTATGTACCACCCCACCTATTGTCTTCTGTCTACTGCCCAATACCATCATAACTTCATTTCAGTTTAGTGCTTCGAAATTCCGATACCTATTAATAAAAAGCTATTTTTCTTTATATTCACTTTTTGAATTGAACGACATAATTAAAATATTGTATATTTGAATTCTCATAATATTAATATTAATATTTGTGATTTGAGAAAGATAATCGTGTTACAAATTAAATATAATCTAATAGTGTATCTTAATTAATAGTTTATTCTTATATGACAGTATAAATTAAAATTGTACTGGCCTAGTAAAATACGCATATCTCATTAGTTACAGTCAGATCAGACAGTTACGGATCATTTTTTTGGAACCTATCTTAGTAGTAATTAAGTTTTTGCGAATTTATAGCATTATGTTGATGCTGAAACCCTCTTCTCTAAACTATTTTTGAAAACAATTTTTGGAATAAACTTGCGCAGAAATTTAGGACGAATATGGTTCACCTGTAAAATAAGCTGAAAAGATATCAGACGTTAACGAAATGTTTGATAGTAAGTATATAATTTTCATTTGTAAGTATGTCACAAAATATCTTCCGTGAGATATTTTATTGAATGTCATGGTATTTAAAATGCATCGTTATACAAATATTACACTAATCCTAGCGCTGTGAAAAATCTCTGCAATAGATGGAAGTTTTCTGTAAATATTTGGGTTGGACTGGCTGATAACTTTCAAGTGGGACCATATGCCTACACAATTGAATGAACATGTTTGTGATATTTTTCTTGCGGAAATGCTTCCAGAGCTGCTTGAAAATGTCCCGATTAATATTCCAAGAAACATAATCTTACAACACGATGATATACCCGCACATTTCAATTTAAATTGTCGAATTTATTTAAATGTGCATTTCCGGAATCGTTGGATAGGGAGAGCAACGTCAGTTGCTTGGCCGTCATGTTTTCCAGATATGACGCTAACTTGATTTTTGGTTTGCCGTCCTATTAAATAAATTGGTTATGAAACATCCATCAAGACAGCAGAAGAATTAGTTGCTAGAATTATTCTTGCTTTTGACGATCTTCGTAACCGCCACAAATATTTCAAAGGAATCGCCGTTCATACAGCATTATACTTTGTGTCAACAATACCAGTCGCAATTTTGAACAGTTCCTATGGTTTGTCAATACAATTTTCTTAATATCTGGTACCAGAAAAAAAAGTCATTGCGTAACGTTAGAAAGTAAATAAAGTAGCTTTCTAAATGAGATCAATTAATTTTTCCTTCATACCACTATAACTTGAAAACGAATCATATTTTATAATTACTTTAATTAAAAAGTGTTAATTTTCAAGTACTCTATCACATCAGAAAACTAGGAATAATTATTCTGATACACTCTGTATATATAGTGAACCAAAATCGGTACAAAATCTCAAAGAATCTATCATCTACAACTAGACATTAGTAAAACTGTGGAAAGAATTACTCTGTACTTTAAAGGTGGGTTTACATCGGGAACTTTTTGTATAGAACTTGTTTTTGGAACATGTTCCAGTTCCGTGTATCGCTAGACGAGCGAAAACAATTCTTGTTCTGCAACCTGATCATGCGCATATTCGCTCAATTTACGCATTCTTTTTTTCTCCACAAATAACAAGCATGGATTGTTCAGTCACAAAAGCATTATGTTTTGCAGAAGAAATGGAAGTGAGAAAATGTATTTGGGATCCTCAAAATTTTCAGAGACAGAAAAAGACGCAAAAATTCTTTACATGAAATTGCTTCAGATCTTAAAGTTGAATTTGGAGAAGTGAAAAAATGATACATAACTTAAAATCTCAGTACAACAGGAAATTGATGAATGTAAATCAATAAATAACTTCGGGATCGGGCAGGGACTAAACATATGAATTTAAATGGATATATTTTGTAAACCTCAACTTCTTGCGTGACATAAACAAGCTTGTCTTCAAACAAGCAACAGATATGGAAATAAATTAAGTTTAATATTGCATTAACTAGTTTATTATATTATTTATTATACAGAAATTAAGTATGGGAATAGCTTATTTAATTTACAGTGAATAAATAGGCATACGTTCATTCATACTATTTTATCTTGCCATTTGACCTTGTCATTTTTACTTGAAAAATATGATGCAAATTATACTTTTTTAAATATATTTTGTGACGGTTTGCGATCAGTTTTTATAAAGCTAAAAGCATATCATTACATTCTTTCCTCATGATCCCGGTTGAATATTCCCAATTTTGTAAACTTCTTCATCAAAAGATCCAAGGGGTGAATATATCCTCCTATCGGTTGTATTTCTAGTAGGTAGTTATGCAAATATACACATGCTAATGTAACAGAAGCAACTTTCAATGGTGTTAAATTCATAAACATCAACAGATATTTGAATTGCAAACCATTTTCTACTATTCTTCTTGTTCTTCTTAACCGACAATTATATATCCATTCAATATTTCCTTGTTCATAACTTCCTGGATGTAGTTCCATTACATTTTCTGCTAGGGCGAATGTATCATCAGCAACGAACAAAAATGATGTTGTCTGCTCTATTCCAGGCAGCGGCTGTGATCCAGGAATTTTTAATGTTTTATTTTTAAGATTACGACAGAGAGATGAATGATTCAAAATCCCGCCATCAGATAGTCATCCTTGAATTCCAATATTTACTTATATAAACTGATCGTAAGCACTAACTTCGGCAAGCAATACAATGCTAAATGTGCCTTTATAGTTATAGAACAAACTTCCGCTATGAGACGCTGAATAATCTGAACATGTTTATCATCCATGGCCCCAATACAATGTGGAAAATTCTACAGCAATGCCTTTGCTGTTTCTTTCCATTCTAGTTCGCTATTGCGTATCTGAAAAAAAAAATAAAATTAAAGTAAATAAAATAATTTTATAATACAATAAGATGGTATTGATAAACGTTCTACATTTTTAAATTTCGTTTTACTATAGATTCGTTATACAGGAATCGTCATTGAAAGCGATATTACAACAGAACCGAGTGAAACATCCGAGAAAAGTTACACTCTGGAGGAAGAAGACATTTTTAATCAGGACCTAGCACTTCAAGCAGACCGACTTTAACTCCTAACAACCAAAACAAAAACATCACGCTCGAACGAAGCGTTTTCTATGTTAGGCAATATTAATTCAGTTTTAGAGAACAAATGGAAAAAAGATTCACGTAGTGTGCTTGGCGAGCTCGTTGCTCACGAACTTCGTTCTGTAAAGAGTCAAAAAACCTGTTGATGTTAAATAAAGAAAATCCAAGAAGCAATTTATGCGATTACATATATCCTGTGTACCAGATTTCTTTCCCCTTATTTATATAGACTTAGGTAAACTTGCCGAATCGACGTAGTAGCATTAAAAATAGGTACATGGAGTGATTGTGCTTGTAACCGAATTGGGAATGAAGTGTTTTATGATAAAAGAAAGTGCTGTGGTTTGCAAAGCTTTCGAAGTCATTTGTTTTCTAAAAATGTTGAGGTTTTATCCTGTTAATTTTAGATGATTGATTTTTCCGACAATAATCACTCTTTCAAGCTATTTCAGTCCAGATAATGTAAGAATGTATTAATAAGAGTATAACCATCCCTTTTATATTTCATTACGTCTCCAAATACGGTGCGACATAGAAAATAAGGATGCGCCGATTTGACAGTTTTACCCACACTTGTTCCAAACAAACAATACACTTATGCTGAACTTATGTATATTACCTTAATTTGATCCTGAAGTTGAAGTGAAATAACTCTATAGACCTTGAGAACTACTTTACTAAACTTGCTTTTAGAAATTCTATGAAGATACATCAGGCTACTAAATGAGCCATCTTTTGCTAAAAGGCGCAATGTTACAGCTTGTTCTGCCGGTGAAACGCAGCTCTGAAGTTTGTATCTTGTAACACAATAATAGAAACTACCATTTGTAGTAAGTTTACAAAATCGTTTAGCGACATCCTCACAAAATTTCTGAATTCCTGACGGTCTTCAATGACTAATTCCTTTAATATTGAATGGTTAAAGCACATGAATTCCTTTTCAGCAAAAAAACTTCTTGTCCACCATTTTCGTTTTGCTTTTTTCCTCTCATTTTCTTCCACAATAATAGCACAAGCTGCTCCAAGAAATTTCACCCATGTTGAAACTGACTTGCAGTGATTTCCTGTACAAATGTTCCAAATGTAAATACTATTCATTTGTTTTGTATAGAACAAACCTGTATGATACAAATGTTATATACAGTTCTATTCAAAAGTTCCCGATGTGAACCCATCTTAATAACACACGCTTGTCATGTCATTTTTGGGGTAGAAATTAAGCTTTGCAATGAACGTAGTTCACGACAGACAATTTTTCTCCTATTGCTTTGTAAATCCTTTAGAAAGCCATGCGTTTGTAATTTATTATAGCAGATTGCCATTTCATCCCTTTGTTACGAAACGCACGTCCTAAAAATGGGTCTTTTGATGATAAAATGTTCGTTAAGCATTTGTTCGGGTGTAACATCAGTCGGTTCTGTATTATATCTTTGGGACCGCCGTTCTCTTTGACTATGGTGTTTTATATGAGATTTCTGTATTGTCAATAACAGCACATTGCTTTGAATGTGAGCAGCTAAAGAAGATAGAAACCACAGCAGAAAAATGACGACTATCGCACATTTGAACCAGTTATAACAGACTGATAACTGTGGCATTATTTGAGCCAGAGAGAGAGAGCTTGTGCGAGAGAGATAACGGCTGCAAATATTACAGAAAAAAATGCTTCTTTAGAGCCCTAAGTACAAATAAAACATTTACTGTAGCTCAAATATATTCTGTTACACAGTTGTCCTTAAAAGGCCCTGTAAAAGCTGATTCTAGCCCATCATTGTTAAAATTTTTGTACATTGATTGTGTGATGCAAAATAAATAAATAAAACATAATACGAGGTTTTTTCTGATTTATAAATGATTATGAGTTTACAAATACACTATTTTATTACGATTTGCAGTTCAACTCAATTTTTACTGAACAGGTTGGCATTTTATTTCCTTTAATCCAGGTTCTTACAAAGCAACATTATAGCTTTACTTATGACTTTTAAAAACCTTTGGTTACTTAGTATGACAAAGAAACAAAAATGAAACTAAGAAACCTTTTTGCATGCAATTTTAATGTACAAAGCTCTATTATTTGATTCAATTAATCATTTTACTTACAATTAAACTGTTATTTTTTAAAATTGTATTTATTCCTGCAAAGTTTATTTAATTTTCAAATAAAGATTTCTCGTGTTTAGGAGATATTTCTATTATTTATCCTATGCATTATTCTGATTATAAAAGTGTGTTACTATTGATTTAAAGTTTCCTCTCGTTTACTTATTGCAGTCTTTGCATAAAGGAATGAATAGGAACAAAAACAAACATTATTACATTAAATATATTGCATCCGTTTAAGACATTCTATCACGTTAAGTTCTCTACTAACGAATTTAACGTGGAAGGCGATGCTACACAAGATTAATGTTAAAGTAAATCCAAAACTTAATGGCATAAGAAGACGCAGCGCGCTACGAACTGCTTCTAATCTTGTACAATCTCTACTCCTAGTTATCAGTTAAGGTACATAATTGTTACCTGTAATAATTGAGTGGACAGCGTTTCTATTTTTTTTTTTGTTTGAAAAAGTACTTAAAATGCATCTCTTTGAATATTATAATCAGAAAAAGCTTAAAATTCTGAACATATTTATGCAAGTGTTTGGTCGATTATTCACACTGGTTCTTTGCTACTATGTAGTAAACTAAATACAAACTAAGCAAGAAAGTTAATGCATTGTGCTTACAGGATTCACGTGTAAACAAAACAGTCCTGCATTACGATAGTTTATGTAAGTGTGCATTAATGTATGCCAATGTTTTCTTCTGCTTAAAATTTCAGATGAAGTCAGTGCAAGTGGTTTCTCTATACGAAAAAAAAAAAATAAATAAAACGCTAAGCTTTGTAGTCACAGTAGGAAAAATATATATTATGAGTATAAAACTTAAAAAAAATCCTTGTCCCGAGTATAGGTCAAGTGTTAACTCAAAAACTCAAAAATTGGTCATTGAAGCTTACTTGTTATATAAAGTTTGCGTCCGCATACACCTACTTAGTTTGGCAACGCTGCTACATACAGGGATTGACTGGCCTTCCCATGCCATTAACTATTGCGTTTACTATAGTAATGTAATTCTGTAGGATGTAGAAAGTTGTTAACCTTCACAGATATGCATGTAAACGAAGTGTTCAGAACTGTATTCTTGATTATGATGTGTTTCAAACTGCATGGCGCAAACTACAAAGAGATCGTTAATATATATTTTGATGGTCCTCCTTAAATTTTTGTTTCACAAGCTCTCCATACTCCCTGATACAGAACGTTTTTAGGAACACTTCCAAGACGACCAGTAACTGTTTGGCAGCTAATTTTGACTAAGTAACTCGTGTTAAACTACTTAATTTGTTATATTTGTCATAGTTGTTCAATATTTTTATAGAAGTCTTGAGTTTGGCATTGTTTTACTTTCTACGAAATATTTCTAGTTTTTCTTTATAGAATAAGACTGGAGCTATGGTACTTATCAATTTTTTATCCTGTTTGTTACATACATTTTATTCATATATGTGCATTTATATCGTATTTTTCATCAACAATGAAAATTCATTCAAATAAGTTTATGTATTGATAATTGCTTCCTATTGCCTTTGAATTTGATGCCTTTATTTTATTCAAAAACGTCATACAGCTTTATACCGTTCCTTTTTTAATTAAATTGCGTATAGTTTTGGGTGTATGCAAATTTTTATGAAATAATTTCATTCCTTTCTACAGAAGCTTCTCTTTTTTACATTCCTAAATTTTCATACTGCCTTAGTCTTAAATCAAGATGAAGATGTTCTTGAATTTTCTTCAGCCTGGATAAATTGAAAAACATGTCGTTGCTCAATTTGTAAACGATTTTTAAAATGTTGTTACAATATTTTATGTAAGGCTTATTTTCAGCGCGAAAAGAATTATTCAGGAGAGATTAAATCATTGAATTTAATATTTCAATAAACTCAAACCCTTGTTAGAGATTAATAAAAGTTATGCAACTCAAATATCCAGCTAATAATTTTAAATATGAATTTCAGTCAATCTCCTAAACGTATTCTATTACACTGTGCTTATTTGATTCCGTACCGAATATATGATATTTTCACTGTGCGCGATCATATGTACGGCTCTCGTCATACGGTTTCAGTCAAGCCCCACGTAACGAAAGCTACAATATACTCATTTATCAATGTAAACATGGCAATTATAGCATAGCATTTGCATTGTGTTTATTTCAGAAGTTAAGCAGGCATATCTAATCGGTAAAAGAACTTTCCAAAATTTCTTTTCCATGATCTTGAGTCGTCAAAATAATTTTGATATTCTACCACAGTTGTAATAAAAATTTGTATCTATGTACAACTTAAGTTACACTCTGAATTATATACATATAGTTAACCAAAATATCGTATTTAGTTTGTGCCAACTTTCAATTTATTATTATACCTAACGTCTTATTGTTAATACTTTATAATGTGTAAGGGGTATTGATTACATCCTTTGAACCAGAAAGGGTTTTCGATGAGGATCATGAAAAAGGATATGGTCAGTTTTCTTCTTGTTTTTATAGATTTGTAGAAAATCGTTTTGGAAAAAAGAGAAGCTTGGCAATTGTGCCTTCCTCTTACAGCTACTGGAATGACACTTGTACAGGTGAGTGTTAAAGATGGGGTGTAGAAATGTGACTGCTATTCCACAGGACCGATGTGTTGTTCACTGAGTCGGAAAAAGGCCGCGATTATTTTGCACCAATTATATTATGGGAATGGTATTTATATATGATTCCTACTAAAACAGTTATTTCGTGTACTTGCAGTGAAAGGTTTAACGTTTAATGAAAGTACCTAAAGATGACACAGACATTTCTTTTTAACTTTAAGAAATTAATAAAAGAAAATAAAAGTTTTGCACTTATATGTGCTAATACATACTTAAACTAAACACCAAATAAGTACAATGCTTTTAGTTGATCTATCAGTGAAAGAAAACAAAACATTCGCGTTTTACGTGGCCATTGAATGAAACAAAATAAAAACAACAATTTTTATTTAATAATTTAGAGAAGTGCAGTCTAATTAAATCATTGCATTCGTTTAAACATTCAGTGAATGTTGTCATGATTGCTTGCAAGTGTGCAAAGATGCAAGTTGTAACTGAAAGATCCATCACTGTGTATCGAACTCCAGTTTAATATGCCTTCAAAAACCCTCCACCTTCAGTGTAACACGCCGTCGCACCCCAGTTAAAAATCACAATTTATACCAAACAAAATAATAAACTGTGTAAAAACGAAGCGTTTAAGGAACTGATCAGCTTTGTTCTATGTCTTTCAGTATGTTTTGTCGTAATCATTCAATTTTTGAATTATGTAGCTATGAAAAGTGCGCAAATCATATTATTATTGTTATTGTAATATGTAGGCACAACGTTTTTTGAGACATCGAATTCTTAAAACCTGAGCGTAGGAATATTTAGTAGTTCACTCTAAGGTTTATGTGAATATATGCATTTGTGTTTGTAAAACTAAATATTAGATGAGGCCTACTTTATGTTATACAACACCAGATATTATGCATAGTTATGGTTAAGCTGTATTTCCTGATATTTCTTTGGTGTAAGATAAAGGTAAAAGCCTTCAGAGATATTTTATTTCCTGTATTATGCTGAATTATTTTTTTATAAATTCCTTGCATTCTATGTATATATATATATATATATATATATAAATCTAATTAATACTTTTCTATAATCATTTTCCAATTTGCTACTTTTCTAGATCGTTTCCCATTAGAGTAGCCTGTTCCATTCCACAGGTAGCATAACTTCCTGACTTCGCTCTGGGTGCAACCAGACTTCCACAAGGGCTGCATAATTTCCCATGAGTAAGTGCTAGGTGAGGAGCACTTCACTAGCTAAGTGCTACACCATTAAACTGAACCAAGCTCTACATATAATGGGTTTCCCTGACGTTACCTTGAATGATCCATATGGCGCATTGTTGGTATGCGGACACATAAATTTAACTTTGTAACGAATATCTGCATGCATCAGTTAACAACTGTAATTAGTTGAGAAATGTTCGATATATAAGTTAAATATTTTAGAACAGGTCAAACTATGATAATGCGTTGTACAGTCCGGTCCATTTCGCTCTACGTTTAAAATTATAATAGATAATAAATTATAAATAATGTATAAACAAATACTTTAGCTTCTATTTTGTGTTACTTTGAAAATTATGGACTTAGCTAACAACAATTTATTCTTAATTTGTCGAAGAAAGGGGAAAAAGATGAATTTTAGTACATGCTAGTTGCAGCACTGTCAAATAAGAATAATATTAATTTCAAGAAAATAAAAACAACTACTTAGGTCTAACTTTGAAAATATCATTACATAAAAGTATAATGAGGTAGAGTAAAGTTCGGATAACGTTCGTAATTTGAACTGCAGAGACAGATCATCACAAGCAGTTCATGATAGTGCTAATAATAATAAAAAACGTATGATAACTGATGCTTAAGATAAGCGAAAAAGTATTATTCATATAAGTTTCTCGTATTACTGTGTCCATTCCCACAGAAAACATGAGCTTTGAACATCCCTATCGAGTGATCCGCTCTAGTAAAAGATCTTGGATGAGGTGCATAAATGTTATCCTATTAGATATATGATAATTTTTTTTCTATTGATTCCTTTACATATACTAGTATTCTGCTGTGAGTAAGCGGAAGGAAACAACGGCAATAATAATAGTAATAATAATAATAATAATAATATAATAATAATAATAATAATAATAATAATAATAATAATAATAATAATAATAATAATAATAATAATAATAATAATAATAATAATAATAATAATAACCGAAATAGTTTATACGGTAAAACCAGAATAGAATTTTCTTTGAAATACAAGAAATATTGATCTGAAAATTACATTAATTTCCAGGAATAATACAAAATTTAAATAGTAACATTTTAATTGTAAAAAGCAATTAAGTTAATAAGTGAATTCAATAATAATACTTATTAGCCTTTAAATAGCTATAAACAATTGACTCCGTCTTATTAAAACACAGAATTATATCATCAGTAAAATGATTACAAGTTCAATGAAATATAACATTAAAAATTCTTCTACATTCTATAAACTGTAATCTGATTTTAAACTTTACACACAAGCATCAAAATTATCTTTCTCTAATAGACTTAAGCAATATGTAGTACTAACATTTTTATAATAATATTGTTTTAAGTTTTTGACCATCTACAAGCTTAAGGGACGAAGTAAGCCTACGTTCTAGCGTAATCATCAAGTTCTATTTATTTTCTTTAAAATATCTTAAATGGGTGTGGGAATGTGAAATATAGATTTTAATGAAAATTATAATATAAGGCTATAAGAAGAACAAACACTTCACATTACTCTGTGTTTTTAAAAAATATATGTAATATGTTATTGTCTACCTGCTAGTAATAACATAAAATATTTATGCATCAGTTAAGTCTAAAAACCATGTCTCATCTGACTATTTCGTTTATTTATACTGTGGATAACATGCAATAGTGAATCTTAACTCTTTATGCAATTAATTTCATATTACATTCAAAGAATTAAAGGCCTTTGCATAATATTATTATGAGTGCTTGAAGTTATGTGGAAGAAATCTTTTACTTTCCACGTGTGTACCTTTTCTTTTTGAAAGTTGCACAAAAACCTGTAGTCTATTACTTCCCATCAAGTGTCAGATGTTCTCTTTAAAGTGGCATGCAGATATATCCACAACTTCTGCGTTCTTCGTTAAACTTTACTTCCCCCTGAGTAGTGTGTAGCCTGTCACATCAACTGCCAACTTCTAGAGCTCCTTCGAGAGGAAACGCCTATCAAACGCTTTCCGAGAAAGCCCCCTACACACTGAAGTAAGAGGAGTTGCATAACTTTGCGGCGCCCTGCTTTCCTCCACAAAAACTGCAATTTGTTACACGGTAACCCTCGCATTTCCTTGGAAGAAAATCCTCTCATTGCACTTAGTTCTTTTTTTTTTTTTTTTTGCTCTTATGGATTATCACAATACTTATAAATGTTTAAAAGGATTTAGAACGATAATAAACTTGCCATTAAAGAATCTAACTGCCAAACAAATAAGTTTGAGAATTCAAAAGAAAGCAATTAATGAATAGAAAATAATATTAGCATTAGTTTGGTTTATTAGATTTTAATTTTCCCCATCATCTTGATATTTTAGTCACTTTAATAGTTACAAGTTTATAAAAATAACAATATACAAAATTTGCATTAAATAAATATTTAAGATGGAGAGATTGTAATATCACGATTTTATGGCCGACTAAGCCGTCTAAAGTTTTACCTTTCTGAATGTTGAATCTTTCAATAAAATAGCTATAATTTTTTGTATACGAGCATGGGAATCAGAATACGTAAAGCTATCAGGCAATTTGTTCTCGAATGCAGCTAAAATACCACTATGTCGTTATTTGAAGAAATCGTTATGCCACGTCCAATTTCTGTCTTTTCAGCGATGCAGGTTTGAGAACCATAGATTCTAGCATTTGGCGACTAGGGGCTAGGTACTTTCATTGTGAAGGCAGAAATACTTTTGTTTGTGCATACTATAAGAGTTGTTCAATAAACATGTCTGACAACAGAAACTTGTATGTGAATTGCAGAAATTCATTTTCAGAAATTGTTTTCCTACAAGAATTGTCACGTATACTCTAGTGCCATGTATTGCAAAGGTTGGTGACAGGAAAATATCCTCGCATTGCCTTCTGTCTGTGAGAGACTTAAATGAAATGTTTCTCGTAGGTATGAAAAAGAAGAAGAGAGATATATAGATCTCGGTATACATTACACACGAAGTTGGTTTCTCTTTCTAGATATAAAGTGCCACTGACAATATGTTGGACGTACATAAAAGTCGACAAAAAAGTAATATATTTTCTTTCGTGTTTTACGACAACCAGTCATGAAGGACAGACTTTTATATCGCGC
Source organism: Metallyticus violacea (assembly GCA_030762175.1). Classification (NCBI taxonomy): domain Eukaryota; kingdom Metazoa; phylum Arthropoda; class Insecta; order Mantodea; family Metallyticidae; genus Metallyticus; species Metallyticus violacea. The sequence goes on from CM060839.1 coordinate 54,539,808, forward strand.
AATACTTAAAGTAGCTTGTATGTTCGCGTTAGACAGTTATTTCTTGTTTCTCTGCGCTCGACAAAAAGCAAAATCAACAATAAAACAAGAATAAAACGTACCATATGTACAACAATCTAAGACTTCGTTTTTTTACTATTATAAAATAAATACAACTGTAATTTTAATTTGCAATTAAAGAACCGAAAGTGTACAAATCAAAATATTATAATTTCCATGATAAAATATTACAATTAAATAACTGACCCCAACTCAAAGAGTATACGGGGAAAAAAAGATTTTAGAGCAAATGAACCAGTTTAACTAGCTAAGTACAATATGACCTAAAATCAAAAGGGTATATACAATAAATTGCAACTGTACAGAAAAGCCGGACATTTATAACTTCTTTTAGCTTTTAAAGATACCTTTGTCTTCTAAAAACGTTCCTATTGCACAAAATCTTGCTGTAACAACTTATATCTACATTTTCTTCTTGAACTTTTAAATTTTTCCAACTTTGGTTAATATGAATTAAATGGAGCATATTCATGAGATTATTGAATACATTTTGAGTATGTTTATAGTTTAAACTAAAATCAGCATGCATTAAAGTAACCGAGTATATATTGTGTCCTAAGAATTTATGCTTAGTAATTTATTAAGTTTCCGGCCTAACCATTTTCCAGATATGATAAAGAAAAAACTATATTTCGCTTTTCCATATAGTTATCCTTTATTGCAATACCTTCTAGCATGTTTGAATGAATATTTAAATCCCTCCCCCAAAATAGTTAAAAGTATTGTCTGCAAAAGGATAGAAACGGCATTCATTGTCACATTAAAGTTTCGCTCCTCGGGAGAAGGAAAACAGTCACTGGAAGCTAGATCTGGGCTGTAGGTCGATCTCCTTGAATACACATTTCTTCACAGCTTCGTTTGTAACAAGAGCTGTGTGCACAGGTGCATTGTCGTGAAGAAGGTGCACAACACCACTCGGCTTTCCTCACCTTTTCTCTTTGATGGAAGCACGTAGTCTGTGCAATAGGACAGAATAGTACGCTCCATTTACTGTGGTGTTCCTCTTTGAAGTTAATGAAGAGTGTTCCATCACAGTCCCAACAGATTGTGCCATGATCTTCTTGGTTGAATGAGTGATCTTGGCCTTTAGAGGCGGTGTTTCGCCAGGTTTACGCCACTCCATTGATTCTCTTTTGGACAAGGGATCATAGTAGAGGACCATAGTTTCATCTCTCCAGTAACAATGGTTTGCAGAACTTCTCTCCCTCTCTCTCTCTCTCTCTCTCTCTCGTTGCCATGGCAGAGCTCCAAAACTGCCTGACAATAGATAACTTGTTGCTCCTTTTGGACCAAGAAAAGAAGTCTAGGTACCCATCTTGCACCAAAATGATTCATGTTTAAATGTTAATGAATAATTCGGACTGTTGTTTTAGAAATTGCTGCTATTTCTGTAACTTTGAGTCGCCGGTCTTCCATAATTGCTCCTTCTACAAGAGCGATGTTTTCAGGAGTGAGCACCTCCAAGGGCCGACCGGCATGCTCTTCGTCTTTAATGCTTTCTCCACCCATTGGAAAATGCTTGGCCCATTCTTTTACGGTGGAATATGAGAAGGAGGCTTCCCCATATACACCGTTCAATTCACGTTTAATCTGATTTGCATAAGTCCTTCCTTTGTGAAGAACTTAATAAGAGCTCGATACTCTACTTTGAACATGTCACAATCTTCTACACATGGCCTTCTTTATGCAATTATAACTGAAAAACTAAACAAAGCGAAGCGAAAGTTACAGCTGCATTTATTTACTTAACAGATAAGCTTTGACACCAGATAAAGTTTTGGTGAATGGAAACCCGGAAACTAATTTATCTATCCTTGTATCAGTCTTATTAACATGCAATAATCAAAGTGTGGTAATTTTCGTCTTTGCCATAACGTTTTGCTATAATAAGCCAATGTTGGTCCCGGTGGTCTAGTGATAACCATACTTGCCTTCAAAACCCAAGAACGCGGATTCAATCCCTGCCAGGATTTATGAATTTTTTCGGGCGTAAAATTGTAATTATAGCTTTTTTCCGAAAGAAAGTAAAGTTTTGAGTCCTGTTTCGTAGATTTACGGCATGAAAGAGAACCTCAAGCCTGAAAGAAGAGGTCTCTGAGCAAAATTTGTTGGCCGTTTCACGTCCTGAATTGAATGGAACGCTGATTACCTGAGATGTTAAAGAGCGTCCATAAATAAACAAAATCAACAATGTAGCATTATTCTTCCCTTTTTGTGTATTCTAATGTTGCTGTGAAGCTAGGTGCTACTTAAAGAAGTATTGGGACAAATCCTTAGTTACCAAAGACAGGAGCGCTTGCCATATTGCTGTTAATAAATAATTGTTAATATGAACCTTAGGACTTTTTATATGAGAAAATCATTAATTATTACCGACTATGAGGCATCTAAATTTGTAAATATCTTTTTACCTTAACATGTAGCATTATTAATTATGAAAAGCCTTACATTTACAAATTTCTCTCTTTGATTCAGTGTTTCCGTGATAGAAAGTAAAACAAAAAAATTAACTAGTTACACATGGAAAAGTGCTTTAGTTTACCAATTCTCTCCAGGATTGACTATCGTTAATCCTTGCAGTAATGAATCTCCATATCTAAAAATATGCATCATAACCATTGTTCTTCTTTTTTTTTCTTCCCCACCCCTCATACTCAATGATTTTTTTTTTTTTTGCGGTAACTAATATACCTTTTTTCTTTTTAATGTGTATAATCTTTTGTGTGCATGGAAACTATTTATTAATTCTGCACTTGTGATCAAATGTTTCAGCTCACTAACAAGATATTAAAAGTATAATTAATCTCTTTTATTCAGACACTTCTTGTTTATGAAACGTATTATAGTATCAACTCATTGAGAAAACGTGAAACACAACTGAGGATAAATATTTATTACAGACATTTATCAGAGTCTGACAGCATAGATAAAAATAGATAATTTGGCTATTTTCTCCGATTCTGAAGAAAATTTACAAACAGCAAGCTTATACTACATAAAAGAACACAACATCAATTAACATTTCTGAAAAGAAAACAAAAACGCTTAAAATTAAAGTAATACATCCTTTATGAATAAAATTGTTGTTGATAGCGTTGCTTGAGATTAAGTGCCCAGTTTTAATTATTAGGTTACCAAAAGACATAAATTAGAGCAACAGATCTAGAAACAAGACTGTTTAAAATCCTACAGCTAATAAAAACTGTAAGACGAAAATTAAAAGGAAAATTAATTAGGAAACAAATAGTTAATTAAAATATATAAAATTATAACTATTCCTACTTTGTTGTATGGATCTGAGAAATAAATAATGACAAAAAACCAGCGAAAGAGAGCCGAAGCAGCAGAAATGAGATTACCGAGATTATTACAACATAAAGTAAAGGAAGTTAAACGTTTAGAATCAAAATAGGAAAGTATACTAAATACTAATGACACTTACAAATGGTAGGAACATCTGCTAAGAATTTATACTGATGGAATTATTTTTTATAATAGCCATCCAATTAGCAAAAGAAGAAGCCTAGGGCAACCATGAAAAAGATGAACAAAGTTTCTGTAATATTAAAAGTATACTAAAAGTATACTAAAGTATATTATTATATACTAAAAGTATATAATAATGATGACTCAATGAACGAACTGATATATCAACTAAACTAAATATAAAATAATGTTTTCATTAATTTTCATATTAAACTTTAAATTTTCCTTTTCGTTTTATAATTTCTTGAGTAAAGTAACAAATTTATTCATATTAAACTTTAAATTTTTATACATTTTGAGATATATGTGCTTTAAAATGAATGGTTTTAGAAGTAATTTAATTGCTTAATGTAATATGTAGATAAGTGAACTGCCATAATCGTATCCCTTTAAGATACAAATTCCTGAGGTACTCCTAGATAAATCAAATTATGCTAAAACATTAATAATATTGCACGTGTTTAGTTTAAAACTAATTTTAATTTATGCAAAGCTAAAACTTGTACAAAAATCTTCAATAATATTATGTGAATATATTTGCGCTGAGAAATCTGTGGACTTCATAATCCAATTAATTTCACAATAATTCATCTTTGGTATCAGTTCTAGTTAGCTTTTGTATTATTAAGTAATTTCTATGTCCTTATTGTTTGAGACCTTAATTTCCTTACTTTAAATTAAAATTAAAATTATAATGTTAAAAATTGCATTGTTATACAATTAATGACAGTGCACATTATAAATATTAGAACTTCGAAGTCAAATTAGAAGATTTATATTTATTACAGACATTTATCAGAGTCTGACAGCATTTCCGTATATAAAACAGCTATCAATATTATATTATTACAGTCTACGTACTTCAAAATCCCAAACTCTTTTTGACAGAAATAAAAAAACGAGAATTCCGCTTCCTTTATGCGCTACAAGCAATTTTTATCTTGAATAACGAACTTCACTTAATTAATAGAGTGTTTACATAACAACTGGTTCTTTATATGGGGTTTATTTTCCAGCTCGAGCGAAACAATTAAGTTTGTTTGTATAAAGCCTAACACTTTTGAAAATAAAATTCTTTCCGGAAGGTTATAAGGAAAAAGGAAAATGCGAAAAAGAAATGAAATTTTATGGTATCCTGTTAGTCTCTTTGTTAAATGTTTTGCACGAAAATGAATAAAAATCGGTTTTTACTTTGCTTGTAAGAGAAAGCAGGATTCTTGAGCACCTTAACAAGGTGCAAAGCGTTGCTACTTCGTAAAACGTCTGAATGATCTTGTACACCATTATCGCACCCAGATGCAATGTATAATGTGCGGAAAGAAACACACAATATGCAAAGCGGAACTGTATAAGAAACTTACTAACGAGAAAGGAAGATGTACGAAGTTTTTCTGCAATATTTTAACACGAGTGAGATGTATAATAATTATTAAATATTATATAGCCTCTAGTAACAAGTAGGAACATTTCATGTATCACAAAAATGTATTCATGGTTTCCTGGACGTTGCCTCTTGGACAATAGGGGAAAAGCTGCTTATTGTAATTTTCTGCTCTCAATTACTGATAATAGCTCGAGAAAGAGTTTCTCTATTGTGACAAAAGCTAAGAGCATACAGGTGTCCAGCGTGAACCGAACAATAGGTCCTTTGTATCTTTAGTTGCTGGACATGTCCAGAAATTTGAATGATTATAAGCTCCCCGTTGAAGAGTCAAAACGAGTTGATGGATTTAAAACAAGCGCGTTTGGGAGCACAAGAGCTCACCAATAATATTTAAATAGTTTGAAGGCTCAGGCTCCATGGGCGCTAGTATGTGGACCCCGTGAGTTCTCATGGCAACGTGGGAGCACTTTGAATTTAGTATATAAGCAAAAGACACGCTGTCCCAGGACTCAGACAGTGGGGAATGTATCACACAGTAGGGGTCGTCACAATCCCAGGCACCTTCTGGTTCTTCGTCAGTACCGTATAGTAGAGACGGGACAGTAAAGGCATTTCCAGAATGCATCTTCAGTCAGTACAGTACTTAGCTAGCAGGACAAGTTCAAGATATAGCAGAAAAGCATAGACAAGCGGCAGACAGATGCAATTTCAAACAGCGTATGTAGCTCGTAGTATTAAAGGCCTACAGGTAACAAACCAGGTGACCAACAAACAAGTTTTGTGTGAACAAACACTTGTAGGCGTTTAATGGAACAAATTGTAGTGTGATTTGAACCCTTACCTTTCATCTACCTCCTCTAATGACCACTAAGGCAAATAAAGGCGACTTCGGGCCCCTGAACGACCCGGGGTACGAAGTAGGACCCCGGGTAAATATCCAACAACAACACCAATAGCACATTAAAACCATTCAGCTGAAATAAACGCTTTGAAAATTGATAATACAAAATTAACATTTGGAAGAAAGTGAATTATTGCATTTTACTAACCATATGGCTCACTTAGTTTCATCTTTAAGACGTACTAGGGAGGTCCATATCATTTTCTAGGTATGATAAAAGACAAAACTATATCTAGTTTTTAACATTTTTAATACACTTCTCACATCTTTGAATTAACATTTTAATTCCTCCCCCAAAATAGTCAGAAGTCTTGTCTGTAAATGGACATAAACAGCATCCATCACTTCTTCGTCACACTTAAATTTCCCTCCTCGAAGGTCTTTCTTGAGTTTTGAGAACAGGAAATAGGCACTGGGGGCTGGATCTGATCTGTAGGATAGATCGGCAATCTTATTGAAGCCACTTTTCTTCACAGCTTCCTTTGCAACAAGAGATGTGTGCACAGGCGCGTTGTCGTGAAGAAGGTGCACACCACCACTCAGCTTTGCTCGCCTTTTCTCTTTGATAAAGGCACGTAATCTGTGCAGTAGGCCAGCATAATACTCCCCATTTGCTGTGGTGTTCCTCTCCTTGAAGTCAATAAAGAGTATTCCTTCAAAGTCGCAAAAGATTGTGGCCATGATCTTCTTGGTTGACTGAGTGACTTTGGCCTTTAGAGGCGGTGCTTCGCCAGCTTTACACCACTCCATTGATTCTCTTTTGGACAAGGGATCACAGCAGAGAACCTTAGGTTCATCTCCTATAACAATGGTTTGCAGAGCTTCTTTCTCTTTGCCCGGCAGAACTCCAAAAATGCTTGACAACAGATGACTTGTTGCTTTTGCACTGAGGAAAGAAGTCTAGGCACTCTTTCACTAACAGTATTCATGTTTAAATGTTCATGAATCATTCGACTATTGTTTTAGAAAGGCCCAACCTTGCTGCTATTTCTGTATCTTCGAGCCGCCGGTCTTCCATAACTTCTCCATCCACAAGAGCGATGTTTTCAGGAGTGAGCACCTCCAAAGGCCGACCTGGACGCTGTTCGTCTTCAATGCTTTCTCCACCCATTCGAAAACGTTTGTCTCATTCTTTTACGGTAGAATATGAGGGGGATGCTTCCACATATATACGTCCAATTGCTGTTTAATTTCATTTGGAGTAACTCCTTCTTTTGTGAAGAACTTAATAATAGCTCGATACTCCATTATGAGCATGTCACAATCTTCTACACATGGTTTTCTTTATGCAGCTATATCTGAACACTTGAACGCAGTGCAGCGGAAATTACAGCTGCAACTATTTACTTAACATATAAGGTATGACACCAGATAAGGGTTTTGTGAAGGCGATAATCCTTATTGGCGAGGCCGGATACTTATAGACCTACCCTCGTATCACTATAGCAAAATTACAATTTTCGAAAGTTTAATATAATAAACACATTTCTTTAGGAAGGTGGGCTTTCAAACACAAATTTTCTTAATAAATGGAAAATAAAATGATTTAATTGTTTTATGATAGGATTACTGTTCTAAGTACCATTGACAAAAGCGCCTATGCTTAAGAGAAAATAATGACGATATCATAAAACTATATATAGAGAATGTTGGAATGTAGAATTATTATTTCAGAAATGTTCACAGCTTATTGGAGCAAAAACTGCATTAATCTTTTAAAGGTTTTGTAAAATAGTGCAATGAAATGAGATGAAGGAAATAAGAACTGAAATGCTAACAGGACCAACCGCAGATAACCCTGTTTCCTCCGCCCCTCGATGAATCCAAGAAAATTCCTCATTTCTACTAGACTCGAGATTTGGCAAATGGTGAGTCCAGTGCAAAGACCTACACCCGAACCCGACGAAATCGCGTAGGTTTTAACTAATAAGGAAACTGGCCTAGCAGCACATAAATGCACCTGTGGCCACTAACCAGAAGTTTTTAATGACATGATAGTATTAATGAAAGATAGAGGTAGGAAATGATGTGAATACTGACTTCCCCTGCCCAACAGAGATGGTAAATAGAAAACGGTCCTCCAACTACGAGAGCTTCTCTGCTGAATGAATATTTACTATAGTGGAATGCAGGAGATAGTTGTTTCGTACTGAGATATAATTAATATCTCTATTGGTTATGCTAATAGCTACCGATGTCAGTAGTAATGTGGCATTACTAGTTTATTAGTTTATTAGCTACATATAGCAGAAGAAAGGAACAAGGAAGCCCGAATGGTAATAGCGAATGTTATTATGATGTATAATGAGGGATCTAAGCAGAAACAATTGACAGCTGCTCTTGTCCAAGCAACAAAGAGGGCAGCACTTATCTTCTATACTATTATGTCCGAACTCGAGTTAAGGTGTATAGTAATTCAGATAGCGCAAGAGTCGCACAAGCAACACATTCCTAACAGGGCTGTTCTCCTAGCTGGAAGACAGTAGTTTAGGCTCATAATACTTTATACAGCTAGAAATAACCACATAATTCAAAAATAAAATATGACCAACATACTCTTAAACTGTGGATGAATGCAGCAGTTGCTGAATATTTAAAGATGGGTTAGAATAGGTTATTGAATAAAATATTAATATTTTACGCTACAAGCTTCTGAAGGATTGTTTGTATTTGGAAAATAAGAAAATTGGACAGAAAGGTAATTAATCTAAAAAAAGCAATGTATGAAACAAAAGAGAGTGCATCACAAATGTAGGCTTATATCAAGACTGTATATATACCCTACGCTTTTTAATATATATTATATAATATAAATGAAAAATAACGTAACACTATTAATAATGTAACTAAATTAACAATAATTAGTAAAGCAAAAAAGGATAAGACCCTAAGAAAAAGTCACAGATTTGCAATCGCTCTATTTCGAACTACTTGAGTTCTTCTATGGCAAGAAGATCTATATTTTTCTTTTCTGCTTTTTTAATCATTGTTAATTTAGTTATATATTATGTATAGCTAATACATATTAGAATGTTCTAGTAATAAGTTAATAAATACCAGTAAAACACACTTTAAAACATGCTCTTCTACATATAAGAATCAAGATGTAAACGAGTGAACAGAAATACATAATTGTATGTACATTTGTGTGCGTGCATGTGGCTCAAAATAACTCGTAACATTAGAAATCGCTTAAGGAATAAACTTCTCATTGTAAAGAAGCCTTAGGGAAGTCTCCGGGGTATACAGAGTGAGATGAAATATGCCTCTGGTTCCATGCTTGGAGGAGAACACGGTAGCTCTGTTGGATAAAAGCTTCGGCACGGAAGACCGAAAAATTCATGGTTAAATTCCGGCCGCGGCCCGAATTTGTAAATATAATTCTTCCTTTCCAACAAATAAAGAAATGTAGCCGAAATATAACAAACATGGACAGCATTTCTAAAGACAGGTGGCCAAATAAGATACAAACTACGAGAGTTTTACAATAAAGAATAATCATAGTATTTTACAGCCATAATTCTCCTGCTGAAATTTAACTTTACATTATGTTGTTTGTTTAATGCGTAATGTACACATAGTCATAGTTACACTGTTGTTCTTTCCGGCTCCCTCTTGTGACAGGTGTGCAAGTTGAAACATGTCCAGTTCCGCCCAAATGAGGTGACATGCGACATGAAATTCTGCTTTTGACTCAATAAATCTCCATCTGATGCGTGTGCAATGTTACAGAAGTTCCATGGAGAGTTTGTTCTTCTCTGCAGCAGAGCTCGAAGATGATTTAAAATGTTTAGAGAGGGAGGCAACCAATTACAAAGAAGGTAGTTTGTGCTTCGATGGAAGAAAACATTAACACTGCTGCTGTCATTGTTAGAGAGGATCATCAAGTAACAATAAGAACATTTTCAGAAATTCTGAAATTGTCACGTGTCAGCCATACTTTGGTAACTGAAAATTGATAACGCATATAATTATACAGCTCGGGCAATGATAATTCTGTTCCATTAATTTTGGCATCTAGATAAACACTCATTTATGAAACTATAATGAAATACGTGAGTTATATTTTGTAAATTGGATTTTTTTAAAATTGTTTGTTAATTTCTGAGAAGTAAAATTTTACGGAAATCACTGTAATGGAAAAAAAATAGTTTTTTAAAATATATGATTCATTATCAATATGTGGTACTCAGTATTAATATTTAATTGAAATAGTAGCTTCAAAGCTTTTTTTTTATTAAATATAGTATTCCGGTGGTCGTTTTACTTAGATCCTTCCTAACGACGGATTTTAACAAAATGAAAAATGTAAATAATGTAGAACAGAGGATACATGGTTATATGTTACTTAGTTCTATTTTGTGGATTTCAGTGGCCAGGGTGGTTCTCCCTTTCTTCTTAAGTGCCTTGTTATTTATTTCCCACCAGTTGCTGCCCAGACTCCATTCTACAATTTTTTTACTTTCTCTACGTAGTTGAATACTACTTCCATTTCTTTCTAAGCTCATTCTGTGCGAACCCTTTTTCATTTTTATGACTGCAGGAACCACCCTCCATGTACACAGATACTGCTCTTATTGAGGCACATGATTATAACAATAAATGTGCGTGCATAGCAGTAGAAATTTCTCTAACACTGCATTTTAAACAGTTTCATGCATTTTATTGTGGTTACAGGTGCTGGTGAAGTAATGTCCAAATTTACAATTCGAAAGTTTACTATTATGAATAAATTGTGTTATTATTTGCCCTTATAGTGGCGAGATGTTTATAAACTGAGGGTTGCGAGTTTGAGTCTTGTAATGGGCACCCTAACATGGAACATAGCCATTGTGTCAAGGTTGTACTGTAATTTAATGATTGTTAGAGAATTCGAAACAGATTTTGGACCTCACTGAAGTTTATATTTGTTTATCTACTTAACGTTAGTAGAGAAAAAGTATGTTGAGAAAATTTAGTATTTAAATTTTTTAGTTCAACTTGAATTTATAGAGGCTTTTCTTTTAAAATATATTATATTATATTTTATATAATAATAATTTTGGTTAATAAAAATTTAAGCTAAACCCATATAAATACATATGGCTTGACATTAATTGTGCATTTGTTGTAATTTTAGCTGGTAGAAGAGCATATCTGTTTGAGCATTATTTCATGTTTTAAAAACATGCGATATATTGAATTTCTGTTTTTACCCATAAAATTACTATTTTAAAATGAATAATTTAACTATCATGATATAGAACAGTCAAACTTTTTCTTCAGCCATAGGACCCCTCCTCTGAAATATTTAAAATATTCAGAAAGTTTTTGTAATGAATAAATAAACGTTTAGATCACAGTATGAAATTAATAGGAATAATAACAGAAGAGCAAATTCATAAATGTATTACTATATGGTACTTTTTTTGTCAATGTGAGTTGTCTTTTTTAACAGAATAATTTGAAAATAATCGTTGACTTAGCAGCAGAAATAAAAAACTATTCTTTTGCAAACAAAAGAGTCTACTTTTTTAAGTAATGCATTTCAAACACTTCAGTAACCTTCTATTGTAATATTTAATTAAATATCTAGTTCAGAAAATCAGACTGTAAGGAAAAACAGCAAAAAGCAGTCGACATGTCCTGACGGAGGACACGAGAGGGCTACACTGAGATTATCTGGCCTAGTGAGGCTTAGAAAAGATTTACCAGAAAGTCTACATTGTGCGGAAGACCAGAGTATTAACGATGCTCAGATCCTCGACCGCATATAATCCCCTTTGCTTGTTACAACAAGAAACAAGTTACTGATTTGTAATCTGATTTTTTTTTTTTTTTTGATTGATTTATTTAAGGACGCTCTTTAACAGCTCAGGTCATCAGCGTCCCATTCAACTCAGGGCGTGAAATGGCCGACAAATTTTGCTCAGAGGCCTCTCTTTCAGGCTTGAGGTTCTTTATCGTGCCGTAAATGTACGACACGGGACCCACGGCTTTACTTCCCTTCCGAAGGAAGCCATACTTACGATTTTTACGCCCGAAAAAATCCATCGGTCCTGGCCGGGTTCGAACCCGCGTTTTGGGTATAGGAGGCAAGTATGGTAACCACTACACCACCAGGACCGACTTGTAATCTGATGCTAAGTATAAAAGATTAATCATAAAGAAAATGCTTTTGCAGATGAAAGACGCAAGTTTTATGTATACTTTTTATTTTCTGTTTGGGCCGAAATACATAATTGTAAATATTTTGAGATATACAAGGTTGTATAAATAGGAACTTTTTTATCGTTTGTGATATGGATATACTTGGTAGGAAAATTAGTTGTATTATAATAGAAAAAATATTGTGATATATTTTATTGCTTGTTGTTAAATTTCTGAGAAAAACTAGTTGAGGTTGATGTTCGTTTAATGGCACATTGAGCAGTGCTGCGTATAGGGTGTTTAATTTACTTTGATAGCAATGTGAATATGCCTAATTAAGGCATTGTTACAACTTTTTCTACATTTATTTAAACTTTATTCCAAAAGATCATAATAACTTGACTCACTTGGCTCCAATCAATCCATGATGCGGGCTTAAAAATATTATATTATTCATAAGGAAAGGACGAACAGAATGGATTGTAGTAGAGTATTTATTGTTGTGCTGTATAGAAATTAGGTATCCAATGCCATTGAAAGTAATTTTACTCCGTGCACAATCACAGGGGATGTGAATAAAATTCACTCTTTGGATTTTAAACCAAACTTTTTAAGTTTATAGATCTTATGTGATAAGGAAATAGGGTGAAATCCAAGTTTTAAACATCTATAGGCAACTAAGAACTCCGAAAGTGCTTATGAAAATACAAATGTTTCATCAAAGTTCTACAAACTGTTCGCTAGAAGCCTTGAGCAACTTGCAAATGGTGACATTTCTAACCCGCACGACAGTTTTTTCTTTCTGAAAATGCCCAGCATGCATTATAACCAGTATATTTATCCGTTATCGAATGCCAAAAATAAACGTTTGAATAGACATAGGACTTCAACTAGCAAGCACGAAGTGTATAGGACAGCGGTAACTCCCGCCAAATCGAGTATAATATTCACGCAACGAATTCAAACTCTCACTATTACAGAACAACTACAATGAAAGTAAGCATGTGTTTTATGACAGGAGGTGCTGGAAATGTTGTCTCCCCTCTGTTTAGACATTTTTGACCTCTTTTTAGAAAATTTTACATTAATGTTTTACAAAACCATATTGTATAAATTTACCCAAATTTCAGGACCACCTAGCAGCAATTCCTGGACAACATTGAAAACTTGTAACTTCCGTTAACTGTTAACTGTTGCAACGCCGGTGATATCATGCCTCCGACGATTATGTGTTTTTATTACCTGCTTGGTTAGCGATAAGACGAACTATTGCCAGCCCATTGCCATCATAAACAGGTCCCAAGTGTCAATCATAAATTAAATTCTCGCCTACTATAGTTGAGTAAGCAAAGGCTGTTATCGAGAGTTTTGCGTCATATTATTGCCTATTCGTCTTAAATAATTCACTTGTTGCCTAATATTCCACATAATTTTTCAGCAGCCATAGTATTCCCACGTAAACGATATCTTAGTTTTTTTCAAGTTTAAGATCTTGGTAGCCTGTCACACTGAGCTCATAGAAAATTCTGTTTCCTGAGCAAGCCGTCGGAGAGATGTTTCAGTAAAATGTTCTAATCTCTCTCTAACGTCATCTAGTTTCATTTCAGTAAGCACCCCTTCTTATCTTTCGCTTTACATAAAACTTTTTGTTGTGACGTGTATATAAATCGAAGCATTTTGAAAACTTTATCTAAGCACAGGTAACACTCTACAATATGAGCACTTTATAAGCATAGTCACAATTGTTTAAATAGACTCTATTACTGCTGTGTGAGACTGGAGTGATTCGAAGATCTCAACGTGCCTCAAACCATGTGTAAGTACAGCTGGAGTAATCGCTGTGGTTGGCTGGTGATCTAGTCACATGAAGTGCACCCTGTCGAAGTGGTGACTGCAATTCTCAATACGAAATCACATAGTTTGGGAAACGATTCATATGACACTTTATATTGAAGTCTAGAAACTGTTCAGTCAATAGCTGCAAACGATTTACATTAAAAGTCTCTAACATTTTATTTTAATGATAATTCAAAGTAAAAAATAGCATGGTGTTAAGTCATATGACTTGAGTGGGCATTCAGTAATGCCACGATGCTCATATCTCGGAAAAATGATTTTGTTTAGAAGTGCCAGATTAATATCTCATGTAAAATCGCAAAACGCTTTCCTCCTGGTAATTTTTTCTTTAAAGAGTGGTCCCATGACTTCAAATGTCACCGCAAATAGTCACATCAGAATAGTTTAAGTCCTACGTGATACTTTCTTATGGGTTATAACTAATTCAGTGAATACGTATCTTAATTTGCATTGTTTTGTGTTCGGAGAGAGAATTAGCGGAGTTTCAAGCACAGGGAACTGTTATTATTTAATGTGATTTGAAGTCAACTTGGACTCTTGTCTATTCCGCGTTCTGACGGATCATATGAACCCTTCGAATTTTGTTACCCCTTATAGTACTTACAGATGTCAGAGGAATAGGTGCTCACCCCATCGTTAAAGTTTTGAAGAGCTTTTATTTTCTTTATAATCTGAAACTTGTTTATACCGTTATGGTTACAATATAAGACCACAAATTAGTATTTTTATGTACTTTACCCAATAAAATTAATATGCACATTTTTAATGTGTGAAAACAAACTGAACGACGGTGTTAAATATGTATGAAAGGGATATTTCATTTCCTTCCTTTAATTGTATCAGATATGAGATATGCAAATGAAGGAAGTGTTGTATCCAAAGAGCGTACAGAATATGCACCACCTTACTATGATTCCTATAACAGGCTCTCGAGAGTGTAGGGCAGGCAAATTTGTGAAAAGAGGCAGAATGCATGGACTCAATAAGATGCAGGATCTGGGAAGGGAGTTCTTGGCACGTAGACGCAAAAAAGTCAGCCTTTATGCACTTTCTAAGGAGTATAAGGACCATACAACATGGGGGGATACAGGACTTAAACTTAGCTTCCATATTACTCATGGCAACATCGTAAAATTTCAAGGAAGGCAACAGAGGATAGTTGTACGAATATTTTACTTCTTATCTTACCTATAACTTACCTGCAACAGTCCTTGAAAGCTGTCCTTTAATGTTAAAGATTTAAGAATAACTTAGATATATAGTAGATAGTAAATTAACTATTAACTATTTCGGTTGACATTTACCATTTATAGCCGGGCCATAGATCGCGTATATGCATAGTTCGCTAGCACTACAATGACTGCGGTACTATTCCAGTAGCGCACTACGGTGAATGACCCGCTCAAGGCTACGTTTATCAGCTGTGTTATTCTGTGTCAGTTGCTGTCTGTTGTTAGAGCTGTAAAGACTAGGGTTTGTTCATTGTGCATCTCAAAAATTTATTCAAGACATCTGTGTTGTGTTGTGCTTGAAATATATTATATTATTGTTATTAGTCCACCGAAATGCCTACCGGAAAATTCACGTTTGAACAAAAAAGTTTTATGTACGATGCATTCCTAAAAACCGAATCATATAGACAGGTGTGTAGACAATTTCAGGAGAAATGTCCTGGTATTAAATTAGATAATATATATTAAACTAAGTTACTATATATTTGTTACTTAAGATAATTGACATGTACTTAATTAAGTAATTAGGAAGTGCAGGTTGCAATATTTTCATATCATTATTTCTCTATTACTACCGGATGTAAGCTCGATTGTAGAGTAAATAAATACAAACATATACTCATGCAGGATAAGTCAAAAATGAATATCTACTAGGATTTCAATACACAGCGTAAAAAACTTTACTGTTTATCTATTTATTCCGGAGCTAAAATGTGTCATTATTTAACATAAAATTGGCCTTTTCATAAACTCCATAAAATTGAAAAACGTTAAACTTCTCACTTACCCTAATTTCTTTGCTATTGTAATAAGAAGTCTGTGAAATTTTGTTTGTAAACTTGTTTTCTGAGAGTGTTGATGTTATTGGTTATGAACATGAAAATCTACTTAAATTTATATATGATCTAGTAGTAGCGTTTATGCTTCCCACGGAGGCCTTCAAGTTCGACTCGCGATTGAATTTTTGACTGAGATTTTTACACAGGATTTTTCATCAGTTCTTAAGGCATCATGGGGAACTATGAAGTCCCCATGAACTCATTCGACTCAAAGTATCTATTATGGTACAACAGAACTGGAAATACTGCAATATACGAAATTATCCATCTCTAAAAACACACACACAAAAAATAGATGCAGTTTTTTTATTAATAAATCACGCTGAAGTTTTTGCCAAAATATAGTCATAATGGAAAAAGTGTTGGGATTCCATAATGATTAATATTCAATGAGAAAGGCAATTTCAATTACAAGAAAAAAAATCGTCAAGTAAAACATTCTTGTGGGGCTATGAAAATGTTTTTGTTACTTGTTTGACAATCTTTTAATGTTTTGTAATCTTTCATAAAACTAGATTTAAATAATTGCAGTTTTCCTGAATGAATTTTAATTAATAACAAAAATACATCCTAGTTTTAAGGAATAATAATAATAATAATAATAATAACAATAATAATAATTGCTTTTTACAAATAAATGGCTTTTGTTTTGAAGATATAAACTATTGCAGTGCCTTAGCATAATTTTCCCGCAATTAATTCCTGTAGACTGCATTTAAAACATGTGTTATTTTTACAATAAATTAGACGCCAGATCAAGTTCATGGGCTCAAAACCAGTTTTGGAATTGACTGTCGCTTAGCTCATTATTTTTCCTGATCACATGAAAGATAGTGGGGACAAAAAACGTTGATAGCAGTACTGTGAGCCACGAAATTTATGCGTTCACTTACCCTGCGGTATATGACTTCTTTCCACTCAGCACGCTAGAAGGAGAACAAGAACATATAATGGACAATAAACTGTTCTTACCATGGGAGGGTTTCGAACATATAAGAGGCTATTGTAAGGACGTGGTATATAAAACATATTCTAGCCGTCATAAATAGAAATGTTATTTTACTTTTTACGAAACTCGTTTTAAGATGTAAATGGATCTTGGCAGTAGAGCCATCATTGTTTTTATGAATATGACGAAAAGAAATTCTGAATAACCCCACGATAGCATACAATGTTATTACTTTATCTATCGTGAAAAGGTTGACATAATATTTCAAGAAATATAAGTGCTAACGTTTGTGAACGTTGTGAATCATTAATAAAATAATAATAATAATAATAATAATAATATTTTACATTAACAAAACGTGGTAATAATGTAAAAGTAAATACAAGTAAAAGGTTTGTGGAACTATAAGAACTTTAAGGTAGAAAATCAGATTAATTCAATTAAGTTCTATAAAAAATGCAATGTCTTTGCTTTGTTTAAACCAGAAAACTGGACAATTAACCAGGAAAGAAAGAATGAAAATAGAATCTTAAAAATTAAATTTCTCAGGAGCACAATAAAGATTAGTAGATCAGAGAAGGAATATTGATCTCGATAGAGAAATAGACAAGCAATAACAAGTACAAATATCTAATAAGAATGTGAGATTTCCGACTGTCAGAACAGGCCTAATACTTGTAGAAGAATGGGAAGAATATATTTATGCAAGTACGCTTCAGCGAAAAACACAATTACGACGTTTGCGAGAATGTTGTCATTAATATGATCTTTTATCCCTATCCAAAATGTCTTCCAGCATGTATTCATGTAAAGTGGTCCATTTAAACGTTTACTCTTTCTATCAAATGCAGTGAGGTTATTTGAGTTATGGGTCGACAGAGTGCGGTTGCATACTCGTCAAGACCGAATATGCATGTGCAAGTAGCAGCATGTAGCTATATTGCGGGAGGTGTTACTCGGTGCTTTCATTGTGGGTAAGTTGTGTGCTAATTAGTTTTTTTTTTTTGTTATACTTGAAGGAGGGTTTTTTTTTTTTATGTACGATACATATGTGAAAACAGATTCTAGCAGAGAAGCGGTAAGATGATTCACGATAAAATATCCTAGCTATCGTGTCCTAGTTGGAGAAACTGTTAATCAGCTTGTTAAAAAGTTACGAGAGACAAGAAACGTGTTTTGATATTGGAAATGCAGGAGTTTTCTAAGCTGATACCGCCCGGCGGCTTTACTTTTTCCGATTGCTACGGCTTCACTTCCTCAGTAAGCAGCCGCGCTCAAGCTTCCGTTGCTAAATATCCTCATTGTACAGTTTGTAAACAAAATATAAAAAAGTATTCAACCAGCGTAGAACTATTTAATAACTCTGAGAAATTCAAGGTTTAGAATTAGCCGTTCGTTAACTCAACGTTATCACCTTGTTCCACACATTTCATGAAGATGCGACCAATGAGTGCCTCATTGAAGAAAATAGGGCTAATGATTCATAAGGCAAATTCCGATCCTTCCGCAATGAAGTGTGTTTGTAAATAATGCTACTGGGTCGACGTGTATTACAGAGAGAACCTTTGGAAATAACTTGAGAAGAGTCTGGGACAATTTGCAATTTTGCAGTCGATTTTCCTTCTCTAGTTTCTTATGTCCTTACGATCCTAGCCGTACTATTCTTAGTTGCCTACTAAAACTTTTCATATGAATTACATGTCTTTCGACGTAATCTTTGCAATGGTTTCTGCGGTGAGTCGATTAAGGTTGTCAAATATTATTTATACCGTTACTTTCAACTTTCTGCAAACGACAAATTTGTAGGCTTCCTCGGAATGTAGCGTATATAAAAATATCTTTGCATATGGACCAAGGAATTTTAGCACAACATTTTAATTGAAAAATACGTGCTACTAATTGATAACTAAACACCACATTCACTTTTGAACATTAGAAAACAATAGATTGATTTTTTTCCGTAAAGCCCACTTACGAGGGCGACTATAAAACCTATCGTTGTAACAATGAAAAAACAAGGTTTTAAATTTGAGCTTATATTAGCGAATTCTGAAAGAATTGTGTTGTACCCATGAAAAGGTTTTTGAAAATTTTCTTCAAATCTCCATCGATCCTACATTGTAGGCATAAAAATGACGACGTGTGTACATGCTGTTAAGCTGCATACCTATGGAAGTGGAGTTAATCTAAAGCGAAATTTTAAAAATCGCTCTATTGGCTGCAATTTTTCTTAATGAAACTCGATATATGCCATTGAAATAAAATAAGAAAAATTGTTTCTGAAAATCAGTGAAATCACATTATTATGGAGTGAGTGTTTACTTGAAAATCAAAATTTAAATAAAATATTTTGTTTTTGCAAAAAAAACTCAGTATATAGCACGAAATAAGACAAATACTTTACGAAAATCATGGAAACCGAACCATTAGGAATAGGGATATACCTGAAACAGAATTTTTGTAATCGCCGAGGACGTCGATTAATGGATATTTGCACCAAATGATAAACTCGGTGTCTTGTGAAAGTGTACAGGGGAACAGTCCGCGCTTGCACGTGGACTATAATCGAACTTACGCTTACAGACAGCAACCGTCCTGCGGCTTGAGTACCGAACAACAGCGGAAAAAGCCAAATTCCATGTAATGCAGGAACTATACGGAGCGATGTAGAGCTTTTAAGCGATAGTTATGTACTCTTTCAACGTGGTAGTGTAAAGTGCACAATAAATGCAGGAGAGGAGAACACACAGGTTTTGGAACACAGAAAAACGAGCTATCATAAGCCTAAAATTATCTATGTAACTCAAATATTAATCACATTCCATTTTAGTTGTTATCCAGCTAAGTGCAATTGAAAACGCTAAACTACTACATAACACGTAAATAAAATAATAATGATATGGAAAACACATATACTTTTAGACCTAAAATTATGTTTTTTATTAAATACACGTGTATATCTTAGGTCAGTGTTACTTGTTTTTTTTAGTACATTCTCTGTTCTATATCTGTAATATCATTCACAAAATCAGGAATTCGTTCCTGCGTGAGACTTTTTATTTTTCAATGCAATCTCCTTTAATTATTCCAGCAAAACCCCAATGTCTTTATTCTGTACAAAATATTCCTCTATAGCTACAATTGCCTCTTGATATGATGAAAAACGCTTACAGCTTGAGCTTTGGGAAACATGGAAATTAGAAGGATCCAAATCTGGGGTGTATGGTGGATGTTCCAGGGATTTACTTAAAATCTCTCAATTTTTCTATTGCTAAAACACTTGTAAATAGTTTTTCATCTAGTTTATTTAAAAGTTTGGGATAATACTGTCCATCTTCATAAAATTCCATGACAAGACTGATACCATCACCTTTCCTGCAGATGCCTCCGTTTAGATTTCTTTGACGCTGAACAACCGGCCTTTGTCCGTTATTTTGACTGCTGTTTCTATGCTGGTGTGTGAGGTGGATTCAAATGGAACTTTCAGTTACAAGTCGAAGCACAAAACCAATTATGTTTCTGTTAAAACGCTACAAATACTGTTGGGAATACTTTTTTGATCTGCTTTTAGTAAGTTTTTTCATGCGCTGTTTTTTTAAATACCTATCTCCTCAGTATCTAATTATATCTCTTGTATCGTTAAATGAATTATTCTGCTGTTGTTGCACTTTTTGAATGTACTTCATGTAGCTCGTTTTCAAGGCAGATATGACCATGTTTATTTTCAAAGCCCGTTTTTAATCGCAATAAATGAAGAAAATGCGTTCCCATAAACTTCCATACAATTGGTGTGAATTTTCTTTGGAGTTAAACTGTCTTTTACAAATAAATTTACACCTGCACGATATTTTATCCATTATATGTAATAACCACAACATGAATGGTTTTGAGAGGCTATTAAATAAATTATTTGAAACAATGACTTGATAATTCAATAGAATGTTTCAGATAGATGTTCCAACGCAAGAACGTAAAAGCTGACTGACATAGTAAATATTTATGAGAATCGCCCCTTTTTTAAAAATCAGAGAAATTTAAATTTTATGAACTTTAACCTAAATTTTATGATCTTTAAACTAAAAACTGAGAACTTTAGCGAGTATGTGTCAGTTAACTTGAAACTAAAAAACATTCCCTTATTAAAAATACTTCTGTATATTCTTTAGAAGCTACATGCAAGTTTAGTTAAAAGTATGCAAAATTAAATTTTACATTGCAGCATTGTTCTTAATCTGTTTGAGTTCAGGAACCTATATTAGTGTATTCATGGTTCGTATGATTTATCTTTCAAATTTTCTTAACAAAAATGTAGCAAAATTTTAAAGCTACTCTTCCTTTACATAGGCAAAGGGATTTAGGTAATAAATTTAAAATTAATGCATATATTGTAAAAGTGTACCATTCAGAATGTTGCAGTAATACAAAATTTAAAACAAGCATTTTGCAGTTTTCACCGTCCTAAATTTAAACATAAAAACAGACATGTATGCCAAGATTTTCACTTCAGATATTGATAAACTGCATGAGATTCCAAAAACTGTGATTGAAAGTGTTATGAAGGAAAGTTTTGTGAGAGCACACCTCTTTAAGCAACAAATATGTTTTTGGTTGAAGAAAAGCCTTAGTTAGTGCTTAATAAGTGAGTTAGAACAGAACAGACTTGAAGCAGATGATTTTTGCAGCAACTGACAACAAAAGTTAATGAGCGGAGGCTAAGAAAACGCTCCCTTAGACATAACAGAATCGGTAGAAGCATAAGTCAGATTGCTCTCAGCAAGGATTTTAACTCAGGTATGCTAGTTACCCCTATAATCGAGCGGGACGCCTTGGTACTTACGTGTTGTATTCAATCTCTTGGGACCAGTCATCGTTATCTTGGGTTTTTCGTAGTTTTCTCTGTTCTATGAATTTTCCGCTCTCCTACTTCACCTCATTTCATTCTGTTGCACAATCAAAAGTGTCAGGCGATTTGAGCTAGTGCTGTGTGCGGTGTAATGGTAGCTTACGCTGTTGGAAGGTTTCTGCCCCGGCGTCTGGTGTGGAAGCGGCTCGAATTCCTTGGCGCAGGCTTTTGCGGCCATCAGATGCCATTGTCTCAACGCCCTATATCCTGTCCGTCAGGTTTTCCCTCACATTATTCTTTTCTCTAGATGACCCTCATTGGGGACGTAGATACAAAAGGCCAGCCTTCGTGTATGATTGAATACTGAAAATTCATCCTCAATTCAATCCGATTTACATTTATATTAGTTTTTGGATGGAATTTATCAAATTTTTACTAGCACTGTACAACATGTGATACACAAATAAAAACAGAAGGGAGCACCACGAGGAGAAACACGTAATGCGGAAATAAAAGACACGGTGGAAGACAAAGAGGAACAATAGCCATAAACTACTGGAAGATTGTCTTTGAAGATAAAACCTTGACATATATAAAACTAAAGAGCTATGGAGGTAGACGGGTTGATACAAATAAACAGCAAACAAATCTGACGTTGGCCATCATGCAAGCGGCATAACTATATTCCTTTGATAGTGTTCACAGAAGTCTGCCTCATCGTAAGAGTTTTACATGCATCGTACTCATGTTAAAAAGCTATTTAGAACAGTAATTGTTTATTAAATATCTATCAAATAAGTACTACAGTTTTCGTAATATAACAAAAGTTCCAAATATACGACAGACTATTGGTGCCCCGGTGTTATTAATTAAGTATGTTAGTAAAATATTTATCTGCAGCATCTTGATTTGAAATATTACCTCTAAAAGAACTCCTTACAGTAATGACTCGCATATTGCAGATGAACTTTAAATATCAGGACATAAATTGAAAATTACGACAGCAGTGCTGTTGTGAATGAACGCCTATAATACAGGTAGGCGCTCATTACGAAATAAAACTACGAGTAATGCGAGTAAAAATGTGAGGGGAGCTTTTCTGTTGATGGAGCCTCTGACTAGCATGACCAAAAATAAGTACATAAAGTTAAAAATAACCTTCATTCAGCTCTTCTAAGAAGAAAATTATATAGTTATCCAAAATTTATTTAACGTGTTATTTTACCAATAAACTATGCTTATTATACGTGCTTGGAGAAGGGCACGGTAACTCAGTTGGCTAGAGCCTTGGTATGGAAGGCCGAAGATTGACAATTCCAATCCCAACGGTGAGCCGATTTTTTTTTAAAACCTGAATTTTCAATTGCAACTAATGCCCTAGTAGTGTATGTTCCGTCTTGTGCCACTTACAGACCTCTGTGGCTAGCACTACCAGTGGTCTGTGCATCGCACACATTAGCAAGCAAGAATAGTATAGGAAGGGGCTACTTTATTGATTATATAAAATGGCGGCAATTAAACGTTCATTGTATACAAATGATTTACAACTGCGAAAACTATAAGATTCATGCACTGGGCTGTAAACAATTAATTATACATATAGTTATACAAAGTATTAATTAAAAATAGCGGTAATTAAACGTCTGCTACGTGCATACACATATTTTACAATGGCAAAGACTGTAAGATACATATACTCCATTGTAATCAATTGGTTATTCATATTAATTACAAAATGGGAGCAATAAAATGTTTTCTATTCAACACAATGCCAAAAATTGTACATACACTTTTGCACAAAAAAGTATTAAAAGTTTTCCTATACAAACATTATTTTAACATGTGTAATATTTTGGTAAACGTTACACAAGTGCCATCGTCACTGTCTTCATCGTTACTGTTTTCGGTTCGATCCTAGAAGGGTGTAATGAGTAGCTTGTGGTTGTTGAGGTGTTCCTGGATCGGCAGAATGGACGACAAAATCGCCGCGGGGGAGAAGCCCTCCAGTCGACGTGACCAGGCTGGCGTCTTGTTGGCGGTACCGAGGTACAACGAGCCCGTAGTGTACTTCTGAAGGCAAGCATGTGCTTTCCACAACCATATCGTCGCCAGAGGGAAGGGTGAACACGCTATCGTAAACCTATCTCAACCTGCACATAAACAAGTTCGTGATGTCATCATGAGAAAGGGTGAACTTGCAAAGGTGTTCTGTCGCCACGGTGTTGTAAACCTATCTAAACCTGCACGTGATGTCATCAAGGGGCTAGCGAAAATCTATTAGAATCTGCACGTAACGTTATCATGGCACTGCCGCCATTTTGTGTAATCAAAAAATGGCCTCTTCCTGTATTACTCTTGACTTGCTGATGTGTGCGACACTCAGATCATTGGTGATGCTAGCCGCAGAAGCCGGTAAATGGCGCAAGAAGGGGTATATACCATTTGCCCTAATGTAAAAAAAAACTATACATATCGGGTGTCCTTGAATTCAACGGATTAAATTGGATTGATTGTAGAGTGGGTGGACACAGTCAAACATTTTGAGGGCATAAGTATTTATTTAGTAATAAATACTTATAAAAACACAATTTGAAAGGCAATCCAGTTGGTACGAATAAAACAACACAATACTGTGCACCACTATAAAAACTGTTGAAAAATCATTCCAAATAACTCTCCTTCAAAGGCATGAATGCGGCGCTTCTACTTGAACCATTCTAATTCCTTATTAGTAATTTAAAAATCAAAGCTTAATAAAATCGGATTTCTGAAACGTTTCAGAAATTCAACTCGAATCTTTAATGATAATGCATTTACAATGTATCGCCAATGTATGAATTAGACAGAAAATAGACAGTCGAGTACTCAGAACCTAAATTATTTTCTATATGGTCTAATGAATCAGGCGGCTGTTGTCAGATTAAAAAGTATAATTATCAGTGACATGCATACTCTCGCAGACGGAGCAGTGCTTAAAGAACAAAAAAAAGCCCATAATTTTCAAAATATTTTTTCTGTGTATCATCACTTCATCTTCCCGATTATCCGAGCATGAATGAAGCCTGTGAAGAGAAATCATACGCCTATATTGCTTTAATAGCGATTTATCAGTACAAATATACAGCTTCAAAAATGCACCATAACACTGAAATTAGGTTACATAGACCTTAAGTTCTCTACCTCAAAATATTTGTTTATATTTACTCTATAACCTTTCCAATTTTGTCGGTTGAATTCAGGTACAACTTGTATATATATATATATATATATATATATATATATATATATATATATATATACACTCGTATATACACACACAAATATTGGTCTTCTTGCCACAGTAGTTCGAAATATAGCGATTACAAGTGATACTTTCTCTTAGTGTTTTATCCTTTTCTGCTTTTATAATTACTGTTAATTTAGTTTTATATATATATACCACTTTTAAGTAGGTGGTTAACTAGAAGTTTGGGCCAAATTTATTCGTAGCATTACAAGTCGCCTCTTAAGGAATAAATCTGCCCCAGTAGAGGAAACCTTAGGAAGTCTCCGAGAATGAAGAAGGGTTCGTACTACCGAGGAGGACATGATGTCTCATTTGGTTAAAACGTCAGCCCGGAAGGTTAAAGGAGGTTTGAATCCCTGCTAAGACCCGAATACTTTTAGTGTGATTCTTTCTTTCAACAATGTCCTAAACAGGGTCATTGTGAAATAATTATGTCCAATGTATGCTTATATTTAAATGCCATATTGGTGTTATTAACTCATATAATTCCAAACGATTCTTTCAATTTTTGAATTAAATAAGATATATTCATCTAATTGACTACTCATTCTTTCTGAAAATTTAGCGTTATATTTGACATTTATTGCCTATTAATATTTCAAGTTGGATGGCTCAGGTGGACTCCTGCTCTTGGGTTTTCTTTGTGGTTTCCCTTGGTCGCTTAGGCCAATGCTGAGACGTAATTTACATTTCATGAATTTTCCGTTTTTCCATCTCTTGTCATTTTATTCCGTTGATTCTGTTACAGATTCGAAAGTCCAGAAGTGGCGACGTGACGGTGTGATGCAAAGGTTTCTCCCCCTCCGTCTGGAATTGAAGCAGACCAGCAGCTCGAACAACACGGGATGCCTCTATCTGAAAACAGGGAGCCCATCTGCATCCGCCTAGTCTCCGTCTATAGTTCCTGGCCGTCTGGTGTTTCCCTTAGCTACTCCCTTCCTCCCCGAGGTGCTCTCATTAGGGATGTAGGCATAAAGGACCAGCCGTTATTAACGCTCAAGCACCAAAACTCCACCTTTACCCAGATCATCCATCTGGGTTGGTTTCCCCTCTTTTTAATGCTGTAACTTTAAATAACTAAAAATCTACTATTGGCCCTGTATGTTATATTGTTGTTGTTCTAGCTAATATCGTTGTGTTTCTATATCGGAATGTATTTGTATTTTGTTTCTAGCACTCACTGAAATCACTGTTTTAACTTCTTTTCGCATTATTAAATATGGTAATGTCAATTTCTCTCTGACGGTGTGTAATACTGCTATGAAAAAACTATTGTCGTTTGCTTTGCAGAAACTGGTGTTGCTACTATAAGGCGCTGTTTGCAGTCGGAACATTATCCTATACTTTATGACACAAACAAACTGTAAATGAAACAAGCCGTTATAATATTTAGCTGTTCTTACAGAATATGTGCTTTTGAATTTTATTTTCATTGTTAATGACACATATGGCAATTACAGAGACTACAAATTTGTATAATTGCTCCATAGAGCATCCGGTTTTAAGAGAGAAAGTGTTATATTTTCATATAATATTCCCACTGTGTGGTTAACTATAGCACCATGTCTTTAACCAGATACAGAAGGCTGCAGACTTTAGAGCAGTGAGAAAGCCTATTTTATTTATGATCTTTTTTATTTCTTTGATAGCTCCATCCGCCATAAGAAATAAACCGGACCCGTGGCTATCAACTTTCCACACTTTATAAATTGCCTCTCAAGTTTTTCCTGCCTCTTACTAAACACTTTATGTCCAGCCACCGCAGTTCCTTGATGGGTGGCCATCTTAACGCTCGCTGCGTCATAAACTCTATCGTAAAACCAAGCAGACGTAATTCTTGTTCTCGTTTGCTTACACTCGAGCACTACACGTCTACGAACGGGCTAGTTCTAAGATACAACAAATAAGCAACATTTTTTGTAGCGCATGGTTTTATTATAGATAAACAACTTATAGAGCGTCTAACCTATCAATAATGCCCCCAAATTGGTTTTGTTTTTGTCAAGTGCTGCAAAAAAGTTTTAAAACAATTTTACAGAAAATACAGAAGTCTCTTAAAAACACACATTTTAAACGTTGGCAATAAGGTTTCAATTTTAATTGCGATAATTTTACCTTATATTCTTCAATAACAAGTAAAAGTTTATGCATTGTTTTATGGAATACCCATATTGATTAGTGATAAATTTAATAAGGTATGCTTTGCTATTAGATATGTAAAAAGCATCTTGTTATTAATAACTTTATTTATTTATTTATTTTTTTTTTCTTTAGCGTAATATGCTCTATCGTCAAAATAAACTAAATTGGCCTTGACATGCATAAGCACATTTTTCAACAGGACAGGGCAATCTCACTTGGGCATTTACTCAAAAAGTTGTTTCACAATCGGCTGTCTTCGTAAAAACGTCTTATAGGAATCACAGCAGAGGAACCAAGTGTTTCCGGGTATTGTTGGTATAAATTTGAATACATTGTCAATTTATTTCTGAAATTATATAACCAAGTATTTTTAAAGATATTGCCTTTGCTCGTACTGATTTCTATATTTATTTCTTTATTATGCTTTGCTTTCTTAATTGTTTTATACTTTTCTAAAGTTCATCAAAGTTCCTCCGACTTTCTTAAACGACAGACACCCATATTTTTGTATTTACGTGTTCTACTGTTGTATTTTTTTTTCTTGTACTTTAGTTCTAAATTCTTTATTTTCAATTACCTCTACATTCCTAGCTAAAGTTTCTTTACCTTCCTTTAAATCGTGTTTTTTTAACCTCACTAACACAATTATTCTTAAATTTTATACATTCCAGCTTTAGAAACTTCATTGTTGATATTTTGAGTCGCTTTATATCATCTTTTTTTTTTTTAATAAGGACATATGAACTCACCAACATCTAATTAATAATGTAGTATAGCAACTATTGCTACACATTGTTAAATTACTATAAAACATGTGTAAACAGTCTAACTTTACTGCAGTGAAAATTAAAAGATTATTTTATAGTAAAAATAGGTGGATTTTCTTCAAATAACTTCACCGCGACCATAATGTTTTAAAGTTGGTTTTATGTGGCCGTATCTATTTCAACAACTTAGCAATTCAATGGAAGCTAAACATATTTGTAAACTTTTGAGTTGTTATAGTGTATGGAGCCCGGGAAGGCTGTGGGCAACAGTTCATTATTTAGTGGAATTTACCAAGAGGGGCTCTACCACGGATCAATAATCCAATTAAGTGGAAAATCCAGTAGCACCTCCCACCATCTGAGAAAAAAACTGAGAGGATATGGGGATAGTGCTTGTATTGGCTGGAAAGTTTTTCAACTTCATCTTGTTTAATAAAGGAAGTCAATGTAAGCAGAGAGAGTGCTATACTTAACAGTGTATGACGATAATCTCAAAATGTGAAAAAATAGCATGTAGTATTATAGGAATGCAAAAGCATACTGAAAAGTTTCCTAAAAAGATGACTTGAAGAATAAAGGAACGAAATGAAAGTAACTTTACTACACAGTTTACCGAATTGTTGCACAAATAAACGTAATGAATAATAACTGTAACTAAAATGAGTCTAGGGTCTTAAGATTTAATAACTGGGCACCATCATTAAAACTTACAGGTCTCTTTAGCTACAGCTTTGTTTATCATCGTTGTACACAATTATACACAAATACCACAAATAAGCATAAGCTAAAAACATGAAAGAAAACAGCAAAAATTGTATATTGTTAAGAAGGGTCTGCATTAAAGTGTTATAAAACGCCTTTTATGTCCAAGAGACTCCTTAAAAGGATGAAATTTAAATGTTAATGTTAGGTTAGTTTATCGTTAGTACACTTAGCGAAATTCTGTAAAAAAGTGTGATTTAAAGCATTTTATTTCAAAAGTAAAGTTTCGATTGTTACATAAAATTAATATTTATTTTCATTTTGTTTAATGCTTTTAAATATTCTATTGGCAATATTTGTTTTATTTAGTAAAATTCAATCTAACGGGAAGACACTAGATCTATATATATATATTGCAAACTTCCATTTTTGCAAACTTCCATGTTTGCAACCATTTATATTTGACTGAAATACTTTATATATTGCACTTAATCAGCAATAATACATTTATGGAGAAAAATATTTTCAACATGTTTGATTCTAATGCGATTTGTGATTAAAGTTTTAACTAAAGAAGTTATTAGATTTGAAATTAATGATTTATATACATAGTGTTAATGAACTGCAATACAATAATTTCAGCGATTGTAGAAGAATTTTAGACAAGCAATTTAGATAGATAATACATGGCCTGACTGTTCATATTCTGAAATTAAAATTTTAAAGAGATAGGCTGCTACTGACTAATGAATCGTCCATTCGAAATGATATCGCACAACTACGGATGGTAGTCGGTATGATTCTGGCGTAAAGTAAATGCAAATCATTGATATCGAGTTGCGATCTCATTTATTACATTTTTCTTTGACATTTTTTGTCTGAGCATGCTTCAACACAAAATATAAATAAATAAGTAAATGCACCTATTTCGCAGGATCCAATAGTACAACTTTCGAAAAAAACAGCTTCGAATTCCAAAACTTTAGATTTTATAGGGCTGAACCTTGAAAACGCTGACAATGAGATATTAAATAATTTCCTTTCTCACGAAGCAGTTTTGAAGATATTTTAAGGATTTTTTTACCCTATATGGTTTAACACTGTCTTATCAGTATTTAATTTCAAGTTCTTTAACGTCTTATAACTTCATTATTTCCCTTTGTGGATTATGCATTTCCTAGCGTAAATTGTTTAAGACCCTTCTACAATTTCTGAAATTATGCCGTATAGTTCATTAACATCCGGTATGTTAAAGTGATGTGGGGTTCGGTGCACCTCCGTACACTTGATTTTACAGTTAGCGTGATCAGAACAAAAATAAGATCGGTGAGTCATGTGACTGTAAGGGAGAATTTCTTAAATAGCATATACCATGCAAAAATAAAATATACTTACGACATGAGCTTAATAACTGCAGACTTAATTAAATAGAATTTTCAAATAGCACATTGCTGCGCTCCAAATGAAAATGTGGCAGTACTCCTGGCGCGAAGGACGAAAGAATACATTCTTAACGTTAGAATCAATCAATTTTAAAGAGAACTAAGTCAGAAGAAAATGTCTGCCAGAGAGTATAAATGTCTTCAATGAAATTGGAGTAACAAGATTCTCATTTTTATAACTTTAACTTTATAATAAATGTAGATGTTGATTAGATGTCCAGGAACATAATGTGATAACTATTTTAATTTCAGAATGTAAATATGTTTTATTTTGTGATTTTACTGTCTTTTTAATAAGCTTTAAGGAAACCATGTCTGTTCAGGTAAATATTTATAAACAAGTTAACTAACTAGCCTCAAAGACACTGAACAATAATTTAACAATATATCCAGCTAGAGCACTTCAGCTCTCTCGAACGAAGTTGAGTAAAATTCCAGAAGTTTACCGTACTGTTTCTCCTGGTAAATTCTTCTTGAGGGCAATGAAGATGCTCTTCTAATCACCTCAGTGAAAGGCGGAGAGCAAAGTATCTAAGAAAAATGTACACAACTGACTAAGACAGATGGTGTTGATGGAGGTAATGGAGTGGAAGAGTGGTTGTCATGACGACAACACGGATAAACAACAAGAAGCTTCAAACATTAGTCATCCATCACGCGGTTATCAGGTAGCCATCTTCACCGTTGTTTCAAGGTAATCGAGAGTTCAGTGCACGTGGTAGAGTGCTTCTAAGGCGAACAATGGTTAGCAGGCGCCTCCGGCTGTACCTCTATATGCCAGTCTAGCACCTAAAGAGAAACGTGTCTCGAAAAATAAACTGCTCCAAGACTGCTGAAGTTGTGTGTTCATATCTTGCACTTTGTTACAAGATAGCAATTGTTTTATCTTCCCCCTCACTAAACCTGCACTTTTCTTTGTTTATTTCGAACCATACAGTGAAATACTCGTCATTTACACAAAAAGTGTTTCCCAGTTACACAAAAGGTGTATTTTATAGCTGCAATTTATTTATAAAATATATAAATGAAATTTCACTTTAATTTCCTACCTACTGAAATTTATATTCCTTTTTCACCTTTGTTATAAAACGTATTGCTATATTATTTTTATTTTTACTCTCCTTGTAAGCGGAGTGTAATCAACTGAAATGCAAATACTCAGAGAAATGCTGGAGAGGACTCGAGGGGCCTCGCGCTATGTATTTATTTTAGTTCTGAGCTCTTTGTTATAATATTTGCAAGGCAAAATCCAAATAACACACTTTTCGAATTTAACCACATTCTGCTAAAGGTATTGATTAAAATATAATAATTTGGCGACACTTGCAATGATTGTTGGAGGCTTTCTACGCGTATAACTAAAGTTGGCAACTGCTATCATATATGAGATCGCATTGTTTAATTGTTGTCAATACATGCAAGTTCTTTGTAAAATTATTCCCAGCACGTTCCTACATAATATACCTATATAAAGCATGCATCATATCACAGGTAATATGATTTAATGCCCTGAATTCTACACCCTCCGGTTGATATCAAGACAAGTTTGAATGGAGCATGCTGGAAAGAAAAACTCCCATGATATGGTCGTAGAAAGGCAAATTTTTAATACAAATTGCGAAAAAACAGAAAAATAACTTTACACATATTTCAGCAATACATCATGTAAATAATCATAAAACAACCGAAATATTAAATTTGAAGTTTTGAATCCAAACATCCTGAAATCTTTAAACTATTGAGGCTTTAAATCTTTAAACATCTGCCAACTTTACCATATAGCAATAAATCATTTTGATGGTAAATAAATTCTATGGCACAAGCATACTGCAAAAATGTCTGTTTTAACAATAATTAAAGCACTGCAAATGCATGTCCTTTGCTGACCAAACATTTTGTAGCGGATTTCAGAGGTCGCTACTTGTCCCGAGGAGATAATGGTGAAGGTGATAATATGAACCAAAAGAGCCCTTAAACCTATAGATGAATAAAATGAATTTATGATGGCGCGGATGAACTCGGAGTCCTTAAAGCTATATGGTATTCACTTACTCCGAATAAGGAAAACCTCCGAAATAAGCCTTGCCTAGCAGTGACCTGAGGGTAATCAAACCTAGAATCTCTAAACAAGTAGTAGCAAACTATACAATGGAGGTAGTTGCTGAAAGGAAACTTTAAGTAATATAATAAAGTGCAATCAGGAACACTACCATAAAAAGTTTCAAAACTACTACCTGAGTCACAAAGTGCACGCGATGAAGAAGGCCCCGGGCTTAGCAATTTAGAATAAAGTGCTGAAATGTGTATCTATCCCACCCAGCTGAGGTTTTCTTTCTGTGTGACAAACATAGATCGTGAGGAAGACACCCAGTTTCGCTACAACAATGGTTTCATGAAAATTCGATCAACTTGAACCAATAGAAAACAAGACTTATTCGATGTACCACGTGTACGACGTGGCCAAATGAGCGGGAAGTGTATCGACAAGGAACCACCGGAATTCACGCAGGAACGGCACAATGTATTCTATTGGTTCAAAGATTTGATTTTTAATACACTTGAAAAGGAATAATAATCCAAACTAATGTTGATACATTAATAAGTGCTCAAGGGACTTCCCTACAGAGTCTGTGTATAACTATGACTTCATGATGTGTGTAGCTGCCATTGCGTTTTTACAATAGATACCTTAACACTCTGTGATACAAATGATTCCTTGATATTATTGTTAGCCGAGGAAGTAAGGAATTTAGTCCTTTGAAATAAACGAAACAAAAATCACCAGACAATGCCTTGCAGTGTTTGTAGATGTGTGAACAATTTTAATCGTTTTAGAAAAATGGGATATTTACAACACATCAATACACTATACTGCAGTTAATACTTTGTTAATACTTGGTAATGAATAACATTAGCACACAAGTAGCTTATAACATGTTATAACACTTCATTGCTCTCGTAACATAAAACTTTGATTAACGTTCAAGCCTATTAGGAAACTTTAGGACGCAGGCCAAAAATATCTCTCTGTATAAACTTTTTAACTATTGAACCTGCATCTTGTATGAATAATTTGAGAACGGCATTCTGCCATTGATGTCTCCAAGCTTTCCCTTTAGGAGAGCACAGGTTGTGGCCATGAAAAGGTGACTTAGCTGTACGGGTGAAGAATAATAAGTCAGAAGGTTCAAAAATATCTATTTAAATATAATTTGCTAAGCAACTCAAATGATGTACATAACATGTGTACTACACGTAAACTAAATTACAGATGCTCTATTTAGCCACAACTTGTTGTAGATGCTATCTCCGAGATGGTTACTCAGCCTTTAAAGTTTCCTCTATTGAAATACATCAGTTCTAAATCTACTAATAAGAAACCAAAGTTTCCAAGAATATATCATCACAAATGATCAAATCGACAAATTTCCATGATCGAACAAATGTTTTGATGAATACTTTTATCATTATCATTCACACCAAGATTTTGATAGAACATTCAGGTCAGAATATAAGGGACGATAGACAATCTAGTTTTGAACTTACAAATCATAACCTCGCAGTGTTTTTTTCACATAGAGTTTGTTTACAGCAAATACAAGATAATTTCAGGAGAATAAGGGACTTAAAAATAATTAATACAGCATTAAAATACAGATTTCTACTAACATTTGCAATATTTATAATTTATTTTACTTTTCATAGCTCCAATAAAATAACAATTAAACACAACTTTTAAATACGATTTTTACGAGCATGTTTACTTTGATTTTGAAAGATTTGCCAATACATATTCATTAGTTCCTTTTATACGTCCTTTTTCTCCATTCACACAACCAATAATAATTGTTTTCGTACAATAAAGCGAACATCTTTGGAACTAGTGAAGAGACAGTAACTTTAGCATCGCTCAAAATATTTCCCAGTAAAAACGTGTCTTATTTTGCGATTTCTTTTCAACAGGTCCATTCATTCACAAATAATTCCAGAATAATAAAGATAACTAACATTATTGCCTTCCGCAACAGTCAGCTCTGATTTAAGCAACGAAAATGTAGATAATATTTAATTTAAATTTAATTATGCTTTTATTTAAGTATTACTTTCGTGGCCTCATTGGAAAAACTGTTCAATGCAACACACATGAAGATAAAGTTTGCAATATTATGTTGTTTCTGTTCTGATCCTTCAATTCGATTATAATAATGTTTGTTTGATACTATGGAGAACCCAATATTTTGCACATTTTAAGGGAAAACTGAACCATTTTCTGGGTTTCTAGGATTAGAATAGTATATACAGAACTATACAGATGAGAAAAGCAAAAACAACATTAATATTTTATGTTCGTTGCTTTTATTTTTAATATA
The DNA here is from genome assembly GCA_030762175.1 of Metallyticus violacea. NCBI lineage: Eukaryota > Metazoa > Arthropoda > Insecta > Mantodea > Metallyticidae > Metallyticus > Metallyticus violacea. Next base: position 54,574,197 of record CM060839.1, read on the forward strand.
CAGGTGTATATTGTAGCTGTGCTCGGGTGTTTTAGCCGACTTTTCAATCTATTATCATTTATCAATAATTTAAATCGTAGAAAATATGTCTCCTATTCAATTTCCTGATTTGCCATTAACCTTATCCATAAACCATTATGGATAAGTCATTGTCCTTAAACCACTTGCTCTGTGGTATTTAAGTTACTTCAGTAGTTGTCTGTTGTCACCCATTGGACGAGAATGTTTTAATAGTTTTTCTTTTTCTTTTACAGACACATTTATCTGTACGTTTTGAGAACTGTACTGAAGTACCCCACTTTCATGAGAAGTGTAAACAAGAATATAATTACCGTACTTCAATATCACTCACATTTTCTTTTTTCTAGACTTCATATTTTACTTCTCTCTGCACATCTTCTGACATCATTCTCTCTCTAAAGATGAAAGCTCTTTTCTCTGCAGACTTTTAATCGGTTGAGGATCCGACACTGTACTGGCAATTAGCCTTGGGTGTTTACATTTAATCTCAAGAAGGAATGATTAAAATTTTCGTGAAAATGTAGTCCATATACAAGATAAATCCCTTCTTCTTATAAGTAACACACAGTTGTAAGGCAAAAAATTGAATATATATATATATAATAACCTGCTACTAGAACAATAATAATTATATATATATATATATATATATATATATATATAATAACCTGCTACTAGAACAATAATAATAATAATAACAACAAAGTCTACAGAATTAGTCCCCGTGTTGTATGGGAGGGATGGCCGCGGCGTGCCAATTCCAAGAGTACTCTGTCCGAAAAGCACAGTAGCGAACGATGGTATATGGTGCTATGTTATAATGACTGTGGACTGCTGTTCACCACTAAGAAATAAAGCGATGTGGGTCGCAAACTTGACTCGGCGTTCTCCTTTCGTGCTGTACAGGAGCTTAAAGAAAATAACAGAGCAGAAATTAGAAGAATTATAATTTGAGCTCTTATTAAAATATTTAAAATTGTATGCCTGCAGACAGACCTCACTTCAAAGAAATACGCACATACTATGAACAGCGTACTCATATGTGCTTTTATTTGATCATATAACACCCCCCCCCCCTCGATATGCTTTTTGGTTCCGTTTTTGAAAGACCGAAGAAATATTCATTGCCTTACACTACTTTTTTTCAAAATTATTCATACATAATCTCCATGTTATCTATCTTCTCGCTTTCAAAATTTATCTTCCCCTCATAATCTTAACACACGTTCTGAAACCCGGTGCGTATTGTTATTACTATTGCACGAAACATCCTTTTACTCATAATTCACAGTAACCACTGCCCGTCTCTGCAATGCATTGCCATGGGTTGTCAGAGACTGCCAAACTTTAGGAGCGTTTCATAAGAAAGTGTTTAATGTTATTGAAAATAATCGAGTATCCTAGATTTAGATTCCCCACGTTACAATACAGGGGTTTATTTGTTTTATCCTGCTGTAGTAATATTCATTCTATTATTGTTATTACTATCATAAATGTTCCTATCTCCTTCATAGTATTGTTAGGGTTCTTAATTTTATGTTTTACTCATATATTTATCTCTACTTTCAAGATTTACATAGGTTGATATGTGTAAAAATGATCATTGTTGGGACTTGTATTGTTATTCTTTTTATTTTTCTTCTTCTTAAGTTAATTTTTTCATGGTCTATATTTATGAATAAGCATATTATTTACCTACGTAATATTTTACTTGTAATATTGTTATTAGATTGGCAGAGCGGAAGAGAAGACCTAATGGCATTAGCTCTACCAGAATAAATAAATAAACAAAATAATACAGGTTAGTACTCATTATGAAATGAAAAAATTGTGCGTATGAAATTATCGATCAAAGTTGTGCGAGTAGAAATGCGAGAGGAACTTTATCGCCAGAGCCAGCAACTGACGCAGACTAACCCCGCGCGGCTTTCATTCAGTTGCAGACGCAGAACAAAAATAATTGTGTTTTCCATATTCAACTCTATTGCCGTATTTAAATTAATTAACTGTGTTCCCTTGTGCAGTATCGGTCCTGGTGGTGTAGTGGTAACCATACTTGCCTTCTAAACCCAAGATCTCGGGTTCGATCCCGGCCAGGATCGATGGATTTTTGGGCGTAAAAATCCTAAGTATTACTGCCTTTCGAAGGGAAGTAAAGCCGCAGGTCCCGTGTCGTACATCTACGGCACGAAAAAGAACCTCAAGCCTGAAAAAAGAGGCCTCTGAGCAAAATTTGTCGGCCGTTTCACGCCCTGAATTGAATGGGATGCTGATGACCTGAGATGTTAAAGAGCGTCCATAAATAAACAAAAATAAAAATTGTGAAGTTTTCGATATTTAAAGCTAAGAGTTTCAATTATCGAGTACTACTACTCGACGAATCCACTTTTCATTACTTATAAACTGTCTTCAAAAGAGGTTTATTATTTGCTCTTCTTTATGTCATATGACTGAAAATGCTTCTTTGGAATTTTTTCTGTTTTTGATTTCTAATCTGACTGGCTAGTAATTTACTTGCGTGTCCGTGTGAGAATTTCTTGCATTTTATTATTTCATTTCAACATTAATCATAAAAGCGATTATTTTATTACTTGCTTTGCCTTTGCATATAACATTTATATATTTCATTTCTTAACATCTCAGGTCATCAGCGTTCTATTCAATACAGGGCGTGAAACGGTCGATGTTGCTCAGAAGCCTCTTCTTTCAGTCTTGAAGTTCTTTTACATGCCGTAAATCTACGACACGGCTTTACTTCCCTTCTGAAGAATTTATATAAGAAATATGTTTCCTCTTTCATTCATTTATTTTTATTTATTTAAATACCTAAGTGAAATATAATAAAGGTATAAAATAATTAGTATTTTACCTATATGTTCTCAAAAGTATTAATATGAAATATATAAATATCTAGGGAAATAATATTTGTGTATTATCTAACATTATTTTATATTAATCAAATGAGATAATGGTCGTAATCATTCACAGAAAATATCCAAAGAGGAAGGCAGAAGGAGAATCAACCCAAGACAAAAGCTGATCGTCGCAGTCTGGGCGGAAATGGCTTCAACATCCCCGCATACGAATTACTCCTCCGCGAATTTCTCATTATGATACAATGAATTTCCGCTGTTGCTAAGCCATTGTGTGGCTTGGAGTAGCCTGCTAGGATATGCTAACTTTCGGCGAACAAAAGCCTATCCTTTGAGTGACAAGTGGAAGCCTACAGATGTGTGACCGGCTACTGAATACTGCAGAAGCATCCCTGCGCAGATGTTCTTTTGTCTATTTCGTAATCGCTACGACGTTAATGAATGGAATGTCCTACTTTATTTTGATAATGCGTTTTCTTTGCATACATCCATCTCATCCGCATGGAGCTATTTGCCAATTATTAACTAGCAAAAAGCAAAAGTGAACCTCCATAATTGGTTCTCAACATGACACTTAAATGTTGTTTTATTTGTGAAATTAAATACCTCACAGTCACTTGTTCTTATTTTACGTGCTATTTTACTGAAAATTATTCAAACTCAATTTAAACTGCAATGTATTAGTACATTAAGTAACCATTTCTCATTTATATCCACATTTCAACAAAATACAGCAGTAATTCCATACTCTCGCCAGTTCCTCTCGGGCTTAAAAGCGCACCTACATTTTGGTACATCCTGCCTGCTATTTAAAAGCTTATAAAGGTATTTCCTGCGGCCACGTTAAAATGTGACAATATTAATTAATAAAAGTATGAACTTACATACAAGGTTATCGTTCGATATCGATATCTTTAGATTATCGAGCATATCGATGCATCGAGAGTATTATGATCACATAACTAGTATTTTCTGTTGTTATATTTCAAAACATTAAATTCCTTTAAGTGTTTAAATATTTTTGCTAAGCTATAAAATTCTGTTTTATAGGTTTATGTAATTGTTTCAATAAATCTATACTACTGGTGGCCAACGTCGCTTAAGTATGTATTCGTGAACGGAAGCTCTGCGTTTCGAATCTCGCCGGAATCGATTTCCGTGACTAAGGTTTTTTTTTCCCCTTTCAGTTTTCATCAATGACAAATGCTGGGGAGTTACACCAAACTGGAGTGTTTCTTTCGTAACATTACTTTCTCAATTTATAATTTCATTTCACTTATCAATATCATCTGTGATGCCTTAATAGTAAAAGCACGAGTTAAGATTATTCAAACTTTCACTAAATATTCCAATATTAATAATGTTTATTGTAAACATTTTTACCAGAAACCCAAACATTAAATATCTAAACTCAATCAATTGTTAAAATTACAATAGAATTTATTTTTAAAATCTCCTGTATTTTCATTTAACTATTGTTGTATTACTGAATATGCTCAAGCAAGTAACTTGAGATCCAGGTTAGCAGATAGTGAGACAAGAAAAACAGCAGCAAGTTTTTGCGAATTCATTTTGTTTGATTTATACAGAGATTTCTTTTGGACGTGTGGCCGGCTTAACAGGGGTTTGCCTGGAACCGGTAAGCACGCATTTACACGTGGAGTCGACATTCATGGCCCCTTAAATTCAAGCGCATAGTTTTCTACAGCACAGACAAATACCACTTTTTTGGTCATACAATGGCATTTCGTGTACAAGATCGGGTTTTTCTGCACTCCAATATCTATTGTTTTTTGTCCCTGCATGTAAATAAAACCATACTACTCCGGAAAAAAAAAACTCAATAGTGCGAACATTAACATTATTCAACACCAGGTTACATAAATTAACTCCACTCACATTATCGTGTGGTTGCAATTCCTGAACTACAGTTAGGTATCTTATAGGGCTTTAATTTTAAACATTTAGTGGCTTTCCAAGCGGAGGTTTGCGAAATTCCCGATTCCTGTGCAAGTTTTCTCAGAGATTTCTTTGAGCTTCGTTCTAACTTTTCTCAGATGCCATCCAGTTTTTTTTTCTCCGTAACAACACGGCGTTTTACTTTCGGTTTCTTACCAAGGATAGACCCTGTTTCCCACATCTATTCACAACATTGTGAACCGTTTTTCTGTGAAGCGCAGGATCAGCAGGGAATCTCTCTATAAATCGCCGTCTCACTTCTCTACATGAATTGTTTGTCACATAGGAATCATATATGACGAGTGTGTGTGCTAAAGTATACGGACTTTTTGGCATTATAACAGCACTAACATAATCTATATCACTTAAACACGTGGTCCCACAATGTTCAACTCTTGTACAGCACAAACTTTCGCTTCAGCACACGGAGAGGTGGGAAAGCAGAGGGGAGAACAGAACCGATTAGAAATAGGACAGGCACATCCTCCTTATGTCGACCACGCGTCCAAATGAAGGCTCTGTATTTGCTGTAGATGATTCAAATGCTATATCATGTATTTCAGTATTATCGTATATTAAGTGTATTCATTTGTTTTGCTATTATATGATATTTGCTGCTGTCCATGCACATAGTTCGTTCTACAACTAATAACCACCAACTTGCTAATCTCGGACGGTACTACGATTCATTTCTATAAGAGGATACCCAGGTTACTTATAATTATGGATATGCTATTAATGACATTTCCTAAAAGTTTTGCTTATGTATTTAAGATCACACGTGCCTTCCCTTTTCTCATTTTCCCATATTCTTATGGCACTACTGAAGGAATTTAATTATTAAATTAATCCATAAATTTGATATAGTAAAGTTAAATTTAAGCTAAATTAATTTTATTACACATTATAAGATATACATATTAAATATGTGTTTATACTTAAGACAGAGAAACAGTATACATATGAAAAGTAAAAGTTTAAAAAATGTTTCAAGTTAAAAACTTAAAGTTAATTCCAAAAGGATACAAATTCCAAATATTCAACATGAAATTAAATTAAATTTAAACATGTGCTTGATTGCGTCATAAAATACATCACTAAAACAGACTAATAGGTCACTTTTGCGTTCACTGTGAGTGTCTCGAAATGCAGTTTGCAACGTACTGCATACAGAACAACTATTTCAAAGCAAACGTAGCCTATATTCTAGCAGAACGTGGTCTGATTACAAAATGCTGCTGGGAAAGCATGGTTTTTGCAACCAACTTGCTATCCAAACAATTTGCTAGCGCTTCCACCAGTGTTTGCTCGTGGAAGTGTACTCTGATGACGCCATAAGTGGGTGCTAAACCAAAAACCGCTAATTGCCTCGCGGGGAAACCAACTGTGATGAAATAAGCGGCGAAATTCTATTCGTAACACGCAGAAAGCCTTCTACTGCCGAGTTGGAAATTTTACTAATTGCTGACTCTTATGTTTTCTCAAAGAATAAACATCCTGCAATTACAGCGAAAGAAGAAAAACATTCTATTATTCGTTATTACGTTTTCAATTTTTTTTTAAATTTCATGCAAACAAAAGAATTGTTACAATGTGATTTAAAAACTCATAAAATGAGCCCTAAAATTGCAGCAAGAAAAGTTCAGGAAACAAATTATAAAATGTGAAGAACATATTCTTAACTTATACACTATGCATTACTTTCATAATATAGCAAATGTACGTGAATATTTTGTTATTCATGCCACTCCATTTTTACACTATCTGAGGAATTACACATATTAAGATAATACTAACACACTTTTAGAAATACGTTGTAGAATATGTTGTGTTGTAATGGACGCAATAAAATATAAACGACTAAATGATAAGGTTTAAAAATTCATCAAAATGATCACTGACATCTATAAGAAACGAAAAACATTATTTTCTCACGATAGAAACTTTGCTGGATAACAAATGTTTTTTTGTTCAGTGCCAGGTTATTGTTCACATGATTGTGGCATCCCCCCCCTGGCATGGAGGTATTGTAGAGAGCTTCTAAAGCTGGGAGACCCATAGGACACCACTACATTCTGATTGACCAAACCAGAAATTGAGCCCAGAATCTCAAGTCGCAAACGCTACACTAGACCACAGAGATAACAAATACACATGTACATATTTATAAAATTTGCCATGACATGCAAAGTCAATTAAGAGGCTACGTGAAGAAGACAAAGAAACGGGATTTTTCTTACCATAAATGGTGCAAGATCCATATTTTAAAACTGGAAGAATCAACTGAAATTAATTCTGAACGTAACCCAAGAACATAAAGGAGCGGCTAATCATTAAAAATACTATTTAGTTGAATGATAATCGAAAAAAATGCATAAATACAATACTTTTATTTTTTGAAATAAATAATTAGCAACTTTTTTCATTATGCAGATTTTTTTAATAGTGTTTAACGCCCGTTTTTACAACTGAGACACCACAGGCGGTGGACACTGATGATACATGAGGTGAAATGATACATTGGAAAGGAGTATTTTTTAAAGGAAAGCAGCGTTCCAGGCCTATGTTTAGGGTACCTTCTGGCATTTTCCATTTATAAGGACTGAGGAAAACCTGGAAAAAATCTCAGTCAGGGAGAACGACCCTGATGGGAGTCGAACCCCAAACCTCCGCTCCTTAACGACCTCGGCCACCCGTGGAGGTATTATGTAGATGGTTTAAATAGTTTAACTATCTCAAAATAGTTTGCGAAATGAAACGGGTTTTGACTAAAAGCCGCATGTCCATAGAACAATTTATTGTACTCCTAAGTATTTCGGTATATATCAGAAACTTTGTAATTTATTATTTGTTTCTATGAAACTTTGTACGATAATGGACATAAAAGTAGTTCCTCCAGCCATCAAGAGGAAGGATGCCAGAATACTGTTTCCGTGAAAAATGAACAAATAAATCAAATATAAAATACAGCGGTCAAATAATAAGTATAACACATAGAGTTTTGTTAAATTATTTTTTGTATTCTGACAAGTGAAACTATTTCATGTGAGCAGTGTTGTGCGATTTAAATTTCCCTTAATGTCGTATACAAACTCTTTGCAGGCTACATACATTTTTTTGTTAAATGATGGGACCAAAGTCCCCGCAATGGGGCACCGTCCCTGCCCCATTCGTGGCCATCTGCCGGAGTCTGCATCGCCTCCCGCATGCAAAATAGAAAATGTCGAAACTGAAGTGAAAGATAAAACACAGCCTTAAATTTGTTAAAATTGCCGCTAAAATAGAGAGCTCCCAGGTACATATCTTGGGCCCTGAAACATACATGGTCCATTTATAGGAAGTTAGAATCTATACTTTTGTATTTTCGAGCCACATTCGCTTGAGAATATATGAGATTGACTGTGCGTCATCTTTTCTTTTTCAAAATTGTAGGCGACATTACTGCAAAAATCAGAAGAAATAACTCAATAAGATATCTCGGGAATGCATAGGAAAATTACGGTAGGTAACAATATTTGTATTGTGCATTCAACATTGCAGTTGAAGATAGCACTTAATGCAATATTTTCTTAAATGCTGTTTTATAAGCAAAAAAATAGTATTTTGCTTTCCAGAACACTATAAGCTTTTATACAGGTGGTTTTTCAAAAGTTGGAGAAAGTATAAAAATAAAAAATTTAAAGAATGCGTGATTGTATTTGTATACCCAAAATTATTATATTTTAATGTGTTTTTTAATTTAAAATGTTACTTTTTATTTCCTTTTTTCATTGATGATATCTAAGGCCCCATTCACAATGTAAATTAAAATAAACATAATAAAATAAGAGGTAACACCTAGACTTAATAGTATGTAGGCATTAAAAATGGAAGAGGCAAACGTAAGCATTAACAAACAAACAACAAAAAAAAAAAGGAAGAAGAAGAAGAAAAAGATCAACTAATATCTGATTGAAAATGGCTGCTTCTGAGCATGTGGCGGTAATGTTTATGTATATGCAAAATGCAGTAACTAATTTGCTTGGAGTAACATAAGCAAGAATAGCTGTCATATAATGCAATTAACCCCTTGTCCATTGATGCCATTCTGTCTACAGAGTCACTGATCTTCAGCTCTCTCTACCACTGAGCTCTACATCAGAGCAGCTGCGTTCCTATTGGCTGATTTCTTAAGTTAAAGTTACACGCAGACGCAAAACCTTGGACTTTGTAAGCTTCTAAGTTTAAGTCTAATTTTTATGTTTAAGTGATTCATTGTGAATGGTTCCATTACAATACATAACATTTAGCTTTTAGATTAAGTTAACGTTACGTTTAATATTTATTGTGAATGGGATCTTAAGCATCCCATGAATATATTAAACCTGTTCAAAAGTATCCAGAAAGTAAATCCTCGAATACAATGGCACCTTAGATGCTTTCAAAGTACCTTACTTTCTTTGGAACTTGGAACATCTAACCTTTGCGTCTATAACTCTTTTCAGAAGAAGATGAAGCTATAGAACAATAGGTAGCTTTCTAGCAACAGCCATATTGTAGGTTAGATTTCAATTTTAAAAATTTGTGCCTTTCTAAAATAGCACAAAAGCAAACAAAAAGTAAACAAATATACTCGTAGGTAACGTTTGAGAAAAGGTCACTTAAAGACAGAACCAAATGAATTATCATTTGGTTCTGTTTTGCAAGTGACAGCAGGAGTAAATGGTTTGCATGAAAAAAAGCACTACGTCAAAGCAAAGTTTATTTTCACTTAACGGAATGTGTATTCATAAATATAAGTTGTATTAAAAGGTGCTAATAAATTGCACATATAAACTAACCCCTATATAGTTTAGACTAACTAGAAGCCGGAGTCAAAAATCTCGTAAAATTTCGAGGAAACATTTATCTTACATAATATAGAAGCATTAGGGAAGTCTTAGGAATATATAGAATAAAATGAGAGAGATTCGTGGTTCCGTGCTTGGAAGAAGACATAATAGCTCAGTTGGTTAGAGCACCAGCACTGAAGATTGAACATTCGTGGTTCGAGTCTCGGCCGTGACCTTAATTTTTCAGGTCTAGTTCTTTCTTTCCAATTTCCGTTGTGATTATACATAAGCATTATTCTGTAATGGCATCATTTATGAGTACTTATATTCAGCCATGACAGAAAAGATGTTTAATGTCCAGGAACGAGATCGGGGTTGAATACACCATTTAGTTCGAAATACTTTCATCAAAATGTAGGAGTGACTGGATACAGGAAAATGAGTTAGGAAGCATTTGTATGCATGACTTGTAAAATTACAAAGTAGCTTACGTACCGCAATAGCGATTAAAATTGTTGCTTCAGAGCCACCAAATATATTACATAAGAGCAATAGAGCAGTATCCATCTTCAGTGCTTATATGTTCGTGTTTTTGCTGCTTGTGCTGTAAATTGAAAATTAATTTTGATTTGACTCTATAGTGTTTTTACTCGTTCAACACGCGCGTTCCTGATGAACCAAATGAATTAAATGACCTATTTTCAAATCTCAGCATAACTGGGTTTTCAAAGATGTTTAATGTTCTCCTAAATTCTGGTCTTGATTTATATATATATATATATTGCATTAATTGCAGAAAGCAGCACGATACACAAACTATGTAACTAAAGAAAAAGACACCAAAATAAAACACTCATGAAAATGGTCAGTTGTGTCAATATAATGAAATCTTACATATTGACATTCTTGATATATGAAGAAATTGTCGCCGTAGTAGAGTTACTAAAATTCAAAATGCATTATACACAATTTATACAAGGAAGTGCGGTTATATAGAATGAATATGATTTAGGCCTACCACTTTGACCCTATAAAATAAAATTGAGTACTTTTTTTACTGTAATAGCTGACAAGGACATCTTATTTAAAGAGAATTTTGTACTTCTGGCTCTATTCTTCGGGAAATATGGACTGTTTTGTGGGTAGTAATGTCTTTAAAGGCACAATATAAGAGGGCTACTCAAAAAATACTAATTGTTTTTTTCACGTAAGGACTATACTTGGCCTGGTCCAGATTGGTGTGGTCTTTTTCAAAGTATTCTCCATTTAGTTATACGCAACGCTTCTGCCAGTCCTGGAACATGTGCTGGAAGCCTTTTTTTGATATCATATCAAAATCACCTCCACCTTTTTCAAGAAGGCCTTGGAAGTACCGTCAGTTCTGGTGGTGTAGTGATAACCATACTTGTCTTCTAATTCCAAGATCGCGGATTCGATCCCGCCGTCATCGATGGATATTTTTCGGCGTAAAAATCCTAAGTATGGCTTCCTTCGGGAGGGACATAAACCCGTGGATCCCCTTTACGGCACGAAAAAGAACCTCAAGCCTGAAAAAAGAGAACTTTGAGCAAAATTTGTTGGCCGTTTCACGCCTTGAATTGAATGGGACGCTGATGAACTGAGATGCTAAAGAGCGTCCGTAAATAAATCAAATCAACAATAATCGGAAGTACCAAAACGCCCCTCGCCCCTTGGCTCCTTTTCAAGCAAGAAAAGAGATAAAAGTCACAGGGGGCTAAGTCTGGAGAATATGGAGGATGCGGGACACATTCAAAGTTTCCTACACATTTCAACTCGCTTCTGTTCAGGAGTCATTAATCTTGGGATCCATTTTCAAGTGATCATGCAGAATTAAAAATGTCCTGCCATGGTAAATGTATAACATGTATGCAATATCAATTGATATTCGACGGTTTTCAAGAACATGGTGTTAATCATGGTTTCGTTTGCTGCTGCTGCTTCAGCACCTGGACCGCCTTGCAATTGGGATACGGTTCTCCTTAAATTCCTTGAATCATCGAAGTACTGTGGATTGTGGCAGAACATAATCACCGTATGCCTGCAGCAACAATCTATAAGCTTCCATGCCGGATTTCTACAAAGGAAAGCAAAACTTCAACGCAGCATATTGCTCTTCACGAATCAATTACATATTGTACATCTTAGGTCCATAAGTTTCCGGTTTAACCATTTTATGGGTATGATAAAGACATAAAACATATTTCACTTTTCAATATAGTTACCCCCCTTATTGCAATACACTTCTCACATTTTTAAATTAACATTTCAATTCCCCTTCCCCCAAAATAGTCGGAAGTCTTGAGTGCAAAATGGGCTTAAAAAGCATCCATCGCTTCTTCGTCACTCTTAAATTTCTTCCTCAAAGGTCCTTTTTGAGTTTTGAGAAGAGGAAATAATCACTGCAAGCTAGATCTCGGCTGTAGGATAGATGGTCCACCTCCTTGATGCCACATTTCTTCACAGCTTCCTGTGCAACAAGAGATGTGTGCACAGGCGCGTTGTCGTGAAGAAGGCGCACACCACCACTCTGCTCTCCTCGCCTTTTCTCTTTGATGGAAACATGTAGTCTGTGCAGTAGGCCAGCATAGTACCCCCCATTTACTGTGATGTTCCTCTCCTTGAAGTCAATGAAGAATATTCCTTCACAATACCAAAAGATTGTGACATTGATCTTCTTGGTTGATGAGTGACCTGGACCTCTGAGGCGGTGCTTCACCCAGTTTTTAAGGCACTCCATTGATTCTCTTTTGGACAAGGGATGATAGTAGAGAACTATAGTTTCACCCACTGTAACAATGGTTTACAGGACTTCTCTCTCGTTGCCACGGCAGAGCTCCAAAAACATCTGACAACAGATGAATCGTTGCTGTTTTTGGGCTGAGAAAAGAAGTCTGGACACCCATCTGGCACTAACCTTATTCATGTTTGAATGTTCATGGATGATTCGAGAACAGTTTTTTTTAGAAAGGCTCAATATTGCTGCTATTTCTGTAACTTCTAATCGCCGCTCTTCCATAATTTCTCCTTCCTCAAGAGCGATGTTTTCAGGAATGAGCACCTCCAAGGGCCGACTTGCATGCTCTTCGTCTTCAGCGCTTTCCCTACCCATTCGAAAAAGTTTGGCCCATTCTTTTACCGTAGAATATGAGGGGGGCGCATCTCCATAAATACCGTCCAATCGCTGTTTAATTTCATTTGGAGTAAGTCCTTCTTTTTAGAAGAACTTAATTAACAGCTCGATACTTAATTTTGAACACATCACAATCTTCTACAAATAGCCTTCTTTTTGCAACTATTTCTGAACAACTGAGCCCAGCGGATCGGAAGTTACAGCTGCAATTATTTACTTAACAGATCAGGTATGACACCAGATAAGGATTTTGTGAAGGCGATAATCCTTATCGGCGAGGCCGGTAACTTATGGACCTACACTCGTATGTAGGCGATTGGCGAACTGACTAGTTTGCTCGTTCCCTGTGTACAGGCGCATGCGTGAGCGAATTACTGTTTTTGTTCACCAATCAGATCTGATCCGTTTTTATCATGCAACATTGTTTCAAAAATGCTTTTTTTTCTGTGCGTGAATAAAAAAACAACGTTCAGTCTTTTTTGACTAGTCCAAATATATCCTGGTAGTGATTACGCAAATGAGAGTCCGATATTTGCCACTGTCCAGATATTTATTTGTCTTTTAGAGTTACAGAGACTTCGAAAAACGTCACCTTGGAATCTTCGTCTAAAAAGGATCTAAATTTGCGCGCTATACTTTTGCAGCTGATTGGGAAGGAACGTCCTATGTGCGAAACAAAAGAGATTAAATGTAAAAAAAAATAATAAAAAAAAGAAAGAAAGAAATAAAAATACATTATTCATATCTAGTTTGACTAGAATGTTATGCAAATTTTTGTTTGCTACAAGAGAACATTATTTATGGCTATGTCTTGTAAAAAGTTCTAAAGACATAAGAGCAACAACACGTAAAAAGATTTTGTTTTCAGGGGACTGCTGTTGACGTTGTGGCCAGAAATTCTGAGACGCAGCACTACAGAATAAAATTTGAAGAAATAATGTGAACAAATCATAGCTTAAGTAAGTTGACGTACTTAGCCTTAAAGAGAGGGAAGTTCCAACGAAATGCAAAATGATAAACAACTTTTCCTTTCCTTGATTGTATTGTTCATTAGCACTTTTCAATTACATTGCACTATCTAGCTCATTTCAAAATGTAAAATATTGCTTTGGAAGTTTGCCATTATGGATGTGAAAATCCGAAAGCAACATTCAGGGTTATTAAGCTCAGAACCTATTGAATGCGAATCTCATAACCACATCGCGGATGTTCAGGCATTTATTTTGTTAAAATAGGCAGTAAAAAGGGATTTGAAATACTGAATATAGGCAGTAATACATTTAAAATAGTCATTCACTAAAAGAGAAAACATAAATAAATATTACTCATTAATAATGAAAATAGGCATTTAAGATACTTATTTCTTTATTACATTGTTAAAGTACGTGGGTAGTTCCGTAAGTTTCCGGCCTGGCAATAAAGATTATCTCCTTCACAAAATCCTGATCTGGTATCACACCTTATCTGTTAAGTAAATAATTGCATCTGTTATCAGTTATTCAGATATAGTTGCATTAAGAAGGCTATGTTTGACATGTTCAATGCAGTGTCTATCTGTTATTAAGTTCTTCACAAAAGGACTTCTCCAAATGAAATTAAACAGAGTTGGACGGTGTATATGGCGAAGCATCCCCCTTCATGTTCTACGATAAAAGAATGGACCAAACTTATTCGAATGGGTAGGGAAAGCGTTGAAGACGAAGAGGATGCAGGTCAGCCCCTTGGAGGTGCTCAATTCTGAAAACATCGCTCTTGCGGAAGGAGAAATTATGGAAGACCGGCGGCTCAAAGCTATATCAGCAAGGTTGGGCCTTTCTAAAGCAACAGCCCTTCGAATTATTCATGAACATTTAAATATAAATAAGGTTAGTGCAAGATGGGTGCCTAGGATTCTTTCATCAGTCTAAAAGCAGCAACGAGTCATCTGTTGTCAGGCATTTTTGGAGCGCTACCGTGGCAACGAGAAGAAGTTCTGCAAACAATGAAACTATGGTCCTTTACTATGATCCATCCCTTGTCCAAAAGAGAATCAATGGACTAGCGTAAACAAGGTGAAGCACCGCCTCTAAAAGTCAAGGTCACTCAGTCAACCAGAAGTTCATGGCCACAATCTTTGGAACTGTAAAGGAATACTGTTCATTGTCTTCAAGGAGAAGAACATCACAGTAAATGGGGAGTACTATGCTGGCCTATTGCACAAACTACGTGCCTCCATCAAAGAGAAAAGGCGAGGAAAGCCGAATGGTGGTGTGCGCTTTCTTCACGACAACGCGCCTGTGAACATTGCTCTTGTTGCAAAGGAAACTTGTAAAGAAATGTGGCTTTAAGGAGGTCGACATCTATCCTACAGCCGAGATCTAGCTTCCAGTGACTATTTCCTCTTATCAAAACTCAAGAAAGACCTTCGAGGAAGAAATTTAAGTGTGACGAAGAAGTGATGGATGCTGTTTATGCTCATTTTGCAGATTATTTTTTTTCGGGGGGGTTGAAATATTAATTCAAAGATGTGAGAAGTGTATTGCATAAAGGGTAACAATATTGAAAAGGAAAATATAGTTTTTGTCTTTATCATACTTAGAAAATGGTTAGACCGGAAACTTATGGACCTACCCTCGTACTTAATATTACTATTATTGGTTACAAGCAACATGAAGATGTATCAATTGTAATAGTCAACCGCTTGTCAAAGGGAACATTTTTTCCTCATGGAAATAGAATGTTCTATTTCCACAAGTACTTGGAGCATATTTAAAATAAGCTATTTCAGAAGGACTTAAAGCAGTTACGATAGAACATTCACCTTTTAGAGTACCTGGAAATGTTGATCAAGACAAAGTAAAGTAGTTTTGAACAGTCATGGCGAATAATCAAAACATGCGCAGGGTTTCTGGTCGAGTTCATTTATAATTTATGCGTTTATAGGGGAATCAGGCTACTATCTCTCTTACTTCCGTACTGAACACTTGTATGAACGATTTATTGCACAGCTGCACTGCTCATCTTTCTTGCCTGCAATTGTTTGTTACATTTATGCAGCTGAGAAGTTACTCCCCTCCACAGATTTCCTAGAATTGTCTCGCGCAGATCGATACAATGTATTCGCCAGGACTATTCAAACTTATAGTGCTTTCGTCATCTATTTCCTGGCATTCTTATGCCCGAGGTAAAATGCGTTTCTTTCACAAATGCAGGTTCTACTATTTAAAGAGCTTAAGTGAATGTGTTAAGGAGAAAAATTTTGACTGCATGAAAATAAATATTTAACAGATTCAGAATAGAAAATTTTGTGAGATAAACATGCTATTTAATTTTTATAAATTTTTTTACTAAACCTTAAAGTAGGCAACAGAAGTCAAAATATGGCAAAAAGACAAAGTAAAAACTGACCCATCGTCTCTAAATGTACGGAAATCTGTTCATTTCTATTTGATTATTAATGTATAGAGAAAAGGGTCGGACTCTGCTCATAACGTATTATGTTAATCATTGTCTTGATCCTAGAAAAAGTATAGCCAATAGTTTTATATAAAATATTACATATATAGATTGTTTCCATAGGTAATTTAAATTTTATACTTTTCCCAAATGTTTTCAGCATAATAAATAATTTTAACTTTAGAGCATTTGTTTTCAGACAGTTATTAGCTTTTTAAACTTTTAAAAACATATATTAAATATTAACTGAAATTTTTACTAATATGTAATAATAATAATTAGTGTAGTAATTATTATTCAAGGCGTTTTTATTTAATTTTCTATTTAATTTGGCGCTTGGAATTTATGCCTGCACAAAAAACCGAGAACGCTGTCCAATTATATTCTCTATATCATTATTCTGCATCAGACCACAGTTTAAAATATTCATCAGGCGAGGTCTTGTTCCGTTGCAAATGACCCGCTTCCCCTCTCGTGTAGGCAAGCAGAAAAACCTACGCAGCAACATTAATGCACATATATTTACGTACCTCCCTCAGTCGCTCGTCAAACTGCTCATTTTCTTCATGAATGTGAAAGCATAATACACCTAGCTGAGAGCACCTTGGTATTCTTCCAGTTTAATTAAAGTTGATATTGTTATTCATTCCGGTGCAAGGCGCATAATGAATCTCTTGTACAGTTCTTCACCACTCTCAAGGCAAACTCTTCTTATTTTTCAGGGTGTTTGCTACATCAACTCGTGACCTTTTGTCAACTTATTTGCATCATGCTTCTAAGAGTATAAAAACATCACCTACACGCTTCTGAAACAAAGGGCTATAAGAATGCGTTAGCTTTCGAGAGTTTGCAGCTGGAATGAAAACTGCATTTCAGTCAGAAATTAATCATTTCTTCACGAAGGTAATCAAGGTACGGCATAAATGTCAAATTACCTGAATTAATGTCCCCATTTCTAATGTTTAATTACAAAATATATAACTAGAAAATAGTTTTGTTACACAGAAAGAAATAATTTATGAAGAATAAATAAAACGAAGAAGCAGTGAAGTTATTCGAGTTACGGGCCGCATGAGTGTGGTTACTAACTGGGGGTATGCAAACGGAAAATCTGCTACCTTTAAATCAAAGTAAACACCACCATGAATTTTTTTTCCAAATCTCAATACTTTACCATGAGCTGCCATCGAAATCAACACATGTGTACTAAGCCCTAAATAAAAATTGTGTCTAATAAAAATGTGGCAATGATATCTATGTTCCTTGTTTAATTTAGTTCCAACAACAATAAAATGCTCATTTTACCAAATAAAAATTTTAGTTTCGTGATTTTGAAATATGTTATTATCATCATTGTAGGATACAACAAAATGTAATTGTTTTATTTGATAATGTGTAAGAGAGTGGGATAGTACAGAGATGAGTAAGTGGGCAAGTCAGTAGATAGATGAGTAGGAGAGCAGGTGGGTTGATGTGTATATTGATCCTACATTAATAACCGTGGGTTGCAAATTACAGTGCATTGATTTTTTGCCCTCCTCCATAATTCACTTATGAATTCTCGACACTCCTGAGGACCTATCGCAATAAATAAATAAATAAATAAATAAAAAATAAAAAATAAAAGAATCGGTGAGAACAGTTGATAAGTAAATTAATTCAGATATAGTTAATACACTAAAAGGCATACAACTGAATTTGAATAAAGCATTAGCCGTAATGGGGACGAAGTATGGATACAGAAACAAAGAGATAAAATATGGAATCCAAGCATAGGAAATGAAATTATTAAGGGCCGTCAGAAAATGTGTCAGAAGACATAGAATGAAAAATAGACAACTGAGAGATATATCAAATAGAAATAAAATATGTCTTAGTATGGATTGAAGTCATATCGACCTTCATTTCAGTTAGAAGAAATAGAAGAAGAAGAAAAATAGTGAGCCTAGTGGCGTTTTTTGTGGGCAACCACCTCAATGGTCCTTGAATGTTCGAAGTGATATTGCCTCAGATTATATTATTGCTATTTTGCGCCTTTTTTATTTATCTTATTAAAGCAATTTGAGATAGAATACAGACTTTAAGGTAGATTCTCACTGTCTGAAGTCTTCTTATAGAACTGTAAACTTTTATTAGTCTTTTCTGCTCCAAATATACAAATATTTGTAAGATTATTACGTGCTGTATAATTATTGTTGTAGTAGAATAGTGTGTAAAAGGACCTTAAGGATCATATTTAATAAGAATCACTACACCTCCCTTATATGTTATGCATCAGTACTATTGTGGTATTAGCTACACGGAAATGTGCTATTGCGCAACTTTTCTGGCGCATATATCAGTATTATGATGTCATTGTTTCTATGATTCGCTGGCGCTGAAAAGTTGGAAGTGCTGAGTGTTCAGAGGTGGAATATATAATTCTTTTATTTGCAGCCCTATTTTACTTCTCATTCTTTCCTTTATTTACTTTTAAGGATCTACTAATTCACAGCATTGTATAAAATGAATATTCTGAGAGTGTTGATCAGTTCAGAGAATATCGGGATATGTGTCAATTTGTCCTCTAGATCTATTGTTTATCTTTGCAAACTGGTCTGTTGCATTAGGTTGTCCCTAAATGACATGAAAAAGATTATCCGATGGTCATCCTGAACAAGACGAAGCTTCTAAGGATAACAAAATGTAATGAAGGAAGATAGGCATGCTAGCAAAACTAAGTTATATTTAGATTTTCTACATACAAAGGAAATCCGAGGGAAATAAAGAACACAATAGAGGTGACTGAATTTAAGATAGTCGAATATGACGTTTAATTCATACCGTTTAGATGACTGTATACATCATCAGTAAGCTCAACGATGAACTTAAAGAATGGGATTAAGAAAGAGAATGCGGAGGATAATATCTCACCATCTAACTAAGATAATTAGGCTTCAAATGGAAGAAGTTCCACTCAAATCATTGGTTACTCAAATTTCAACCAGCCTCATTACTGGTTATAGACAACACTAGTTACCACAGTGTGCAACAGCCGGTTCCTCACTTAAATACAGCGTATTTCCTGATAACAATGAAGAAACGTATTCCGCTTCGCACATTAAGTGTGCTCTTTAAGTCTGTTGTCCACTGTGCTACGCTGCTGTACTTTTCTCATTATTCTTCTGAGTGCTGCTGTCCCAGAAAGATGGAGCCCCACCGCACTTCAGTGTAGAAGTTCGCGCGAATCTAACCGCAGAATTTGTGGAACATTTGATAGGTAAAGCAGGGCCTGTTGCGTGGCCAACGCGATCGCTTGATTTAACGTCCCTTTCTTTAAGGGTTAAGAGTATCGTGTAATCTGGTTAATCGAATAAAGTTAAATTGTAAATTGAAATTTCTGTTACAAAAACTTGTATTAAATGGTCCAAAAATACATGAAAAAGTGAATATCATGTCTACAAAACGTTTTACAGCATGTTCGACTTTTCAAATGTGCATAAAGCGTCTTTAATGACATATCAACCAACATATCGTCGTTCTGCCATAAATCACTGATTTCTGCTTGACTAATATATGTAAAATCTGCACTAAAATGAGAATTCGTGGTATCTTTACATAGAAACACAGGAATATCATTTCTTGAGTTTTGTCAGACTAAAACTATAAAATTGTGTTAATATTTCTAAACAACCAATTTTAGACTTAGTGACTTGTGCCAGAACGTCTTTGATATGTTCCTTAACAATATATATAAATATATATATAAATTAACACTAATAATAAAAGTAGATAAAGATAAAACACAGAGAAAGAGTCACACTTGAAATTGCTGTATTTCGAACTACTGCGAGTTCTTCAATGGCAAGAAGCTTTCTTTATCTGTTTTATCTTTATCTACTTTTATTATTAGTGTTAATTTGTTACATTGTTAATAGTGTTTCTTTATTTTTATGTTTCATTAATATATATATATATATATATATATATATATATATATATATTCTCTGTGTGTGATCTGTCATTCCTCAAGGTTTATCGGTGAGGATTAATTACACATTGAACATATTTGGTTGATGCATTAATTCTTAGCATTTTGTTCATCATAACATTGCGTTTCTATGACATTGTTTATCATTTGTCATCTGTAAATCGGTATTTGAAGCGTTATACTGTAGATACACCTTGAATGTTGTAGTTTTGAAGAAATTTGCGCTATTTGCGAGTCAAAGAAGATGGAAAGTCAATTGAAAAAAAAACAAAACAAAGATAACGTGCAATATGTTTTTATTTATTTAATAAAGGAGAAAAGCTGCGAAAATGGTTGGAAACATTTGTGCCTTCTACAGGAAGAAAAAACACGACAAGGAAATACTTTATTGTTCCAAAGAGTAGATGTACCCTTTCACTATGATTAGGAATGCATCAAGGTTTGATGAAGACATTCTTTACTCTTTAGCCATGATTATCCATTTGAATTAGCACAGGTGATGAATTGTGTCCAGTCAACAATCGTGCGACATTTGCATACCATGGGCAAAGTTAAAACGCACGCTTTAACTGAAATCAGCGGATGGCAATTTGTACATCTCTCCTTACTCTTCATTGGTTAGCCAATGATTGGGTTTATTTACGAACGCTCTTTAACATCTCAGGTCAACAGCGTCCCATTCAAATCAGGGCGTGAAACGGCCGATAAATTTGCTCAGAGGTATTTTTTTCAGGCTTGAGGTTCTTTATCTAGCCATAAATGCACGACACGGGACCCACGGCTTTACTTCCCTTCCGAAGGAAGCCACACTTAGGATTTTTACGCCCGAAAAAATCCAACGGTCTTGGGTTTAGGAGCCAAATATGGTTACCACTACATCACCAGGATCGACTTCGTGAGCTTTAGAACAACATCGACTTTGTGTCTTGGCTTAACGTTGGGAGAGAGTTATATATACATATATTGGAGAATTTATTACTGATTAATGCTATTCATCTCAAATAAAAGCTTTTATCACAGTCAAAAAATTTTACGAATCCTATCTATCAATCCTATTTTTTTAGTAAACTTAATCGTTGGATTATATTATGAATGAAATCAAGGTTCACTTGAAAGGGCTCTTTAATAATTAGGAATATAGTAAATTGATATTAAGATATCAATTATTCTTATAAATAAGAAACAAATATTAATAAGACAATTGCTAATAACCCCAATATTGAAACATTCATGAAAAATATTCACCAGTGGTTTAAAAATCAAATTTAAATACTCTTGAAAAAGGCAAACAATATAATCGTTCAGAAACGTCACTTTCAGCTTCACCGAAGATTTAAATTTATTATTATTATTATTATTATTATTATTATTATTATTATTATTATTATTATTATTATTATTATTATTATTATTATTATTAAGAGAAACAGTAGATCTTTCTGCAAAATTATTTTTCACTTATTTTTATATGGCTACAGAACAAAACAAACGGCTGAGGAAGCAAAAGTAGCCAACTTTGAGTGTAGACTTGTTCTATTTCCTGATAAGTGGGCGACATCAGTGTTGTCTAAAGAGCTTTCGTGCACGGCACTGTCGGCGCCCAACAGTGCTGCGGAAATGGGTGGGAGAGGGGGGGAGAACGGTGCGCGACACAACTGTGAACTTTATTGTCTTTTCCACTCAAGTTATCTGAACAAAAGGAGGAAACGGAAGTTGTGACTTGCTGCGCACAGATTGGCAAACATGTACTTTTATATCTCTGTCTGCTGTCTTCCTCCCCCCAAATCCGCCGTTTTGTTTCTTTTTTCGAAACCACGTTGGAGAAAACTACAAAACGATAGAGCATTTGCCAAGGTACAAAGTGAGTAAAGGCGATTACTGAAGTCGACTCTATCCCAATGCAAAACACTAAGGAATTTCCTAAACGGCTTTGAAAATGTGCTTGATTGAAGATTTAGCAAAGCTACGAAATACTCTAGGCAAACATCTGTAGTAAATACTCACACAAAAACTGAATAAGGCCTAGAAGACGTTTGACTAAAGAACGAAAACTATAGTGAGAGAGAGAAGAATAGCCTATTCGTGACAGAATATCATAATAAACAATGTCCATTAAAAACAACAGGATGGTCAATTACTGACGTTAGAAAAAAAGTTAAGGCAACATATTGTAAAGTCCAAACGGTTTTATTATCAGAGGAAAGCTACGCACATTCCTTAAATGTACTCCACTGCCGTGTCTACCACCTTCCACACATGTGGAAGACACAGTAATCCATCAGCGAGTCCATCTCTGTTAATGCCCTACATAGATGGTGATGGCGTTTCGTGTAGCGAAAGGGCTCCCTCGAAGTGTTTGTTTTTCATTTTTGCGAAGAGATCGTCGTCACGCAGGCTCATGTCGGGTGAGTATGGTGGATGTTGCAGTATCTCCCAATTTCATCGACGAAGGAGGTCTGTGAAAGGGTCAGCAGTGTGACACCTTCCATTGTCAACAAGGAATGTGGTTTCACTATCAGCAAATGTCGTTGGTTTCTTCATAATACTGCACGAAGGTGGTTCCAAGAAATTACAATAATACGCAGCATTTATCATTTGCTTTTCAGGTACAGTATGGTACATTACAACACCATGAATGTCATAAACCACAATGTTCAGAGCGCACTATATCTGAACGAGCGGAGCCGGGATGTTTCCATTCATTTGATCCCAGTTTCAAGCAAGGTGCATAGAAGCGATCCCAGGTTATTTCCTTAGTAAGAATGCTCCCAAGAAAGACGTCACCTCTCTAGTAACGGCTCAGCAAGTCTTATGCAGTTGCATAACGGTGCCACTATTGCGTCCACGTGATGATATAGGGTATTCAATGCGCTGCAAGGATGTCAGCAGATTATAGTGTACGCCTACCTTTGCGGCTAATTCAAGCGCATTTCAAAGGCGATCAACATCCAACAGAGAAGCAACGAACTGAATTATGTGGTTGTCAGTTTGTGGTCTTCCTGAACTAGGGCCGTCCTAAACAGCATCTCTATGAGGTGGGGAGACTCCAGTCGTTGCTCTTCAGATGTTCCAAGTGCGGGCTCTGCGGACCTTGAGTACCTGTGGTACTTCTGACGGGTAAGTGGTCCCGTGAACCACGGAAAATTGGGTATCCGCGGCTGCAGTGTGCCAACTGGGAGTGCTTCAGGCGTGTCCATGCTCGCAGAGCTTCAGTCCTTAAGCGCTGTTTGTCAAATAGAGGGTAGTGAGCTCTCTAAATGCTGTGGTCACTCGCCGATTGACTTCGGTGGATGAATGAGTAGGCCTGTGGCTAGATGAGGCCGACTTATCAGTGAACCTGGAAGACGCTCTGGGGCGACGTAATCGCCTCTGCCGAAAGGTGGGTTAAGCATTAGATGCTTTCCTAATGGAAAACACCCATCCGGTGTAGTCAGGGTAGACTCGGATATCGGGGTGAGAACCTCCGCATAATTCCTGCCTACACGAAACACTTTCATCCACCTTACCACTGTGCGAAATGGCAAAGCTGCATCACCACATGCTTCACGTAGTCCCTTAAAACAATCTTGAACACAACGATTTGGTTCAACTTCAAATTTGATCCACAAACTTGTTCCAAAACATTGCTAGAACGCTTGCACTATCCACCTCTATTTCAAGACACCGCGGTAGGTCACTGAATAACAGAATAGGGTTGCCATTCGCTGCTGAAGGTCAGCCCTAGTAATCGTTTTATATGAATGCCAAAGTTGTTAAGGCGCGGACAGGTGAGCGGGAGGTCTGAGGTTCTATTCCCTCCAGGATCGTCCTTTCTGATTGAGATTCTTTCAAGTTTTCCTCAGTCCTCATGCCTGTAAGGTATCTTAAATTTAGGCCTGAAACGTTTCCATCCTTTAAAAAAAATACTTTTTCAGTTTATCATTTCACCTCATGTATCACCATTGTCCGCTGCCCGTGATGCCTCAGTAGTAAAAACAGGGCGTTAAACACTATTAAAATAAATAAATGCCAAACTACTATTAAATAATTTAAATGAAAGAAATCGAACTATTTGCTATTTTGTAAGTATTATATTTATAAAGCAATGTCTTTTAAAAATTGCAAATGTTCCATTTTTAATAAATATATACAGAATGTTTCAGTAAAAGCGTGAAAAATTAAACAGGTGTTCTACTGAACATTTTGACTTTATTTACATTAAGTCTTTATATTATTTACAGTTTACTTTACAGCAACATATAACTGACAAATTTGCTTTAATGTAATAATTTACACCTCATAACATTTGATCAAGATGGCTACCACCAAGCAAGCACGACATCGGTGAACGAAATTTTCCTGCAGGCTTTCAAATATCGCCGCTCTACAGAAATAAACACTCGTCGAGACGGAAGATGCCTATTGGGAAATGTTCCCTGTACATCCCCTCAGCGGCGAGAGCATTGCTACTTTTCATACACAAGGTGAATGTCTGTCAGCTTTGCGAAACTGTTCCAGTATTGCGCCATCGTAAAGTTCGACCCTTCGAATGATGTGAAAGCGTATGTTGTTGATTTATAGCATGTTCCGTCATGTAACAATTTTAATGCAATAAAAGCAGGTACCTTGTGGATGACAGGTAAATAAAACAATGCATCATAGATTGCTTAGACTTCAGCCTTTCCCAAATATTTAATACCTTAAGCTCGTTTCGTAAACCACAAGCTCCCTGTCTTAAATTGTTCAGTAGAACATTTTCTATTTCCTGTTTATTTTTGCACCTTTTACTGAAATATGTCTATATACACTTGAAAGGGAGGTAGTTTCTGTTTCATTATACAGGATGTAACAAAAAGGTATGTCAAAAATTTAGGGAAACTTTTCTCACATATACACGATAACATAATAATAATAATAATAATAATAATAATAATAATAATAATAATAATAATAATAATAATAATAATAATATGAACATGGACCCAGCATTGCCTTATTTCATTCTTAGAGCTCTTTTTCTACAGATGCACCAGATTGCAGAATATTCAATAACAGATCTGTGGGAAAACAAAAATTCATATGAAATGTTCAAAATGCCCTCCTTCAGCACGAATACATCCATCAACCTGCCGTCGAATTGACTTCCTGATGCTCTGATGTGACCCCTGGAGTATCTCATATTATCTAGTAGCCTTGCAAAATGTGAGCACGAAGACTATCTACATCTTCGGCTAATCCATAGATCATATAAACATCTGCCAGCCTCGCATTTCAATACCCCTTTTTACTGTAAGTGAAATGAGGCCCGTAAACGCACAAAACTGACACCACGTGCTCGGTGCAATGCCAACTATGACGTGGGTAGCATAACAAGGAACTATGTGGACAGAGCGACAACAATAACGGTGAATCTAGGAACTACGTGTGATTACAACACCCCTACAACGTTTAACCAGAGAAAAAAGCGAGTATACGTATTAAGCAAATGTTCCGTTTAGGGTTATTGCCAAAGGAAAGCTATGCTGGCATTCTAGCTTGCATATCATACCGTGTAAGCGGAGTCGAACACAAAGTAATGTAACAAGGAAATAAAATATTTCGGGATCCATGTTCATAAAACATATTTGTACTCTGTATATGCAAGGAATGTTTCCCTAAAGTTTTGACATGCTTTTTTTACACTGTATCAAAATAATCAGGGAATGAGGCAAAAATAATTAGGGGATCAGGCAAAATATCCAAACTCATGTAGGCATACTGATACCAGATCCTGTATTTCATTCAGAAATTAGTTACAGTACGATATGCTACTAGATACAGAAGGATATGCTCGTTAGTGACATGAGATGGGTTATGGTAATACATGTACTATTAGGAGAACACAAAAAACAGACACGAACAATGCAGCAAGTTCCATTCCTTTAGACATCACGTAACCTTTGAACTTCCTCAACTGAATGCCGCAACAACGTGATTTACCAGAATCGATGTCGTTATGGTCTCCCTGAACGAGGGTGTGTGTGCTATTGGCGTATTCCAGCCGTCTGCGGTTAGCGATAGCCTTCGAGGCATTACATGCTGATGAAAATGAAAGTTACAGGGGGAAAGCCATAGGAAGGATGCAAGCTGTGCAGACACAATTATTTTTGTCTAATCTCCAATCATTTTGTGTGTGTTTGTGTGTATATATATATATATATATATATATATATAACAATTAGTGGGAAACCACATCTTCAGTTGGACGTAATAGCGTTACTGTTGAGACACTTATCCCAATGTGAAACAAAAGGCTGAATGCCTTTCTGGAAGAAGTCCCTAGTTTTCTGTTGGGACTATAATTCAATTGCTTTCTGAAGCGAATCATTTATATTTGAGGGATAGGGGAACTGATGGGGACATGTAAGGACTTTAAGATTGGTGGGTTGCTGCAAATTAGTGCGAACAACATTTGTATCGAAAAGTGACTCCACCAAACAGCCCTCGTGTTTGAACTCTATCGCCCATCGCAGGTTCGTGAGTGTTTCTGCATAGCGCACAGTATTTACAGTTGCTTCTGTTTCCTGAAAACTCTTAAGAATTGTATCACGTTGATAGAAAAAGAACATCATTTTTATCTTCCTTTTCCTTTTCACCTATTTGTCATTAGTGGTGTAAGACTCAAGCACTTTGTATTGTACAATGTGTGACGTCACATATGAAGGTCAATTACGTTGTCTAGTGTACTACCTTCCTTCCCGTGGGACAAAATTTCCCAGCATTATCGCTTCGCTTTAACAACCATATTGGTCTGATTTTTAAATGACTGATACTCATATATACAATAATTGAACTTTTATCATTTTAATAAGGTTCAAATTATGATATCAAATAGCGTATAACATGATGCTAAGGAATTTTTCCAGCGATTTCATTAAAATACAAAAGTAAATACATTCATACAATGAAGACATTGCAGAAGCAGAAAACCTTCAGTAGTAGCAGGTAGAATAACAGGGAGGCAGAGCCTGTGAATTCACTGAGAACGATAAAGCATCCACTTTATACTTAGGGAAAAGGGAAAAACCAATCAATTAGTTAGGCAAATCCTAAAGAAAGTCCTAGAGACACTTTTATTGCAGTTCCCATAAGAAACTCCATAACTACACAAGTAAGTAGCATATCATCGGAATTTGTAATGTTCAAATAAAATATAGTTTGATTTGTTCAATTAAAGCTGAATGGCATTTTGTACAGGAGATTTCACAGGAAAACTGATTAACATTCAATTACAAAGCAACAGCTACCAATTAATAATTCTGTTGTTCAGTTGTTTCATTATACTGGATACACCAATTTAACGTCTATGCAATTAGTCACGCATACTGCATTTACTGTTAATCAAACCAACGGTGTTGCTTAAACAATAATCTGTTCCAAAAATCAAATTTACCGAAAGCAAATTTATATAAATGGACTTATTTGTGTTATTTAAATACTTTTTCAGTATGCCATAACCACAAAAAAGTTATTCCAATTGTTCCAGCCGTAAAAAGACAGACATTCTTTATTCTCACAATCAAGACTACGAGGGATTTAACTATACATGAATAAGATTCGAGAATGTTTATGATAAGAATCATAATGGGTCTTTCTTTGACAAAGTATGATGCACCACTTCATTGCAGGACTCCATAGCTATCCAATAAACTGACAGTTTTAAGACCCATTCTCATATTGCGAACGCTGTCCAAATAAGAATGACATTTTTTTTAATAATAAACGTCAACCCATGCCCATAATTTTGATCATATTTCTCAAAGTGGTACCCTAGGATAGATGCATTTGTCCCGACGTTACTGCCAGTCTTCAAAGATATGCTGGAGACCACTTTTGATAGGTGATTGCAGCCTTCACTGCATTTTTTACACCGCCACGGGTGGCCGAGGTCGTTAAGGCGCCGACTCGTGAGCAGGAGGTCTGGGGTTCGAATCCCCCCCAGGATCCTTCTCCCGACTGGGGGTTTTTCCAAGTTTTCCTCAGTCCTCATAACTGGCAAATGCCGGGGAGATACCATAAACTTAGGTTTGGAACGCTTCCTTCCTTAAAAAAAATCCTTTCCCAATTTATCATTTCATTTCATGTATCACCAGTGTTCACCGCCTGTGGTGCCTCAGTAGTAAAAACGGGCATTAAACACTATTAAAAAACCACTGCTTTTGATAAGAAAATTGCCTACCATGAAGATGTTTCTTCAATTTCCGAAAAGAAAAAATGCCTCACGGGAATAAATCTGAAGGGTTAGAGCTACATTCACATTGATTCTTGTTAGATATTCTACCGCTGTACCATCTGGAGGCCCAAGAAAATGTCCCTAAGAAGAAATTAATTTTAAAAAATCAAATTGATTTTCTATGTCGATTGATCATACTAATGAAAACTACACCCCAGGGTTAAAACGGCAATCTAAACAGTGGCTGGAGTCCGGTTGTGCAGATCCAAAGAAAACGATGACATAAAGTCAGCTGGCATTAGTTTTCTGAAATACAAACCGGAATCAGATGATCAATTATCTTCCCAAAGGAAAACTGTGAAGGTTGAATATAATGCTTACCTTCTGTAACAGTTACCGCGAAATGTTTAACAAAAGAGGTCAGGTTTAGGGCGTAAGAAGATAATTTCTCACCAAGATAAAGCTCGCCCGCACACCGGCTTCACTACAATGCATAAGATCAATAAATTAAAGTGTGATTTACTTCCGCACCCACCTAATTAACTGGATTTGGCACCCTATGACTTTAATTCATTTTTATATTGCAAATCTTTTTTGAAAGAACGGAAAACTCTGAACTGCCATTAATGCTTAGTTTGCATACCTCAGGAAAGGAACCTTTTCTTTTATTAGAAAATCGTTGAACAACAATCACTTCAATGTCGGGAGATTAGGTTGAAAAGTAAAATGATTTTGAAAATATAAAACCAATTTTACTATCTAGTAAAAAGAGATTTTTTTTTCGGTTGGTATGAAGTTACATAAAAAGATTAGAAGCTGGAAGTAAATGTTTAAGGTTCAACGTAGCAATTTGCTCTCGACAGAAAAAAGGATACTTTCCTCTTTAGCGTAATCAATCTGAAACCAACAATTCCTGCGCGTCAATAGATAGGCTGTAAATTCCTCCGCCGCTAGATTAAAACAGAAAAGATGAAACGGCAGCAAGTCTCATCACGGCGAAAGACAAAGGAAAAACGTGGATAAAAGGAAGAAAACGGAAACGAAAGAGCTAATGACGGAGACCATCTTTTTTTCTGCGGGACAAAACGAAAGTCCTCGAAATGACTTCAGTTCCATCGACCATATCCACCTAGACTAAGAGCGAGTTCAGATAACAGCCTCCCTAACTTGCATTCTTACGGACTGAGCCAAGTCCGCACATTGTTCGTTTGCAGCAAATGGGTTTGAAATTAGACTTCACAATTCATCTTGTTCTGCGTCTACGAGGTCTGTTCAAAAAGTATCGCGAATTTTTTGTTTTTTCAAAAAGTACTTATTTATTCATGCGTATCTATTTTTTCCCTTCAAAGTAATCCCCACCAGATATTATACACTTGTGCCAACGTTTTTTCCAGTTCTCGAAGCACTTTAAAAAATCGTTTTTTGTGATCTTGTTCAGCTCCATCTTCGATGCCATCTTTATCTCCTCAATTATGGCGTAGCGTCGCCCTTTCATGGGCCTCTTCAGTTTTGGGAAGAAAAAAAAAGTCACAGCGGGCCAGGTCTGGGAAGTACGGTGCAGCAGCATCATAAGTGTGTTGTTTTTGCCCAAAAATTCGCGCACAAGCAACGATGTGTGAGCAGGGGCGTTATCATGGTGCAAAAAGCCAAATTTTGTCCTTCCAAAAATCCGTTTCTGGCGGATTGCTTTGCGCAAATTGCGCATAACTTGCAGGTAATATTCTTTGTTGATCGTTCTACCCTGTGTCAAGAACTCATGATGCACTACGCCCCTGCAATCGAAGAAAACTGTAAGCAAAACCTTCACATTCGACCGAACTTGTCGCGCTTTTTTCGATCTTGGCTCGTGTGGTAGCATCCATTGGGATGATTGAGCTTTAGTTTCCACGTCATAACCATAAACCCACGATTCGCCACCAGTTATGACCCTCTGGAGCAAATGTGGGTAGTCGCGGACAGAGTTCAACAGCTCCTTAGCAACGTTAATGCGATGATGTTTTTGGTCGAAATTGAGCAACTTTGGTACGAATTTTGCGGCGACCCGTCTCATTGGTAAAAATCGAATGGCACGAGGCAATCGATATGTTTAGGTCCTCAGAAACTTCTCTAACGGTGATTCGACGATTGGCCAATACTATTTTCTTCACTTCTTCAATGTTTTCGTGTGTTGTTGACGACCTCGGGCGTCCGGGACGCTCTTCGTCGTTCACATCTTCTCGACTCTCTGAGAACATTTTGTACCACCGAGAAACGTTGCTTTGGTGCAAGGTAGCTTCACCATATGCCACAGTCCATATTCGGAATGCATCCGCGCACTTAATTTTGTTTTTCACACAAAATTTGATACAGATTCTTTGTTCCATTTTTTGGAATAGGCAAAAATCGAAGACGAGCCAAAACACGTCCAAGCAAAATAGCTGTCAACAATTAACTGAACATTCAAAATGGCCGAGCTTGTCAACATAAGTGAGGGACATAAGTATCAACATAACGCCACAAAACAATCGAAAATCGAATATACGTAGCCCGCGGAAATTCAAAATTTGCTATACTTTTTAACAGACCTCGTATATATCTAAAAAACTGTGCATTTCTTATACCACGTTTACATTTACCCCGTGTGTCATCCTAAAAATTACCGCTTTAATTTCACACAATATAATAAAACCTCCGCTTTGCTAATCTATTTAGGCATGCTACGATAAACATTAAGGGAGAAATATTGGAACTATATGCGCATATTGCTTTGATTCGCAACAGTGACGTCTACAGCCAAGCCTTATAGCGCTTCGGGTAATATCAAACTATGTCACTTGAGAAAAAGTACCGCACTATTAAAAGGAAACTAATTTTAAGATAACAGCATTAATGGTATGCTGGCATTGATACCTCACTAGGATGGGCCCCTTTTCCAACAATCTTTATTGAGGTTGCTACATTATCGACATTCAGAAGTAGGCAGTCCCCCAACATGGGTTTGCATTATCGACAAGGGTAGCTGCATTTTATTTTTTCGTTCTTGATGATTAATTACGGGCTGGGCATTATTATTTTGCAAAAATATTTCTGAGTTATGTTGTATACGTTCGATTTTTAATATACAAAAATATAGTAATTATGCTAAAAGTGTAATTATGTGAAAAAATTAACACCTTTTTTAAAGAACATATTCTTAAAATACGAAAACGTATTTTAAACGTGAATGACAACCTTAATATGAAAAAAAACATTCTTTTTATAGCAAAAATATTTTAAACCAAAATTACATTCTTAAAATACGACTTTTAAATGCGTAACATATTTTTAAAATACAAAAACTACATTTTTAAAGGTGAATGATATTTTTAAAATGAATAAAAAAATAATGCGAAAAAGTTTTCAAACGCAAAATACATTCTTAAAATGAAAAAAAAATTAAGTGCGCGAAACATCATTAAAATGCGAAAAAAATTTAAACCCGAATGACAATCTGAAAATGCAATCAATTAACTTCAAATATAATCGACATTATAATTATGCAAAAACCTTTTTTAAAATGCGAATTACATTATTAAAATAGAGTGGGCATTGATAAAATTCATCTTACATTGACAAAATGTGAAATACATAATTAAAATACAATTGACTTAGTAATTATGCATTTAAATGCAAACATCACTGTTAAAATACAAACGAGTTTGATAAAATATCCCCACGACGCGAGAAATAGGTTTCACAGTTAGGAAAAAATGGCATACCCTGGGCCCACTGCGAGCTACCACTACAGACTCTGTGGATTTACTGAGCGTTGGTAAAAAGTTGTGCTGGTATATTTCTTCCCCGCAAACAAGTTTCAACCTGTCTGAAAGCTTTCACCCCAAGTATTTTTATTGTTTATTTATTAAAAACATTCCTTTGTTTGTAAATTCCTGCCTTAAAAGAGTTGGCGTTTAAGAGCAGGTATAATTTCCCCTGTTAAAAGCATCCCCTTTGTGGGTTTAGGTTTAGGGTTTAGGTTTCTTTCCCTATTAATAGCATTCCCTTTGCTTGTGAATTCCTCCTTAAAAGGGTCAATGTTTAGGTGCATATATAGTTTCCTCTGTTAAAAGCATTCCCATTTTTTGTGAATTCCGTTTTTAACAGGTTTTTTTTCTGCTGACGTTTAGGATCAGGTATTGCTTCCCCTGATAAAACTATCCATGTTTTTAAGACTGAAAGTATTACAAGTATTTGAGAATTCCAGTCTTAAAAGGATTTTTCTGTTCTACGTTGTGTTCAGGTATATTTTACTGTCAGGGCAATTTGATAATGGAATTTAAAGCCTTTTTACCAAAAAAGGAGTGCTTTTATCAGGGAAACCATAAAAATATCTGAGGTGAAAGTTTTCAGACAGGTTGAATCATGTGTACTTCGAAGAAATATACTAGCACAACTTTGTACCAACGCTCAGTAAATCAACAGAATAGGAGGTGTAAGCTAGCACTTCCTAACACGTGAGACCTGTTTCTCTCGTCGTGGCAATATTTTATCAATGTCGTTTGTATTTTAACTGTGACGTTTGCATGACATTATTTAGGTGGATGCACTGCAAAAAGCAAGAAGCAAGGTAGGAAACTAAGAAGAATTTATCAAAGACCGATAATTGCTGAAGAAAGGGAGAGAAACCTAAACAAATATAGAGAAGGTAAAAAGAAATATTAAACCACCTTTTATGAAACAAGGACAAACTCATGGTAAACTTTCGTTGAAAGGGAATTACAAACCAATATATGGGGAATGCCCCATAAAATTATTATGGACAAAATTAAGAAACCGAAAATTCTGAATATAACAATAAAAGACAATGGTGAAATGACTACAGATTGGAAAAGCTCTGTAAACGCTCTTTTGAACAAGTTACTTCCCCAGGATGATAAGAGCATGGATAATATTCAGCACATTCAAAAAAGAGCACATTTGAATAGTAATTATAGAAATAATAGACTAATCTACTCCTTTGATACATTGAAAATTAAGCCAGCTATAAATAAGCTAAAAAGGAAAAAAGAAGCAGGCCCGAATTCAGTAATGAATGAAGTCTAAAACATTTGGAAGATAAGATTATACCGTTGCTATATCGATTTTTCAATGACTGTACATGGCAAGGGCGCTTTCCCTATTGCTGGAAAGCAGCAAAAGTTGCTATCTTAAAGAAAAGTGCCGTCAAGGATCCTAAGGAGCTGAAATCATATAGATCTGTATGTCTACCAAATACTCTTGGAAAATTTTAAGAAATACTCGATTGTAAAAGATTAGAAGAACGTAGGATCATGAAGGTATGAACAACAATCAATTCGGTTTTAGAAAAGTAAAATCGACTCCAGACACAAAATACCACCAATTGGAAATGTCCAATAACTCCAATTCAAAATATTTCATTGCAATTTTAATTGATATTTCGAGCTGTTTCAATAATTTATGGTGGCCGGTACTATTTGAGAGGTTATACGAAAGAGATCACCCTAAATGCCTACACGCAATATTAATGGATTACTGCAAAGACAGATGGGTTTATGTGAAAGATACTGAAGAAACAATTTACAGGGATATAACTAAGGGATATCCACAAGGCATGATCCTAGGACCAATTTTTGGGACATGGTTTTGGAGACTCTTTTAGACGAACTAAACAACGACGAAAATGTGGTATCGCGTATGTCGACGATGATTTATTTCTAACAAAAGGAAAGAATAGAGCAGATATAGAAAGAAAAGAGAATAAATTTAATAATTGGTGCAATAAAATGAAACTCCAAGTCGCTCCAAATAAATAAGGCTATATGCTTTTGAAAGGTAATGTCAAAAGAGATCCATGCATAAAATATAACACCAAAGTATAAAATGCCAAAAAGAAGCAAAATATTTGCGATTTACTTATATGAAAAACTAAAATTTAGAAAACATGCTGAATACATACGAAAAAAAATCCAAAAACATCACAATGAAATTAGCAATATTAGCTCAGTTGAATTTTAAAATGCCATTAAACGCCATTACATCATACCATACGAGTATTTTTGCTTCAATGATGACTTATGGTGCAGGGGTCTGGCCTCTGAGGATGAAGGATGTCCAAATAAAAACTCTACTAAGAAGATCACAAAGGATGGTGTCGTTAAGATTTACAGGGGCATTAAGCACCTCACTCACTATGACCCTTTTTAGTTGCAGGAATATGGCCAATTAACTTATTTATTGAATTAAGATGCATTGTTTATTGCTTGAAGAAAGGCAGCTTGGAGAAAGTAAGTTTAATAATCGGAAGTCAATTCATCAGCTGAAAGAAAATAAAACATAAACCAAAAGAACAATGGCAGCACGATGGGAAAATCCCGAGGCAGGCAGGATAACGTTCAAATTATTTAACAATATTTTTGAGAGGTTGAAACTAAAATTTATACAACCTATCAAAGGCATGGTACAATATCCTACAGGACACGGACCTTATAAAACTTACTGTAAAAAAATTAACAGAACACAGAACGATATATGTAGACTTTAGAAAAACACAGATTAACCCAAAGCACGTATCATTTGAATGTACATGCTATTTAGAACGGGTGAGAGAAGAAAGAAACATTTAAAGTGGCCATCAGGTGGCACATATAGTTAGAAAGAAGGGCCTATATAAATATATTGAGCAGGCCGCATTCAAAATAAGTAATCTAGCACGGGAAGAGGTAATGCCACAACAGCATATAATAAGACGTAATGAAAAAGCTGAGGAAGAAGAAGAATATCAGAATGCACACGTATACAAAGACAACCCCAGAACACAAATAACTTAACAAGAATAGAAAATATATAAAATAATTTTAATTAAATGAATAGAAAGAGAATGTGAGAGGAGGAGATAAAGGCACGGAAGAAGGGCGTGAGGAAGGAGATGAAGATACCTAAATTTATAATAGACGGGGATAATTTTGATTTACAACCTGAAGTAGAGAATGGGGAGGAAGATGAAGGCTTTTACCTATATGAGTTATGGCATCAGGAAGAAAATGGAAAAGGAAGATTACAGAAGAAGGTGAAAGGGTGCCGGAGATCCACGGGAATGAGCGGCGTGAGGAGATGGAGGATGGAGAAGTGGTGTTCGGAGAGGAGGAGCAGAGCGCGAGAAATGGTGCAACCAGAGGACCAGAAGGATCAAGAGATATGGAAGAAAGGACGGTTGGGAAGAAGAGATGGAGAGTGATTTGGTGGAAGCAGGTGATAGTGTTTAATGCGTTAAAGTGTTGGGACAAGTAAATGAAATGAGTAGGGAAGATTAATAATGATAAATGTACTTTAAGTGAAGTAGCCTGTTAAAGAGAAGATGATTATTATGATTTAAATAAGTTAGGAGACTTGATACTATTAATGCAATGCTTAATTTAAGAGAAAGTCTACTAATTATTGGATACCTGTACATATCGCTGGAAACCAGTGGTTAGTAGTAGTATAGTTGTGTAGTAATGACATAAATTCATTGGATAGAATAGCTGGCTACCAACTATAATTCTTACTGGCTCCCAGTAATATTGTTAAATTGGTAGATTTTGTAAGATTAAATTGGGAAACAGTTTAGTAAACTTATATTTAGGTTTAATTTAATTATTTTCTGTCTTTTTTCCTCACTGTTTTATTACTCGTATATTATTTTCGTCTAGTTATTAGGAAAATCTGTGAAATAATGTAGTAAGAGGTTATTAATTGTATAATTTATAATAATAAGTTAGAAACTTTTATATACACGCCCTGGTTTAAGAAACCAGGTACCAGGTTGACGTATACAGATTTTATTTTATTTTATTTATTTTATTTTTGTGACTTTTGCATTTAAAAGCATAATTACTATGTCAATTGTTATTTATTGGTGTATTTCACATTTTGTCAATGTAAATTGCGTTTTATTAAATGTTTTTGCATAATTAAAATGTCGATTGCATTTGGAGATAAGTGCTTGCTTTTTCAGAATGTCATTCAGGTTTAAAATGTTTTCGCATTTTAAGAATGTTTTACACACTTAATTTTTGGGGCGAGGTATTTTAAGAAGGTATTTTGGGCTTGAAAAATGTTTTGGCATTATGTTTTTTTTTTAAAAATATCAGTCACATTTAAAAAAAAATGTTGTTTTTTTATTTTAAGAGTGTGTTACGCGTTTAAAAATGTTTTCGTATTTTGAGGATGTTTTTTTGAGCTTAAAAACCTTTTCGCTTTAAAAAGAATATTTTTAGCATATTAAAATTGTCATTAGCGTTTATAAAATGTTTTCGTATTTTAAGAATATTTTAGTTTAAAAAATGTTCTCGCAATTTAAGAATTTTTTTCACTTTATTATCACAATTTTAGCATAATTACTATATTTTTGCATATTCAAAGTGGAACGCATGCAATATAACTCAGAAATATTTTTTGCAAAATAATAATGCCCAGTCCGTGATTAGCCATCAAGAGGCTTAAAAAAACTTCGTCACAGGAAAAAAAAATACTTTTAAAACACCTCTGAAGATCGACATTAAACCCAAAAGGTCAAAAATTGGAATTGCTAAACACACCTCAAACATGGGAAAATACATTAACCATGTCCCTTTTCCGGCTGTCTCAGGAATGCTGAAGGGCGGTAAACCTACAACATGTCGGAAATGCACTATCCACCACGGTAATGCAAGACTAATGTTGCGGGACTACCTGCCCCTGAATGTCGGTAATGCAGGAACCTGTAATAAAGGTTGTCGGCAAAGGGAACTATATTACTTACCTTGGAGACAACAATAGTTTTTGAGTCTGAAACGCTCCATTTGATTTGTTATACAGGGTGCTTTTCTCCTCATAGATACAAAACTATTGTCTATAAAAAGTTATTATTACCTTCAATAATGAAAAATAACATGAAAACTTCGCGACTATATATAACACATATTTGTATAGATTAAGTTTGATACCTCTAGCGAAATAATCATTGTGGATCATTTTATGTTCTTTGACCTAAGATTGGGTGCTTCTTGTGCATTTAAACCCCAATTTTTTATTAAAAGATCGATAATTTAAAATTGGAACGGTTAACAATTGATATTTACCAGATGCAACAATATTACATTGTAATTGAAAAAAATATTCGTTAAATATTTGTTTATAATTACAATTAATTTCTTTGTTAATTGTCTGGTTTTTTTCTTGAAAAAAGGCCAGTTGTAAACCTAAATCTGTTGTTACATTCAAATTCACAGAGAATGAGACTAAAACGAAAACAAAGCAAAGATGAAATAAAAGGAAATGAAGAATCAGAAAATGATGAAAACACTTTTTCTATTTTTATTTTCTTCAAACTCTTTAACTTTTTCCTAAAAACTGACACCTACTCCTACAATTCAAACTGTAAAATTAAAGTTATTCAAGAATGTATGCTTTACATTTGATGGTAAAGAGCCAAGAATAATTGATTACAAGCATATGCACACCTATTGTAGAAATACTCTTACTTAGCCGTCGCCATCTTCTCTGTCGCACGTGCGAAACCAAACAAGTACTTGCGCTGCGATTATTTACCGATGGAGTTACGGTCCCGGGCTTAAGCAAACATCTGAGCTTACTTGTAGTCCCTTCCGTGTCGAGATAGCTTCCTGTAATCAATTTCGCTTAGGGGCACATCTCCTGCCTCGAATAGTTTGCTTGCTTGTCTGCGGTGGGATTGGATGACAACAGGAAGGATGGCTACCGGGGGTCACGAGACTTGTGGGATGTAGGTTGCAGAGCGAGGAAGGTGTCGGCTGTTTGCTCCCAAGCTGTGTGTTCAAAGGTTTGCATAGGAGGAATATTTAGAAGCATGCGGCAAGGTCCAATCTTGGTGACTGAAAAGTTACTCAGTATCAACTGTAGTCATGATCACAATCAAAACACGTAATAAATATTGTTTCTATTTCATTATTTAGATGTACAAGATTTTATGGAAATATACACTTATAATAGAAAGAAAGGATATATCTGAGAGGTTTTCGCTTAGATTGAGAGATAGAAGACCCAGAAATTGACATTCGTCGTCATTCTGGCAAAAAACCTATGTTCAAAATTGTGTTTTCGAGATATAACGATATTAATAAATTCAAGTTGACTAAAAGATGTAAATTTTCGATTTAATGAGAAAACAAGCTATGTGTCTATTACAAAACACTGTTAAGTTCCCTTTCCTTAATAAAATATGTGAATATCGGAAAAACAGTCATTTTTGGACTTAGTGACCTTTGTGAAAATGACATCGATTGATCAACCTGGTAGGAGAAACTGAAAGGAGTCTATTTTTTTTTTTTTTTTTTTTTGGCTAATTAAAAATTAATTCATTTTGAGCGAAAGAAAGGATAATGTCAGATATAGGTTGAGTGGCCTGTTGTACCTTCTGGAAGACTACAAAGTACAGATTGGGGCAACCTTCATAGCAAGTGAGTTAACAATAGCAATTTATTTATGGTTTTAGTGTCAAAAGAAAGGAATGATATTTACCCATCAATGTTTGAAAATTACCACTGGCAAATGATTGCCGTAGTGCTTGACACATTTTTTTCAAACGATACTGGAAACTGTCCATTATTCTTCGTAACCGCTAGGGATACAGTTGACAGGAGCTCTGATTTGGTCCTTTAACTCCAAGGTTGTGGCAGGAATTGTTTCAAAAACTTCTTGCTTTAGGCTACCACACCAGCAGCTGTGAGATCGGGGGACTGAGATGGCTAAGGACTGTCCCTAAAATCGAGAAAGCTTATGCTTATTATTGTTGTGTGCCGTGGCGCCACCCTGTTAGAACCACACATATCCCAACATCCACAATCGAGGAATAAAGAAGTCTTGTAGTATATCGCGATAATGTTAGTTGTTGACTGACACAGTTCGATTCTCAAGGTCCTTGGAAATTCCAAAGGCAGAACACAGTACACCACACAGTGACATGAAGGCGGGTTTACTCCTTGATACTCCTTTCGCATTACCTCACAGTACTACGCGAGTCAACGCATGATAAGATCGCTATCGAACCTGTACATAAGGCTAGAACCTGTGCATTTGTTAGAATTTAAGAACTAATTTGTTTCTTTACGCAGTACCCGTCGTTCCATCCCGGAACATGAAGGTCTCCCATGAGGGAGACTTGAATTACTAAGGGAAATTCCAAATACACATATTTTGCGATAATTTGTTTATTTACTTTTCTATTTTGTCATGTATGTTTAATTAGGTTATACAACCAAATTAATTCCCTTGCATAATTAGTACAATTTCTTACATCCAAGCAAGTATTCCTTTTTACAAGTACCAAGTAGTATCATAGTAGTGCTCTCCTGAATTCTGAGGCTCAGAAGTCATTTTTTCCCTTCTATGCGATGGACCAATTGCACGTTGATAATAATATTATATGTTCATTTTTCAATTTAAGAATTTGGCTAAAGAAAACCAGGAAAGCTATTAAAATAATATCTGGTCTTTTGCCACTTCAGAATAACCTACGGACAACAAGACTCTACCAAGGAAGTTCCACATCGCGTCTATGTGAACGTCCGATGAAAATGCAAAACACCCTATTACTACAATGTGGATCTTTGGAAAGACAAATAACCTTTCTATTAGGATACAGACCTTTAGGAGATGTATTTTTGTGAGTATTCTAGAGTTCAATATAGCGCTAGATATTATACTATAAAGTTATGATTAAAAGAGTACACAAAAGGCCCTTGTGGCTTAAGTGCTAATAGGTATTTACATACTCCAATGCCAATCAAATCAAATCATTCACTCGATGCCCAAATAATATTATATACAAAAGAGACAGAAATAACTGCAAGAATTATATAAGGATAAACCCCCTAGACACAAGGTATAGAATATATGCCGAAATAATTAATGAAATATTATAAACAATTGCAAATGAATATATGATAACGAAAGTGTATTTGGAGTTGGAATATTTTACATATACGATAATTTACATACGTTAAACACTCATTGAAAAGAGTAGAGAATACAACTTCAAACACGCAATTTCTTTACTGATACTATGCATTGCATTTGTAACCGGGCCATAGATTACGTATATGCATAGTTCGTTTGCACTGCTGTGGCCTTGGTACTATTTCAGTAGCGCATTAGCGGCGAATAACCCGCGCAATGCTATGTTTATGAACTGTGTTATACTGTGTCAGTTGCTGGCTTCTGTTCGAGCTGTAAAGACTAGAGTTTGTGCATCTCAAAAGTGAAATTTTATTCAAGACATCTGTGTGATGAATTAATTACATTATATTAATTTATTAGTTCACTGAAATGCCTACCGAAAATTTCGCGCTTGAACAAAGGATTTTTATGTACGAAACATACTTAAAAACCGAATCATGTAGGCAGGTGTGTAGACAATTTCAGGAGAAACTTCCTGGTATTCCAGTTCCAGGTAGAGAAACTCTTAGATGTTCGGTTAATAAGTTTAGGACAACGAGATCGCTAAACGCCGAGACTAAGAAGCGAAAAAGAAATTTTCTAACGCAGAAAAAAATTAATGAAATTGGTGCTTATCCGAACGCTCGCCATAGACGTCTGTAAGACATGTTACACAGCAAGCGGGTTCGGAAATTTTATCCGAAGATGTCAGGAATGTATGAATGCAGATGGACACCACTGTCAACACCACTTATAGCAAGATTAGTAAACATTACAGCGCATGTTACTATCACTCACGAGTAAGTAACGCGAGAGTTTTAGAATGGAAAACCCCATTGCAATAGACAGTATGAGGAGCACGCGGTCTGTGGCCCTGCAATAGAAGGAACGGTCTGCATATAAACATTCTTTGATAGGGGAAATTGCTATAAAATATTTTAAATCGAGGTTTAAAACAATGTTGTAGCATAATTTCAAGTTTTTTAGTATTTATAAAATTATGTTTTTAATAAATTGGGAGAATAAGGTAAATTAAGAAAAACTATATAAATTTTTACTTTTTGCTGATTCAAGTTTTAATTCAAGAGGAAGAGAGAAGCTCACAAAGATCGTTACATGAATTGGATATGAGTAAGAAATATATTTTTAAAACTTCACATAAGAAATTCAAAGAGGCAAATTTCAAGGTAAATGCTATATCTATTTGCTATAGATAATAGGAAAACTTAACAAGTTTCTTAAGAGATAGAATATTCATTTTTATTTTAAGAACGACTGAAATAAGTAAACAAAGAAAAATAGGGGTGATTTTTTACGTTTGTCTTTTCCTTTGCTCTTCTCTTTCTTCCATGGTTTCTTTTATTTTCTTTTTGTACTTATTGTCTATCTTATGGCTCATCTGGTTAAGATCCTGATATTTTCTTCCTCTTCCAAATAACAGTACGCTTCTACAACCATTTATTTTTGCGAATTTATGCTTACCCTGAGCACGTAATTGTTTCCTTTTAAGAGATTTCACAATAATGTTTCGTGTCCAGCTAAACAGCGTTTCAAATTATGGGCCTTCCAGAAGCGGTGAAGTGAAGCGGTTAATAGATGAAGCAGCACTGACAAATCAATAAGCTTCTCCCTGGCATTAACTGCATCAGCAGCTGACATGCAGATTAATTGTCAGCACGATGTGGACGCAGCGTTGCTTAGCTAAATTGCCTGCCGTGTAGTCATGCATCAGCTGTAAGCAAGCTAATAGGCCCGCAATGACTTTTCCCACGAGAGGTAATTCATCAGGTAATACACGAGCAAACTTTATGCTCTACTTGGAAAGGGGATCCGAAATGTTTGTCTTCCTCAATTTGTTGACACCTTCCATTAGCTTATTAGTAAAAGATAGCAGACTCGATATGTATCAACCTGCTCAAATTCACTCGTCCATCGGATTATTGCAATATATTGCAGCTTTGTAAATATTCTGTTGTGAGGAAATTTTAGCATATCACGTGATTTATTCCAAAGTTTATATAAAAAAGGGAGCGTTTTGGGAAGGAAATTCAACCCATAAGTATAAAAAGATAATTTCTTATATACTATAATTATAAAAAAAATCTTTATTGTTGGTCAAAATCGTTAATAAAATGCTATATTATGACCAGAGCTCGGAAGCTCCGGAATTTAATTTGATTAAAATGCACAGATAAAAAGGCACTAAAATACTGAAAATATAATTAAAATTGGCATTTATTAAAAGTAAAACAGAGAATAATATCACATATTATTAATGAAAATAAGTATTTAAGGTACTTAATAATTTCTTTATCACATAATTATAGTAGCTAAGCTTCATTTTCTTGGTTACAAGCAACAACAGGATGATTTTTCAAGGTATAAATTGTCAGTTAGCTGCATGTCAAAAAGATTTTTTTTTTCAAATTGGAAAATGAACGTTCTACTTACATTGCGGTAGAGTGTGTTTAAAACAATCTATATCGGAAGGACTAAT
Organism: Metallyticus violacea; assembly: GCA_030762175.1. NCBI lineage: Eukaryota > Metazoa > Arthropoda > Insecta > Mantodea > Metallyticidae > Metallyticus > Metallyticus violacea. The sequence goes on from CM060839.1 coordinate 54,617,015, forward strand.
ACTAGTTACAATATTTCAGAACATCGCGAAAATATTGATAAGTAAAATTAAAATAGTATTTAATAATCCTGGCCAGTGAGCAAAGAGGAAGAGTTGTTGATTTAATGTGTATTATATTTCACAGTGACTAGAACAAAATAACGAAAATAGCTGCCAAACATAAAAGCCAACCATAAGGAATAAAGAATGAAAATCTAGACTCTCGATACAGAGAATCAAAACTTCCAAATATTAGGCTTAATTTCTGTTAAATTCGGGAAGTTGGATGACTTTCCGCCGAATAAACTAAGAAAGAAATGTGGTAGTTCTATATAAATCACTCTGTATATTGCAATCTGTAATAATCTGTTCAACGAAACTCAACAGATTATTAAAAAGAATTACAATTAAAACAAAAGAGGAAAATGAAAATCAAAGTTTACCCCAGGGTGGATATCGGTCGGATTTTGTATAAGCGGAGATGCAGCAAACAGAACTAGAGACAATTGTACAGCCATTGCATCTCTGTTAAGGAAGTAAACAGAGAGTAAATGTACTGTCAACAAAATTGTTTGTACTAAATTACGTGATCCCATGCTCGTTTTAATATTTATACATTTTGTGTAAGCACACACGAATAACAACCTCCTCTTTGTTTTCTCAGCACAACACAGCTTGCTTTTGCTTGTGGTCTGTTCCAGGTTAACGGGAAGCTGGAAATATATATCGCGTTTTTGCCTACAAGATTTTAAAAATTAGGCTTAATTGTCGAATTTTATATATTATATATGCAAATCATTAAAAAATTACAGAAACTATAGGCGATGAATTCCTTAATCATAAAATCAGAACTATTTGTCTATGTTACTGAAATAAAAATTACTGATCAAATTGTTACACTATTTTAGTAAAAATGTATATCTTCGTTAAGTACCATAGATTCCAGTTAAAACGTTTTATAATATTTTCCATCTTCGCTCATCTCGATTTCTATGTAATAGTTTTTTTATTATTATTATTATTATTATTATTATTATTAAATTTAAAATGTTTTCAAATAAATTTCTAGTATATATTTATATATACATATGCATATTTTTTAATTTCCCTGAAAATATATTCAATAATGTTTCCCTGAGTTTTAAAGCTTCAGTCGCACAGGTATTAATCGATGACCTGAATCAATAAGACAAGCATAAATAGAAGAACGACAGTTTTTGAATAGTATACTAAAGAAATGAGAATAATAATAAAAATCATGTATAAAAATTTACCTTTAATGATATATTAAAATAATGTTTAAAGCATTATTATTCTTTTAATAGAATACTATAATACTTCAATCTATCCTATATGCTATTGTCCTACCAGATAGATGAATGGAGACAGATAAATATTAACATGGAAAGAATAACTCATCTTAAAAACTATGGTAATGATAGTAATAATGTAATTAATAAGCTTATAAATTACAGCAGAAAATGTAAGGAGGTTATAACCTATGGAGAACAGAATGAACTCTGCCGATGTTTTCAATTAGAAAGATGCAAGCCTCCAAGATACACTTTACAGGCGCTAATCGGATTTACTGCTAAAGAACGTTTCTTCTGCACTTTCTCTATAAGTATGTTGAATAGTTGAAAGGCTGCTGAGTTCAAATAAAAAATATATGCAATTTCTTTATTGAACATATAAATCTACAACTCTCACAGTCAAAGTTTCGCTTTTCCAGAAGGCAAAAAAGAGGAAAAGTTAAAAATAGCTTTGCCAAGGAGAATTTTTTATACATGTGAAAACTTTGTTGATTTATTCCTTTTTTTCTTCTTTCCTGTGAACTACATTAAAATCTCTAAGAAAAATTTCCATGCAAAGCCCGAGGAAATTTGTTTTAGAGTCAGTTTTAGCCAATCAAAACATTTTCCAATTTCTTAAAATTTGGTAAATAAATAATACAGTTCAAAAACACGTTGTAGCATATTCAGAAGTTGATAAAACATCTATCTCTCAGGCTCTCTCTTACAGATGTTCACCTATGCATACACTTCCGCCTTTCTAAGTGCAAAAACGTTCGACTAGAAAGCTTATTTTTTAGCCATCTCGTAATCTTTCATTACATATTTAAATAGCTATAAATTATAAAACAAACAAAAGACTATACAGACCAAGTTACGAATATTTAATACGTCATAACTAATAGAAGGCTTGGATTTTCAGTTAGAGAAATCCTCAAAAGTTGCGAGTAAAATTTAGAGCATTTAAAATAAACCAGAAAATATAATAAATGAACCAAATGATATTTCGTTATTTCGATCTTCAGCAACATAAAGCTAAAGCATTTTCACCCCTCTCCTTATTTCACGCTGCATTGATGTTACAGTGAGCATAATCTCTGCTGCGCTTGTTTATGATGCCATGGGAAAGTAATATCTGTTGCTTGTTCGGTTGCAGGGATCCTTCATGTCCGTGGTCGGTCCTGGTGGTGTAGTGGTTACCATACTTGCCTCCTACACCCAAGAACGCGGGTTCGAACTCGGCCAGGACCGATGCATTTTTTCGGGCGTAAAACTCCTAAGTATGGCTTCCTTCGGAAGGGAAGTAAAGCCGTGGGTCCCGTGTCGTACATTTACGGCACGAAAAAGAACCTCAAGCCTGAAAGAGAGGACTCTGAGCAAAATTTGTCGGCCGTTTCTAGCCCTGAGTTGAATGGGACGCTGATGACCTGAGATGTTAAAGAGCGTCCATAAATAAATCAATCCAAAAAAATCATGTCCGTGTGTTTGTTCTACCTCGATCCATCGATTTTACATTAGTGTTGCTGTGAAAGCATTTGATCCAGCACGAGTATCATTTTCTCGAAAGAAAGACCCGCACCCTCCGTAAGCCACAATTCCCTCTCGATCAAATTCAGACACTTGCTGTTATTGCTGTCGTATTTTACACGAGTCATACTCGACTCTTCTGAGAAATGTGCAGTCAGTTTAACGCGTCTCTTATAAGCGTTGAAATTTTACTGACCAATAGAATATATGTACATAATTCTTCTCTTGTTTGCAAATGCAGCATTTTTATTTATTTCTTCTTTCATTCGCCCTATTCTTATTTCGATAAGTAGGTAATACTCGTTCCTTCTGAGAAAATATGGGGTCTGTTTAAGGCGTCTCTTATGGGCATTGCAATTTTAATGAGAAGATACATGTGTATATGTATTATATAAAAATAAAATAACAAAATGAACAATGTAATTAAAAACAATAATAAGGTAAGCAGAAAAATGATAATACACTTAGAAAGTCACAGATTTAGTATCACAATATTTCAACAGTTTATGTTCTAAGGTAAGAAGAAGAAAAAAGATAAACACTTAGAAAGTCACAGATTTATTATCACAATATTTCGAACAGTTTGTGTTATTCTAAGGCAAAAAGAAAAAGAGAAAAAAAAGGACAAATACTTAGAAAGATTTCTTGCCTTTCTTGCATTTGAGGAACACGAGCCGTTCGAAATATTGCGATACTAAATCTGAGACTTTCTAAGTGTATATGGGTACTTATTTAATTATTTCATCATTTAATATTTAATTATTCTTATACGCTGCCCCTTCTTTTTAATTACGAGGTGGTATTTACAATATTCAGGACTGGTCTGCCATCTCGACAGAAGTTACAGTAGAGTTTTGTACCGCTAGTGGCAACACTAGCACATCTGATGAGTGAGTGTTTAAAGTTTCATGCAGCTGAGTAGATGTGTTGAGATTCTATAGTGCTTTTCATGATACTCTGTATGTAGTGTGTGGCGGTTTTATGATGAACATTGAAGACCTTGCTCATGAAGGGATAAATGGTTATCGGACATACCAACATGCCAACGAATTTTAACCGGTGAATTGGGCGTGCATCATGTTGCCGCAAAATTTATGCCAAGGATCCTGACTACTGATCAGAAGGCGCAGCGTGTTGAAGTTTGCACAGAGCTTCATCAGGCCGTATCCGATAATCCAACCTTCTTGTCCAGGGTCATCACCGGCGACGAGAGCTGGATGTATGCTTATGACCCTGAGACAAAACAACAATCCTCCAGTGGAAGAGCCCGAACTCAAAAAAAGCAAGACAAGTGAAGAACAAAGCCGAGAGCATGCCCCTCGTTTTCTTTGATACCAAGGGGATTGTGCACAAGGAATTCGTCCCATTAAATCAAACAGTGAGTTCCGCGTACTACTGTGACGTTTTGCGATGGCTCCGTCAAAATGTGCGGAGACGACGGCCCGAACTTTGGCTACAAGGGAACTGGCTGTTGCATCACGATAATGTGTCCTGTCACAATTCTTTGTTCACTTTTGACGAAAAAGAACATGACGGTTGTCCCCCACCTTCCGTACTCGCCAGATTTGTCACACTGCGACTTCGCTCTATTCCGCAAACCGAAAATCAAGTTGAAAGGACGTCGGTTCGACACAATTCAGAGGATTCAAGAAGAAATGTTGTCTGTGCTAAATACCCTCATAGAACATGACTTCCAAGATGCACTTGGAAAATGGCAGAATCGCTAGGACCGCAGAGAACTACTTCCAGGGTGACGGCGGTCGTTAGTCTCAAAGTAAGTTTTTGACCAGATGGCAGCACCAGTCCCGAATATTCTGGATACCACCTCGTGTGTATATAGTTTTAATGATAATTTATAATCCTCTATTGCAGTATTAATTGATTACTTTCACGAACTTCCTGTAGGGAGTGAAAGTTGAGCAATGAATAAAATATATCAATGAAAATGTTGTATGACCATACAGGAGTGTAGAAGATTCGATAGGCCAGGAAGTGAAGATACGCACTGGTTATGTTATATATAGGCGTGTGTGTGTTTTTTTTTTATACTTTAGATAAAAACATTTAATAAGATGTACGTTGCAATGGACAGAATGAAACATTAAAAACTATCTATTATAAGGTACAACAGTAAATAACAAATGAATCATTACATTTAAAAATTTGGTACCAAAGTGAACTTTGCTCTGATGCACCATATGTTTATTTATTTCTCCTTAAATTATCATTAATAAACTAAACGCTTCGTTTTTCTTAAAAATGCAAAATATGCGTCGCAGTCATTTTAATTACTATATTTCCCCAAAATATTTCTTTCTTGCAGTATTCTCTAAGCACGAGTTACCATTTAATATTGAAGATACACTTTCTTTAAAAATTACACCGGTATAAAAGAAATAAACAAAACCTTTATTAGCAGCCCGTATAGCGGGATATTTCATTATTTTTACCTTCCAATGGCTTTGTATGCAAAAGTGCAACGCCAGCAGAAACTTTACCATTGGGTAATTTCGCTTTTACTGCAATAAACAAAGCGTGTTCTCTTGTAATGCGCGCATGATTTTGAATTCGTTACGTTTTCGTAATAATATGAAACGAGTAAGTGAAGGAATCTATTATAACGAATGTTAAAACTATACAAAACAGATATGCACTCTCTCATGAATAGAAACAGGGAATGAAAGTAAAGTAAGGGGTTGGTCCTGGGGGAGGCAGTCACTCCGTAATCAATGCTAACGAAGTTGGCAGACATTACTGTGTAGTAAACAAAACTCACACGCACACACACTCACACAAAATCGTGCCTCGAAAAACATTCATATTAGAGCATCTGAAGCATAAGCTCTTATGACAAACCGCACATGTTCCAACTAGAAAATGAATCTATATTGTGTAGGGAAAAAAAATGAGCATGTATTCTTAAAAGAGCTGCTTTCATTTACGTTGTTTTTACCATGCAGTTGCAACATGGAAATAACAGCAGGTTCTTGCAATATGGCGATGGAAGAGAGAGAGCAAGCGGGTAGAACACCTAGTGCTACTGTTTCTTATTCGTATTTATGTACTTATTGTAGATACATCCATTATATTGTTGTGACCTCTCTGGAAAGTTTCACAGGAAAAAGAGAAAATAAGAGTTTACAAAGAGACAAAGAGCGGGACATAAACAGCTACATCGATAGGCAGGTAGGCAGGCAGGGACATGGATGGGCGGACGGAATTTCTGTAGATAATAACCAAGAATTCCCAGGCTCCAATTCCGCCTCGTGCATTATTGTAATTTAAAGTCCTTCCTCTTTATTTGTCGGAAGTAAGACATGCCTTACAAATGTACCTTTCGTCCAAACAGGGGCCAAACTCTGCAATCAGAGGCTCGCTTGGTTTAGGTTACGAAACTAAAGTAACATGTAGAGTGGTTACGAGAATCTGCCCTATATGTGCGGAGAAAGAATCTTAGGAATATATGCTGGCATACTGCAAAGAGACGGAAGAATGGAGATATCTACCGGCCTGTTTGTTAACGAGAGGAGAGGGCCGTGCCAATGCTGAACTTTACTGGCAGATAGAAAGGAACAGGAGGGAGTAGGTAAAATGTTAAACAGTTCAGATAAGAAAAGGAGTATGAGAACACGAGTCACAGTATTTTTGGGGAGGAGAAATATTTGTACATATATGTAAGGAAGTGTAAGTTATTTACTTTTGTACTCTTTTCTGTTATTTTTTTTCTGTGTTTAAAATGATTATTTCTATTTATTTATTTCATTATTATACATATTGGCTTTTAAGAGTTAGATATTTCTTTGTGCATTTTCGATGTATTTTCTAGCGTATTGGAAAACACGTCATGGATGAGTTAGATTTGTAACAATATATTTCTTAAATAAATATACTACTACTACAAGTGTGGCTTCTTTAATCAATATTAAAAGAGTTCTGAAAGCTAATGGTGTAATGTATACACAGTTATAATTATTAAACCTAACCCGGATTGCTTTTTGAATTGGTTTATTTACGGACGCTCTTTAACATCTCAGGTCATCAGCGTCCCATTCAATTCAGGGCGTAAAACAATCGACAAATTTTGCTCAGAGGCCTCCTTTTTCAGGCTTCAGGTTTCTTTATCGTGCCGTAAATTTACGGCACGGGACCCACTGTTGCTTCTCTTCCGAAGGAAGCCATACTGAGATTTTTATGCCCGAAAAAATTCATCGGTCTGGGCCGGGATCGAGCCCGCGATCTTTGGCTTAGAAGGCAGGTATGGTTACCACTACACCACCAGGACCGACCCTTGGATTAATGAAAAGACACGTTTGTTACTTGTTAAACACTCTGAACACTCGCACAAAAACTAAGAATAATTAAAGTTCTTCATTTTCCTTTCAAGTATTCAAAATACGTTCTGCAGAAGTTGTTAATTAACATGGCTCCCCATGAAGTCTGTGTTTATGAAGCGGCACTGCATACCTCATTTGTTTTACTTACCAAGTGAGCCGCAGAATGTTTCACTTTCCGCTCGCGAAGATAGGTCGAAACAAGCGACATGCTGAAATACTGTAGCCTTCCTTTGGGGAGCACGTTAGGTCGTAAATAACGCTATCGTATTCCTGAAGGAATGCGTCTTCCTGTTTCAAGTAATGCACATAAACACGAGCGCTTATGATCGTTAAAATAACAGCGGGAGAACTGGAAGAGTCAAGAGGAAAGTTGTTGCTGCTTTTATAGCCATACTCGCTGCACGAGTATCGCCCTGTTGTTAAAGTTACCCCCGCTGGTTTTCTTGGTCTTAGGAGCGTAATTTATTTGATAATGCATTAATAATAAGCAACATGCACGGTCTGACATCAGGATTATAGGAGCATTATCTACTGGAATGAGATTTTGGGGTTAAACACGAACTCTATGACCTGCATACACGAACGGCCATTTTCTAGAAGCGAGGTGAAAAAATGAACGAAAAATATTGAAGAGAAACAACAAAACCAAAGATATAAAAAGTAAGCAGGTAAAAGAGATAATATATGAAAATATAAAGGAAAGAAAGCAAAGAGTAAATTAGAAAATAGAATACGACGGATGAAAAGAAGTTTAAAAAAGAGAAGCAGAGAACTGCAGAGAACACAATAGGAATCAAATAAATTAGAAATAATAAAAGGAAAAAATCCTTTTAATGAAAGAAATAACAAAGAAATAAATGAAAACGAAAAAATAAATATTGAAAAGTGAGGGTAAAAATGGTTTTTACAGACCTAACAAAATTAAAAGAGGCAGTTAAAGCATGGGCTAAACAACTAAAGCGGGTACAGAAAAATTATACCTTTTATCAAGTATTAAAAACACCATTTTGACTTTTCAATGTAATAGATCTAGGATTGAACACTGAGTAATGCAGATAACTCGCTCACTTTCAACCATCATAATCAACTGTTAGACTATTAGAATTATAGCACATGAATAACAATTCTTTGCTTATTATCACACCGAGATCGAAGTATTTACTGGGCAATGACTAAAACCACAGTGACGGCAAAGTTGAAGAGTTTTGGAGAAGCAGTCCAGAAAGAAAATAATAAAATGATTATAACTAAATACGCCTAAAACCGAGCAAATGTGTGGAAAAACGCAGTTTTGTTAAGAACAGAATTTAAGCTATAAACCGGTGCTTCAATTCAACAGATCAACACAAAACTTCCGAAAAAATAATGAAAAGAATTGAAAAGAATCTTTAGTTAAAAAACTTTAATATTATGGCAAAAAATGACTCAAAAAAGTACTACAAAGAACACAATCCGTTTTCAGACATCAAATCCAAATCTACCAGATACAGAAAGAAAATAACTCCAAAATATACTAGAAAATAGAAAAGTAAGTTCAATTGCACCTACTTCCAGTGGTGTAAAATTAAACTGGTTCACTTTACATACTTGAATTAGTGTGACGTGGGCGAAAAGCGGCTATTTTCCAGAAGAAGTGAAAAATAATGGTACTTCCAGTGATAGAATTGTATACGACATTCATAGAAGCACGGTTAGCAAATGGAGTAATCTTAAATTCTATGGATAAATTTGGAATATGGAAAAAAATTGAATATGGTATAATTAGCGCATAGATTTTGCATTTAGGAAGTTGGCAAGAGTATAAGCCTGCGACCGGAAGAAGTAAGGTTAGGGAGTGTTCTGAAAGTAAGGCTGGGTACAAAGTTATAAAAATCTTAAAGATGAATGCATTAATGTCACATTCTTTCTAAATATATCTGACGCTCTCAATTCCAGGAACGTACGTGGTAACAAGGTTAATGGATTTCTTATTTCTTCCAAAGATTTTTGCCCCACGATAGCTTAAAAAAATTTATATCTTGAGGGGCGAATGACTCGCTTTTGACTACATTGCGTGACGTGATGGAAATTCTCAGTTTCATCAAGCGATTGTAGATCAGCTTCTAATTGTTTCCACTCCCAACGATTACAATATTCAAATATACAATGACATTCCCTTTGATTTGGCCATTTGTTGTACAGAATTCTATCCACCAGTTATCGTGCATTACGATAATATGTCTTAGTTTAGAACATATACATGATAGCAATATTTAATTCAATATTATGCAATAAATTAAAATATTTACATATTAACAAGACGAGAACGAGACAGCAAAATATCGTTTCAAAGTGCAGAGAGCATGCATAGGTTGTTTTGTTCTTAAGGATGGACGTTTTAATATTATACCGTAAATGAATATTGCTGTATGTTCAATTTTGCTGAACTATCTACATCTCAAGTTTCTACTCACATTGGGGTTGGATATATTCAGATAATGTAACTACTTCATTAATGTTTCTCTGAGCCGAAAGCATTCTATGAAAAATGCAAGAAAGCTGCTCAATTCAAGCACAACAAAGCCGTTTCCATTAACTCTCATTTCTTTTCAAAATGCTACTTATTTTTAAATGTTTCGAGTAGTAATTTTCTTAAAAATGTTCACCTTATGTTGAATACATCCGCAGTGATTTACAACGGAAGTCACAAAAGAAACTTTGTAAGATTAAAGCGTAGTGAAGTGTGCACATCTCCCGAATATTTTTGCAATATTCATACAAGAAGAGCATGGTTCTTGCGAGCTTGCTAATCAAGATGGCTGTTAAACCAAAACTTAGGAATTCAGAATACACTACAATATTAATAGTGGGGAGGGGAATGGCCTACGAAAAGTGCCCATTTATACTAGCGCTGACTCACGAGACAGCCCCGGAACAAGACGTCGCCCTTGGGATACTTGTTAATCAGACTGGCCGTCAGAAGAATGAGGTCTCTTCCCCTTTATCACGAAAGTGTTATGAAGCAACCGGGTTGAGAGTTTTGTAGAAGCAGTGGCTGGAGGTGGCTGATGTACTTGTGTTACTGCATTGCTGGTTCTTGTGAGAGATATGCTTATTAAAATGGGAGGGTTATTGTCAAATGAATAAAATATAACCCATGCATGAATGGAAACATTACAAAGAAAAATTGACTATACAGGACGTCCCAAAATTCAACTTATTTGTAAGGACGGTGAGATATTGTCGCAGTCCAGGCCTCCTACATGGCAGAAATCTACTCAAAACATACACTAGCCTAGAGGAGGGAGACCTCTTACATGGCAGAAATCTACTCAAAACCTATACGGATCTAGAGGGGAGTGCATTCAGCGACAAACATTTTTCCTAAATAAAAATTTAATCTTCAATACTCAAAGCAAAGGAAGGAAATGTCATCGGATCATTTCACAAATAAATGAATTACACGTTTATTAAACGAAATAATTATTTCATATTAATAAAGGATTTTACCTTACATGAACCCGGCGTGGCTTCCTAGATATAACAGAGGGCCTATTGCTTCGTTCACAGATTTCCCTCAACTGCCTTGCAAAAAACAAGGCAACCGTTATGCAAAATGCATCGACCAACTACTATTCTCCCCTTCTATTCTTATTTTAAAGGATTTGGTTAGCCGTTTAAACAAACTACCTTACACTCTGTTGCTAATAATAATTTTTCTATAAAGGTTGAATTTTATTAGTAACATTTTATAATTGTCACAATATTCATACACACTGTGGTACTGGTTTCCTTTACAAGACCTTTATTAACTATAGAACATCAATGGGTGTGTATATATATATATATATTTTATATAGAGTGTTTCATATTAAATAATCAATCTAATAGCTCTTAAACGGACAAATAAAACCAAATGCTGGCATTTTTAAACTTATTGCATGAATATTGACATGGGCAAAACTTAAAGGAACTCCTGGAAGAAAAGAACTTCAGAATTTTAAATGAAACATGATATAATTTTTAGATATTTAGATATACCTCAGCAAATAAGCTAGTTTTGATTAAAACATTTCATTTCTAAAATTAAATCTTGAGAAGTTATAACTTGTGAATACGAAAAGAAATCATTGGAAAGAAAAGATCATTCTAATATTCTGGTAACTATCAGAAACAAATTGGAAAAGGTTCCTCAAGTATACGGAAAATATGGTTCCAGCAAGATGGAGCAATGCCACACTTTGCAAGATGCACGCATGAATTATTTCACGATAAATGGATAGGACTTGCGCGGCCTGTTACATGGCCATCATGCTCTCCTAACCTTACACCCTTAGATTACGTTTTATGGAACTACGTTAAACAAAAAGTCATGTCTACAACACCTTCAACAAAAGACAAAATTAAACATCGAAAACGCGAAACTTGTGGCACTGTCACGCCATATATGTTAGGAAATGTTAGATAAAATCTCCCCAAAACGTTTAGATATTAAGGGAGGTAATATTGAAGATGATGCAAACTAATGGCTTCGTTTATTAGTGTTTATCTTTTATTAAAACATAAATATTAACGCCCTACAGCACCTCAAAAATTTAATTTAGAAAACAACATTTAAATAAATTGTTTAATTTGTTGAGGAATTGGTTAATATGTTGAGGACTATCTAAGTATCTAAAAACTTCGTCATCCTTCCATTAAAAATTCTGAAAGTATTCCCTCTCCCCGAAAATCCAATAAAGGAACCCACTTAAATTTTGCCCATAGCCCTATTATGAAGACCCGTTTCTGCATTAAGTTTAGAAAAAGTTTGTTTTTTAATTTATTGGTCCATTTAAGAGATATTGGCTTGTAACTTAATGTGGGCCATCGTTTATATACCACATTTATATTCTTTATAAACGTTTGCCCTAACAATGAGATTCAGTAACCTGGTTCGTCGATTTTTGCCTTTTATGCGAGTGCTAATCTTTCCCTTTATATAAATGAGAGGCTTATATATAATTTCAAAATCTTCTTTGGAACGCTCGTATAGAAATAAATAAAAATAATTTTTCAAGATACAAGTAGCACAATCTGAACTTGCTTTTAAAAATCACATTTTTAGTCGGCTCCTTAACGAGAAGTTGACCATAGCTCGCTACAATAAAATATAATCAACGTCTTTAATTTAACGAGTTTTGTTTTCTTTTAACTGCATGATGGTTCGTGGTACACTTTACATTTCAAGTACCCCCATAAAAAGTAGGCTGATGCTGTCAGATCTTCAGATCGCGTTGACCAGGCAACAGCAGTAATCGAGAAATTATGCGTCCAGGAAACAGGATCCGCAGGGTGTTCATTGTTTCACGAGCAGCGTGATCTGTGGCGCCATCCTGCTGGAGCCAAAACTCGGTTTCATCATTATCATCCATCTGAAAGTCCAGTGTTATTTCAATATCAGGTAAACTTGTTCCAAAATTCTCTAATAAAACAATACGTAAATCTTCGTTTCTAGCGATTTTGCGTTACACTTATGGTATTGTTTATATATACAGGCTGACTCAATAGAATATGATGGTTTTCAGAATTTAAGTCAATCTCCCGCGTTCGTTAAATTTTAATTTTAAAATTAAATATTAATAAATTGCATTATGCTACTTGTTCGTTCAAAAAGTATTTTATTTAATTCTATACCAGGGTTCAACAAGAAATTTCTGAAAACCATCATATTCTGTTGGATCACCCTATATATGTTGTTTCGATGTCAGGTTCCAAAATTCTCTAATAAAACAACAGTAAATATAAAGAAAAAACAGATGTGTAGCTTCTCAACACAGAGATATTGTCACCGGAAAGCTTGAACAGTTGCTGTTATGAACGTTTTTCTTTCCCTTTTTTGAGGTCAGCAGTCTTCAGTTGTGTCCCTTTTTTGCACGATGAACACACTAAGGATACACTAGATACTTGTGGTTATATATTTATATCGAAGCATGAAAATAATTGTACGTTTACTTTGGTGGAAAAGAACTTATAGCTTTTCTTGTACTCTGTTTGTTCTTTTGAGCCATTTTGTCCTTTTTTAAGTGTTTTGGGGAAAATGTTAATAATTGGTTACTTATTTTAAAATTCCATTTATAAACCCGCGGAAATTTGTAGGTTTTCCCTTAGAGAAAATGGCAAGCTTGCCTTCTTCTCTGCATTTTAACACTTACTTTGCAATCATGTGTTTTATAGTCTTTTGATTAATTACAAACTTTGTAAGATGTGTTATTTTTGTGCATAAATTAAAGTCGTTATAATGTGACAACATTGTAGACCGAATAATTAAATACGTTGTATGTTTTTTTACTAGCTATCTTCAACTGTTGCTGTGTAGCGCATGTTTTAATACCTAATTTCAACTGTCCGTTTATCTTTGAATAGGAAACAAACGACGTCAGTGCGTAAGATGGCACCGTTTGATAATGCAGAGTATCTCGTTTATGGTAAAATTAATCGTAACAGGGGTTATAACGGCACGAATCTATTGAGCAAATTTCAAACACAAGGGCGCCCCATCCTAGGTCGTTTATTAACCTCTCTCTGTCTACGTAATTGTAAATAGTTCCATTAAATAATCTAACCTTCAGCTATTATGTATGCACTATGTTATGATGTTTATCGTATGCGGGGAGAACCTGTTAACAACCTTTTGTTCGTTGTTATGGCAGCTGCAAAGGATAAGGAATCATTAGCACGTAGTTTAATTCCTAAGTTGCAAGATTGTGCGAAATAGAACAGTAATTATTTAAGAAGAGAACAGCGCTTTGTCAATATTTATTTACACAAAAATCTTAGCGATCTTCCTCTGGTGTTAAGGAGAATCAAAGATACTCAAATTTTTACAGAATAAACGGCAACTCTAATAAATGCTTATAATACGGTAAATGTCTTAATTTCCCTAATGCAACATAAACAACAACTGTAAAAATGTTCCTTGCATGTTGTTATAGTATCCAGTCTATAAAATGCAAGCAAACTATGATATACGAAGCGATTACATGGTAATATTTCGCGTTTAGATTAATTTGTTTAAACGTTTCATTTATCGTCGCTTTGACCGCATTGGCCTTCTCGTGACGACTGTACATTGTGGATGTGAATACTGTAGGTGTAGGTTTGTAGTCTGTAGGGATGAATAAAATTAATTAATAATGTTGCAAATGAATTCAGAGTCCGTGATGTCTTAAGGCTACCTTCCCAAAAATGAACATTACTCGAACAGTTTGAACTGATCGAGAATCGAATCCAGAACAGACCAATTAAATTTGTACAATAACATTTATGCACCAGTAAAAGATGGATTTACTAACAGATAAACAGAACATTAACATACATCAATAAATGAAGATGTGAGGAAATTACTTTACACACTTTTAAAAATGGGTTTTAGATCAGCCGAACTACAGAAATACAGAATTAAGTCTCGGCCATCGATTCACAAAAACTCCTAGGATATAAAAGTGAATAAGATTTAGGCGTAAAAGAAACGTCTCAACTTGTATTTTATCTGTCATTTCTTTGTGTTTAATCATTTATTATGTATTTTTTTTCTTTATTTTAACCATCTCTTCAATTTATTTATGCTAAAAATATAATTACCTATTCCACATTGTTTCTTATTCTCCCAATGATTCCACAGCTGCCTCAGAAATATTTTTATTATAGTTCTATAGTTCTATAAAACAAAAAACATAATAGCAGGGATCTGAAGCAACAATGGCTGCTCTGGGAGGTTGCTAGTTTGCGTTATGCCCAAACATTTTAACGTATAATTTCCTATAACTATTGCTTGATGCTAAAGAAATAACATATGCATCTTACAGCTGATGTTTCTATTTGTGCTGTTATCTTTAATGTCTCGGTTAGTATTTTGACCGGAAGGGGTGAGAAGAAAGGGTAGAAAGAGCCTCTTTCCCATAAGCACCATTATGTGCATACACCATCTCTCGTCTCATGCGTTCTCAGGAACGTTTGCCTAGAGCTTTATACAGACTGGTTGTTGTTGCGTTACTAAGTTGAATAAATTATTTCAATCAGTAGTTTGGTTATTAGTCAGCTATTGCTAAATGGCAAGCTATTAAAGTTTTGTGTTAACGCGTCAAGTACTTACTTTGTTTCGCTTTGTGTTATTTTAACATAAAAAAATGAACGCTGTATAAAGCTTACAATATAAGCCTTTTACTTTGTCAACATTGCAAGAGAAAATAGAAAAAATGAGTAAACCAACTTTAGGTATTAATTTGAGTGGCACTGAAATTTGAAACAATGATGTATACAATGCATTCTGTAGATTGTCATGTTTCAGGCTTTAATCAAAAAGTCGTCGGCAAGTTTGCTGCTATCTAAACCAGGAGAATTATTTTTTTTTTTTGGTTTAAATATGTGTATTATCACGATATTTGTATTAATTTCTCTCACTGATATATATGTTCATCCAATCACGCAAGTTATTAACATTCTAGAAACTTGCGACCTCATTTAACATTAGCAGAAGTAAAGTTGTGCACTCCGGCTTTATGCTACCTCAAGCCACCGCTGATCTAAAGCTGGGCAATTCAAATTAAAAATTCAAGCACTTATATTGTACAGAAAATGTTGACGGCATTTGAGGAAAAGTTCATGGAAAGAGAATTAGAAATTGCACGAGAGAATATTACAGTGAAAGATCTGCAGTCGAGGCAGATGTTTTGGTCATATGAAAATAATGACAGAAAATAGATTTTCAAAAAGGTGTATGAATGGTTTCCCATAGGAAAACAGAAACGGGGAGTAATTAGAAAAATAAAAGGAAGAAGAACCTGGAAGAATAGAAAAGAATAGTTGTTGAGGGATTAAAACGGATACAGGAAGAAGTCCAAGACTGTAAAACTTTATGATGCTGAAAAAGAAAATTTGATACGTCCAAAGTTAGTACAACAACGTTTGCTGAAACTGAGGACAAAATTTTATAAACAGTTACTAGATTTCAAATGCTATTTTTGTATATTTTTAAAATTTAAATGAAAATCTTAAAAGCTGCGCAAACTCAAGCATTTTGATTGTATATAAAATCAACAATTTTGCAAATCAAGTGTTCCTACCAATTTAAACAAGTGTAGATATTTATACTAGCAAACACTGAAGATTTAGTTATAAAATATTCAATTCTGTATAGAAATTTGAATTTATTTAAAAGTTAAATACTTTCACAATTATTTATATTGGTAAAAAAATATTTAACTCAATCCGATTTCTGGCACAACTTCGTCTAAGCTCGACATTAAAGTATTTTAAAAACCATTTAACAATCTTTAAATATGCCAAAGTAGCACAACTGTCGATGTACAAAGTACAAAGAAACTGCAGTTGTTCAACTCAGAAGGTGAATGTCTCATCCAAGCGGGAAAAGTTCTGAGATTATCATAGAAAATTAAACATTTCCTTTCTGCACCTGTGTGGCAAAGGACGTCGCAGGAAAGCATCTCTCTTGACATTATATTCTTCATGAATATTTATGGAGATGGGGGCATTTAAAATATACGTCCCAACTCGCATTTAATCTACTCGAGTACCCCAGCATATCCACCAAAATGTAGCCAACTTTAATTCCATGGAAATGTTTTCCATGTATCATCGTAAATTCTTAATCTTTCAAAAGTCAGGATTATAATGTCACCGTACTAAATACTTAGCGCTATTTATTCTTGAACTTGCAGCTGGGCCTAAAGCGTTTGTCTGTATCGTTTAAATGACTTCTTTCCTTTTATTTGAAAAGAAAAGGGGATTTAATAAATAAACAGAACTTTAAAAGTAACAAATACTTCCTTGGAATATAGCAGATTGCAAATCGCAGCGGAATCCAGTTCCTGATGTTTCGGTACCGGAAACATTAAAATAATTTAGTAACACGTAAAAACATTGAAAAAATAGTTAAGATTTTAAAGACTACACTGCCAACAAGCTTCTTTCTTCCTCGTATTTTTGGTAATGGTATATTTCATCTATGAATTGTAAGAAGAAGTATAATATAGAGAGAGCGGGCCCCACCCCATTTGATATTAATATGTTTTTTGAGTAGTGTTTTACGCCCGTTTTTACTACTGAGGTACCACAGGCGGTGGACACTGATGATACACGAAATGAAATGATATATTGGGAAATGATATTTTTTAAGGAAGAAAGCGTTCCTGGCCTAAGTTTAGGGCACCTCCCTGGCATTTGCCAGTTATGAGGACTGAGGAAAACCTGAAAAAAAAAAACCCAGTCAGGGAAGACGATCCTGGCGGGATTCGAAGGCCAGACCTCCCACTCAAGAGTCCATGCCTTAACGACCTCGGCCACCCGTGGCGGTAAAATAATTTAAAAACCGGGTAGCTACTAGCCTATATGCAAAACTTAATGAATATAAAGATCAGTCAATCCTTGAGAATAGCGCCGTTGCCAAACTAAGTGGGTGTGTGCGGACATAGCTCTTAGCCATGATCAAGACTCAATGATCAATTGCTGACTCTTGCTCTGTACTCAGGACATGCTCTTTTTTTAATTTTTACTTATTGTACATAATGTTCCCACTTTGACCATGCAACACACTTTACGTTTTTATATAGAGAAACCATTTGTACTAGCTTCTTGTGACTTTTTAAGCAGGTGGCAACACGGCAAAAACTAATGTTAACGCTTATCAAAACTCTATTGCAATGCAGGACCGTTTTTTTAACATATACACTTTAAAAATACATTTAATCACCCTCTTTGCTTAGGTTGTATTTAGTTCACTGCTGAGTAGCGAGAATAAAGCGTGAATCAATGACAAACATTCTCACTAACTACCCACATAAAAACCAGAGACTTGTACAGGTATGTACTGAATGTTAGCCTTTTCTAACAAAATTCCCTCAATTATCATATAACATTTTTCGAGTGTAAATGCTGCAATTAACATACATATCATTAAGTTTGGCGTGTATTTTAGTCATGGAGCGTATATTAAACAAGATGTAGCGCTTTGTAGTGTATACTGTGTACAGATATTTAGCATCTTCTGTATAATTCTGCATGCATTTATGAATGTTTAAAAACCTTATTTACAGAACTTTATTGGAAAGTATTTTCTGTTTTCATACGGCAATACTGAAACGCTTGAAGGTGAAATATTTTATAGAATAAATGGTCATATCATTTGGAGATAGGAATTTTCAGTCACTCGGAAACTAACGTATTTTTATGTATTTCCTACAATGAAATAGTATTCATTTTAATTCCTCAAACCATAGTTTTGTTGCAGGCTTTTGTGTTATTAATTAATCAATATTTTACTTTGATTTAAGATATGTAAGTGAAGTATTAAATTGTATTTCCACTCTAGTTTCTTCTTATTTAAATCTCAAAATCCTTAAAATTGTCGGCTTTTATAATTTTCCAATATCTTTTCCCCTTTTTCATTACTGCATTCAAAATTGATCAAAATTTTGAATGCACTTTTCTGAACAATGAAAAACAAACAAAAACTTAAAAAGGATATATAACTTGAAGCAATAGTGAAGTCCTATTGGAAAAAGTTAGATTTCATTGCAACATATTTTACTCGCATCTGCTGCAGTTGCCACATTCACCACGCTTGCAAGGAGCAACTTCTTAATAGAGTTGGTATGTAAGTGGGAAAACAAATATATAACATTCAGCGTGGTTTACGATAGCGCTGTGCAATTTTCTTGCTTCTAAGACAAAACAAGTACTCCTACAAACTTTGTAATGGAAACATAAGGCAAAAGAACGGTGCTCTTTTGCCGTTCCACGAAGTTCTGTTAAGTCCGGAAATGAAAAGGGTTCGGTCTGCACCTCAATTTTCATCAGTAGCAAAATAGAAGAAACGCAATGCGAGAGATATTGAAATATCATCATTTTTATAGCAAGTGTACTTGCTTTAAAGGTATCCTCAGGTGGAGTGAAGGAAACAGAAGAAATGATAAACAAAATTACAAAAAGGGGGACGTAACAAGAACAGCTCCTTAATTATTTGCATATATAAATAGCAAGTCATGAAGACTGTTTTTTTTTATTTCAATTTGAAATTACGGTATACATTTGCAAATAATACATTACAGCCTTGTAATTTCTTATTAGAGAAAAATTGTTCATGTTAATAATCACCTACTACACTAAATTAATTTAATTAAATTAACAGAGTTTAAAATGTTTGCTAAAACTAGGGTGAAATTCTAAATAAAGCATAGTAAAATTAATTTCATGGTCCAATCCTTATAAAGTCAAATACCTAATAAAAATGAGTGTTGACTTGAATAAAGTATATTTACAGAGGATCAATTAATTGATTTGATTTATTTACGGACGCTCTTTAACATCTCAGGTCATGAGCCTCCCATTCTATTCGGGGCGTGAAACGGCCGACAAATTTTACTCAGAGGACTCTTTTTTTCAGGCTTGAGGTTCTTTATCGTGCCGTAAATGTACGACAGGGACCCACGGCTTTACTTCCCCTCCGAAGGAAACCATACTTACGAATTGTACGCCCAAAAAATCCATCTATCCTGGCCGGATTTGAACCCGCAATCTTGGGTTTAAAAGGCAGTATGGTTACCACTACACCATCAGGACCGACACAGAAAGTCTAGGTATATATGACTGTATTAAGGCTTTTTTTGTCCAAAGTCCAGTAGTTTTCTTATCAACAATTTCGAAGGACATAATCTGAAAAAACTATTTCTATACTTAAAAATACATTATTCTTTAAATTTGTACATGCCATATTTAAAAAGGGATATAAATCTATAAATTCACTAACTTCCCCAAGAAACAGTAATATGCTTGATTGAGTCTCTGTCTCTGTCTGTCTCTCTCATTGAGAGGGAGCAAAATAGTGTCTTTTGATGTTCAATGAGATGAACTTTTACAAAAAATAATTTCGTTAAATTATATTTGGAACACGCAGGTCTTGTTAGTTAATTTCATGCATGGTCATGCAAGACGGAGCGAGAAGTCATCTGTACTACTGTAACTTGAGCGTGATGGCTGGTGATAACTCTATTGGCGTGCAAGACAGATATAATGACTCTACTTTCAGGTAAAAAAATTATTTGTGTTAATAATTCGCAATTTGCATTAGTATTATTTTCCATTGTCTTTGTGGAGAAATAGTTCAAATAAGCATAAAGCAAGTGCAGTCATATTAGTTAGGATAAAAACTATATACTAATATTATTTTGAAATAAATTTAAGGAAATTAAAATGTATTTAAATAGTTTGAAATGTTTTGCATGTATGTAATTGGATTTAAACCTGTATATTATTAGGTTGACATATTTTATTAGGTTAATAGCTCGGAATGAATTTAATTAGACTGAAATGTATTTAAATAAGGTGACATATTTAATTAGGATGATAACAAATTTTAATTAAGTTGAAAGCTATTTAATCAAGGTGAAAAATATTAAATTGTGTTAAAATATATTTAATAGTGTTAACATGTCTTTAATTAATTTGACATGCATTTAATTAGGTTAACATGTATAAAATTAGGTTGACATAATGAATTGTTTTCAAATACATTGCAGTGTATGTAATTCCGTTGATATAAATGTATTTAATTTGAAGTATTTTTAATTAGGTTAATATGTATATAATTGGGTTTATATAATGAAATGAAAATTATCTGTCCAGAGGATGTCATATTTTACAAAATATTCATATTCATATGGTGTAGTAGCATAATAAACATATTAAAATTTTAAAAAAAAAGGTCCGGCAATTGTCGTTAATTTTCATCCAAGTTAAATGAAATCGCTAACATGGTTAGTGTTTGAGCTGGCAGTATTTAACATCAACAACTGGGAAAATCGTCAGGGAAATTCATCTATATTACAGCGGAATTAAATAAAGGGCGTGTTATAATGTGTACGTAGAATGGAGGGGAAGATTTTGGAAGGATTTAATTTAATGGATTATTTGATAATATGGAATCTCAGGGGTTAATGATTCTCTTCCACTCCGATGATTGTTTCTTCTGACTTATAGTTTTTCCTCGGCTGAGACTCTTCTGCTGTATATTTTTATGGTCTTCTTGATACCATAGGGGAAGGCAGGAGGAAATGAATCAAGTGTTCAATAAGATATGTAGTGTTATGATATGTAGCATGACTTATTATCAAATTTGTTCCATTTAAGAGACACCGTAACTCCTTGGAGAATTTCTTGGGCAATATGTGCCACTTTAGCACTAACAATGACGATCACTCTGACATCTTAACGCACTTTAATAATCCTAAAACTTCCTACTGTTAACTTAATAAAATAGGTCTACCTGTTCACTAACTTGATACAGCTATAATTCTTAATTTGACAAGGACTGGTCCTGAACTCAAGTGAGTTCAACTAATCCTGAGACGCAATTACTTTCCACTAAATACTTTTCCAATTACTGAACCGACGATGCCTTTCCACTGACTACTCTTCCCCTGAGTACTCTTCCACTGACTATGGGCCGAAAAATTACCAGCCTAAATAAACATAGCAATCTGCCGGTCTCCCTAAGTTAACCATATTCTTTTAAAATATGATTTAAGAAAAATCTAGAATATTTTTATTCCATCTTCGCGTCTCTATTGAGTAATCTGTCCCCCCCCCCCACGGTCTTTTTTGCTATACTATTGGTTAAATGGCCTACGTGACTTTTTGCATGTAGATATCCGTATCACCTGAGCTGCTAGCTTGTTACCTTGGGGAGGTTATAGGCCTGTCTTTTCACCCTCATTATGTTTATTACTTTTTGCGCTTACCTACATGACAAAAGCACAGCTCCCTAAATGTATGCGAAATAAACATCTTTTTTAAGGACTCTTCTTTGGAAAATTCTCCAGGAAATATCGATTTTGCTTGTGCCATCTTTACAACTATTGCTTATGAGGGGCAATAATTTTCTCTGTTCCCGTTTTCAGGCCAAGAACAGAAAATAGGGAGTGTTTCCCCCCTAGTAAGAAATCACATCACAAACAACATTTCGATACATGTACAGAAGATGGAACTGACATTATACTCATAACTATAACAAAGAAGTTACATAAAATTAATTACAATAATAACTCTAATTTAATTAGCTTATAAAATCCGCCTCAATATACATCACCGCATTTCCATCATACTAATGAACAAGAGTAATTAGCATACGGTTTTAGAAAGTATTGCAAATTTTGAGACAACGCAAACTAGATATTTGCAATATTTTGAAACAACTTAATTTGTTATTTGTTTGTACATTCCAATTCCCTTATCAAAAGAAATTAGTAAAGAACTGATTATAAATGCTAAATAGCAATTTGTTTTTGCTTTTTATTGATTTGTGTTCCAGTTTCTAGCGCTCAGAAGATGCCAATAACTAAACTAGAATTCGAATGCCTTACTTTTCTTGACTATATTTCATCTAAGGGGCAATGAATACATAAAAAAATCACTTTATTACTAAATTTTAACATACCCTAACAGTGAGAATTTAACAATATATACCGTGACCTCATTCCGCTATGCAATCAGAATTTGTATGTATTATGGAAACCGATTGACCTTAAGTGGACGCGATTCCCGATAATACTGCAGTTTAAATTCTGTTGACACAGGCTATTGAGCTTGCTCAGTCGTGCTTATCAGGCCAACTATTTCAGTTGCATTTCTATATGAAATGCGCGTTAGGCTTTCTACTGCGTAATGTGGAGTGTGCTGAGAGAGAGATAGAACAAATAATACTCATATACGAGTGCTACGGGCAAAAGAAGTGCTATAGGAAAGAATTTCGTGCTAAATTTCTTAGAATAGCATATATATTGTGAAGTACAATTTTCAATTTGATCAATCAATTTTCAATCAAACCCAAGTCGCTTTCATTGACAAGAAGCATAGATTAAAAAGCCGAATTTGAACAGAATAAAAACTTGATGAAATATGCTATAAATTGGAAACTTCTCCTCTAAAGTCTTTAACATAGCTAGTCAAGCAAGTTGGTATATCTGTCAAAAGTGCGTATAAAGCCATTCAGAGGCTGTATCTTCGTCGAAATAAAATTGGTACTGCAGCTGAAATAAAAAATATCCGGGAGGCAGTTTTCAATATTTGAAAGGAACTTTCTCAAATTTTTCAAAATTATTCAGGCATGTCTCACAGCGAAGTGATAGTGAATACAATATTCATTAAGTTACTAACAATAAAATAACAACAAAAAAAATGCTCACTGTGAGCTTCAACTGCATTATATGATTTCCCTAGGCAGCTAGCGAGGTTGTTAGCATAATTTCCCGTCTGCAAAACAACGTCCGATTTCTTAGCAGAATGAAATAAATGTACCTATTACATACATGCTAATAACGAAACATTTGAGAAAAGAATATCGAGAGCGTAAATTGTAAGACTACTTTATTGTTATCCCATGAACCCTTTTTGCAACCATGCACAAGCACCAATGAGTGCTATCGATTACTCTCGACACACTCTCGCAATTGAGGTTGCTGCGAGTATCGACAGTAACACAACTGACGTATATTGGTCAGCCATAAAACAGCTGCGAAGCGTTTCGTTTCATTGCCAAAAAATAGGCCACTGATAAAGGTGTCCATATCAAAAGCTTCTAAAACATACTTCGAGCTTCTGTGGCAGGAAATAAAAAAGGTGTGACGTTCTTTATAAAGAGTCATAAAACAAAATTGTGTAGCGAGAAAGCTCGGAATGATGACGGGTAGTAGAAACTTCATAACGCGAGGAAGGTATAACATGAAAGGGAGAAGAAACGGTAAAGCAGAGGGCTCGTCAGAGAGGATTTTCTGAACCTCTCTACCATAGAGTGTACTCTTTGATAAGCTGGGTCCAGGTTTTAAACTAGGGATTGGCGGCAATGAATCTACGTCCGGTGATTAAGCCGGAAATACGCGAGAGGAACACAGATGTTGATTGGCGTTGCGGAATGGCTTCGGGATTTAAATATCCAGAGCATGTGCAAGGGTCTTTAGTAGGGCTTGGAAACTACTCTATCGGGGGGGAAAAAAACATGTTGAGAAGATTGGTCAGTCAGAAAAAAAATATAATCGCACTCTTCACCAAAAAAGTACATAATGCTAAAGATAATACAGACAGAAGAGAGTAAAACAGAGATAAAATGAATACAGAGACCAAAAATATATTAGCACAAAATATACGGAATGCGTCAAAAGTTACCACCCGTTGCAACGCTTACTGGGAAGTACAGCACAAAAATAATTAATTAAAGTGTGAATTAATTCTGTATTGAGACTAATTATACACTATTTCTCTAACTGTTTTCCTTCGCACCTAAACATTTTTGAAAATGGTATTGAACACTTTTTTTATCGGAATCATATTCTTCAAATTCTGTTTTCAAGTGCTAAATTTTTTATGGTTTTGTAGCGTAAAATTTATCTTTCATAAATCCCCAAACGAAAAGGGGGGAAAGTATGAGTTCTGGAGATCTAGGGGGCATTTCTTTTACCCCTCG
Source organism: Metallyticus violacea (assembly GCA_030762175.1). Taxonomy (NCBI): domain Eukaryota; kingdom Metazoa; phylum Arthropoda; class Insecta; order Mantodea; family Metallyticidae; genus Metallyticus; species Metallyticus violacea. The sequence continues at coordinate 54,641,638 of CM060839.1, forward strand.
TCTTACAATAACTTTGTTTTATGAACGAGATCTCACACATGTCTTGTATAATGCAGTGTAGCACATATATGTTAAAATTAAAGTGAGTTGAAATTGTGGTAGTGCATCTGTAGACAGAAATATTTTCTTACCTGTACTAAATATGGAAATCACCACGACTTCTTGGGGACTTTTCCAAGAAGACCAGTTATATCCAAAACATTCATTCTCCTTATGGCTTTATGTTGATTGAATGTGAGTGTAAACTGTTTTTCACTTTTAAGGGTTTCTCTTTGTGTGGGAATGTGAATGAAACGGTATACTTTTTCTGACAAACTCCGGTTCCCAGAGGAAGAATAACACATGGAGCTACCCAAACACAAAGCTTCAACCGCACCATGCTCTTCCAACTGTGAAATATGGAACAGAACGCATAATTGTTTGGGGATTCCTATCTGGAGTTGCAAACTTAGAAATAACAGAAGGATAAGTGATGCAGCGAAAATACTTCAGTGTGCTATGGAATAATTTACATAATAGGATGAGGTTTTTCGTTTTCAAAGAGATGATTATCTGAAAACTCGGCAATGACTATTATATGAGATGCTATCCATAAGTTTCCGAACTGGCTAAGTTAGGTAGATGATAGAATAAAAACACAAGTTCCATTTTTCAACATAAAAACCTGTCTCAAATCTCTAAATTAACATTTCAATTACTCTAAGAGGACAATTCAAAACTTTGCCTGCAATATGGTGCAAAACAGCGTTCTTCAATACATTATCGTTCGTCAATATCCGCCATCGATGGCCAAATTTCAGTTATGAAAACAGGTAATAGTCGTTGGGTCAAGATCTGGGCTGTACAGTGGATTATCTAGCTCCTGAAAGACACAAATGGTCACAGCAACCTTCTGGACTGCTGCATACAGCTTACGAACTCTTCGATCGAGCATTTCTCTTTTCCTTGATGGTGCTGCTCACGTATTGTAGCGTGTACTTCACCTTTTCAAGCCATTCCATTGATTCTACTTTTGATAGAGAATCATAGAGCACCATAAAGTCGTCCCAAATGACGGTGGATTCCAATACTGTACTTACGCTACCATTCCAAAGATTTGAAAACTTCTGATAACATTCCACGCACACTTGCAGTTGGTCAGCTACAAATATTGATAAAGGGCATGAAGCACAATTGATTTAGAAAGCGCCCTGTCAACACATCTATACACTGTTTAATATAACTAAATGAAAGTTCTTCTTTAGTAAAAAATATAATCATTCCTCTGTATTCAATTTTAAACATCGCGCTGTACTATACAGCCTCTCTGACTTAGATGAGGTTATCCAAATAAATTAATGTTGTAGGTGAAAAGGAAATGCAGCCTTTATACTTACAAAATATATAAACAGAGCAAGGAAGTTCAGTCTTTATTTTGTTTAAAGTAGGTAGGCAAATATGTAGTAATATAATTAAGTGGGCATTTAAAAAGCGGAAACAGAGAATATAATTTATTAAAATAGGTATTTAAGATATTTAATTGTTTTATCCCATAAATAAAATAATTAAGTTTATTTTTCTTGGTTGCAAGCAACAAGATGTTTTATTAAGGTATCAACTGTCATAGTCAGTCGCTTTCAGAGAGAACATTTTTCATCACGGAAAAAGAAGTTTCTACTTCCATTGAAGTGATTGGAGCACATTTAAAACAAGCTATTTTGGAAGGACTCGTGTCAATTACAACAGAACATTCACCTTTAAGGACATGATGAAAATGTTGATCAAGATAAAATAAAGTTTGAATAGTCCTGGCGAAAGAGCAAAAGATGCGCAGTAGTTTCTGGTGAACTCCATTTTCTATTTATGCTTTATAGGAGAATCAGGTTAGTATCTCTCTTACTTCTGTACTGAATACATTGTAGGAATGGTTTATTGCACAGCTGTGTTGTTCTCATCTTTATCGTTTGCAATTGTTTGTTACATTTACGCAGTTAAGAAGTTATCCCCATTACAAATTTCGTAGAATTGTCGTTCACAGTACTATTCAAAACTACAGTACTTCTCTTATCCTCTCTTTTTCCTGATATTCATATGCTCGAAATAACGTTAGCCTCTTTCACTAATGAAGGTTCTGCTTTTTAAAGAGCTTAAGTGAATGGGTTGGAACAATTTATTTTTACTCCTTGAAAAGAAATAAAGGTGTAACAAGGTTCTCAATACATATTTTGTGATATGAATACTCCAGATTAATTTTTATAACTTTTTTCGATTCCATATATTGAAATTCTTTATGTGCTTTTAAAATGCATAAATAATAGCAGAAATTTTCATTAAAAACAGGCAAAAAAAAAGTTTTAAACCGTAAAATAGGCAACAGAATACGCAAAAAAGTAAAATATAAATGGCTCTACTGACCAAAATGTACGGAAAGATGTTCATTTCTATCTGGCTCTTAAATATATCCACCCAGATAAACAAAAAGGCATTTTGCCTAACTTCCGCGCTCTACATAAGAGTATCAGATGGCATTCTTATTGCAACATTAAATCATAACCCTCTAAGTTGGATTGAAAATTTATTGACTTAGCAGTTATTTCCAAATCAAAGTCTTGTTCGAAATATAATAGAACACTTTGGATTCGTGGAAACAATTAAAAAAAATCGTAAGTTTCAGAAGGTATTCTTGCACCACAAGCCTAAAGGTTATGATCGGCCATTCAGTTAACCATACGTCAACGCATTTACAAGAAGTAATTATCACCTACTTTTGTTCCGTTTATTTAATTTTTATCAATACTTTTTGATATTCTATTCCTTGTTTTATAGTTCATTTTGTTCTATTTCTCTAGATAAACGTGTGGTATAATATATAAGTAAATTTTACTGGGATTATTTTACCTTTACATCTTATTTTTTTACATAACGAGTGCACCATACTTTCCTGGACCACTGTAAAAGAACAGAAAGATCACAGAGGTAGATCAGAAAGGCAGAACTAATAGAAAGAGTAAACAGAAATGAAATACAAACTTAGCAGGCAAATGATAATACAGATGAACAAAAGAAGGAGATAAAGCTGACCACAGATGGGTTAGAGAGAGAGAGGGGGGGTGGTGGGATGGTTTGTTAATAGTCAAAAAGGTAGGGCTGGCCTCCAGATACACAGAATAGGTAAACAAAGGAACAAACTGCAGAAACAACATGTCAGAAGTAAACAACATTTGAACAGACAAAATGAGATGTGGAACAGGAGAATAATCAAATGGTATGATTGCCATTGATGAACAGAAGACGAATATACAGAATAAAAGCAGTAGATGTTGATTTTTACCTTTAATAACAATAGGGATCATTAAAAGAAATACGCATTGACAACAAATATTTTAATCTCTTACCATTCTCTCAAAAATGAGAGATTTTAAACTTGTTTGGTATACTATTTTCTATCAAATCCAAGTGTGAGATGTTCGTTCTGCTGGTCTAGCGGTAACATACTTTCCTCGTATACCCAAGATCTCGAGTTCAATCCGAGTCAAGGTCCATTAATTTGTTCATCCTAAGTATGGTTTCCTTAATGAAGGAAAGTAAAACCGTGGGTCTCTGTCGTAGATTCGCTGCATGTAAAAAACCTCAAGCCTGAAGTAAGAGCCCTCTGAGCAAAATTTATCGGCCGTTTCACGCTCTGAATTGAATGACACGCTGATGACCAGAGATGTTAAAGAGCGTTCTAAAATAAGCATTAATGCCTATACGTAAAAAAGTATTGCGTAAAAAGCAACACATTATAAAACAATTCGCATTTGTTTACCAGATTTATCGTATCTAACAGAAAAATCAGAATAATTGCTGGGTAAGAGAAAAATTAATATGCTAAATGATGCATGTTTGTTATATAGTTGGAATACCGATGAAAATATATTGTTTCATTATGAAATCAAAATAATGCTTATGCTCGTATCTATGCATTTCACTAATATATTAGCATTCTCTACACATAAAATAAATTGTATACAGTTGAAACTGTGAATATTCACGTAATCTAAAGATGCCATCTGAAAATTTGTGCAAACTCAATCAGCATCTGTGGTGTTGAAAACTTCATTTCCTTAGGAAAATGTGAAGGCATTAAATCGCACCAATGTTTACCTCAAATAGTAAAATACTCAATCCTTTCTCTAGTGTGCAGAATAGATACGAATTCTACAGACAAGTTTCCGGATGTTGTTGGCTGACTGGTTTTACGAACACATTTCCTCCGGTAATTTGAAGTTGATGCGTTGGATCTGTGAATTGTATAGACGGGTTTTGATAGATTACAAAGTAAAATTAATCAGTCATACTTATCGTCTTCTGGCATACGTGCTGTAGATACAGTATCACGAATAACATAGCAATACTAGGGTAGATAACCAAAAAATTGCAATAAATTGTAAAAGATGATGACAAATGATACAACCCTAAACTGCTTATAAACTGTTCTCAGTACTATGTTGTTTCTTTAGATCAGCTGTTCGAAATGTGTATTACTACGATTATAGCGATGGTTCATGAAATCAGTCAAATTATACATTACCGAGTAAACATATGCAAAGATAGTTTAGTTTTTAAAAAACAAAAAATGCAATTATTCAATAATGAATTACTGGATATTACATGTTCTTCAGCAATATCTGAAAGCCTGTATACAGAGAAAATTATAGCACGACCCAGAAATATTTTGACTTTCATTGGATTATTATGGAGTAAGGGATGAGGTGAGAGAGACTCTGGGCAGCCAGAATCCACGGGTGGTAAGACAGGGATGTAGATTGGGTCCCTATCAATATATCCAAATAGAACGCCCTCTGCAAGGAGTTCCAGCCCTCAGAAGGATCGCTTGCATATATCAGACGTCGGTGCAAGAACCTTTCTGAAGCGCAAGCCATCGCCACACCACACCAGCCCACCTCGCCCTGGCACTTTCGACCTTGTAACACAACCAACATGGGAGAGTAAATCCCAGCATACGGCTAAAAGACCAAGGAAACCACTAAAAATCCCAAAATTAGGATTGGGGACCTCAAGGTATTTGAGCCCGGGACATGAGTCACCCCACTTAGTTTTTGTATACATAACATTAACAGTTATTCAATGTCAAAAATACGATACTACTGTACTAGGGAGTTGGATATAAAATAGAAACTGTGGTAGGATTCCTGAACTTTGAACTGAAAACTGCTGAAATACACAGAAAATTGATACATAAAACTGAATGCTTATTGCAAAGTATACCTGCAAGGTGCTTTTGAAGGTGAATAACAGTTACTACCAAAATAATTTTAAAAGCAAAGAATAGTTGAAGGATACTTATAAATAAAGCTGAAACAATTTCTGCGTAAACAAGATATCAGCATATGGTTGACACGAGCACTGCACATGACGGCAGAGAGAGACAGGGTTTAGAACCTGATTCCATACAGTTTGATCACAGCAATATTGCCAAAAGTGAGTCAGTCGATTAGTAACCTGTAGTGCAGTGTTTACTTCGGACCGTTGTGCAACGTTCAGTGTCATCTATACTATGGTTAAAGCTTCGGCAACCTTGCGTCCATGGAAGCAGAGATTTCATGCTTATTTATAAATAACACAAGAGTAAACTTATCACATTTGAATAAACCGAGTATGTTAAATGAGGAGGTTTAAAGACAAATAAATGCATTACTTACTCTTTGCCTTGTGCAGGATCCTTGGGATAGCGAAGACGCAGATTTCTCCTTATGTCATTTGTTTCATTCATGCGCCGACTGGAGCTGAGAGTGGCTGGCAACAGCATTGCGGTCTCTGTAAGAGGTATGAGAGAATTTAATTTTAATTGCGGTAAAATATTTGTGGTTACTTTGCAGCTAAACAATACGAAATAAATAAACCATTTTAAAAAGAAAAGATAAACATTTTAGTAAAATGAAAGTTAAACGAGTTCTAATATTACATAACTAAAAATATGGTATTCTAAAGCAATTTGTCATTTTGCAATGGCTATTGTCTTCTGCACATATTAACAGTTTGGTTCCATATAGATACCATCATGCTTTACCGCCACAGGTGGCCGAGGTCGTTAAGGTGCGGACTCCTGAATGAGAGGTCTGGGGTTGGGTTCAAATCCCGCCAGAACCGTCCTCCCTGACTGGTTTTTTTTTAAGTTTTCCTCAGTCCCCATAAATGGCAAATGCCGGGGAGATATCCTAAACTAAGCCCGGGAACGTTTTCTTTCTTAAAAAATAAAATTCTTTCCCAATATATCATTTCATGTATCTTCAGTGTTCACCGCCTGTAGTGCCTCAGTAGTAAAAACGAGTGTTAAACACGATTTAAAAAATGTGCTTTAGAGAGAGAGAGACATTTTTTCCATATATTTCTATTTAACTTTTCCATGACTATGATAACTGTGCCACACGTATAAACAACAATGGTTTCAATTTTCAACAGGAAAATGCGAACACTGGGTTTTTAGAACTTTTTTTATGAGTTCGAACTGCATTCAGTGTTATTATGGATGCAATATTTCGATTTCGAAAGTTATATGGACTGGGAAATGAATCCAATCTCTATAATAATTTCGTAAACTGGGTAGACCGAAATTTGTAGAAAACGAAAAGAACGCAATTCTAGTTTTTCAAGAAGACCAGAAAGTTCTTGTAAATTCTGAATATAATGTTTTTAGTGCTAATAAAGTTCCAGACGTTTGGAGATCAGCTATTAAACAGTGTGGAATTTCTGAAAAGAAAGTTTTGGCTCTACCCTTATAAAATGAAAATGCGTTTTGAACTTGAAGAACTAGACAAGCTGATTGGCGTCACTTTCGCTCTGCCAATGTTAGCATAAATTCAGAATAACACTGAAAGGCTATTCAAAATCTTGTGAACGATGTGACACATTTCGAATTAAATTGAATTCTTAACACTCACAATTGAAGAATATGGACGTAAAATTATCCAAACAGAAATGTTCAACAAAGTTTACATAATGTGAAGAAGTCTGATGTAATTTTGCGTCACTTTTTATAATAGGATCTTATTTCTATGAAAAACAAGTCCGTCACGCAGGAGCTGCGCAAACTAAGCGAATTCCTCACCAAATTGAATAACTTTAAAAACGAATATAAAATCTAAATTATTGCATTATTAATTAATGGAATGAAGTAAGTTGCGATATTACTGTGGTATTAAGGGAAAAATACTAGAATTTTCATAATGAATGAGTAAGTTTCACAAAAGAGAAACCACCTTTTTATAATTATCATTATTTTTGAGATTAGGTCACAAAAGTTAATAGTATATTATTAAATAAATGAAATATATCGTCAAAGTTATACTATTCGGGTATTTTTAAACATGTTTAAATGTAACCATGTTTATGGGCTGAGCCCTTCATATCATCTTTACATTCACTAAAATAGAGAAAAATAACAAAAAGTTTCGGTTGTGTATATAGGAAGATGTTCATATGTTTCAATGAAACAAAAACATACTATTATTTAAATACAGCTACAACATACTCAGCAAACATACAAAATTCCATTGAATTTCAGTGACTTTGAAACATAATTTAAATGTTTTTGCAGTAAAAACACGCAATGTAAACGTTTTGTGAACGTTATTGTAGAGCGTTATTACATACAAATATTATTAAAACATATTACATTAATATTTTATATTTGCTATCTTCACAACAATGCTTGTGGTCCTGTTCGTCTAGGGGTAACCATACTTGTGCCTCGTAGATCCAAGATCAGGGTTCGATCCCGGCCAGGATCGATGGATTTTTTCGGGCGTAAAAATCTTAAGTATGGCTTCCTACGGAAGGAAAGTAAAGTTTTGGGTCCCGTGTCGTAGATATACGACAGAACCTCAAGTCTGAAGGGAGAGGTCTATGAGCAAAATGTATCGGCCGTTTCATGCTCTGAGTTGAATGGGATGCTGATGACTTGAGATGTTAAAAAGCGTTCATAATAAACCAAATCAACAACAATGCTTTTGCCAAATATAAAATCTATGCATTGTTATAAATTCAGTTTATATGCTGAGTTAATTTGTCCTTTAATTTTGAAACAATAGAGAGAAAATTAATCACTAGAGCACTTTTTAAATTTACGTTTTCAGGTGTACCTCCACTCCTATTGGTCTGATTTCCCCAATTTTCAGAAACTATTTTTCTTATTTGATTTAAATGGTATATAAGGAGTTTCATGATTAAAAAGACAAATTAACGCCGCTAGAGCGAGTTTTAGTTTGGGGTTTTAGATTATACTCTCTCCTAATAGTTGGTTTTCAGAAACTATTTTTCTCATTTTATTTCAATGGCATATACCGAATTTCCTTTAAAATAAACAATAAATTGCAGCGACTAGAGGATTTTTACATTTCGCTTTAACCGCCACTCTTTAAATGTCGGTTTTCAGATATCCCCGCACTCCTAATTGTCAATTATTTTTTATTTTCAGAAACATTTTATTAATTTATTTTAATGACATATACCGAGTTACGTTTAGAAAAAAAAACTAAAACTGCGGCCACCAGAGGTATTTTTAAATTTTCTTTTAAATTTTCTATTTAGGTTAATCCCCTCCCCCAAAGGTACAATTTTGGTGGTTAACGAACTCGATGAATCGTTTGTTGATTGATGTTATATGCCGAGTTTCGTTGAGAATAAGCAAAAATTGCAACTGCTAGTGCTATTTTCGGGTCCTAGTTGGTAGGATCGAGGAAGTGAAGGAATTTTTCAAAAATCTTTTCATGGGTACAACCGCAATAGCTACATTTCCTCGTAAATCTCTAAAATAGACGAAAGAAAACAGTAACGGTAAACAAGCAGCAATATTTTCGAATGGTGCAGAGACTTTCTCATAACAACATTATGGAATTATGGTATCGGAAACACTGTTTTTATGCAAGGCGGTGCTCCAACTCATTTACACAATATCGTGAAAATACTTATCAAGCAACATATTTGGTGTTGGTATTAATGGACATTTTTTGAACATTTAGCCTTCCAAGTCAAAACTTGTTATGGGACTACCTCCAAAAGAGTTCAACGATTGCGCGTTATCTTGTTAGCAGGTGTCTGCTTCCGCATGTGGTGACAAACGACTGCTGCCACCCGTACTACAAGCTCCCTCACCATCGGCATGAGACGCATCACTGCACAATTGTGCAGTGAACATAATCCAGAGACCATGCATCAAGGAGCTGCGGTAACAACAGGATGCGCCGCTCGCTTGCAAATAATGCGTCCATTACAAAGGTTATCTCTACAGTATTAGAGAAAAAAGAAAATGGTCATATTTTCGAAATACTTTAATGAAATAGTTTCAAAATTGAGGAAACAGGCTCTTAAAAGTGTACACATTGTGACATTTTAAGCGTGTCAACAATGATTTTGAAAGTTGCATAGTCCTATGACGATTTTACGCCAAGTCATCAATAGTAATAGGTGATGAAAGTTTGATCCAAAAAGATAAAATTACTCTGGATGTTAGGCAACCTGCTAATATAGAAAAGGTTTCCTAAGTGACACAAGCAAGCATCCATGCATACATAGCGTGTCTCGCTTTATGACCTTTTGCAAGTATAGGACAGTGTTTTAGCTAAAGGATGCACAGATAATGTCAATGACTCTTAAGCAAGAGCATAACTGTAAACCAAGTACATAAATCTATATACTGATAATATGGCTATTGTAAAAAGTTGGTACAATATATGCATCGAAACAAAAATGAACGAACTTCTACCTATTGAAATTGCATGCAAATTTCATAGTATTCTTGTAATAAATGATTTCTATTTCTCACAAAAAAAATGTTGTCCAAATAAACAAAGATGTCACAGTTATTAATGAGCAATAAGTGTGTACCAGCACTATTCCAGTTTAGTTTTGTTCCTAGAACATTCCGTTCGCGAAGCAGTCACAAGCACTTACGAACATAGAATTTGTCATTTACAATTACCACAGTAGCATATTCTGCAGTACTAACAAAAATAATTTATACATCTGTATACAAGGTTACAATAACAAAAATCCTAGAACAATGCAGTCGAAACAACAAAAACCAGAGAAGCACAAAACAGACAAACCGCTGCTACACAACTTTTGCTACATTCATATTTACACTGATATAAAATCATTACAGTGTTTTTAAACATTGTCATTCATATGTTCCTTTACAAATAATAGGACTTTTTACGCAAGTATTTTCTAAGAGCAGGCTTATCATTATTTCTAGATTTTTTTTTTTTCCTAGAGGGAAGAGCTTTTTGTCCTAAAATGTATTCATAATAAACTCCTTTCTGGTGGCAGGAAAATGTTGAAACCGGTCTATGTGGATTTGCTTTTTGTCTAGTATTTTTGTCATGTATATTTTGATTTTGAACAGTTTTTTTATTTATTATATAAAGTAATATAATAGCTAATACATATTCACATGGAAGAATTGAAATTTCCAATTGTCTGAAGAGGTTTCTGCACGAATATCTGCTATGTGTATCAGCGATTATTTGTATGGCTTTTTTTCTGTAATAGGAAGACATGCTCACTTTTAACTGAGTTTCCCCAAAATATAAGACTTGACTTAGTTGAAATAATGCGCGTATTGCATAGCATGCATTGTTAAGTTTAAGTATGATAAGATCGATGAGATCTTTCCTATTCAGAGACGGTTATCAATTCTTATCAAGCAATTTAATATCTATGGTTTATAGAATTATACTAAGTTATGGAGGTCCGTAACAGCCTCGTGAGGATAACTGGAGAGCCCTTACGGAGAGGTGGCGTCCTCCGGTCTAGAAACTACCCCTGGAATACTGCCCAATGAAGTCGTAAGACAGAAGTAGAGGAAACAGAGGTCGCTGCGGCAGGTCAAGCCCAATCTCTAATTGCAGTGCCGCAGGAAAAAAAAAAGATCTCAAATTGAGGAGCACTTTTTGTCAAACCATGTATGTTCTCTGACGCGTCTTTTAAATTTTTTGCACTTTTGTTTGTATTTATGCATATTAGTTCCAATGTTAAAACACAGTCCTGTCGCCGTGTACCTCTGTGTGTTGTGGATAAGTACACAGCTGAATGCTGGATGCCTATATTTTCCCTGATATATGTTGCGAGGGGGGTTGGATAAAAAGGCCACCCGATTGAACGCCCTAAGTTTTATTTCCTACAGGGTGTAATGTATATGATTCCAGGTGACACGAGATACGAACTGATAAGCAAATATTTCATGCATTTGGATAAATGCGACACAAACCTGAAATGTTTCCTAGAGTTCAACAGTTCAGAGCAGATACTTTGAACACCTTCTGTAATTTGTCTCAAGAGTTCTTGGGGAATAAATTAATAATATAATGTCAGACTTATTATTAAAAATCCCTACACCTGTATTTCCTTCGATTATGTATGCCTCCTAAACGACACTTAGTTCGTTTATAAAAAAAACATTCCTCTTGTGAGGTCTATTTCATCTTATAACTTGTTGCAGAGATTTGATTAAATCTGTACATATTTGCATATATTGTTGCATTACATCAATTGATAGAAAAATGAAATGTGTCGAGCAAAGAGCTGTGATTAAATACTTAGAGATAAAGGAAATGTCTCCTCCTGAAATTCACAAGATATGTCAGCAACTTTGGAAAAATTTGCTGAAAAAATATTTAAATGTTTTAAAAACATACAGTGAAAATGAGCATGGCGTTGTTCCGCCATGTTCGGTCATCACCGAAGATAACATAAACAAAGTTTGTTGAAAGGTCGACAAGGGATATACTAAATGGATCAGACATCTTATACCATAGTGTGTATAATGTTTTAACTAATAGTTAGGGATAAACATTAACTATAAAATGGATACTTAGAATATTGAACTACTCAAAAACGGTTGAGGGTTAACATTTTTAAGCAACATCAAAGAAATATCTGGAGGATCAGAGAAAAGTGCTTAATAGATTTGTGACTATGGTTCAACACTATCACTCTGAATTGAAAACACAAATTAAGGAATGAAACAGAAGGGTTTTCATCCAAAGAAATTCACGACATAAACATGCAAAATTATGGCGTCTGTTTTCTGTTCATTATTAGCAAAGGTGTGAGAAGTGTTCTCATTTTTCAAAACAATATCTCAAGCCACAAGTTTGGCTTTGCAGTGAATGCAGTTTTTAATTACTGAAGCATCTTGCATGCCTTCCAGAACTGGCTCCCAGTAACTTTAGTCTGTTCCCAAAACTGAAATAAAAACTTTCGAGGGAGGAAAATTTTAATTAGATTATGGAGGTATTAAGACTATAAATCCGTCGTTTTAGAGATTGAACAATCCCTCTTCCAGAAAGTTTTAAAAACGTTAAGAGCAACGCTAGGAGATTATGTTGAAAAGTTAGATAAACATACAAAATTTAGATCCGCCATAAATGAGTGGGTATCCAACTCTTATCTTGGTAAAACAATTCTGCCCCTCATCATAAGAATAACTTACAGAAAATTCTGCCTCAATAAGTGAAAAGAAAAACCGCATCATAAGTTGTTGTTCATTTGGTTTATTTACGGACTCTCATTAACATCTTAGGTCATCAGCGTCTTATTCAATTCAGAGCGTGAAACGGCCATCAAAATTTGCTCAGAGGCCTCTTCTTTCAGGCTTGAGGTTCTTTATCGTGCCGCAAATGTACGACACTGGACCCCTGGCTTTACTTCCCTTCCGAAGGAAGCCATACTTAGGATTTTTACGCCCGAAAAAACCCACCGGTCCTGGCCTGGTTTGAACTCGCAATCTTGGGTTTAGAAGGCAATATGGTTACCACTACACCACCAGGATCGACTTCATTATAAGGTACTTGATAACTACATTTATTATAGTTATAGGTTGCTTCTCTAGTGTATTGTTTTGTTATCATGTACATCGTATTCATTGTATCTGTTAGTAAGATATGCGTAATTACTGCCCTTCATTTATGCCCTTCTTCCATTAAGTCATTGCCTCATTTAAATAATGCTTATGTTACAGTAAAATCACACTAATTTTGCATGTCAATGGGCATTGTCGCGGATTTATACACTTCGTACCATGTTATGTTTGTTAAAATATTCATCTAACACGTTAAGTGCAATAACACGCCATGTACTTGATGTCATACAAAGAGAACCACTTGTGTGTCGTGTGTATTAAAGTGCCTGGTTCATGATTCAGATCGGAATGGAATAGTTTAGTGCTTCTGTCCTACGAGCATTCATCTATGCATTATAATTACTAAAATATCACCCTAAGCGTAAGAACCCAGCAATAGTAAAAAGCATTAGGAGCAAATAAATAAATGCCAGAAATTTAATGTATAGCTTGCATAATATATAATTTGGTTAATATATAACCAAAATTATATGAATAAATTCAATTTATTTGATTGCAATACATACCAAATATAGGTACTTCAACTTTATTAGCCCATAAAAGTTTTTTAAATTTTACAGTAAATTATTACATTACAACTATTAATATGAATTAAATGGAAGTTTGCACATGTTATTTCATAAATCGGGCATTTAACGCATTTGCTTCTTTCGTTGAATGTGAGCTAAATAAATTTTAAATCTATTGAATTAGTTTCCGAATGCATGATACCCAGAAGGAATGGGTACTGTAGTATTAAATTTTCATTCGTCATTTTTTTCTAGACATATGCAAGTATATACCTAAGAGCTAGCATAGCTGGTATTCCTGCTTGTACAGAAGCTAATATTTAAAGTTATACAGAGATATGTTGCAATTGATGTCTCAGATTGACGAGTAAATTCAATAGGTTCCGGTGTTAATTGGCATATTTCACGGGAGAAGAAAACAAATTTTCTTAAAGTTATTTAATAATGCTTAAAGACAATAACAATTTAAGAAATGCGGTCTTCCAATAAATTAATTATGAATTCGACACCTGGGCACTACACATTGAAATTATAGTCACAATAAGCGATAGGGCATTGTAACATTTCCCTTAATAAACCTTCATTTAATAACATGTGTACACCAGAACACTAACAGCAAATTCTTGTTTAAAGAAAATCTAGCAAAAATCCCTAAATTAAACAATTTTACAAATATTTTCATAATTACCAAATTAACAAATACCAGGATTGCTTGCATAGTTAGCCATTGAGTTGACAGCTGCCAAAGAACGGACACTAGGGAGGTGCTGTTCTTTTGCGACGTATTAACGCTAATACAAAGTACGAGACGATGGCTCTTTCTGCTCCCTAGTAAAAAGCTGAAAGATAACTCACGTTCAACTCATATCGGGAAATTGGGGTTATCTATCCCGAATAATGAACAATAAAAATTACTACATGCTCTATCCAATTAGCGAAACACTGTTTACGAGAAAGAACTAGAAAAGTGGACCTCATAACAAGGAAAGATAAAGAGAGAATAGCAAAAGGCAATACGAACTATGTAACGTGGCCTATCACGGAACAAGATATTAAAGTTTTAAAACTGAGTGGAGGTGATAGCTGCCTTATATGCGTATTTTTCTCTACCAGTTAATTTCCAGGCTTATTGGATCCGATATGATCAAATTCACCATCGAAATAAATTATGAATGAATGTTTATTTTTAACTGATCAACATGTTATCTGATCCGGTGTCGCATTTCTCCCATTGTTCTATGCCGAAGATCCTGTTTTATTTTATTTTATTTTACAATGATGTGCTTACACATAATATGTATAAAAAGAATTAACTAACTAGATGATAGTGCTGCACCTTTACTCGACACTTCCCTTCCTTATTATTTCGAATGAAATCTTCATTAGTCAGTGGTAAACTGCTACTTTAGAAACTTAAAGCTACAACATTGAAATTTAAACAGACAGTTCATACATTCACTACTTCAAATTGCTTGTCTAAGACCCATATACATTCTCTGAAATTGTTACGGTGTAGTTCATAACACCTGTATACATTCTAGTCGTAATTACGCACTTTTAATGTGATAAAATTCTCGATGTGTTATGCAATTCTAACTGAAACTTTTAATTAGTTGATCGACACAAAAATATTTTAATATAGATCACCAAAGATCGGCCTTTTGAGTTGCTCACTCCTGAAAAGATCGCTGTTGTGGAAAGAAGAAATTATGGAATACCACCGGCTCAAAGTTACAGAAATAGCAGCAAGTTTGGGTCTTTCTAAAACAACAGTGCTTCGAATTATTTATGAACATTTAAACATGATTAAGGCTAGTGCAAGATGGGTGCATGGACTTCTTTGCTCAGTTCAAAAGCAGCGAGTCACTTGTTGTCAGGCATTTTTGGAGCTCTGTGTGGCAAGGAGAGAGAAGTTCTGCAATCCATCGTTACAGGAGATGGAACTACGGTCCTCTATTATATTTCCTGGTTCAAAAGAGAATCAATGAATCGGGGTAAACCTGACGAAGCACCACCTCTAAAGGTCAAGGTCACTCAGTCAACCAAGAAGACCAAGGTCACAATCTTTTGGGACTGTGAAAGAATACTCTTCATTGACTTCAAGGAGAGGAACACCTCAGTAAATGTATTCTGGCGTACTGCACAGACTACGTGGTTCCACCAAAGAGAAAAGGTGAGGAAAGCTGAGTGGTGATGTGCACCTTCTTCATGACAACATGGCTATGCACACAGCTCTTGTTGCAAAAGAAGCTACGAAGAAATGTGACTTCAAGGAGATTGATCATTCACCCTACAGCCTAATTTAGCTCCCAGGGACTACTTCCTCTTCTCAAAACTCAAAAAGGACCTTCGGGGAAGGAAATTTAAGTATGACGAAGAAATTATGGATGCTGTTTATGCCCATTTTGCTGAAAAGACAACTGACTCTTGGGGGGAGGGGGGATTGAAATGTTAATTCATAGATGTAAGAATGTATTGTAAGTGAAACCTAGTTTTTGCCTTTATCAAACCTATAAAATAGTTAGGCCGGAAACTTATGGACCTCATATGTGTTATGCTTTGTTTCTAACATTACTGAAGTCAGTAGGTTTAAGGTAACAACATCAGTCTTTGAAAAATGTTATGATTCTTTTTTTTATTTCATGGTCATTGTCTTCCTGTGCAAATTTTGCGTTTTAATTGGTGTCTTCCTCTGTTGTAGCTGGTACACTCCAACAGGAAGTGATCAACAGTTTGTTTTCTCCCACTGCAGATACAGATTGAATCTTGTATTATGTAAAACCTATGAAAATATGCTTTTATTATTCCATGTCCTGTGACGTGGTTGTGAGTGCCAGAGAGAGGGTTTTTAAGGATTGGTCTGTCGAACTTCTGAGAAATATTTCTTTTTTGTTCCTTGGTTGTGACTTTTGCACTTAGCAAGTGCTCTTGTGGTAGAGCTAACGCACGATATCTCTGCACTCAGCCTACGTCACACAGCCGAAGGTGGCTTCTTCATTAGCAGCTATGACGAGAGCACCTCTAATGGACTATATGGATATACTTTCCTTAAAAATGTATAATTATATAAACTAAAAATGGCATACAAATACTTTTACTTTCGTTTCTCGTTGAAGCACAGAACTAATGTTTTCTTAGAAAATGTGATATCTGCTGCAGAAAACATTTTGCACAGGCGGACTCCAAATACAAAGTTATCTTGCAAGAGCTCTACCACATTGTGTTTGTGCAGCCTGTTTGGCAAAGTAATCTGGAGTTCATTCCCATACATTCCTTCGTAGGGTTCCACTCAAACAATTATTATATCCCAGTTTTTATTTCTTAGGGAATTAATTGTCTTTCTGGTGTTTTCCATTCATCAGTTGTGATTTTAAGTTTCTCAAAGAAGCGAATGTGATATTGCATTCTGTGTAGTCTTCGGAGTTTCTTTAATAGGTGCGTTTTCCAGTTTTCTTAAATGTCTTCGGAATTTCTATTGCTCAGTCTGATTGTTCGGACATCTTGAATTACAATTGGTGTACAGGCAATTCTGCCGCTCCCAACCCATTACTTAGATTTACTCCCATGCTTATTCATTTCTATTGACTAAGCCTTGTTAGTATCTGTATCTTTGATGAAAAAACTTTCTATCGGATGAAGCTATTCCTTCAGCTCCACAGTCAGAGTCTATGTTGACATTCCCCTTTAACTTTATAGCATCATAAAAATTTAGCAAACCTCTCCTAACTTAATAATTATTGGTGCATAAATAGTGCCTTGGTGGATGTGGTGTTGAAAGTATTAGCAATGTTTTATTTTAATCATCATTTATACTCTTAAAACACTTTGTTCTATTACTTTTTTAGTGCATCTATATGAAATAACCCATTTTAGATCAGTGAGCTGCGTAACTGCAGATACTGTGTACTTTTGTGTGTAAAAGTAATTCCTTTCACAATTATTATGAATTATTTTACAATTGGAAGCGACAAAAGGCTTTGTCGAATACTATTAGCAGTGCAAAACAAAATACGGAATATGCAACTGTATAAAAGCTTATTGAAAGGACCGAAATAATTCCAATGTTATTACTAAAATTCGAGTGCATAAAATGAAGCATAGATTAATAATAATCAGAGCAGAAATATTCTGCATATTCAATCGCTCTTATCTGTGAATATTGATTGTAATTAACAACATATATCTAGAAACTATTCCTGTAAAAATTTTGCCTTGCGTATCTGACATTAAACTGTAGCCGACTGTTAATAATTCACTATTTGCACAAATGAAATGATTTTTTGGGTAATATTAAAATAAAGATTAAATTCGCACCGTTAGGCAAATGCAATAGATAAATTATAAGCAAACAGTTGAAAAAGGAAGTATAGTAAATTATTACAATATTATTTGTTAGGAAGAAAAATAAACTTAAAATAAAATAAACATTTTAAAATAGGATTTTTTCCCCTCTTCGCCTCATAGGTTGATGCTGAAATAAAATGGATGGTTCTTTTGTTAGGTATAATTATCCGTACACTTTATTTGCATTCAGAATAAATCTATGCGGCTATGAGAAGCATTTTTAATGTTTAGCAATGGTGCGGTACAAAGAGATACGGTAACCAATTGACTGTGCGACACAAAGGGTATGTCAAATAATTTTTTTTATAGTCACATGAATAATCAATTGATAGGCGATGTAATTTGTGCTGGAGTTATTTAGGTCAGCGACCAACTGAAGAGAGTTCCATATCAAAACAAGGGTCGTCATTTTTTTCCTTCCTCACGTACACGGATATTACCATTGAGTTGAAATTTTCCGCTCGGCATGTTTATTCACACTAATGATCTCTGGTGTTGCCACACCGCCCAAAACATAAACTGCCCAGCTACATGAAATACAATTATTATTTGCATAAAGCTTAAGATCTATCACAGTTGAATCTAGTTCCGCTTGCATTGGAAGGAGCGCCCCGAAACAGACTTGCACTTCGTTGGCTCATGAGTTTATACTGTCGGGAGGACAGGGTGGGAAAAAAAAAGCATGATGTTATTACTGTAAAACTATAATAACCTTATATGACTACTTGTTTCAACATATATTTAATTTATTAACTCTGTAGCTCCCTATGCAGGAAAAATTAAATCCTGGATGTCATAAAATTCCCTTGAAAATTCCCCTAAAGCATCTACATGCTTAACAATGATTGTGCATTGAGATTTTTTCTGTTATATCTGTAATTTGATCGATAATGCAAGTGGAAAGAGAATATTATGGATTTCTTTGGACTGGATTTCTTCTTGAATACATTCATTTAGTTCATTTTGAAATGTTTTCGAAAATTCCCTGAAAGAACCCATTTTCCCCTAATATCCTCTTAGCTTTACATTTCTATTTTAGTGCGACTTGTTGATTTGATTTATTTACGGACGCTCTTTAACATCTTGGGTTAAAGGCTCCCATTCAATTCAGGGCATGAAACGGCCGACAAATTTTGCTCAGAGGCCTCTTCTTTCAGGCTTGAGGTTCTTTTTCGTACCGTAAATGTACGACATGAGACCCACGGCTTTACTTCCCTTCCGAAGGAAACCATACTTAGGATTTTTACGCCCGAAAAAAATCCTTCGATGATGGCCGGGTTTGAACCCACGATCTTGGGTTTAGAAGGCAAATGTGATTGCCACTACACCACCAGGAACGACTTAGTGCGACTTCTTTTTGCTTTTATTATGTGTGTATTTTATAAATTTAAATAAAAGTAAAAAGAAGTCGCACTAAATCGGTCCTGGTGGTGTAGTGGTAACCATTCTTGCCTTTTAAATCCCAAGATCGCGGGTTCAAACCCGGCCAGAATCGATGGATTTTTTAGTGCGACTTCTTTTTACTTTTATTTAAAATTGTATTTTATAAATGTTTAAAAATATTTTATTTTAATTTTTTCTTTACTTTATCCTATATTTTTGTAGTAGAATATATGTTTGTTTTGTAGTTTTTGCGAAACTTCAAATGTAATATCTTATATTTAAATAGACATAGTGTATTATAAAAGCACGTACGGTCCGTTGGACCGTAGTTTTATTGTCCTGTATTGGTGCCACTGAGATAAATACGCACCTACTAGGGGTGTTATAGAAGTTCTCGGATTGACTCGGAAATGTCGAGAAGATCGCGAAATTACTATGATAGCTGTTAAGTATCATCCTTTAGATAGCGCGCTATAACGTTTCAGACGCTAAAGTGCAGTCACTTGTTCGTGATGATCGTGAAAACAAACTAATGCTACATTTGAAACAAAATGGATAAAACTGAAATACGAACTGTGATAAAGCATTTTGTTTTGAAGCGTTTAACCCCATCAGGAACACAAAAGAAGTTAAATTCTCCATTAAAGCATTCTTCCTCTCGGTTTACTACGGTTAAAAAGTGACCTGTGGTCGTAAATCCACCGTACTGCTACGACCGACAGATTGTGACAAAAATTCACAATATCGTATTCAATTATCATCGATTGAAGGTACGCGAGTCGGCTGACATTGAAAACACCTCGATAGGCCGTATCTACTACATTTTACACGAAGTCTTGGGTATGAGAAAGCTTCCCGCTCAATGGGTAGAGCGTTTGTAAAATGCATTCGAATGAACATTTTGCAAGAGTGTTTAGATTATTTAAACGCAATTCTAGTGAGTTTCTCTGATCTTTCATAACAGTAAATGAAACACGGATTCGCCATTTATACACCGGAGAAGAAGCAACAGTCCACACAGTGGGTGGCACCAAAGAAAGAAAAACCGATTCCATCCTTAGCAAAGGTCATGGCTACGGTTTTCTGGGATTCTCATGGTGTGGTGCTTGTAGACTACCTCCAGAAGGGCAGAACCATCACCCGGGAGTATTGGACCAAGTGAAGGATGATTTTCAGGCTAACGTCCACACCTTTCAAAAAATAATATCCTCTTTCATCACGATAAACTCACTTCACCTCTAGTCATCCAGCCCCCTTTCCCTTTTCTATACCACATCTATTTTCGTTGCCTACAACCCAAATTGTTATTGTTGTGTGATCTTCGACAGAATAAAACTACAAAAACTATTAATTATTTAATGTAACAGTTAAGCTTTGGTAATAAAATATTTCAAAATTGTGTATCCGCACAATAAAGACCAGGGAGTTCGGAAACAGGCTATATTACGTAATATTAATAATTATAATAATACCCAAAATACATTGTGTTTTCATCCTACAACTGACTTAATTTTTTAATTGTTCAGACTCAGGCAACGATAACAATACTTCAGATTGCCGGACAACGACAGAAAACAAAAGATGTGAAAATCATTCCTTAAATTTTTAAGTATTATAAGGTAAGAATGTCATTTCAAATTTCATAATGGGGTGACTAGGGGTGAGAAGGTGAAGCCTGAAAGATAATCACCCTTGATTTTAAGCTTCTGCTTCAATATCCATTTTTTTTTTGTTCATTTAAATAAACTGGCAAGTTTTGAAATGCAGGTTTTTCTATAACAATTTTATTATGAGAATATAATAACATTCTGTTTGAAATTAGCTTCGGTAGCTCGGGCGGTAACGCTCGACTTACATTTGAGAAGTCAAATGTGTTCAAAACCTTTGGGTCCGTCCATTTAAACTGGATTTTGTTTGTAGTTTCCCCTGCTAATAAGGATATTTTCATAACGAATTGTTTCATATCATCCACAGTATCGGAAGCGAGGTGGAATGGTGCCATATGGCGTGGCAGTGGCTTGCTCTCAGGAGAAAGCCTGGCGGCCTCGGAACAACTCGAGTAATACCTTTGGGTACCGGGTAGGCTATCGCTACCATCCTCCCAGAAGTGATCCCTTGGGGGCGTAAGTATAAAGGGCATCGTTGTAGTAGCCGAGGTGACAATTAATTTCCTTTGGGAGATGGTTATTAAAACTTCTCTGGATCCTCATTGGAGATTAGCATTTCTACAGACACTATTTTATTACTGCACTGTTAAAACGAACATAGGAGTGGCTGATATATGATAGTGCACTTTTCTTTAGTTACATAATTAGCTCTTGATATGCTTTTATTATAAATTCAAAGTTGCCATTATATAAATAATTTATGGACACCCTATATATAGTCTAGCATAATGTAAAATGTAATATAACAAACAGAAAAAGACCACATATGAAAACTTACAATGAAATAGAAAAATATGTTTCACAAAATGCGACTTGTCATATCAAAGAGTTGTAATTATAAAAAGTTTATATCAGGCTGCTACTGCTACTGTAGCGTAAAAAAATGAAGTTATTTTTGTTGTTCAGTGTGTTGTTTAATTTTCCTGCTTCTCAAAAAGCTTATAAAATTTAAGAGCACCATACTATAGAGGAATACTCTTTTGTTTGTCCATGGGGCTTCAAGGCTTCCCAGTGCTCAAAGATAGAAGTACGATTAAAACAGTTTTTGTATATGTCTGTGTATGTGCTAACATGCACGTATATGTATGAAGCTCATGTGGGCAGAAACTACTGAACGCTTTCAGAGTAATAGAATGCCTAAAATTAAACCGCGCGAGTGAGTGAGACTCAGACTTCAAAAGACATACATTTG
Organism: Metallyticus violacea; assembly: GCA_030762175.1. Lineage (NCBI taxonomy): Eukaryota > Metazoa > Arthropoda > Insecta > Mantodea > Metallyticidae > Metallyticus > Metallyticus violacea. The sequence goes on from CM060839.1 coordinate 54,663,637, forward strand.
CTTTCGTAGATTCTTTTATGGACAAGTGTAAAGGATAGCACCTACTTTTAAAGCTCGATGAATGCCTTGTATTGTAACAGAGTATTTGAATGTTTTCTAAGGACTGTCAGGGTAGTATTTCTTTATCTCTTGTGCGTAAGCTTTAAACACCCGCGAAGTAAAGTAAAGAAATTAAAGTGTTATAGCTCATCTTCAATGATCAAATGATCTTTATCTGCCTGTTTACAGCTGTATATATTTTCACTACACATATACATACACTGTAATTCCTATAAACATTCATGTCTTTCAGATGATTGAATAGCCTTTCCAAAGTTGTGCAATTAACAAACAAAATACTGTATCACTTCATAGCCTACTATATACCTTAACCATAGTAGGAGGATATACAGTAGGGATAGCTTGCGCCGGCACTTCTGATATTGTTGCTCCTAAATTCGCTCCGAATTGCGTTTACTTCTCAATATATCCGTCTGATATCGCTGCTATCGCAGCGGATAACATAATGAGGTGTGTTTAGCTAACAGCTGTTAAACGTGCAAGTTACGAGTATATATTCATTAATTATGACGAAAATGTACTTTTTCTTTCCAATATGCAACGAAATTCTAGAATTTGTCTGTCACTGACATATAATGTAATAATGTAGAACACATTAATTAAGGTGGGAAAGGCCTGTTATTTTTACTTTGGTTTTTTATTTTAGTTATTTATTAGTGGTCTCGGAATAATGATTATAAATCCCTACTTTGTGTTTACTTGAGAAAGTGAAATGTTTCTGAATTTTACCAGGATACAGAGAGTTATGTAAAGGAACTGAAGAGCATTGCTCTGTTTAATAATAATTATTGTAAACGACGGGTGTCTGAAAAACTGTATGCTCTGTTTTCCGCTTTTGAGTAAATTTACTATATGATACCCATTATATGACAATCGAAGTGAGGGAAAGAGAGGAGAATATCGAAAAGATATAACGTATTTTTAACAGTATTTAATGCCCGTTTTTACTGCTGAGGTATCACAGGAGGTGGAAATTAGTGATACACGAGATGAAATGATAAATTGAGATAGGCTATTTTTGTAAGGAAGGAAAAGTTTCAGGCCTAATTTTAGGGTACCTCCCCGACATTTGCCATTTGCCATTTATGAGGACTGAGGAAAATCTGGAAAAAGTCTCAATCAAGGAGTACGGTCCGAAGCCCAGATTTCCAGTTCACGATTCCGCACCTTAACAACCTCGGCCATCGTGGTCGTTATGTACACTGCTCAAAACAATTAGAGAGGCAAAGTTTGAACAAGTATTGTTGTCTTAGTTGGGTTTAGGTTGGTAAATATTTCTTTACAGAAAGTTTAAATCTTTATTTAACAGCAGTGTATGTCTTGTTTACTTCTCATTTCACACAAGAATGCTATAAGTCAAAATTAAAGACATTGTTGTAAACCAAAATGGAAACTCCTCAAATTAATTTCAATTTTGCACATAAAGGTACGCTTCAGTATCTGGTATGACCTCCATGTGTATGAATTACTGCCACACACCTTCGAGGCAAGCCTCTGATCAGGCTACACACCTCCTCTTGAGGGATATTCCCCCATTCTTCGATAAGGGCATCTGGAAGCTGTAGGAAAGCCTGAGGGGTTGGCTATAGAGCCTTGTGTCGAACTCGTTTCTCAAGCATATCCCATAAATGTGGTTAAGATCAGAACTCCTAGCTGGCCAGTCCATTATTTGAATCTGAGTTCCTATAGGATGGCTCTTGCTGTATTCACTCTAGCATTGTCTTGCTGCAAAACAAACCGGGGTCCCATTCCGACTGCAATAAGCATAACATGCTTATTTCAGCAATGTATCTGTCAGCATTAGATAGGTTTCTGAGTACTAAAAGGTCTGTGCAGTCACCCTTCACCATAACAGATTCACCAGCAAATCTGTCCCTTTCCTGTGCTGCTGTTTCTGTAAAATATTCGCCACTACGACGTTATTCACGCTCACATCCATCACAGGCGAGATTCGTCTGCAAACAGCTGCCAGTTCCCGTGTTCCTGAGCAAATCTGAGTCGGGCTCTCTTGTGAGCAGGCGTTGATCTCGGTTCTTTAAGAGGTCTTCGAGGTCTTAAACCTGCTTCTCCAAGTCTGTTTCTTATTGTTTGGTCTTTGACATTTGCACCAGTTGCCGCCCTCAGATCATTTTTTAGTCCCGAGCAGTAGCTCTGCGCCGCCAAAGAACACAATTGACTACGTAGCGGTCTGTTCTGGCAGATGTTTTACGTTTTTGATCCTGGCCTGGTTTCCTAGAGTTTGTACCTGTTTCAGTGAAGCTCTTCCATGCTACACCTTTAACAGATTTAGCTATTTAAAGCTCAGCACTACTGCACTAATAGTGCAACCTTTCTGCAGCAATGTGACTACTGGAAAAGTCTCTACCTCATGTTGACTACGTAAATATAAACAAATAGTACAAAGTTGAACCCTTCTCCTACATGCACTAGATGTCAATTCAAATTGAACACCACTTTAGTTTTCAATATTGTCTGTAATAATCTACTTACAGCATCCTTGAGGTTAAATGGGAAGTAAACAAAATGCACACTGCTGTGAAGATTTAAACATTCCGTAAAAAAATATTTACAACCCTAAATCAAACTACGGCAGAAATATACATTGTTCAAGCTTTTGTTCCTGTAATCGTTTTGAGCAGTTGCATCTTCTTATAGAAAATAAATCGTTATTCGAGAGCAAATTTCACTGCGCAAATACCACCTCAGGTTGCTGATTTTTCTTATTCATTTTCCTAGTTATATTTTACTACACAAGAATAGCTTTACATACTCTGAAACATCAACAAATACAACAACAATAATAATAATAATAATAATAATAATAATAATAATAATAATAATAATAATAATAATAATAATAATAATAATAATAATAATAATAATAATAATAATAAAGGAAAAATCGCCACATTTGATATTCGAGCTTTATTATGAGCATCAATTTTTAAATTGGTGAGCTCTTTTCAGTGTTTTTAAATTTTTCCAGAAGTGAAGTATTTGAAACGTGCACCTCTAGGGTTTTTTGATCTGAATTATTCAAAAGAATTCCATTCAATTTTAATTTTTGTATTATTACCGTAATCTGTGCATTCGGAAATTTATACGCTGGCTTTAATTCATACGAGCGGGTAGCCAACTAACAACTAACACCAGTTCTGTACCTTAAACTTTAGCGTATATAGTAAATATTTTGGAATGCTTACATATCGCAATAAATATTATTATTAGATTTCGACGCATACGCATGCCTGATAGCTTGCCTTATGGTTAGTAATAGAATGTTCTTGATTTGACATCCATTTACTTATGTAGAACAATTTGAAGGGGAATGCAGGCAGTAAACCCGATTTTGTGACATTCCCAGATTTACTCAAACGATTTTACTGCTATCTTCTTATACTATGCCTTAACTACAGTTTGCTATCTTCTCATTTGGCACTAAAGCTCGGGTTGACCGCCACAGGTGGACCAGGTCGTTAAGGCGCGGCCTCGTGAGCGGGAAGCCTGGGAATCGAATCCCTCCAGGCCGTCCTCCCTGACTGAGGTTTTTCAGGTTTTCCTCAGTCCTCATAACTGACAAACGCCGGAAGGTACCCTAAACTTAGGCCTGGAACTTTCCTTCCTTAAAAAAAACCCTTTCCCAATATATCATTATTGGGATAATAATATATTATTTCATTTCGTGTATCATCAGTGTTCATCACCTGGGATGCTTCAGTAGTAAAAATGGGCGTTAAACACCATTCAAAAAAATAATCTCGGGATTATCCTTGGCCTGCCGTGGCGACCTCTGCATCCTCTGCCTCCGTCTTACGACTTCATTGATAGAAGGCAGTATTGCAGGAGGGCCAGCCAGCACCCCACTGGTCACCTATCACACAGCTTTCGTAATCGAAGAACGCCACTCTTCCATCAGGCAACTTATCAATTGTTCTCATGAGGAGAGATCCCTAACTTAGAAACATTTCTAAGTAGTTACCGGAAATTTTGGCCAGCAGCCAGCAACACTAACCAGTAGACCAAGGAGGTGGTCATATCGTTGGTATTTTCAACAAAATGTTAACATTATATTTATAAAAAGTGAATAAAATATGTATATCCTTTTTGACGCACAAAAGGCAAACAAAAACTGTTATTTCCTTTGAAAAATATGTGCAGTTATACTTTAATTGAAAAAAAAATTAACATTGACAATCAGATACTAAAGAGAAAAGGCAGTATTTTTATAAAATAATACTTCAACTTTGCACCAATTATATTTGTGTTTAAAAGTTCCAGGCTACGTAAATTTACTTTGCAAGCCGGGGCTAACAATTTGCGGAATCCTCTTTAATGCCATCTGTATGCACCAAGGAAAAGAAATTTATTACGGTATGGAGCACAATCCTCAGAATTGTATGCTTCTCTGAAAGACAGAAGTTCATTGGAAATTCCGTCTAATGTGTATACGTTTCAATAGCGGAATTACACACAAAGTACCTTGTAAGCTGTTTTCCTAAGCTTCAGAGTCCCTTATTATTCCTAGAGCAAAATATTTGTACAGACGAAGGGTTGTTATAAAACTGCTGCCTTCTCTTGTTTTAACGCTAGAACAAACATTTGCTCAACAAACGTTAAAATCCGCTAATTGCACCTCTTTTCGCTGTTTTCCTTTAGCTACTTCTCCTAAACGGAACAGTCCAACGATAAATTCCCAGAAGTTGGAGAAAAAAGTAAGTGCATAGTCAGTAAACTTCGTGATTTGGCAATAAGCTCCTAGAGGTCGTGTTTAAATATAGCATACAATGCAGCCAGGCGAGAATTCGGCTTTATGGTTTTATTCCACCGCAAAACAAGATTTAGAAAGGCTAAGGATCTTGTGCATTCTAGTAGGCTATAGATTACTTTTAATAGTTGTGAGAAAATTTGAAAGTCTTACTGCTATAACGTAGTTCTTTAATTGGCTTATTTGTAACAGGCTACACGTAATATAAAGAAATGCAAAAATGGCGTCACACTTTTTTTTCGTATTAATTATACTGTGAAAAATTGGTATTTTGGTCATAATTAAGAATTATATTATAAACTTATCATTTTAATCTTAAAATGTAACACTTTAAGTCTATTTTTGTAAATTACGTAAGAAAACCTGCATCAATTACATAAGTTTTAGAGATAAATTTTTAATTTAGAGCTGGATTGATGGGGGTGAATCCTGCTGCAGAAATTAGTACAAGAGAAACTGGATGCCAAAAGTTGGCCATTTTCACGTCATCTATCGGCCGACACCATTCTCTCTGCACATATAACCACCTGCGCCCTGTTTCACGAAACTCGTCATCTAGTAAACCTAGTCTCAATTCTAGTATTACTTATTTGCTTTACAAATGTGTGTTTCTAGAACTTAGGAGCATAAAATACTTGTTACTAGTGTGACAGATTGATATTATAAGCATGCAATTTTGTTTTATCGGCGTTCTGTTTCACAAAACATTTAATCTTGTGTTGTTGCATATGGTTAACTAGTGGAATTCTGCCTGCGAATCTCGACTGGTAATTTACATACTAGTGTATATATTTTAGGTTAGGAATTATTTCTATCCGTTAAAATGCGTTGTGCATTTTAATTATAAATCTCATTGACGGTTATTTAAGCAATGCGTAGTCTCGAATCCCCCACCAATTCCCGTACTTCTTGAAATATCTATTTTCACCTGAAAAACACCATAGAAACTGTGCTATTTACACAATTATTTGTAGATTACAATAAATACATTATGAATGGGGAATATAAATGTAAAATAAAAGCATTTGATATAGTATATTTCTTGATGTTTAGCCAAAATGTGTCCCTCCCAGATTTTTCTACGATGTAATTAACCCCAACTCTTTCACAGTTTGGGTTATTATTTTTCATATTTCCTCTTTGTCTTACTTCATAATTTTGTCGGAGAGTGTTCAAATAGTGCTTCTTTATGTTTATTAATTAAATGTTGTACTGTTAGTTTTTGAATACTAGAGATTCTTTTCGATGAGATAGACATAATGCTATTTCTTGATTTGAATATACGATTTAAAATACATGTCGCATAAACAAAATCGCATCAACAAACAGTCCAGTAATAAATAACCCCGAAACAGCCTTCTTGGCACTACGTTACAATCGCTATACCAGTAATTTTGACAATTGACTAATGGCAAAATTTTAGAATTGTACCATTGTGTAATATATGTTCGTGAAACGGTTTTATTAGAACTGGTGGTTACGGCTAGTAACTAGTAACTAGTAAACTAGTATTTTTATGAAACACGGCCCAGGCCTTCTATACATGCAACATATCTTTGTATAAGTTATTTATTTAATAATTAAAGCTCAGCTTAGAGTAATTTTTAATAATAAAAACGATATTCCTGAATTTCAAGCATTATTGGAAAGTTGTATTGTTGTCTTTTCTGTACTTTGCTGCCTATTTCTGTCATCTTGTATTTTTGCAATATTTTTGTTATTGTAGTTTAGTGTTCTTTGGCGAGAATAGAAGGTAATTATTAAAGAATGCATGGCAGTATTTTTCATTTTAAAAAAGACAGTGGCGATTTGAATAATAGAATTTAAAAAAAAAGACTGTGGTTGTGTTAATATAGAAGGCAGTATTATTAAAGTCTTTAAAATATTTTATATGTTCTAATTAATTTAATAGTAGCATCTAATAGTCCTTTTCTTCTAAGAAAGTGCATTTATCTGCTAGGTGCAACAGTTTGATATTAGTCAATGTATTTATTTTAATTTAGGTTTTAGTTTTTTTTTACTGGGTCAATATGTTCTATAGTGACGCTTAACCATTGGTAATATTAGTAGATATATATATATTTTTTTTTTCTGCTAATATATTCTGCCTTTTATATATATATATATATATATATATATATATATATATATATATATAAGGCACTTAGGATCTTGTTCAGCTTTTTATATTGGACTAACGTCCACTATGATTTCCATTAGAATGAACAATCACAGGCGTTCGGTTAAAAGTTCGATGAGTATTTTTTCCTTATTTTCATAGATGCCGCTCCTCCATCCAAACATACTTTACTTAGAGACCTGGAGATTTTTTTTTATTTATTTATTTACGGACGCTCTTTAAAATATCAGGTTATCAGCGTCCCATTCAGCTCAGGGCGTGAAACGGCCGACAAATCTTGTTCATAGGCCTCTCTTTCAGGCTTGAGGTTCTTTTTCGTGCCGTAAATGTACGGCACGGGAACCACGGCTTTACTTCCCTTCCGAAGAAAGCCATACTTACGATTTTTAGGCCCGAAAAAATCCATTGGTCCTGGCCGGGTTCGAACCCGCGATCTTGGGTGTAGGAGGCAAGTATGGTAACCACTACACCACCAGGACCGAGGAGACCTGGAGATGGCAGGCATAGTTTTGCATAAAGCTCGTATTCCACCAGGCTTCAATATTTCTTTGTAATATTGAAGGTTCTTCTTTGCTCAGCTATAGTTGGCAGCTTTGCCACCACGTCATAACCCTTATGCCTCACTAAGAGAGACACCACCCGTCATAGCCCCAGTTTACATCTGCACTTGTTCAAGAGCCAACGCTGGAAATTGCGCGTGGTTTTAGCGTTCAGTTTCATTACGGTTTTAGTGTGAACTTTTTATATTGCATTCTAACCGCCTTTTATGAGTTTTATGCTTTTTAGAAGTCTTTATTATTCCATATATACACACATATATATACGTATATATTATTTCTATTAATCTATTGTGTTATGCAATATGAATGGATTTTTTTATTGATTTATTTATGGACGCTCTTTAACAGCTCAGATCATCAGCGTTCCATTCAACTCAGGGCGTGAAACGGCCGACAAATTTTGCTCAGAGGCCTCTCTTTCAGGGTTGAGGTTCTTTATCGTGCCGTAAATGTACGACACGGCACTACGGCTTTACTTCCCTTCCGAAGGAAGCCATACTTAGGATTTTTACGCCCGAAAAAAATCAATCGGTCCTGGCCGGGTTCGAACCCGCGATCTTGGGTGTAGGAGGCAAGTATGGTAACCACTACACTACCAGGACCGACAATATATATGAATGGCCTATCTATCTATCTATCTATCTATCTATCTATATATATATATATATAATATAAATGAAAAATAAAAATAAAGTAACACTGTTAACAATGTAACAAATTAACAGTAATAATAAAAGTAGATAAGGATAAAACACTGAGAAAAAGTCACACTTGAAATATAGCAATTTCAAGTATGACTTTTTCTCAGTGTTTTATCCTTATTTACTTTATATATATGTATACATTTCTATTAATATTATTTACATTAATCTATTGTGTGATGCAATATGAATGAACTATATATATTTCTATTAATATTATATATATATGTATGTATACATTTCTATTAATATTATTTCTATTAATCCATTGTGTATGGACTATGTGTGTGTGTGTGTGTGTAGGCCATAGAAGAATTCTAGCAGTTCGAAATATAGCGGTTACATATCTGTGACTTTTCTTAGAGCTTTATCCTTTTCTGCTCTTCTAGTTACTGTTACTTTAGTTACATTGCTAATAGAGTTACATTATTTTATTTATATTTATTTGATAACACATTTGGGAGAGACTAGTGACTAAAATATGTTATAATTCGAATTAATAGAAGTTTTAAAGTACTTTTTATTTGAGATCGTTAGCCACAGGAAAGTCAGCAAACATTATTTTATATTTATTAATATCCTCTTTCCGATCCATACACCAGTACTCAAACTACTTTTACCGTCTTTATTTTTAGATGCCTTCATTTAAAATTCTCAACACAGAAAGCCGTTAAAAGTTTATGATCAACGATTACTGGCATGTTACACAGCCACGCTGTACATAAAGCTATATTAGTAGTAGTAGTAGTAGGTATCTACGTAAAATTATGCCGTCACTCATGGCACGCTTGATGTTTTATTCACCTGAACTCTTCTTACAGTGAACGTACGACGCATCGGCTTGGGTGTAATTAAATAATAATATGAAAGTTCACTGCCTGGAATCTTGTGCGGCAAAGATGTAAAAGAGGAGCACAACGCAGTTGCCAACTGCTACAGTATTACTTCAGTATCTGCCTTTTACGTCTATGGTTATAGTTAACCAATTATTTCTTTAAAGTCCTAGCGTTTTTATGCGACAAGAGCTAAAAAACCGATCTGTAAATACTACAGCCTTTCCAAGACCTAAAATATGTAAAATCTTCAACATGGAGTATATACTGCGACTATTTTCCTTCTTCACCACCTTAACAGACTTATTGTCCCTTCTTTCTGCATCTTATCATGAAACCCACAGAGCTTATTTAGGTGCACTTTACACTTTATACACTTCATAAGTTATAATTCATGGGAACTATTTTTTTTCTCAAGGGACAACACGAAAAATCTAATATTTACGATTGAAAGTATGTGGCATTTACTATCGAGTGGTTCTAGAAGGCAGTTCTCGTACAGAAAACCGCCACGGGTGGCCGAAGACATTAAGGCGCGGACTTGTGAGCGGGAGGTCTAGGGTTCGAATCCCTTCAGGGCCGTATTCCTTGACTGAGGTTTTTTTCCAGGTTTTCCTTAGTCCTCATAAATGGCTAATGCCGGGGAGGTACCCTAAACTTAGGCCTGGAACGTTTCCTTCCTTAAGAAAAAAGCTTTTCCCGATATATCATCTCATGTATCATCAGTGTCACAGCCTGTGGTGCCTCAATAGTAAAAACTGGCGTTAAACAATAATTTTAAAAAAATCGTACAGAAGAAGCAAACCACAGGCAACCAGACAACATTGGGTTATGTTTTGACCACTGTTAATGTGGTCAAATGTGATAAGGGCAGTGCACTGGGAATATATAGACTGAATTCTTTCCCTTGTTCACTGTTTTTAAAATTATTATTGCGGATTCGAAATCGTTATCGACTTGAAACATTATCGTCTACGAGGACTTCGCTTAAGAGACAAAAGGCATTGCCATATGAAGGGTTGGAGGGAAGAACGATGAGGATCCATAAAATGTTATTTTTGATTTAGGGCTGTCAACTATTGGATTATGTTGAGAACTAACAGAGGGTTACTTTTATTACAAATATGATGAAAGTTCACTGATTAGCAGAAGTTTTTAAAAACACCCATTAGGGAAAAACGATGGGAGTCCACCTCATTTCAGTGAACAGAGAAGATAGTCCAACTTCTAGTGGCAGCATTGAAGGCAAAACTAATTTTTTCTCGTTGTATAGCTGTAGCAGCATCGCAAAAAGTGTTTACTTCAAAATATTGAAGTTCATGTCAAATATTTCCATAATAATGCTGACTGTGAAGATCGTGTGGTGAAGTGCATCCAACCAAGCGGGAAGAGGTGATACCGCAAGAGCAGATATTAGAAGCAGTGAAGAAGCTGAGGATGAAATAAGAAGATCAGAACACATACGTATACAAAGACAACCCCAAAACACAAATAACTTAACAAGAATAGAAATATATACAATATAACTATAATTAAAACAACAGGAGGAGAATGTTAGATAAGAAGATAAAGGCAAGGAAGAGTGATAGATACCTAAATTTATAATACACGGGAATAATCTTGATTTACAACCTGAAGTAGAGAATGGGTAGGAAGATAAAGACTTTTACGTATAAGAGTTATGGGACCGGGGAAGTAAGATGCAAGAAGGAAGATTACAAAAGAAGATTAAAGGGTGTTGAAGATCTATGGGAATGAGTGGCGGGAGGAGATGGAGGATGAACAAGTGATGTCCGGAGGGGAGGAGCAGAGCGCGAGAAATGGTGTAACCAGGGGTCCAGGAGGATCAAGGGAGGTGGTAAAAGGACGGTTGGAAAGAAAAGATGGAGAGTGATATGGTAGAAGCGAGGTGATAGTGTTTAATGAGTTAAAGTGTTAGGATAAATAAATGAAATCAGTAGGAAAGATTGATACTGAATAGCGAACTTTAAGTGAAGTGCCTTGTTAAAGAGGAGGTGATTAGTATGACTAAGTTGAGTTAAAGAGACTTGAAAAATTAATAAGTGTAATGTTTAAATGACGAGTGTAAATTTAAGAGAAATTCCTGCAAACGTACTGAATACCAGTACATACCGCTAGTAACCACTGGTTAGAAGCATAGTAATGTAATAAATTAGGATAGAAAAGCTGGCTACCAGCTATAATTCTTGCTGGCTCCTAGTAATTTTGTTAATTTTGTAGATTTTGGAATTAGGAAGCAGTCTAATAAATTTATATTTTGGTTTAATTTAATTAATTTTCTGTGACTTTTATTGTTTTATTATGTTATTTTAGTATAGTTATTAGCAAACTCTGTAAAATAATATAGTAATAGATTATTGTATTGTATAATTTATAATAAAAGGAAAAGTTGATATACTGGTTTAGGAATCCAAGTTCCAGGGTGGCGTATACAGATTTTATTTATTTGTTTATTTATTACTGTATACAGTCGAGGAGAGGTTAAGAGATGTAAACAAGAAGTCGTGAGTTGGGCCCAGCTTGTCAATGTACTCGACTGAAGTGTTTCAAAAACATTTTTATAACATGCAACTATAATGAACAAAACATGTGTCTAGGAGGCTTGATTTCTTCTTCGTTGGTTAAAAGACGTCGGCCTAGAAAACATAATACTTTGATCCTGACGATACTATCAGGTTTAGGGTCAGGATTGTTAATATGGGTTTGATTAACCAGAAGGCTATAGTAGAACTACCTACTGAAAGGGCACATGTTATTAAAAGTGCGAGACAAAAGTCATCACCCTTCAAAGTTACAAATGTGAGCAATCGGTTTTTAGTGGTTGGTGGCTTTTTAACGTTTAAATTTAAAGGTTAATTTCCATTTTCTAAAAGATCATAAAAGAACTCCAAATATTATGTCAAGAACCGCCTAATCCCTCATCCTGATACATAAAATGGATCCCGATTTAAGAAAGTTGTTACCTAGACAAGGAAGAGCAGAATACAAGATATTCCTGCATTGGGTGCTGACGAGTTTCAATATTCAAAAATGTTATACTGCTGAATATTGCCAACATCGAAGGAAAAGTTCAAGGACCTGCAGAATCTGCAGAAAGTTATCTTAAAAGAAGCACAAGGGTTCTGTGGACATTTGATAACTTCATGCATCCAAGAAGAGGATAAAGTAATTGTGTTTTGTAATAAGTAATTAGGCTACAATACACCAAAAACCCATTGCGAAAGATGTGAAAAAAATTACTAATCCATTTTTTAATACTACACGTTCATGCGTCTTCTAAACCTAAAACATGTTCCAATCCAAATGATTTCAACCAGGATATCTGCTACAAGTGAAATAGCTCATAAACAGCACAACAATACCAGCTGTTGCAACAATAGGCTTACATAATCCCGATTATAAGACAATGTTCAAGTTTATTTTATACTTTTTTGTGATTAGTAATTATATTTATTATTTTTTAAAAGTATTATTTTCAATATTACAACTATTTTCCTCAGTATTAATATACAATGTGTTAGAGTAAAATAAAATTAATTATGCAAACAAGCTTAACATTATGTTTTAAATTTTTTACGTTTATTTTTCTCTAAAGTTTGTTATATGTATCCTCATCGTTCTTCCCGCCAACCCTTCATTTACAGAAAGCATTAAATATGAAACCTAATATTGCTCTGTTATCGTAACGTATTTTAATTTGTGTATGCTTTAATAAACTATACATTTTAGAAAACACAATTTCTAATAGTCAGAAGTGATGCGTATCGTAGAAATGTGGGAAGCATTTCCTCATATAAATGAGATAGCAAACGCCGATGTGAATACTGTAAATCATTGGATTAGGCGTTTCTAAAATCAAGGGGAGGAATGCCTTTGCCTTAAAATAAAACCAAAGACAGAACTACCGAAGCAAACAACACCGTAGGAAGAACCAGAATTTTGCGGTGGATTGTAAAGTGTGTTTCGATCGATTATCAGTTCCACGTTGAAGTACCAGATTTGCGGCGGATTGTGAGAGGTTTTGGATTAATTGATTTTGATTTAAACTGGAGTGGATCTGATGTTTACTGTTGACTGCCACGAAAGAAGTCGGCGCTGAACCCTCCTGCTGCCGCGATCGTCTCAGGGATGCTGAAATTGCATCAAGGCTTTTTTGAAAAGTTACCAGTGCAGGAAGTGAGAGAAAGACCACTGTGGAAGATGCGGATTAAAGCTTCACAAGTGACAAAATCGTTCACACCTCACTGTTAATTTTATTATTCTTTTTCCTTTGGTGACACTTCCATACCATTAGCAAGGAGATGGGAGACTTTTAAATATTTCCTAACACAAATTCTCCAGTCTTTCGCATGTCATACACAAAATGACACTATTGATATCTTCTAAGCAAATTGAGCTTTACTGTTCCACTTCACAAGTTATATTTCTCACTATCTAAATTAAACTGCCCTATCTCACTTCACGAAGCGATCCGTCCTGTCTTGTCTTCCCGAGCGACCTGCATTCTCTCGTCTCCCAAAGCAAACTGTGTATAGAGTGTTCAAAATGTATTAATAGACTTCCTACGCGTCTTCTACGAGAATTCAGATTTTTGAACACTGCTGACTTGTCATTTGGTTTCCTTCTTGATTGGCTTAATTTCTTGCCGCTGGAAGATTCTCGAAAAGACATTTTGAAATACGAGAACTGTTTGACTCATTGTCCGTTAGCTAGAGAATGTCTCTTTTTAAGGGAAGGTGAAAGCTATTTACCACAGTCTTTTTCAAGGACTTAATTTACGGAAATGAAAAGAGAGGTTCCCTACCTATTGAATGGATAACCTTGCTCATGGTACCAGGAAGTCGTTTCATTGTGTCACATGAAAGTTTTCAACTTTACAGTACAGATTTCTGATTCTTGAACAAGCTATATCATTCTATATAATTGCATCATCAATCTATGGAAATACATAGTAACATTCAATTAATTAAGCAGGATTAAATCTTGATATGAGTTAATTAATTGCACGGAATCAATCTGGATTTCCCGTTACAATTCTTAAGCCCGCGACTTCAATCCTGAGAGAGTTAGACTTTAATAGCGGCTTAGCTCAATAAGGAAATGTCTACAAAACGGTGAATCCATCATAGAAAGGTGGTTGTGTTTATTATACACATATATTACACACACACACATATATATATTTAAAATATTTAAAATAAAATCGGTGTATTTGTCATTGCAATATGAAAGGTAACAGGACTCTTGTATTGAATGTAATAACGGCATCTATAATAAAGAATGTAATGATAAAGATATATCAACTGCAGTAGTTTTCTTTCAATATTATAAAAATATATGTGTGTGAATAATTTAAAATCAATTAAAATAAAATAATAAATTGAAAAATCAGTATAAATCATATTTATGTTTTAAAAGAATTAATTTGATGATGATGATGATGATGATGATGATGATGAACGACAGTGTACAAGCACTGGAAGGAATTAGGTGGTTTCATCCAAACGGTATTCGAACGGTATTCCTTGTACAGTCTACATTGACAGTTACATGTTTCCTTTTGCGGTGCAGATATACGTCTCCTGTGATATTAAAGCTGTTTGACACATTAAAGAAACTTGACAATGGAATAACTTCTAAGCTCTTCCCAGACACCATAAGAGAATCTACATCCAAATTTTCTCTTTTTGCTTTCTTTCCAAGCAGAACACATGTCCTAGTTCAATTGGCTCCCCTAGGATGCAGGTGTAACCAAAAAGGCAAAGCGTGGTGCAGCGAAACTTTAGCTGAAGTTTGAAGAAGCAGGCATTTATGCAGTTCCCGTTAATCAGTAGCTATGCTTCTGCAGCTGAACTCAGCGTAAACAGCGTTTGGAGAATTTTTTGCACGTACATCAGAGTGAAGCCCTTCAGGCTCTCTAGATGAAGCAGACATTCGCTCAGGCCAGACTCACTTCTGCCTTTCTTGAAGCTGGTGGATTTTATTAAGAAATGATATTTAATAATGAAGCATCCAGTAACTGCACGGCTGATGGTGTGAGAGACTCTACGGATTGTAATCCTGATCAGTTCTAGCCAACGACTGCAACTGCGATGGTCTTCCAGGCTGACTCACTTGAGTTATTTTGGTGAGCCGAGCTGTGAGCAGCTATGATATATCGGAGGGTTTGATATAGTTGGGATGTAAGTGCTTTCCCGGGTAGTTTTGGGACTCTTTCTTTAGCTATACGGTCATCCATCCAAGAGGGACCGCGCTAATTGGAGTTTGTACAAAGTTACTGCCCTGGCAGAGGGAATTGCAAATTTTTGGCCAAGCCCGCCGACGGGGGAATGCTTAATGCTCGTTGTTGTCAATCTGGACACAGTATCTCCCGAGGGAGTAATGGGCTCTGCGTCCGCGACCGCACCTGTCATCATAATTGCCAAGCGCTCGAATTAATCTATTAGGATTCATAGCGTGCTTTCAAATTATGTCGAGAACATGTTCAAGGTCGGAAATCTGTGTCGAAAATTCTCCTTGCGGAGATATTTTGGACTTTCTGTAAGTAGTTTGCTGCTTTATCCAAAGCCTCGCATGTATGCAACATAACTGCAGGATTGGTGACATTGTAAACCTGCAGCTTCACGCCAAGCGGAACGGAGTTTATCTTGAATATGGAGACAATTGCGGTTCTATCTTCTGTTCTCTAAATATGCACATGGTGCTTGAAAGTCCAGGACACTCCATGGCACTTGATTGGGCTTCTTCAGAGGAACAAAGTGGAACACTACCACTTTACCTCAATCTGGCCCATGAATATGTGAACAGCAAATGGCCTCAATGACAGATAGGATGTTCGACCTTAATCCGCTGGCCCTCAAGATAACCAAGTTGTACTAGTTATTACGTTTTATGCGGGATACATGAAGTGCAAAATGTTAATTCCCCACTTACTATTTCTACCCGGACATATTATCTCCAAATCAATTGCAACTTTCGACCTTGCATGTTCTCAACTACATGGATAAAGGCAGAACATTTGTTTCATTTGACGGATTCAAAGGCACCATTCCTCAATTTGCCAATTAGCTGTAATCTTCATAAACATCAAGAAATTAATAATAATCATTTTATAAACATGAAATTATCTATTATATTTACCAAAAAATTAAGTCCGTTCATAAAGTATTAAAAAGTAGATTAACTCTTTGGCAAAAACCCTTGTACATTATCAGGCTGGCAGCATGCGAACGTGTAGTTTGTTAAAAAAATATAAACAAACAAGAAAATTGGAGACGTACAAGTGGGCTCTCCAAACTTGACTTTAATTACGGAGGAACCTTCTAGAAAAGAACAGCGAATGCAGCTGTGATAAACATTTTGGAGCAAAAGAATGTGCACAGTAATTGCTTGCGAGTAAGACGAACTCCGTTCCAGGAAGATTCTAAAGAGTGTCTTCAATAAAAGGTTCGCTATCCTTTCCACAGGAACCAAGATCGCCGGTTCAATCCCAGTCGGGTCGATGGATTTTTTTCGAAAAATCTTAAGTATGGGTGACTTCCTTCGGAATGAAGTAAAGCACTGGATCCTGTGTCGTAGATTTATGGCACGAGAAAGAACCTCCAACCTGAAAGAAGAGGCCTCTGAGCAAAATTTAACGGTCGTTTCACAAAATTAAATGGGAGGCTGATGATCTGAGATGTTAAAGAGTGGTCTTAAATGAAACAAATCAACAAAATTTCCATAGGAAAATACTCAAGCAAGGGGATATATCACTTGTGCTCTTTTTATGACATCAAAAGAATAAAAAAGTCTTACTTTACCTTCTTTACAGTCGGGACCTAGCACGAGTGAGACGGTAATACATATACTATCTAGGTGAAAGATAAAGTATAAAATTTAGTCCGAAAGTAATAAAGATGAAAACCCAAAGACATAAATATACAATGAATACGAAAAGTTTAGCATTAGCGAAAAGATGGAAAATGATGGGAGATTATGCTATAAAACGAGTTTTTTTTTAAATACGCAAAATGCCTCCTCACTAATAATGGGTGTTATACATCATGCTACCTGCCTGTCTTTCCCTTATTCCCTCATCCATTCTTTCCTTCCTTATAGGACGCCTATTCCCATGGAATTTTCTCCAAAACGGTTGCTCGTTGGTTGAAGCATGTCGTTATTTATTGGTTGCATAGCGCAGCGTCAACTATTAGTTTATTTCCTGGTTGCCTTCCAAACTTGTTTTAGGATATTGGGAAGTTGGTCGCGAGTTAACTAGTGAAAAAAATCTTACGGCTACCAGGGTTAGCCGCCATTGAGTTGGCTTTTGATGCGCTGCATATGGATTAAGTTTCCTTGTATCCCTTCCTACCTCTAAAGGAGGGGTACAGTAGTAAAATCCAGCATTTACCACTTTGTATGCTTAAGAAATGCTTTAATCAAACGAGTAAATCAGCGAATTCCTTAATTTAAGTTGATTTTGATCCAATTATATTTTCAAAATGTAATTGAGGAATTCTTTTCGTTATGGGTTAAATTGTGGAATTTCCACTAGTATGTTATTGTGAATTTGGGTATAATTTTGAATTACGTTTGAGTGCCTTGAAGAAAGCGAAATAAAAAATACTTCTTTTCTAGTTGTAAGTAAGAAATCCTGGGAAATTCCTTTGCCGGGCTACTTCAATTTTTAAGGAAGGAAATTATGGATTTTTCTTTCGTTGTGGGCAAAACCATAACATTTTTCTTTGGCATAGTTTCTGAGTTAAGTTAATGTAAATATTATTATGCTATACCGATTGTTGAGAAAAACTTTGATTTGTAATTGTATTTTGTCATTTTGTAGGGTAATTTCAAATCTACTATGCTATGATTTTGGTGTGTTAAATGTGTGAAGGGAAATGTTTAATTGTTTTTGTTCATTATAGTAGTCATTTTAATACGCACTTTTTCTTTTCTATACTTCTATTTACAGCTAAACAAATAGAAAATTCTTCTTTTTCTTCTTGTTATTATTATTATTATTATTATTATTATTATTATTCCGTGATTCCCCTGCTTATTACGTAGTAAATGTCCCAAAAGTTGATGATTTGGTACTATTTTGCATTTAATAATAATAGTAATAATAATAATAATAATAATAATAGGAAAACATTGTAGCAGCAAATACAAGATAAATGTATATTAATTATAAAGAAATACTAATTTAAAACATGATCAAATTTGATAGCATCAATTTTTTCGTTAATGTTGGGGGCGGAATGAACAACAAATGAAAGTGCTATGTAGCGGTAGAATCAGTGCTTTAACCCACAAAAGGCAAGGGAGAAGTCGAGGGCAATGCATATAGTATAATAAAAAATAATAATAATAAAAAAGAAAGAGGAATGATAAAAGGCAAATGCGACATATACGCGCGCGTATTTGTGTGGAAGCGCTCGCTACCTGGCTATGCATATAAAAAGTGGAAATAAAACAAAGGAGAAGCGCCGGGGTGCCCGAGCTTGTTATTTCAGATTGTTGATTTAAGACTCCTGCTTCTAGCCGGAACAATGGCGGGCTTGTACTGAGCAACAATGAATGCTTTATGAGGGTCCGAAATAAAAAGCTAGCATAGCTTGAGAAGGACTGGCCTTATCGACGACTAACACTGCAGTCGATGCTTTTATTGTTCATTGGCCTTTTATTACCTCAATAGAATGAAGCCTACGACTTCCGTAGGTGTCATAAAATAAAAACACAATTTCCGCTTTATTTACTTTTCATTTGTTCTTGATGCCCGCTATCCTATCCAGGAATCGTATTAAAGGTTGTAACTGAGTAATTTTCTTTAACAAACACACTTCTCCCTAAAATGAAAAGATATTTTATCAATTTTACTGTTTGTTACTTTAGAAGTAAACCTGAGCAGGATAAGATGCAGAAAGCTACAAATTTCAGTTCGTTTTTAATCTTCATAAAAAATATAAAAATAAATTATAATTTACTATTTCAGATTTCTTGCTATGCACGGTGCCCTCATTTCACTATGCAATCCTTTGTATACAGTAGTTGAGACCAGTTGACCTTCATTAAATACACGATTCCCGGTAAGACTGAAGTTTTGCTGATGCAGGCAATTGAACTTAGGAATATTTATCACGCGAACTGTTTTCTATAGGAAGTGCGCTTTAAACTTTCTACTGCTAACTATGCCCTAGAGCAAAGAATATTTATTTATTATTTATAGGTGCAAAAGAATTCTTACAAGCACTGCAGGAGAATATTTCGTGCTATATTTCCAGGAGTAACATCTTCATCAGGAAGTACAATTTCAGATTAGTTAACAGAATTCGAACCCAAGGCGTTTTCAATGACAAGAAGTTAAAAAAATCGGTATTAACAGAGCTTGATAAAATAGGCTGTCTATTAAAAACTTCTCCTTGAAAGTCTTTAACATGATTATCCCAGCAAGTTGATATATCTGTCGGCAGTGCGTATAAAGCCACTCAGCTGGTGCATCTTCATCTATTTTACTCTGCCTCAAATAAAAACCGTACCGGCCCTGAAACCAAATACAAGTAGCAGGCAGTTTATAATATTTGGAAGGTGAATTACGGTCAGTGTTTCAAAATTATTCACAACATATTTCACAGTGAAAGGCATCTACTGTGAGTGCAATATTAATGACTATTGATCCTTTCTGCATGTCATTTTAAATAGCCCTTTGTATTTCCTTTATTTTGTAGACGTCTTTATACTTTTAGAGTAAGGTCTTTGATACAGGTGAATTAGCGCAACATAATTCAATCAAATATCAGAATAGAATATCTCAAAGCTAAGCCAAAGAGTAGCCCCTTATATTAACAGTGCAGAGCTCAACAAAAAATGCATTGTTATCTGTTAAGAGTATATAAACATTGTTGGACATAGTATAAAAACAAAAGATATTTTTAGACTCTTGCAAAGCATTGGAATGGGATGGGTATAGAAGAAGGATACAAAGAATTTTAATCATGTTTGGAGAAGGAAGGGGGAAAAAAAAGATATAGGGAATTTTACCTATAGAATATAGAGGAAGAATGCAGGAAGAGAATATCGCTTAGTTTAGGCAATGAACTCAAAATCAAATGAGGCATATAGACGTATGTATGTATGCATATTTCATGAATTCTCAAAATAGATCGCTTCTAGTGTGGAAGACTGGGGCATGGAAGGTGACTAAAATAACAGATGAGGATGGCAGAGAATATGTAGACAGAGAAAACTGGCAGCACATTCTAATGTACTACTCGGGTACCAAACAGTGGAGATTGACTGCACTTGGAGTTAAGTTTGCTAAGTCGTAAAGGGATAGGTTAGCATGCTTGGGGATCTGTGTGCATAGTGAAACAACTGGTTAAAGTTTGGTTCTTTTCTTTGCAAAACGCGTGGAATGAGGAGTGCTTTGTTGGAGGAGTAGAAGGGCTCTTTAAGCCAGAACATGTGTGTGCTTAGTGTGAGCGAGCGAGTAGGCATGTACTAATAGGTAAGTGCGCGCCCATGCAGTTGCATATTTAAGTGTTTTATGCTTAGATGATAATGCATGTAAATTTATTTGATTTGAACTCCAAATTTATTATTATTATTATTATTATTATTGTTATTATTATTATTATTATTATTATTATTATTATTATTATTATTATTATTATTATTCTGCAAGCGTTTTGTAATGCATAGCATGTACGATCAAAAGACCCATGGGCATGGTGTTGTACACATGTTTGTTAGAATGAGCAACAAATACACATTATTATTACTTCTATTACTTATACACTGGAAATCCTTAACCTAATTAACCTATTGCGAACAGCTGTTCATTTTGTTTTACTTGAAAATAAATTAAATTTAATTCAATGTACATCTAAATCTCGCTTTCAATCATTCCTCTAAAGTTTGATAGGACAAATAACTCCAAAGTCAGACGCCTCTAAAGTCAATTCACAATTCCCCCCCCCCCCCAGGATAAAATCTGAATTAAGTAAGGTTGAAAAAAAATTTAATTGTAATGTCCTGGGTGAATTTGACATAATCTGTTTTCGGTAAGGAAAACCTGTGGGCCTACAGCATTTCTTGGATAATATTTGTCTAAATGACAATTACGATTCGGAGCGATATGAAGAGGACGTGGTAATGTATCTTCTGGGTTTAATATGCATTTATTTAAAGATATAGAAGGAACATTAAGGTAAAACAGATTTTTGTTCTTAAAGATTGCATGCAGACTTTTTAACGCACCATCAAAAAAGAATCAATGTATTAACTTCTTTTGGTCCGTGAGCCAATTCTCACTCAATGTAATTTTAGTTTTTGCGTATTAAAGGAATTTACGTCATAGAATGGTTTATTTAGGGCCACTCGTCGGGCGTCAATTTTGGAACGGGATATTATTGTATGTGGATTATTTTAGGATGTCGGTGATTTATTATTTATTTAATTGGACGATTTGATGTCTTCTTGTCTTGCCTCGGCTCTTGGAGTCATGATTTCAATGTTTCCAAACTCTCTGGTTCCAATGCAGTTGGATAGGAATCTCAGGGGAATTTTGGACTGTTTTTAATGACTTAAAGTCATTAGGAGGGGAAGGAGATTGTTCACCGAAATAATGATGTTCGGCACTGGTTGAACATTTAATTTATTTTACAACTTGGAAGGTTCTGGAACATGCTGTGCTTCGGCGGATTATATTTCGCGGTATTCACTTGCGTATTTATTCCCTGGAACACAATGGTGATTATTATTGCTATTATGTTGCACTGCCTGACTGACTCTCACTGAACAAACGATTTACTTTAACTCTTCCCGACGGTTTTAACTACTCTGCTATGACACTGTTAGGACTGCTTCCCGTCGCGACTGCTTCAGAACTTCCTGTCGCGAATGCCTCCAAACTTAAACTCCCATAGTTGATATTGTCTCTTATGCGATCTCGCTCCTCCCTCGCGGAATTTAATTCCTATAAATCAATTGAATTTAGTTCCTTCTAGAATATTATTGGATCAAACTAGCGCATGATCTATTACAAATTTGCTCCTTTGCGTCGGATTTTTAAACATGTGGATTGGTTGAAGACTCTGTGTTTTTACCAGGAAACACACATTTTCATTTCCCACGCGTAGAAAAAAGTGCCTCTACCCTTTCACTAGATCCTCGAGATATGTCACGTTCCTAGCCCGGCACTCGGCTTCCTTGGAAAATAACTAAATCTTGGTTTTCCGTGAAAACGCATGTTTCTGTAAGCGGTATTTCCTTTTTGACGGCCAGTACAGTTTTATATATATATTCTAGCCCTTTACAATATTATTACCCCTGGCGCCGAACAGGTGTGTCCGTGAGGGTTTGACAATGGGTAAAGTTTAACTGAAAGACCTTTTTCGCAGGTACGCTAATGGCTTCCTACAAAAACAGCGTTTCCTTTCCTTATATGCAAGCACATAACAAAGACATGGTGTTACTGAAAGATAACTTGAATATCGCTTACTAATCAAAAAGACATACCTACATACATACACTAATACATATAATATTGGGGTTCTCCTTTTAATTATAATATTAATACCCTTGATTACCTGAAATAGGATACTACTACTATTATTGTTATTGTTATTATTATTATTATTATTATTGTTATTATTATAGTAGTTGTCAGAAGTAATTCCAATTAAATAGGAAATTTTGAGACAGCATTTCCTGCTGCAGTTAGTAGGATTTTTTTTTTATTTCTTGTTTCTTCACGCAATATGAAGAATATATTTTCTTTAGTAGAAGTTTTCTGATATCTAAATCACTGTGTTGACTTAGAAGTCAAAATTTAAAAGCATCATGATGCGCTGTATAACATATATCACACTGAACAACAAGTGGCATTGTCTGGACAAAGAAGATACGGATTATATCAATCGCAAAAACATATAAATATCTTTATTATACCACTTTTGAGGCAGATGAAATACCAGCTACTGCGAAATTATTAGATGGTTAGCACTTACGGATAGCCTGTAAAAATGTTTATTTATATAATTGTCTTTAGAAATGAAAATGAAATAAAAATAAATTGTATTTATACATCGTGAGATATCTGTATATTATTTATCTAAATATATAATCATATTACACTAGCGCGTGATTACGTCATGTAAAATATCATGGACTTACTTCATGTATCGATACCATACGCAGCTATAGTGTTACTAGAAAAAATACAACTTAAAAAGAAGTTCACTAAAATATATATATATTTACATATTCTGAAAGTACTTACATTATTGTGCTTTTCATTGAAAAAGGCCTATCCAGTTCTAATAACATTCAAATTTGCCATATTTTCATATTTACTAATTTGACCTTTTCTTTTTTCTTTTCCTCTTCCTCTTTTCTCAATACTAATCACTATTTGGTAAAACATTGGTATTTCCTTTGGACATGATAACAAGTATTGGTCATGCCAGCAATGTGATGCCATCCTTCCTCTGTTATAAACGTCTTACATTTCACTTTGAGTTTAATTTGGTTCTGAAATATCCAAGATGGTTTGTTTTGATATGTTCCACAATTTCATCAAACGGAATTGGCCATTGAGAGGTTCTTATTGTAACTTAATCATTCTTTATCAATGGAGCCTTTTGCCTGCAGCGTAGCTCAAAATTTGTTAGGATATGGCCAAATACTGTGATTCCAGTGTTAGGTAACTTGTATGATATTGAATATTTTAAAATATTATGTATGTTATATTCATGGTAGTTTTACAGGTATAAAATGAACTCTTTTTTTTTTTTTTTTTTTTTTTTTTGTCCTTACTGCAAAATTTCTTCTGCAAATTGAATTTTTATGAAAATTCCTACTAGAAGACAATATCAGGTTTTTACACTTGCATTTATGCTTACTAATAAATTTTTAAAAGTATTTGTGATTGGTTGCTAATGTATCGGGAAATTTAAATTATGATGCTTCGCTGTTTTAATTTGTAGTGTGTAAAATATTGAACGTTTGCATTCTATTCAATTCTATTGCTTCAAAGGGGGAATATTTTCTTAAAAATTTACATGTTGTATTTTCAATTGTTAAAATAAATCAAAGTTAAATGTCAAAGTATTTTCCTTGCTCCCATTCATAAAGCACTTTATCTTCCTGCGAAATTAAACAAAATTGTAACTTTCAGCAATAGTGATGAAATGTTAACATTATAGCAAGCTTTATTAAATGAAGACAATAAAATGCTACAATATAATTGAATTCATGAACAGAAAGGTGCATTTTTATGTTCCATCCTGTTCAGATACTGAATTAAACCTCTTTTAAATTGTTTAAGATCTAAAATGTGACAGTTTCAAAGTAACATAACCCTCGAATATCAACGTTATATATTTTAAGTATAAATATTTAACTTAGCTTTTTGCCCTCTGTTAGACCTTCTCAAACATTAATCACTAAAAATGGAGTAAATAAGGAAGCTAATTAAGTCGGGCACACCAGCACTCCCTTTTGAGAGAGGTTAAGGTTTGCCAACAGAGCAATTTCCCGTATTACTGTTTTGCAAATTAATGAACCTGCTGTGGCAAAGCCACACAGATAGAAAGTCTGCGATAGGAAGTAAGGTCAGAGTCAGGGTGGAGTGAAGTGGATAATGTTTTGTTTGTGTTGCTACTTGGTCACAGGACAGTTGTATTTTGCAGGGGCACTCTCCACAATAGGCTGTGTTCTGCAGGCCTGGGGCACTTCTTTGTGAGCGGACATCAATTGTATGAGGCGATCAAAGAGATACGTCCTGATAAATGTAGGAACGCGGTCGAAACAAGATAAAGTGAACATGCATATGGGTGGCGAGATCCAGCGGCAATGTCGTACGCAAAAAATTCGACCAGGATCATTTCATCTTTGGTTTCACGGAATGGTGTGTAAACAACTCCAACGAATGGTAAAAGAATTGTCCAATGTTTTTACCTAAATATCTCTCTTTTTAAACATACAAACGTCGATGCAAAGATTAAATGCAAACAGCAAAGAAATCCCCTGATTGCCTGCAAAACGCTACGACAATTCATTTGTTGGTTTTTTGATTTTCAAAAATCTAGCCAATCAGCGAATAGGACGAGCAAACAACAAAGAAGGTGATCATTAAATTATTTCGTTTTAATAAAATATGGCTGCAACCTACATAACATTCAGGGATTTTCAGGTACTGAGTACCAATTATGAGTAGCTTACGCGACACAAGATACAAAGCCTTCGCGTGTGAGTTTGGCCGCTCGTGGCGCTATACTACGAACGGCGTAGACATCTGTTATCTCTCTCTTCTTCTCACCTTCTTTCCGATGTGTTCATTCAATCAGAGCTCGTACCGGTAAAACAAAAGGCGTGTTTTTGCCAGTTTACAAGTGTATTAGTATTGTCCTAAGCTGTGTAATTAGTGCTTGTAAGTTATATTATCACGGCATTTATAATGCCACGACTAAGATACACATTTTTAACAAATACTTTTTATGTTCAGGGAGCTTTAAAGGCAGTATTCGATAATATTGCCTGTGTACTTTCTCCCTCCGGAGAAATTGTGCTGTCACCTGTTAACCAATGTAGAAGGGGATCTATTCTAGATTAGAATCGAAGATAGATATGCGTTTGCTCATTGAGACAAAATCAGACAAATTGGATAAAGATTAGAACGTAGTTCCTAAAAATATTTCTGAGGTTTGCATAGGAAACAGAAATTTCGCAGACCACAGCTTGGAAATCTATAAAACTATTGTGCAGGCTTTGCGCCCATCTCCTTATCCAGATCGATATTTCACCTCCATCTTTCTACCCGTCCTGCACCTTCCTGAATTGTGACATAGAAATGACGGAAGCGTTCGTCTATTGGTTGATATGAACATCACAGGTACGGAACGAGTGGAGACCCATCCTAGCTTTTCCTTCAGAGCATTTACTTCCTAGCTTTCTTCACAGGAGACTTTCTTCTCAAGACTGTCCGGGTTTAGCATACATTTTGGCTTTAAAAATTAGATATTTCCAAAGAGCTTCTTAGCTGTGTATCTGTCGGTCCTTGAGATCTAGTGGTAACCAACCTTGCCTCGTTGACTCAAGATCGATAGTTCAATCCCTTCCAGTGTCGATGGATTTTTTCGTGCGCAAAATTCCTAAGTATGACTTCCTTCGGAAGGGAAGTAAAGCCGTGTCGTAGATTTATGGTAGGTAAAAGAACCTCAAGTCTGAAAGAAAAATATTTCGGCCGTTTGTCGGCCTGAATTGAATGGGACGCTGATGACCTGAGATGTTAAAAAGTGTTCTTAGATAAAACAAATCAACAAAAATCTCAGTAATCCAGGTATACAAGTATAAAAATTTAATGTTTTATATGTTCCTTATAGAAGTTTTTCTTAATGCAAGGATTTTTGTTCGTGAGGTATTTAAAGATAATTTGACGTGGCAATACAATGCCCAAATGTAGTATTTTTATAATAATTTTATTTTGTTCTTTGGGTATGAAGGTAAGTTAGTTGATATCTATTGCTTTGTACAAGACTTAATTTTAAATGGGCCAAATTATTCATAACTTGTTATGAAATTTTTGTTTCAAACTTTTGAATGGTAATCATTTCATGATTCATTACGTTGATTGCTGCTATAAATTTAGTTCATGTTATACCATAAATTATCACGTTGCCCTTTATAATCAGTATTTTGGCCATTTTAAAATAATTATGTTGAAGTGCATTAATGATTTTGTAACAGCTTTTATTTAAATAATATCCTTGAAATATGTTTGAAATTTGTTAAGCTTACTTTTCGCATATTAAATCAACTTTCCAGGAATTTCTGTACAATACTTTCTACATGGCGACTCTTGCAAACATGGAGGATATTATAACGTTTTATTTAAACTATGTGGCAGGTGTTACAATGTTGAAATTGAAACCACACACAGTCACTATTGTCCAGCAATTAGAGCCAGGACGGTTAAATTTCTGTAATTGAATTTTGTGGACTGCTACGGGTTGTACATTTGCTTGGTCCATGCTTCATATTCTATTTTAATGGTATGATGCATCGAGAACAACAGATATTTGAGCAGAGAAAAATCCGAGTTTATACTGAAAAATTCCCCGCATGATCAGAAAAGTTATGTATTTGTGTCTGAGATAAGCTACGTATCTATTGAGACTTCGACTATAATTTTACATTGTGACAATATTATTTAAAATGTAAGAAATTTTGCTAGTGACAATGATTTTGGCATCATAGAAAGAAGACAAACACAGGTATTTTAATCCAATAATTTTTGTGACAAGAAATGAAGCTAACTTAATAATTACATAATAATTACAATACATCCGTATTCCTAAATCCGTTTGTATAACATATGACACAACAGACTTGTGCAGTGTATCTATGAAAGCATTAAATACTGAGCTTTGTACCGGTTACATATTTAAGAATCTTAAGAAAACAGGAAATCGTGGCACTCTATCTGCAATATTTAGGGCAATACCTCCAATTACAGAATATATTAATAATAATAATAATAACAACAACAAGAATGGAATATTACTCTATTTACGTAATGTCAATATTAAATCTGATATATTTGAAAATAATAAGTTCATATTTGCATTTGCAGAAAGGATGAAAGGTGGTGCTATGTTTATCTGTCAGTATATTAATACTAATACTAATAATATCAGCTAATTTAATAGCAAAATGAGTTACTATTTGACACCAATTATTTCATTTAACGAGTTAGTAATTTATAATGTATAATAGAGAGAGCTTTAAAATATATCTGAATAGTCTTACTTTCGATACAGTTCTACCGACAAATGTGAAAATTTTGTTTACCTAATGTACATAAAAGAAAACTCTATTACTGTGAGTTCCTGCAAAAACCAAAGTCAACTCTAAAATTCATATAAAGTTTCGAAGAAAGTGAAGATCTTTTTAAATGCACTAGTGCATTTAAGACCAGATATTGACAATTCCTGATCTTTTCTCGAGTAATCACGCCTGCTATATAAACTCTTTCATCTCTCTTATACATGTACATATATATGAAACAATCTCATATAGATATTTATTTAATCAGTTCTTAATACAATACATGCAAGACTAAAACATTTCGTAAACTTAATAACATTGTTATACTGTGAAATAAATACCTTGAGTTTAGGAAGTTTGGTATCATAACCTAGAATACATCCAGGAATGCACATACCTACAGTAGATGAGAAATTAGTTTGTGATTGACATTTGGGGCGTGTTTATGCTGGCGGCTCGGCTGGCGAGAGACTTGTCTTATCGCTGACCAATTAGGTAACAAAAAACACATTATAGTCAGAGGTATGAACATCATCGCCGTTGTGACAGTTAACAATTAACTGAAATTACGCAGTATAGACGCGTTTTCAAGAGAATGCCTGGAAATAAGAAGAAGGCATTTTACAAGAAGTTTTGTAATAATCTTGGGTCGCTCCAATGATTTCATGTGATACTGAACATAATGAAATGGAAACGGAAACCCCACAGCAAAGAGGAATAGAAAGAAGATGATGTTGGAATGCAGCCGTTGGAGACAAATAGCGAGTGGGGATGTGACAACAACGTGCTGGCACGGCCATATGGCAGCAGAAACGTCAGTCACAAGGTAATTTCTCGCCTACTGCAGTTCAAATAAATTTCTTCAACGATAAAACCAAGAAAGAAACTATCCAACGAATATAAGCAGGATGGGTAGCAAGTGGAGTCTTCAATTCATTCTAGTAGATAAAAATACAACATTAGAAAATAATGACCACAAATGTCCCAACCTGTAGGAGCCTGAAACTTGCTCTCTAACTTAGAGAGAGAAAATATTGTAAAACTTGTCAAAAATAAGAAGCAAATGAAAATACTGAGCATTGTACTGCAAGACAGACTCAAGAATTGAAAACAGAAGATGTTACCAACACAACCAGCTCTCTCAAATGAACATGGGCAGAGGATTGGATACGGAGCATCCAAATTGTTACACTTAGCAAGCCAAAGCTTGGAGTCTAAGCATTGGTCACCGAAATATGGGTAGACAAAGCAACAAAACGGAAGCTGGAAAAGTTATTTGTACAACCACTGGTCTACACCGGCGCAGGACAAGGAAGAGAGAATATAACTGATAAAGGAGGCTTTCAAAAATTTATTGTGAGCTTTCCGGAGCGGCAATCTGGGACAACCTTCGCCAAGAGGTTCTTTTTATAGTGTTAAGAGCTGAACAAATTAGTTCAGTAACCTTTCGGTTAGAGCATAAGGTATAGAGTCTTAAACAAAATAAAATATTTTGTAAAAGATATACAACACAAAGGAAATGAAACCTATGAATTATCCATTCTAATTGAGAAGAAAATTTATAATAGAAGATTTGTTTCAAAAGTCGATGCAGAGAAAATGGTGCTGTTATTACTAATACGTATGGAGATGACGTTTTTAAACATTGCAGCCCAGGGGAAAGGAATCGCTGAAGTAGGTTCACCGCACGCCAAGAACTCTCTTTTCTCTTGTCCCTTCCTGAAAACGCGTATTGCAGGTTTAGAAATTCTTTCCAAATGGCAATATTATTTCAATTATGACTATTGTAAAATTCTTTCAAGATTAACGTATATTCAGATTTTACTCTCTCTAAAACCTTAGTGCCGCAATAGACAACAAAGAATTGCTTGAACGCCGAAATCAGTTCCAAAGACTGTCATGAAAATGTATCGGATACCTTTGAATTCCACGTTCACAGAGCCTTGCGAGGTAACATCCTTCCTTTGCTTAGTCCCGCACCAACTTACCGTCATTTGTGAAACGAAAGAGGAACAAGTGGGGGTAAGCACGGTGCCACTGGGTAGAGGGTGAAACAGCTTGGCAGGAAGATTGAAATAAAACCACGCAACAGGTCGCTAAATCCCACAGCACAAGAGCAGAAATATCCTAGCAGAATGTCGCTTTCGGCGTGATTTGTTTCCGAACTTTCAATTGTTTCATGTGCGCTCTATTGGGCAATTATATCTGTCTGCAGCTCTGCGTAAAAATATATTTCCTATAATCTTTTTGTCACCTTTCTGCTTGTTAACATTTACACACTACCTATACAAGGGGTAGAGAGAAAAGGATTATTAAATGATACTTTGAAATTTCTGCACGATAGGCTCTTGTAATATTTGATAAACGAAAAATGTGACACTTAAATGCCGAATGCAATAAAAGCAAGATATTTTTCGAAAAACTGTGCAGTACAGTGAGGGAGATGCAGCACTTTCAATTTTTATATTTCTCAAAATACTGGACATTTAAGTAATTTTAGTAATAGGGAATAATCTACTATCGTAGAACAGGAATGTTGCATTTTCTACGATGTAAGATGTAAGATCTAAAAAGTATGAATATGAATATATATATATATATATATATAAACCTAAACCTAAACCTAAACCTAAAAGCAATATACGAGGTTAGGTCCACAAAGGTCCGACCTAGCCGATAAGGGTTATCGCCTTCACAAAATCCTTATCTGGTGTCATACGTTATCTGTTAAGTAAATAGTTGCAGTTGTAACTTCCCTTCCGCTGTGTTCAGTTGTTCAGATATAGTTGCATGAAGAAGGCTCTATGTTGAAGATTGTAACATGTTCAAAATGGAGTATAGATTTGTTATTAAGTTCTTCACAAAAGAACGACTTACTCCAAAGGAAATTAAACAGCGATTGGACAGTGACAGGGGGAAGCATCCCCCTCATACTCTACCGTAAAAGAATGGGTAAACTTTTTCGAATGTGGAGAAAGCATTGAAGACGAAGAGCGTGCAGATCGGCCCTTGGAGTTGCTAACTCCTGAAAACATCTTATAGCAGTTATATGGACAAAGATGCAGCAGCTGAGTGGCTTTATACGCATTGCCACCAGCTACACCAACTTACTAGGCTAATCTTGTTAAAGCTTTTCGAGGAGAAGTTTTCAATCGATAGCCTATTTCATTAAGCTTCTCCTATGTTATAACCCAGTTTTTATCTTGGCTTTTGTCAGTAAAAGCGCTTTAGGTTTGCCAGTCTGAAAAGTGTACTTCCCGATAATAATATTACTCCTGGAAATTTAGCACGAAAATCTTTCCTGCAATACTTGTATGATAGTTTTTGTGCATAAGAATCGTAAACAAATATTGTTTGTTTAGGGTATATCTTACCTTCAGATACGCACAATACACACTACACAGTAGAAAGCTAAGCACATGCTTCCTATAGAATCGCAACTGAAACAGTTGACTGAGCAAACTAAATTTTTTGCGTCAGCTAAACTCTAACTCCAGTCCTACGGAAATTGCGCAGCCACAGGTCAACCTGTTTCCAATAGTGTATACAAATTCCGAATAGTGCAATGTGAGCACTACATATGTCCGTGCATTCCCTTTAACTGTATTTCCTGAAAAGTTCCTAAAAACCTAGATATTTTGTATCATTCATATTTTATTTTCAAATCATTGGTCTTTTTGTCTCCAAATTACATTAGTGTTATTTAAAACTTAAAATATTTTGTTTGTGCAGTTTTCAAGAAATATAAAAACTGTATTCCGGATAAAAGTGTGTATAAGAGCATGATGTTTTATTCGTTCTGTTGCTATAACGAAGTTTTCTATATCGGTTCTGCGCATATATTTTTCACATTTCCTTGTTGCTATAGGTATAAAGTGGTAGCAAATTTGCTGGTGTCTTAAGAGCTATAACATTTTGGATTTTTTCCCGTTATCTTTAAGGAGATTCATAAGTTTGCAGAGGTTTGTTCCATATGATAAAATATTCTGGCTCATGGAGTGCATACATATATAAATGAGGTTAACAAGCTATTAAAGGCACTAATTTGTCGATAACTGCGTTTATATGTACATTGAACCAATTGGTCAAAGTGAGGTTTTATTTATTCCAATTTCATTTATTTACTTACTTGTTTTACATGATTGCATGGGCTCGAAAGTATTTTGTCTTATTATTATTATTATTATTATTATTATTATTATTATTATTATTATTTTGATATTGTTGTTGTTAGTAGCAGATTTAGTTATAATAAAAATACATTCGTAATTTTTTTGAATTTATGAAAAGTCTTGTGTATTACGTATCTTAATGCTTAGAATTTATCTATTATTTTACTTTTCGAATAGGAACTTTCCAATCTTCAAGAAAACAAGCTTAAAATATAGCACATCTATCATTATTGTAATGTTTATATTCAACATAATATATTATTATACTAGTTTTAAAATGTTTATGGGTTGTAGAATCTACAAAACTCTAAGTGTAGCTTTATTTTTCTTTCTTTTTTCTTTCTTTCTTTCTTTCTTTCTTTTTTTTTTTTTTGTCAATGGATAAGCTGCGTAAAGATCAGGAAAAAATAACGCATGTCTCATTATTGGTTTAAACTAATAAAACCTATTGGAAATGATAAATTATTTACAGCTCTTCCATGTACTACAAGAAAAAAATGTAATATAACAATGCCTCATTCATAAACTTTGAAGCAACAATGCTTCCTTCCGTTTAGGATACGTGAAATTTGACAAAACTATGTCCTGGAGTGGACTTCTTTTTTCATTTTATTATATACCTAATGAATATTTACAAACCTGGTGGACCAGACACACTTCTAGTGTTTAACATTTATAATAAACCCAGCTAAAAATAAAAACGGGACAGTAGAGTTGAAATATCGACAAATGGTAGAAGATAAAAGGATAAAGCGAAAACAAGCAACACGAGAGGGCATAGAAAAAAAATTTAAAACTTAGAAATGGAACATAAAAAAAAACAACAACAACAACAAAATTGCTCACAATTTGTTACAGTGAATGAATATGTGACATTTCAAAATAAATGCATTGTATTTCCTATCTTTACAAATGTCATAACCATGCTATAAAACATTATTTATTTACTCCAACTTAATAAATGGACGCAGTTATAGTTCTTGATACAAACATTTCAATGCACATACTGGATAATGTTAACATACGCTTTTACTCGGAAGTAGTTTACAAACTTTGTTTTGCTTGTATTGTAAAATGTAAAATTTGCAGCTAGTACTTATGAAATGTTCAACCATTCCATACATTATAATGTATTATTCCTTTACGAGCATGCCAGACTTACTTCAATAAATTCCGTGTAATCCGTGTAGAATATTTTTTCAGCTGTTTATAATAACTGAAAAAAATATACAGTTTGCAGTACAAACATGCAGAAATAACATAAGAATACTAATCCCTAGCAGGAGAGTCGTGATAATCTCACTAAAGTTTGTTTTGAAACATCGTTTACAGAAAACAGAGCAGTTAGTTCTGCTGTAAACGGTTTTACTCAGAGACATAAGGGTACCGGGTGGTTGGGGATGCCCTAAGGCCCCGCCTCTAATATCACGGACACAGAAAGCCCACAAACAAAACCGCAAGTCGCATTCCTGTCTTACGCTGTAACGTTGGAACACCAGAATGCCGGCTAGTGGTTGCTTACCGCAGAATGAGTGGCCTGCCCTTCTTGAAAGAAAACAAAAGCTGAGAAGAAGGTTCAAGTTAGGGGAGGAAGCCAAACGCTCAAAGCATTTAATTAATTTTGCTTTCATGTAAATAACACCTTTTGATCGATATAATTGCATTTCAGGAAAAAAAGAGCGAAAGAAGTTTTTAATTTGTTTTGCTGTAACTAAAGAAAGATATTTTAATTTAGCAGTCTCTTAAGAAAGTTATTTTGACTTTAATTTTCTTTTTCTTCGCTCTGCTTTATACTTCAGAGTTTTAACTTGTTTTTAGCGTAATTTATTCTCTCTTACACGCGTTCTTCATCATTTATTTTGGTGTGTTGTATTACAGAACTTATTTGCATGAGATATTTTGTTTTCAAAAAGACCTTGCAAGTTTATAATATAATTACCGAGTAGAGTGGCCCAGGCAAGTGACTTCGAACTCTCGAGGTCGGATTCAAATCCCTTGGGGCCGATCATTCTGATCTGGAGTTTTTTTCGTGTCTTGCTCTGGTTACTTTCCACCAATTTCCTGTCGCTTATTCCCTCTCACCAGGACCCTGTTTCATAAAAATTGACGATTTGACCCGTTACAAATATTGATAATTTGCAAAATTGTCACGACAAATATGTCATATTCTCATAAAAATGTTAGTATTAGTGATAAAAAGTGATACTTTGACAGAAATATTTTGACGTATTTGTTTCATGAAACATAATATTGCCACATACAATAAGGATAAACTGGTATATTCGTAAAATTGTGAAAAAATCGACAGGAAAATGTTTACTTGTCATAGCATGTAAGGTGGCGATGTACAATACGATATTTCCAGCATCTTCTATGAGGCAAGATTTTAAACATGATTTTAGAAGCGAAGTTAGTAGTTTCTCGAGAGGCCGCGACACGCCCAGCCGCCGAGAATCAAAACACCCCGCGAGCGGGATAGATTTTGCGTGAAAGCCCGGTATTAGACCAAGGAGGTGATATGATAATTTTAGCCAAATGCTACATACGATAGTGCCTATAAGATAATAAAAATAGGATGGGATTTTATTTTTTTAGTTTACATTAGAAAAAAGCGATTATTATGTTTTTATGTGACTTCATTTTGTAGCTGAGTTTGTCGGCTATAGCTAATCTAACGTTTATGTTGTTTGTTTACGTTTATTATAAAATATGCTGTGAGGTGAGGGAGAACATTCTTTTAATATAAATTATTAAAATAATAATGTGCTAATAATGGTAATGTCATTAGATGATAAATATTATCAAATGCTTGCATTTTGTCAGATTTAATCTACACTACGATATAATATAATTTATTATAATTATTATGATATGAACTTAACAGAGGTAAACACTGATGCTCGGCAAAAAGCAGAGTCTTGCATGAATAAGTTAATGCTTCTACTAATAGCAACACGCATTTGTCTAACTTAATAAATAATTGATAGCTTTATGAGACAACAATTTGTCTTGTGACAAGCTACAATTTTATACCTGCCCTATGCGACATATTTGTAAGTTATATGATAACAGCTAGTTGTCACAATACACCACCAGATTTGTCAAATTGTCACAAATGTCACACATGTCAACTTTTATGAAACAGAGCCCAGGTAATGTGGGTTGGTGGTGAGCGTCGTGCAGTGCTGGAATTTCTCATTGGAAAACTCATCAAAGGATTCGAACTCTTAGATAGTGACATAGTAATCCATCAACAAAAATACCGGTCTGGAAACATTAGAGATTCCACGTTCATTTATGCCTTCTACTCTAATCAATTCAACTTATTTAATTGCCGTTTAAATACATTATAGGCCTATTTAATCTCTAGTTTTGTACATAACAAACCTATTAAAAGTAGTTTTGAGTAAGCAAAATTGCGGAAAGACAGATTTTGAATACAGTTTATTCAAATTATGTAAAGGTTTAGAAGATTTGTTGTTAATTTGTTTATTTTTCTAATATTTATTACATTTAACCATCCCCTATTTTGTGAGCATCTTCCAGTGTGTGAGTGTACCTACCTACCTACCTACCTAAAAAGAAAACAACTATAGAAACCATCAAGACCAATATATCACGACTGGTAAATGCAGTATAGTCCTACTCATTCAGGAATTAACAGGTAATACCAATATATATATATATATATATATATATATATATTGTTAGTTAATATTAATATTTTGTGTGTTTATATACTTTAATAGATGCAATATTTTTATTGTGTAAGGTAAAGATAAATATTCAAAAATGTATTTTATTTGTTTGTTTATACCTTTAAACTTTGTAATCTAGTGATGAACAATATTATATATATATATATATATAAATTAACACTAATAATAAAAGTAGATAAAGATAAAACACAGAGAGAAAGAGTCACACTTGAAACTGCTATATTTCGAACTACTGCGAGTTCTTCAGCTTCTTGCCATTGAAGAACTCGCAGTAGTTCGAAATATAGCAGTTTCAAGTGTGACTCTTTCTCTCTGTGTTTTATCTTTATCTACTTTTATTATTAGTGTTAATTTGTTACATTGTTAATAGTGTTTCTTTATTTTTATGTTTCATTAATATATATATATATATATATATATATATATATCTCCAGGATAGGATATAGGGTATAGGATCCAAATTTATAATGTTATAATGTTAAACTTTAAAGGGATTCGCGTTCATGGAAAAACCACTACTACATTGCATTATTCGTGAATTATTCATTTATTTGTCTGATTAATTTATCATTTTAAACTAATTTTCAGCAATTACAATAAGTTATTTTACCCAGTGTAATCATTAAATGATAATTTCCTTACGATGTTTTCTATTATACAGGTTGCTTCCGAACTGAGAATACATAATTTCAGGGTGATGCAGAAGGGCAGATGTATCAATTTGAGATGAGAAAACCTGGTCCGGAAACGACGGAGTCGAAAGTTGTAAGCGAAATTCGTTGTGTGTGAATGCAATATATTTATTTGTAAAACTTACATTCACAAGTGTTTAAAATACAGTCCCCCAACTTGGATGACAAACATGGCATGGTCGTACGAAGTTCCATTATACCCATTGGAACAACGTCGATGT
Organism: Metallyticus violacea; assembly: GCA_030762175.1. Lineage (NCBI taxonomy): Eukaryota > Metazoa > Arthropoda > Insecta > Mantodea > Metallyticidae > Metallyticus > Metallyticus violacea. The sequence continues at coordinate 54,700,331 of CM060839.1, forward strand.
CGTTCGAACATTTTCACAGCCAGCGAGAACTCTTGCAGGAGATCCTCTTTAGTCTCGACAAGTGTCTCCTTACATCTTAACCTAGATGTTTCACATAACCCCGCAAGAAGAAATCAAGTGCTTCAGATCAGGTGAACGAGTGGCCATGAAACAGGGCCGCCTCTTTCCATCCACTTTCAGGGAACGTCTGACGCACTTCAACTTTTCAATCCCGGCCAGGGTCAATGGCTTTTTTCGGGTGTAAAAATCCTAAGTACGGCTTCCTTCGAAGGGAAGTAAAACCGGGGTCCCGTGTCGTAGTTTTACGGCATGTAAAAGAATCTCGAGCTTGAAAGAAGGGGCTCTGAGCAAACTTTTTCGGCCATTTCACTCCCATGTTCGAATGAAATGCTGATGACATGCGATATAAGTGAACTCCGTAAATAAACAAATCATTTAAAAAGCACTTCAACTGGTAAACACAGAGAACAGTCTACAGACCCTCACATCATAAATTACCATGTCCAATTCACATTACGCCGACTGCATTGCAGTAGTGGAATTTTCTGTCCCCACTCCTCATGAGGTAGGCCTATACGTAGGTCGGGTTAGGCATATTACTCCGTACAAACAATGATTCGTAGGTTTCGTAGGTTCTTGTATTCCACTCTTACTTGATGCCCCTGAACAACCTTGGCTTATAACTTCCGATTCCGTAGTTTTCGGCTAGGGTTCTTGATCTCAAATTGAAACATTTGCCCTTCTTCATCATCCATGAAAGTTTGATCATCAGCTCGGAAACACCCTGTATAATGAAGACACTTTCGGTTTTTTAATTGAAACATCAGCGAAAGAATATTTTAAAGGGCAACTGATTCCTTTATAAATCGAAATTGTAAAAAGTTTAACAACAGCAAAACGATAAGCTATCCATATATATATAATTAAAATGTCTTAAAAGTATATAAACTCTTTTTAAATGCTAATGAATATGGTTTTCAGATTAAAATAAGCTTGAGATAAACTGGCCTCCCAGCCTGGTTGCTAAACACTTTGTATCTATTAAAAACAGACAAGCCCAAGTTCATAAATATGTATGAATTAATAAAGCACTGATTTCACAATTATATAGTAACAAATGAGGCGATGAAGATCGACTTGATGTCTTACGTTATTTATTTTTTTATTCATAACTTTATTAGAAACGACAAAGTTTTCAGCAGTTCTTTGAAAAGCAAGGAGCGCCAAGAGGTGAACTCTACAACATTTCTTTCGATTACAAAATATATGTAAATCCTTCCCCTATTTGCCCGACATCTCATAGAAGGAAAAGCAAATAAAATCAGCAACAATGTCGCTGAAATGAAAGAAAATGCCGAGTTTGTATAAAACAATTTTGAGAAGAAGTGGAAATAAAACAGAGATTTAAGAAGGGAGGGAATATAAAGGATATCGTAGCCAAGAGCAAACGCGGTGAAGGAACAAGAGAGAGCGATAGGAAAGAACAAACAGGATCTCATTCATAATTCAGAGACTTCAGGCAAGGCATCATGGGAATAAGATGCCAGCGAGTATTGGATTGATATAGGAGTGGCGTTTACATAAAGAGGACTTTAGGATGCCACACAAGGGGTAACTAAATACCTTCTGATCCAGTGATTTTAATTTTGAAATAATGTTTCATTCAGGATTCGTTTTTCATTGGATGTCCATCCCTGTGCACGACTGGTATAACTGCATTACTCTCTTGCACCTTTCTTCCATTATACCGGTGAGTTAGGCTAGCTCTTGTAAGCCAGTAGGTCAAGGTCAGGGAACTCTCAGCTGACTTGCTCTTGGTGCGCGTACATATTTTTATAACAGCTGATATTGTATGTTAATTAAGTGAAAATGCAAGTCATGTGCGATTCTTGTATTAACAAATTCAGTTTGCAAGGAACAAGTTCAGTGAAATTGATAATTACTGCTAGACTTATGAGTCAAGTAAATTTTATTTGGGAGGGATTTGGTAACAGTCCGCAATGCCATAAGTCCAGGTTTCAAAAGTAATAAACGAATAGCTTCATCAATATTTTACGAGGGGCTTTCTGAAAGTTCGGTCTGAAAACATAAGATTTAAGAGAAATGTTTTTATTCATTTTCTTTTCAACACTGTCATTTTACAAACCAAAACATTTAGTCCAGGACTTTCCAGTTTTTTTAATACTCTCAGTAAAATAAAGTTTGTCCCACTGGGAAAATAAGCGTCCGTCTCAGCTTCAACCTCACTATTTGATATGAATATTTGTTCATCCAGCCTTTTCTTCAGATTTGAGAACAAAAAAAACCAGTCATTGGGAGCCATACAACGAATATGGTGGATGTGGAAGCGAAGGTCATGCAGTTTTGCAGCAACAATCACGGACAAGTGTGAAGACGCATTAATGTGATGAAAGATAGCTTTTTTTTTGGCAATATATGAACATTTAGGCTAAATTTCATTGGTCCAGAGTAGTGAAGCGTAATACACCCGGTGATGGTTCTGACCCTCTGAAGGTAGTCTATGAGCACCACAGAAAACCGCAGCCATAGCTTTTCTTGCAGATGGAATCATTTTTTCTTTCTTTGGTGCACTTTCACCTGTTGCCACCCACTGTTTGAATTACTCCTTAGTCTCTGTCGTGTAGTCATGAATCCATTTTTATCTAATTTTATAAAACGTCGGAGACACTCAATGGAATTGCGTTTAACAAGGCTAAACACGCTTGTAACATGTTCATTCGAATGCGTTTTTGGTCCATTGTTAATAAACGCGACACCCATCGAGTTTAAAACTTTAAATTTCGTGTAAAATATAGTGGACACAGCCTATCAAGGTCTTTGCAATGACAGCCAACTCGCGTACCTTCAATCGGCGATCATTGAGTACTACAATGAATTTTTATCGCAATCTCTTCGGTCTTAGCAATTTTAGGACAATCTCATCTACTATAATGCAAACACAGGAACATAGGTAACAGGAAATTTACTACGGGCAAAGATATAAACAATGAAATTTGTTTGTAATATCATGAACAGCTTTGAAAATGTCTTCTCCAGAAATTTTGGGTTTAAGAGAAGCTATATCCAAAAGTTCTTTAATAATATTTAATTTACGCTAATCCCTCTCAGAAATATACGAGTAGTGTTGACTTATGTTTCGTCTAAGGTAAGAGAAAAATAAGTATTTAGTGTTTTTATTCTTTCCTTGAATAGTTTTTCCAGATAGTATCCAAGGTTTACAATGTGCCTCGTTATGGTATTATGTGGAATAATTATATACTTCCATATAAATATCAAATTATGACACATTTCCTTCGTTGCCATTGTGAAGCATTGTCTGATAAATTTTCCTTCACCAAGTGACTTCATTTTTTAATAAATAAGTTTCGCAGTTCTGTAAGAAAATGTTCTTAATATTAGGAGCTGGTGCTTTCAACTCTTTAAATTTTTGAGATTCAACCTCACCTGGTTACAAATTTCGATTAATAATTAAATATTTTAAATTAACTATTTTTTTATTTTAACTTGGTTTATTTATGGACGCTCTTTTATCTGCTCAGGTCATCAGCATCCCATTCAATTTAGAGCGTGAAACGGCCGATAAATTTTACTCAGAGGTCTATTCTTTCAGGCTTGAGGTTCTTTTACGTGCCGTAAATTAACAACGTGGGACCCATAGCTTTACTTTCCTCCCGAAGGAAGCCATATTTAGGATTTTTATCTCGATAAAATCTATCGACTCTGGCCGGGATTGAACCTGCAATCTTGAACATTAACAGAATATATTTGACTTAGTCATTATGGTAGTGTCTATTTGAATGCCTTTCAGTGCTAGAACTGGTCGTGATAAATATTTATTACAATAAGATATGCATAGCTTTGTCGTCATTTCAATACCTAAATATTCTTCCTCCTATTCAACATGAAGTATATATTTCGATGTTGAAAACGGCTAACCATGGGGCGAAACTCCTATCACTTCCCCTGGCCGCGAAGACTCTGATGTTATTTATATACATGTAGTCTTTCCCAACCGCCATGAAATTCAGCTTAAGCCATCACTGCTCCAATACTGGTGTAACTGCCTCTCTTACCTAGACTGGTGGTAGGAAATAAATGATCAAGGGGAATATCACGTACACATCATGTTTGGGTGCCGCTAATTTATAGAACAAAGTATTTTTGTGTGTACAAGTTATTTCAAAAGCGAATTATCTTATCATATGCGCGCGGAGTTTATGCAAAGGTTTCCAGATCAATCATGCTTCCAGAGCTCCAAATGACTACATTATGTATAAATCTGAACTGCTGGTTCAGTACAAAACAAAATACAGAACAAAATATTACATTTTTAACACTGGGGAAAAAAAACTAGACGGAAATGAACAATAGCGTCAAGGAGAATTTTTCCCGATAGAAATGGTGGTTAAACGAAGGAAGACGACAATTCCAGCACCTTTGGTATGGCAAGATTTTACTAGGAAGAGAGTGCACTGACTAACCGATACTAAAGTAACACGTGAGCTATCAATGTTTATAACAATAGCTCGGAAGTTCAGACATTTATTTTGGTTAAAACAGGCAGGCAAAAAGGCACTTAAATACTGAAAATAGGCAGTAATATAATTAAAATAGCCATTTATTAAAAGTGAAAACAGATAGTAATATCAATCATTAACAAAAACTGGTATTTAAGATACTTAACAATGTCTTTGTGACATAAAAGTGCTTAAGCTTAATTTTGTTGGTTACAAGCAACAAGATGTTTTTTCAAGGTATCAACTATCTAGTCAGACGCTGAAGTGATTGTAGCATATTTAAAATAAGCTATTTCGGGAGGACTCATACCAGTTACAACAGAACATTCACCTTTTAGGACATTATGGAAATGCTGATCAAGATAAAGTAAAATAGTTTTGAATAGTCCTGTCGATTGAGCAATATATGCACAATGATTTCTGATCTAGTTCTTTTTCTGTTTATACGTTTATCAGGGAATCAAGTTAGCATCCTGCTTACATTCATACTGAGCATATTGTAGGACGGTTTATTGCACAGCTGTACCGCTCTCATCTTTCTCGCATGCAAATGTTTGTTATTTTTTGCATCTGAGAAGTTACTCCTACAACATATTTCCTAGAATTTTCTTGAGCAAACCGAATACAAGGTCAACCCCCAGGACTATTCAAAACTACAGTAATTCTCTTACGAAGATCCTGCTATTTAAAGGGCTTATGCGAATGGGTTAAGAAGAAAGTTTTTGACTACTTGAAAAGAAATAAATATATAACAAAATTCTCAATAGATATTGTGAGGTGAACATGCCATTTGATTTTTTTTTTCACTTTTTTCATTTCGATGTATTGAAATTCTTTATGCGCTATTTAAAATGCGTAAATAAACGTAGACTTTTTTCTTAACGATCCAAAATAGTCAAAAAAAAACTTTTTTCTTAAAAAACTTTAAAATAGGCTGAAAAAAAAGGCAAAATGAAACTGCACCCCGACCACAACCGTACGGAAATATATTCATTTCTATCTCTATTAAATATAACCGCCCAAATAGAAAAGCAATTTGCCTAACTTCCAGGCTTTGTTTTTTAAATTCAGAGCTCGGTAAATGAAAAGCGCACAATAAACAGAACTAAAAAAACAAGTGCCAATTGATAAGCATATGACTTACATTTGGAAGGTCCAGGTTTAAATCCTGAACTTGGGATTTTTTCGTAGCGTCCCCTGATCACTTAGGCAAATACTGGGATGGGCTTTCCATGAATATTCCTCTCTCCTATTTCATATTATTTAATTCCATTGATTCTGTTACTATGGATTACTGATGGTTTCCACTTTGAAAAGGTTTCTGCCCCAGCGTCTGGTATGAAAGCGGCCCTTCTGATAGGATCGAACCCTTTGGATGGGAGGGGGGGGTGGCTCCACCGCTTGTGTGGAAATAATATTAGGAACGCCATCTACGTCCTTGGATTCTGGGCGCCTAACCCTGAAGTGCTCCCAATGATGGCGTAAACACAAATAGCCAGTGATTGAGCAAATATCCTTTGACACTAGCAATCCAATCCAATACATTTTACTTGTCAAATGAGGCATTGGAGTTTCGCGCTTGGGCGCAACCCCAGTTTCAAGTAGTGCACCGGAATTCGATCGTACCAAATTGCGATAGATGATGTCTCTTTGTCCTACCCAAATTCCTGGGATCGAGTCTGGATGTCTCGAGAGGAATCCAATTGGACGCGTCTAAGATTTTGCTTGTTTTTTTACAGCTTAACGTCCATCATGAATGTAGATTTGATTAATGTGCGCAAATGAGCCCGGAGTCCGCTCGCTTGAAGTTACCTGGCATTTCCCTTTTTTGTCATAAGGAAAACTCCGGAAAAATCCTACCCAGGATACAGATGTACCAGGATTCAAACCCGGGACGGACCTCCAAATTTGCTAGCAAACACGCTGACCACAAGAATATGAAGGCGGTAATGGTTAAAGGATGAAATTAAATGCACATACCTTTATTTAAACTCTTCACATAAGTATAATGCAAATGTTAGAGAAATTTGTGCTCCTTAAAGGGAAAAAAATATCCAAATTGGAATCACCTACGGCTAGGCTGGGCTTTTTTAATGGTGTTTAACTCCCGTTTTTGCTACTGAGGCACCAGAGGCGATGAACACAAATGAGATGAAATTATATATTGGGAAAGGATATTTTTTAAGGAAGGAAACGTTCCAAGCCTAAGTTTAGGGCACCCCCCCCACCGGCATTAGTCATTTATGAGGACTGAGGAAAACCTGGGAAAAACTTATATCAGGAAGGACGGTCCTGGCGGAATCGAACCCCAGACTTCCCGCTCACAAGCCCGGGCCTTAACGACCTCGGCCACACGTGACGGTGACTGGCCGTTGGTGGAGGAGGGTAGGAGCTATATTATATAAAGATGCAATTTGTCAAAATGTACCAACTGGGCGCAATCGTGATAGTTGGAGAGTGTACGTCCTTTCACTGCTCCGCGGCGACTGCTACTGTCGCGTAAGTTTTATTTGTCGTTACAAGCAGAGCTGAAAGCACTAGGAATCGTATGACATTTCTTGCTGCAGTGAAATCATGGAATCTCCGGGCGGCTGCCCGTCGCGAGCGATAGCGGAGAGAGCCAAGAGAGCCGAAGATAGTGAATTGCACGGTTACAGCCAGATAATAAGGCTTTACTAGCAGTGACAGGATAGCTCCATCCCGATGCTTTTTTTTTTTCTCCTACTAGATAAAAGATTTGGCACAATTATAATGATTTACTCGGTAACATAGTATCACTCACATAATGACTTGCCAACATTACAGTGATTTATGCGCCAAATCAATTTATATTTACAAAAAGGAGGCGAGCGTAGCCGTCAGGCCGTACCGAGCCGTAGCAAACCACTGAGTCCACCGGTTTCTAGGATTTACCCGAGGTTAGCGTCAGGGTTAGTATGTATGCATAATATGTGAATCAGTTGCGAATTGGAATAAGAACACATTTTTCACCGTTACAATATTTCATCCGCCTAATAATGCGCTCATTGCAGTGATTTACCCACCTCTATAAATTTATATTTACGTAAAGGAGGCGAGCGTAGGCCGTCAAGTCTAATGTTTTATTCGTGCACCAATCTAATAATAATTCATTTTTCACAGGGCAACACATAAGTTACATTTCTTTTAACAAAAAAAAAATAATAATAATAATAATACATTCAACATGAGACACAAGTGCCTGGAGTGAACTCCTCTGTCGCTTGGGACTGGTCAGCCCTTCGGAGATTCCATGATTCCATTGCAGCAGGAGATTCCATACGATTTCCTAGTGCGTTCAGCCCTGCTTGTAACGCCAAGTGTTAAGTTTTTCCTAATTTTATCACTGCGCACGCGCAGTAACCACTTCCCCACCCTTATACATAGCTACGAAACATTTTCAAAGCTCGCTCGCCATTATTAATAACGTGACTGTAATAATACTCTTTATCTGTGACCGTTACAACTGTCTTCTTCTATCTCAATTGGTTTTCCCATTATTATTAAATCCCCTTTATACTACATGTCTTAGTTCACTTCGACATAGCGTCTGGTTCCTATACGAAAACTATCAAGCATTTTTATGCCCAATGCATGAAGTTACTTCAGAGGTGCCGTGTGGACCAGAAAGCAAGAGGTAGCAGGTTCGATCCTTCTTTTTTTACGAAAAGAATGTGAATCCTTTGCACTGTTATCTACAAACGCCTGGTAGATGTTAGCAGAACAACTTTGTAAGTTAATTGCGGCTTTGCTGTGCTCCAATGCTTGTAGTTTTGGGAATAAATATAGTTACCTAAAGGAAAAAATTATTAACCACAAATCAGCAATATTCTGCTAAACCCAAGTACAAAAATTACACTACTACAGAATAGTTATAGTGCATTAATTCTTGAACGTTCAATTTTGCACTTTAGTATTCTCTGTGTAGAGCATTCCGAAATGCGATTTAGAACTTTTTTCAGGAAACTCTCCATTGTTTCTGCACAATCATCAAGTTTTGTTCCATTAGAACACGTCGTTTTCGGTTCTGTAACCCTAAATATAAGAACAAATTTTCTTAATTCTTTGTGGAACTGGAACATGAGGAAATTTCTCTGCCAATTGCCTAAATACCGTTATACATAACTATGTTTTCACATAAGTATCCGTGCAAATATTCTGTGTTTTGGTGTTAACTTGTGAGGTGCCATTTCAATGCACTAAATTTAATTCAAACACAATAAAAAAAAAGTGACATGCACATTAGAAGCAGTTATTAATGCACTGCAATTGAGTTTGTGACAAAGCATGATCTTGAGCGAAGATCACTGATCGATAACCTTGGGATCCGACTTGTGGGAGTGCCCGCAGATAGCTGATTGGGAGACATTAGATATATTTGCTTTAAAGCGTTTGAGGTACTATAAATATTCCTGTTGGGTAATACAAAGTTTCCAATGCATTTTAGATGCCATAGATGCATTTAATTCAAAAGTTATCCAAAACTCAGTAGAAGAAATTCTGGATAGAGTGTTGGAATTTCAGATCACAATGGTTGCTTCGGAATGGGAAAAAAAAGTAATTTTTTTTAAGTTCTGATTAGAAGCAACAATGAACCACCATGAGAATAGCTTGGACTAAAACTTTCATAGCAACATTTACAAATTTGTACGTGCTCTGAAAATGTGCGAGAGTATAAGTTAGGTTTGGTGAGTAGAGATTGCAGTGTTATTTGGGAACATTTCCTTTCACAAGCAACACATTTCAATGGTTTTCAGAAAATTTAAGAGAAAATGGGACTTCCAAAAAAATAAGTGACCCTCAAAGCAAAAGGGATGAAAAAATAATACAAATAGAAATAGAGCAGATATCAGGAATTATCCAAAGTGTACACATGATTAGATTCAGAAAGTCTAGAACATTGAATCAGCAATAATTAAAAACATTCCGAATGAAGAACTGCAGATGTTCTGTACAGGGACTGGTTTGCAACCCCCAAAATGTTCAACATTTAATTTCTAATAAATATAATTCAATACCTTTATACATGTACAAGAAAAAACGGCAGCATTGTCAGTAGGGGACATATTTACAGATGCGTTGCAAACCAATCTGTTTTTGCAGTATTTAGGAGGTGAGGAGAAACGGTAGGAGAAGCCTCTCGCCTATAAGAAATATTAAGTACATGCACTGCCAGGGAAGCCTCCAGCTTTATACGGCCGATTGCTACTGCGTTACACAGTTAAATGAAACATTTTTAAAAACTATTACATAATTATAAGGAGAATATTAAAGACAACGCAGTTATACATACACATGAAAAATAATGTAACACTATTAACAACGTAACTAAAATAACAATGATCAGAAAAGCAGAAAACACTAAGAAAAGGTCACATATTAGTAATCACTATATTTCGAACTTCTTGAGTTCTTTTATTACAAGAAGACTTGTCAAGCAGTTCGAAATAAAATGATTACTAATCTGTAGTGTTTTTTCCTTTTCTGTTTTTCTAGTTATTGCTATTTTGGTTATATTATGAAAAAAACCTGCAAATATTACATTTTACCTGGTCTCATGCAGACATTCACCAGCAACAACAATAAGTCCTTTCTTTAGTAGTCAGCTGTTTTGTTTTAAGTGAATGTAATGATAACGAATGCTATGCAAAGCCTTTTTTTTCCGGCCACCTCTAAGTATTAATTTAATCAAATCGTGATTTCTATTGCTTTTTGCCGAGACAAACTTCATCCTGCAGATTCCTGACTTTATTCATAGGATCGTTGATTATTTGTTCCATGAGAATGATTTTTATTTAAATCGATGCGATACTACTGTGCTTTTTATTAAAGTCTCTATCTCTCTCTTTCTCTAGTCACGCATGTATGAGTGCTAATTCTAATTATTACAATTCTAGAAGCTTGCCATCTATATATACCGCCGATGGTGGCCGAGATCGTTAAATCGCGGACTCGTGAGCAGGAGGTCTGGGGTTCGAATACCGCCAGGACCATCCTCCCTGACTGGGGTTTTTCCAGATTTTCCTCAGTCCTCATAAATGGCAAATGCAAGGGAGGTACGCTAAACTTAGACCTGGAAGTTTCCTTTCTTAAAAATAAAGCCTTTCCCAATATTTCATTTCATAAATCACCTGTGTCCATTGCCTGTGGTGCCTCTGTAGCAAAAACGGGCGTTAAACACTGTTCATTCATTGCAATCTATATCAGCAGTGGCAGTAGTAAAACTGTGCACCCCGGTTTGTGAGCCGCCACTGGTTATGCAGTAGGTGAATCCCTCACGAACAGGGAAGGTAGGGGATTGCTGCCAGAGAAGGCTACAGAATTGATAGAGGGAGATATTTAATATCGGAACAGAAGATGAAAATAATCCCGAAACAAAGCGATAACCTTTGATCTTTTCAAAAAACTGAGCAGTTTGAGAAAGTGTTGACAAGAATAAATGTTATTTTTTCTCTCCAGTGGCTATTTCTCTTGAAGATCTACACAGACGCTGCTAGATGGAGCAATAACAAATTTCTATCCAAAATTTTTCAGAGACTAAGAATGTGACAAGATCGTGATAACGCCTATATTACAGCATACAGCAGGGGAAACGACTTCTCTTCTTGAAAGTGCAATCCATCTATCCTCCTTCTGTCTCTCCTTTTTTTTTCTTTCTTTCTCTCTCCTTTCTCTGTCACTCTTTCTTTCTTTCTTTCTTTCTTTCTTTCTTTCGTATCACCAAAGTAAAAGAGAAATTCGGTGGTTGTTAAATTGCATAACCAAATGTTGCATGCTGTGGCTTCACGTAAGGATTTATTTACAAACATTAGCAATAATTAGAGCTGTTATATTGCTATAACTAGAATGTTTACCGTCCAGGCAGAAGTCCTAATTTCCACCAGCGCATAAATATGTTTGCCCTCTAGTGGCATACAACATTTTTTTTTCATTACTTAACCACAGTAATATTACCTAATACTCTTATTTAAGTTGAATTAAACAGATGCACTCTTCGTTGATTAAACTGTAGTTTTATCACAGTTCAAATTGTGTAGACGTGTAAAAGCTGTGAATTTTAATGCCCGAAGAAAATTACATTTGTTGTTACGAATAACTCCATTATTGAAGTTGCTTAACGATGAGAAGAAAAAAATAGTTAAAATACCAATATGTCTACTAGCAATGGAAAAAGGCAATTTTAACTGGTCTCTTTATTCGTCGCTCTTTAACAATAGTTTTATTCATAGGAGTGACATAAAATATTTTCATTCACTTTTTGAAATACATTTTGAATTAAAGAAAATTGGAAGAAAATAAGAGCCCTATTGTGGTAACATATTCTTATTAAAAACTAAACCTAAATGAAAAAAATTATAATTATTAACAAAGCATTCATATTAATTCTACCAACATTTGCTGTACGTATACCGAGAGTGCCAAAAATGTATACACACTTTCACACTATATATCTGTTTAATATATTTCAAAGTTTGTCTGATAAACAACAGTAGTGTGTAGTATGATGTTCTGTAAACAGATGTGACTCACATGCAATATGATAGCGTTGCTATGTGACAGGTAAATCAACAATGAAAAATGAAGCCAAGATTATTGTATGGTGTTCTGTAAACAGGTGTAAACACATTACGTTATGCTAGCGTTGCTATAACAAAATGGAGCCAAGATTGTAGTTTGAATAGCGGAATGCAATTTTGAAGTGGTATTACAAAATCGAGAATGTTGTTAAAGTTCAAAGGCAATAGGACGAAGAGGTCCTGCGTTGGACTTCTACCTATGGGGGAACTCTTAAGGATGTTATATACCGTAGAAAACCAGCTACACGCTTCGGGAAGAAATTGAAACGGCATGTACTGTAATCGCAGAGGACACTTTCGCAAACGTTGCTCAATCAATAGCTCAAGGTACTCAGAAGTGTATCGACGCCGATGATGGGCATTTTGAACAAATGTTGTAACTGTAAAAGTCTAAGGTGATTAGTGCTCATCATTTTCTGTTTGTGTGAATTCAGTTTTGTTATATTAACACAGTTTTTTCTTTACTTGAAGTGTGCATACATTTTTGGCACGCACTGTATTTGTATACTTTTCACACTAAAACTAATAATTAATAAACAAAACACACATTTCCAATTAAAATTTCTACTACTTTTATTTTTAACTTTTTCTGAAGATGAGCCAATATTATTTCTTTATTGACTCCTTTCACACTCTACTTTTTCCCCATTCAAAGATAAAATTATATTCCTTTTCATCTAACGAAGCCTCTTCGAGAACTAGTGCAGAGACAACACTTTTAGTGTCACTTAAAACATCTTCTCGTATAAATATATAATTTTTTTGGACATTTTCATTCAGCAGACTCATACAGTGACAAACAATTACAGAATATTTTAAGTTTATTTATTTTGTATATTCATCGAAAAACCAACATTATTTAACCATTGACAACAATCAGCTCTGATATAAGAAAATGCAAATCTACATAATATTTCATTGAAATTAAACATTACTTTCATTGAAGTATTACTTTCTGGATAAAATATTCTATACAACACGAGAATAAACAGACAGACTTTCCACACATGAACAAAATGCTGCTCTACATCTATAACTTAACTGTCATGAATTTTATATATATATATATATATATATATATATTAATGAAAAATAAAAATAAAGAATCACTATTAACAATGTAACAAATTAACACTAATAATAAAAGTAGATAAAGATAAAACACTGAGAAAGAGTCACACTTGCAATTTCAAGTGTGACTCTCAATGTTTTATCTTTATCTACTTTTATTATTAGTGTTAATTTATATATATATATACATATATATATTAAATACTTGTAATGAAAAATAAAAATGACATTACTTATATTAAAAATTCATCTATAAAATTATATAGTTTTTATTTACAGATTTCTCGAGAAAATATGGCGTTAATATTAACAACTCTTTTTTCGAAAGAGAAAAGTTTACTGTTTGTTTACAAATAGTAATGCAAAATTACTTCTGGGTGACATGTTAAGCTACTTGATAAACAAAACAAAATGGAATGCTTTTTATTTTACATTAAAAAGTTGAGATAAACTTACCAATTCTTCCTTCACTAATATAGTTTTAAAAACTGGAGATAAATGACTGAATAATGCGTTTTAAAAACTAGTTACTTATATAAGCTGTAAACGTAAGAGACCGACAAAGTGACTTAAAAACACGGACTCGTGATAGGAATTAGATTGGTAGGAACAGTGGAGGATATTTGGGGTAGCTTTCTCAATGGCTGGCCGTTTGTGTCTACTCCCCCAATACAGGCACCTCCGGAAAGAAGGAATGAGGTTAGGCTCCAAGGGATATGACCTGGGATCCCCCCGAATGCAACTCCCAAGAGCTAGTGCCTGAGACACCCCTCCTCATCAATGCCAAATGCCGTGGAGGTACTCTAAACTTAGGTCTGTAACGCATCCTATACAAATGAAATTAATTTTCCGGTTCACCATTTCATATATCATGAGAATCCATCATCTGTGAAGCCTCAGTAGTGAAAATGGGCGTTAAACACTATTAAAATCAAGAAGAAACAAATGTATATTTCGAAAACCTTACTCACCTAAGATAAGTAGGCATGGCGGCTATACAGCCCAACTAAAGGTTCCATTTATTTCAGCAAAAGAGTTTCTCATTCTTTTCCTTCGCTTTTGTGACTAGCAATTTTCGAAAGAATTTTCTTGCGGTGTTTTCTTTTTAAATTCATATCATGGTGGGGTAGAAAAGGAACTGCGTTGTTCGCCTTACAACTTATCTGGTCGATATGCGCTACCAAGTTTCTATAGCCCAGGGGCAACTCCGCACCAAGGAAAAAGGTTGTACAAAAACCAATAGCCAGGATTCCACGGGCAAAAGAACTAAAGGGGAAACAAACCACATTAAAGTACACAGAAATATAAAAATAACAAGTGACAGATCCGTCCCTTTAGGTAATACGACATCCCAGGCGCTTTCCAGATATTAACGGGCTAAAAGGCTTGATTTACGCTTGAATGTTATTTACCCATTTATAGGAAGAATTAAGATCAAATTATGAGTAAGAAATAAACTGAGCCTTTTCTCTAAATAAATGATTCTGAGGAGACTTTCCGAATAAATGCAAAAATGAACATGTGCAGAATTTACATCCAGGGTAAAAACTGAAGTGCACTAATTCGAATGCACCTGGAAGAGCATTTTCTAATGCATGAAAAGAAGAATGCAAGGTGCAAGGCCTCGTAAAGTTAATTTATAAAGAGCTTGAAAACAATAAAATTACAACCAGAAAAACTTTGTTCTCCATCTTGGTTTGGTTGATTGTCTGTGTTCATTTTGAACCCATATTTTACATTGTCCTTTTCAGTTTATCTGATTTTTTTTATTTATTATTGGGATTACCCTAGTACTGGTGGGTTTATTTTGCTACCAAATTCAAATATATAATTAGTTGTTATTCTTTTTTAAGTTTTTATGCTGCTATTGCGTTTTTGTACGTCTAAAAGATGTATCCGTAACGAATGAGAGTTGTGTGACAGGGGACCATCAATAAAAACTAAATATTTATTTCTACAGGATGAACCGTGGGTAGCGATGTAAACCTTCTCGAGATGCCAGCAGCATGCATTTTTACGTATTTAGTACAAGGAATTGCGTGCATCATTGCATTTAAAAATACATTACGAAATCAGCTGATACTTTGCAAATGAGAAGACGTCATGGCGGTCAACTGCTGGCGTACAGCCGAGAGGGCGAATGCTATGCGGCGGTAGCCAACAAAATTATTCTTTCTGTAATTATTTTAAATTTTTGTGAAACTTATATTTTAAAAAACACACGAACACAGTAATAATTTTCCGATTTCTATGAATTTTAATAAAATGTTGGAAGAGAAAAATATGGGAACAAACTTCGGGTTTAGTTCAGGAAGCAACGGGCAAACTAGTATGAAAACTATGAAAATAAAAATAGGATAATGTTTATTATCTTTGCCTGTAATAAAGCTTGATGATAAATCTTCATTGTTTCCAATGTTTCTGCTTGGCTTGTGTCTCTACCTGAGGAGCTATTTTCTATCTCTGGGTTTCCTTTTGTTTTTTAAACACTGAACATTCTGCTTCCGTACATATGAAGTTCGTTAAAATGTTGTGAAGTACGCATAAAGTAATAAGGAAAATAGGTAATTATTATTCACTCAATATTTCAGATAGCTAGGTGACCTTCTTCATAGTGTACAGGTTACCCCTTGAATATCAGAGGAATACCTTTGAAGATTGAAATTTGTGTTACCTACTATTTAAGTATTTTATCAATTTCTGCTTCTCTATTTATTGTTATTATAACTGTTTAACTTTTAAATATGGCGCCGTTTTTTTAAAATCTATCTAATGCTAAAGCTGCTAAGAGTATGCCAAATTATAAGCTTTTATTACTATAACTCATGTTTCGTATCATAGGAAGTATATGCATCGTGTTTCTTATCACCGCAATAAAGTGTATCCGAGCTATCTTATTAATAATAACTATAAACATACGATTTTTTCCTTTAACCGGTTTTAAAATAAATAAAAGACGGAAAAAATAATAAAATATATAAATTGAAAATATGAACAAAGCTACATAAAGTGCAAGTTTTACTCTAACAAAATAAGGCAACTTAAGATTAATATTGCACTCTCTTTATATCCTCTTTGTTAAATATACTATTTTAAATTTTTAATAAATTTCCTGAATCTCTCATCGCACATTTTAATATAATTTATTTTAATCTCAACGAACTTAAAATGACCTCTCCCGAAGGGAAGAATTTAAACGATAAAAGGAAATATATAAATTTAAATAAATTGGCAACACCACCTACACTAAATGGACAGACAATTTCAAACATTATGTTACCTTTAGAATCAAAGAAGCGTGCCTTTGACTTTTATTAATCATTAAGGATAATTGAAGGTGATTTTGAAAAATTGGTATTAATAAACATATGTCTTTATACTACATGGGTTTGGGAATTAACAGTACTTAAGGACTGATATTTGTTCTTGAACATCCTTGCAACTTAATTTAAGCAGCCCCTATCCTGTAACTTTTGGGTATGATACGCAGAGCAAGGCATCCTGGCCAAGATATAACAGCAGGACGATATTGTTATGCATAATGGGCGAATAAGGAAATCTAAACAAAGCCCACCACTTCGAAAAGGAAGAGATATACA
This sequence comes from Metallyticus violacea, assembly GCA_030762175.1. NCBI lineage: Eukaryota > Metazoa > Arthropoda > Insecta > Mantodea > Metallyticidae > Metallyticus > Metallyticus violacea. The sequence goes on from CM060839.1 coordinate 54,717,134, forward strand.
TAAAGAAAAAAGAGGAGGAAAAGAACAAACAGAGAACATAGAATCTAACCTATGAATAGAAGACGAAAGAGCAGAAGAGCGCGGAGAAAAGCAAACGACAAAGAAAAGGAAAGAAGAAGAAGAAGAAATAGTAGTAGTAGTAGTAGTGGTAGTAGTAGTAGTAGTAGTAATAGTAGTAGTAGTAGTAGTAGTGGTGGTAGTAGTAGTAGTAGTAGTAGTAGTAGTAGTAATAGTAGTAGTAGTAGTAGTAGTAATAGTAGTAGTAATAGTAGTAGTAGTAGTAGTAATAGTAGTAGTAATAGTAGTAGTAGTAGTAGTAATAGTAGTAGTAGTAGTAATAGTAATAGTAATAGTAGTAGTAGTAGTAATAGTAGTAGTAATAGTAGTAGTAGTAATAGTAATAGTAATAGTAGTAGTAGTAGTAATAGTAGAAGTAGTAGTAGTAATAGTAGTAGTAATAGTAGTAGTAGTAGTAGTAATAGTAGTAGTAGTAGTAATAGTAATAGTAGTAGTAGTAGTAGTAGTAGTAGTAATAGTAGTAGTAGTAGTAATAGTAGTAGTAACAGTAGTAGTAGTAGTAGTAATAGTAGTAGTAGTAGTAATAGTAGTAGTAGTAATAGTAGTAGTAGTAGTAATAGTAGTAGTAGTAGTAGTAGTAATAGTAGTAGTAGTAGTAGTAATAGTAGTAGTAGTAGTAGTAGTAGTAATAGTAGTAGTAACAGTAGTAGTAATAGTAGTAGTAGTAGTAATAGTAGTAGTAATAGTAGTAGTAGTAGTAATAGTAGTAGTAGTAATAGTAGTAGTAGTAGTAATAGTAGTAGTAGTAGTAGTAGTAGTAGTAGTAGTAGTAGTAGTAGTAATAATAGTAGTAGTAATAGTAGTAGTAGTAATAGTAGTAGTAGTAGTAATGTGTTTATTTCTATGGCCTCATTACTATGAAATTTCGATAGGCGACGAATCCAACGAACAATACGTGCTTTTATAACACACTATCTGTTTGATTTAATACAAGATATTAGATTAGATGTTAGATATACCATAATAAAAATAAAATAAACATACTTGTATAAACAATAAAATTAAAATAAATAACATTTGGGGTGTCACACACACACACGGCTGGATTCACTGAATTTATTTCCCTCTCGCCCTTTCTCTAGCATCAGCCTTTTCAGACCTGAGCTATATCACTTTTATCAGAAATTTACCTATCCCTTCCTTGCCTGCCAGCATGACAATCTTTCTCTTTGATCTGGTTGAGGACAGGAAAGAAGGATGGAAAATGGAAAATTAGAAGCCATAAAATGAGTAGAACAAAGTCAAGTACGAAGTGATGAGAAGGAAGATCGAAAAGAACAACAGCAGTAAAGAACAAAAGAAAAAGGGAATAGAAACAACTGAAAAGCAAAAAATTATGCGGGAGAAGAAAAAAATTTGTTTGTTTATTTGTTTTATTCACGGACGATGTTTTACATCTCAGGTCATCAGCGTCCCATTCAATTCAGAAGGTGAAACGGCCGACAAATTTTGCCTCTTCTTTCTGACTTGAGGTTCTTTTATATGCCGTAAATCTACATGTGACCCACGGCTTTACTTTCCTTCCGAATGACACCATACTTAGGATTTTTACGCCCGAAAAAATTCATCGACACTGGCAGGGATTGAACCCGCGATCTTGGGATTAGGAGACCAGTATGGTTACCACTGCACTATCAAGACCGACAGGTAGAAGAAAAGTTAGGGAAAAGAGAGAGAGAGAGAGAGAGAGAGAGAGAGAGAGAGACAATAGAAGAAGATAAAAATGGGGAGCTAAAGGAAACTGCAGCAGTAGTTAGAGAAGACGAAGAAGAGGAATCGACAAAGAAGCAAAGCTGAGGAGTAGTAGAATCAGTAAATGATGAGAACAAAAAGAAGAAGAATTAATAGGAGGAGGAAGGGAAACAACAGAGAAAGAGCAGACGCGGCCTCTTCCTACATCGATACACTGCTCCAGGTATCAGCGGAAGTCAGCCTCTGAAAAGCCTTCAATTACTGCTCTGTGAAGCTCTCATAATGCTGCGCCACATACAGCTTCGTCTGGCGAGTACAGAGTCTGCGGAAGTCAGATATCCTTATTAAAGTAAATGTTTAGTCTGCAGGCTCACTAACTAGCAGGCTTTCCTCTAGTCAAGCTTTAAGAAGAGAAAATGTGTGTTAACAGAATAAATAATATTTTCAGGTTCCTAAATCACGAAATAATACTATCCGTTATATATGCTTTTGATTCCAGCTATTAATGCTAGTAGACTCAAAGATAGGAGAAGCATCATAGAAAGCAATATTTACCCAATCCTGAAACCAAAAAGGAGAACATCTTTAGCCTCCAGTTTGTAAATAATTAGTATTTTGCGCGAAGCCGGCAAATGCGTTAGGGGCTTCAGAATTACAATACAGAAAGTGTAGAGCAGCATCCCAAAGTACATTTAAAAGACTGAAGATTAGAGAATGTCCGCTCTTGCTCTGCTAGAAATACAAGGTATCACAATGTTTCCGGACATGTACCAGATATTAATGATACATTGAAAATTACCACTACATATTCTCAAAGTTTTCCCCTCAATCTCTTTATACAATGTCATCTTTGGAAAGCACGAGTGAAAGTACTGATGCTATTCATTGTCCTAAAAGGTGCTAAGCTGTTTCAGCATCTTCTGGGCTTGAACAACATTGTTGGTTCTCTACCGAAGGGAACAGAAAGAACTCGGAGCATCAGAACTGTAAGGAGGATATTTGATAAGCTTCGCACGGATACTCTCTAGCAAGTAAAGTGTTGCATTGGCATTGGCTTGGATGCCTCTAAATCCGGTTCTTAGCCATTTTTCACACATATTTTGGAGGCAAACTGTTATGTATAATTTTGCTATAATTATTTTTCAATATTCAAACAGAGCTAATGGAGAAAAGTGTTAACATAATTTCCTTTCTCTCTAACTTCTTGCTCTTTTAACTTTCAATGAGGACGAGTCGTTTGAGAAAATCCAAGATGATGACTGACGCTTTGTTTCCGGATATTGATAGATGCAGATTTCTTCACTTGTCATAATTTCAGAAACACGGCGAGAACCCTCTCATTGTATCTTTGGAGCATTTTGTGGCACTATTCCTCTTGAGCAACCTGCTGTCCTTCGGTGAGATGGGTATCCATCGATAAGAAATGTTTATGATCCTTAAATACTCGAGTGAATTTTTATTCCACACTTCCCTATCCAATATTAATGGATGTCTGTTATCCTTTTATAACTCAGAGGTATTTCTGCAGCATCTTTTCCACAGCAGCGATGTTTTCTGCAGTCACTGACATCGAAGGAATTCCGTTCCTTACTTCGTTTGGTTCCTCAAATTACCGATAATGGAGTAAAGACAGGTCCACTAGTCTAACTCATATGGAAGCTGCACGAGTATTAGCTAACGGACGTTATATTGAATTACGGATAAAGTATAAAAGTATGGTGTACCATATGCAATATACGTTACATCACTGTAAACATTTTACTCAGGTACGGAGGAACTATTTGAGCGCCCTGTATAGTCATGTCCCTCCAACCTGGGGAATCTGCTGGGGGAAAAAAAAGTTAAGATTTTCTTCAAAGACACTAATAAGTAAAATTTGTGAAATTGTTATTTAATTCTATCTCCCTTCCAAAAAACAAAAAAAAAAAAAACAAAACAAAACAAAAAAAAAAACGACGTTCAAAATCTTGGGCCACTTGAGGTAACTAAATTTGTTTACGGAGGCATAAAGGAGGAGTTGTAATTAAGAACGTAACAAGAACGTTTTAAATATATACATTCCACATTTCCACAACATTGTTATAACAATATTTTAAGCAGTTAATTGATTAGACCATGTATACTGAGCATAGGTAAAAACCAGTACGTCATTGTCGTGCTGATTCCTTTTTAAAATCTAAAAAAGTAAGATTGTAAATTTAAAATGCGAATGAAGCAGTTAATTAAAATTTTGGTTCTCTCTTCTGCTTTCCTGTGATTAACTGAAAAGGGAAAAAATGACCTACTGCTTTTATTAACGAAGAGAATAAAGGAATATGAAAGAAAAAGCAAATAAAATAAATCACTTTATCTTAGATCATTTTCCTTTTTATTATATTTCCCCTTTCTTTCTTTACTCTATTTCTTTCTTCTTTCCTTTTCCATCTCTCTCTAAGAATATTTATTGTTCTGCTCTTTCATTTAAAAAAAATTATATGTTTTGCTATATCTTTACAGTTGCCTTAGCGCCTGCTTACTGTTTTGGAGGTAATATATTGTGAACAGTATTGTTATTAAGGGTATTCAGATCAGTTATTGTCAGTTTATTAGTATACATGGAAATATGCCTTGAACATGCAAGGAATGTTCTGTAATTTATTTACCTGAGTGTGCAAGACAGCTGCGAGCAAGTTAAAACAAGATCTGTGTATATTGTGACATGTTTCATTGTTATTTATGCACAGTATAACATTGGAAGAAACAAGATATCTGGAGTTTAAGCCTAGTAAGAAACTGGGAGCATTATTCGCTGATAAAGTTTCTCTCGAAAGAAGGGAAACTATCGAAAGAGATCCATGAACCCATGGCTCCAGTTTGTGCTGTGTCTACAGTATCATACTATAAAGACAGCAGCAGCAGTTTTAAGTAGGTAGACCATCACACTGAGCGGCCTGTGGAAGTAGCATGTGCAAGAAAAATGAAGATTTAACTTTCACAAACTGAAGAATTGAGGTTTCCTCAATAGTGAAAAAAAAAAAAATAATAAATAAATAATAAAAAAAAGGGCATTTCGGTAGATACTGTTTGGAAACTAATTCACGGAAATTTGGGCACGTCTAAGGTTAGTGAAAGATGGAATCCAGATTTCTGCACGCTACTGTTCTGACTTTGCCCCTCAAATTATTTCCTCTTTCGGAGATTTGAAGAAATTTCCTCATGGACAGCGGTTTTTATGTAATGAAGACATCAAAGGGGTTGTAAACGCCTGGTTTTCAGACCAAGGAGAATATTTTTTAAGAGCTTAAATTCATTGTAGGAAGTTTTTGGGAACACAATGCAACTTACTAATTAATTAAAAAAAAGGTTGAAATAAGTAAAACCCTGGGAAACCCCGCTCCACGAGAAATTTTACCCAAACCTTCAATTCAGAATAGTCAAGAAAAAAAATGAAAAATAAATCAAAAAAACTTTTGCAAGTCTTTTTCTTTTTCAAACTCAGATACATAAATTATGCAACACCCCTCGTATTTAATATATTTAGTTTATTTTTGAGAATACTAATCGTGTCATTTATTTTTTCAAAAAAATGACGCCACAGTCTTGCCTTGAGCAATACGGTTTTGAAAATTATAGTGCAAAGAGTGAAATTAAAATCAAAAGGCAAGACATTTTTATAAGTAGAGCTATATACATTTTTCACTTTACTTAGTGTGTGGAGTAGCATTAAAGTATAAAGTAATTGAGGGTCAGGTATAGACATATTAGTCAGCAAAGCTCTGAATAGGATGGAGGGATGGCGCTGCTTTAGCACGAAAACAAAAATTAAAGTGTACAGTCCACCCTATGCATAAACTGGAGCACATTCTAAATATTAATTCGCTTTATTGAATATAGCAGTATATTTAAAGCAACCAAACACCTATACTCAATTTATACTAAAGACATTTTATCTTCACTGTCATTCTTCCTCGTGAATCGAAGAAAAGTTGCTCGTTTTGCAAAGACATGATCTTAGGAACGATTTTTAAAACGTCACATATCTGACGGATAAATTAACGTTTCCGAAATGTAAGAATATCTATTTAGCCTTTAATAAATATTCCTGAAAAATCAGATAGACATTTCGATAACTTGTCGAGAGAAAATTCCCCAGATATCTCTCTCATAAGCTTTGGAAAATCTATAAGACGGCGGATTTGTGTTGCATGTGTGGTGAACTTTTTAATAATAAAATAGTAAGATAAATTCCTTTTGAAAAATGTTTGGTAATTTGTTGCGTATTTTCTCTGTAGGTGTCCGAATACATGTGAAGATCCTAAAAAGGTTTCATATTAAGTACTTTATTCCAAATTTTAATTTTATATTATTTATAATGTGCTAATTTATTTAAAACGTGTTGCTTTTTATAGAATGGATATAATTGTCATAGCCATTCCTTCTCTGATAAAAAAATAATTGTGCAAACAGAGCGGCTGCAACATATATTTCGTGCAATAAATAACTCATTAACTACGATTATGAATTTGAAAAATGCAGCGGTATTTAATAAGAAGGAATGAGATGTTAATTAAATATATATATATATATATATATATATATATATATATATATATATCAGAATGGAGGGAAAGAATTTGGATAAAGGAAATTTGATTTGATAGGTTTTGGATGTAATCTTAGGGGTAAATAATAATTTCTTCCTCTTCGATGATATGTCCGCTGGCTATATTTTGCCACGGCTGTTGAGACTCTGCTGCTGGATATTTTTATGGTCCTGTGACCATAGGGGAATGAATCTTGGAGATTAACAAGATTTTTTTTTGTTATGGAAGATGACACAATTTATTGTTCATATACTATTGGACATAAACTATTGCACTTAACTAATAAAGCTCGTCCACTTAATACTCTTTCAAAACTAACTACCGCTTTCCACTATTTGAACGGAACTGAGAAAGCCCTTCCACTGATATTGTCCCGTTGAATACTCTTGCAAAACTGACTGCGGGCCGCAAAATCGCAAACTAAATAAACATGGTCTACGTGACTTTTTCCATGTAGAATCAACTCAAGCGGTTGACTTCTTCCTTTGAAGAGATTATCGGCCTGTCTTTTCATCCCTGCAGTCGCCAAAGTTTTTATGGTACCTACCCTGCTTAAGAAATTCTCTAACAGAATACCAATAAACATCTTGCTCAAGGATTCTTTACAAATATTGTTACAACAGGCTACAGAAATTCCCAGGTCAGATTTTATGGCTGGAGTAGCTTTCTGCACACTTGCGAGAAAATAACACTTGGAAAATGACATTACACTCATGGTTATAACAAAGTTACATAAGATTACTTGCTATAATTACTCTAATTAAATATGGGGATGGCAGCTCATAAATACTGTCTGAAAAAATAACTAGGTTATCCAAAGACATATAGATGAAATAAGAGGAAATTTAGAACCAAATAAATATATGAATATCTCAGGCTTAAATCAGCTGTTACTATTTTTATGGTAGTATTAAATTGATATGGGTGACACTTTTAAAGCTCCTGAATCTACTGCATGAAGAAATATTAGAATCATTAGAAATATTAGAATCATTACAAATTTCATTGCACTTTTAAGGTAGAATTATCTAAAATGTCTCACAACAATGGAGATATAACAAACTCTAATAAAGCAGGCTCTCTTTTTGTATAAACGGAACTCTTGCAGGCACTATTCCCTGGTGGAGAAAATGCAGAGTTTTATAGAAATAGGAAAGACTGGTTTCCTAGGTAAGTTTAATAATTCTTACTTGTGTGCTCAATTTGAACAACAAATTTTACGGGTATTTAATTCGCACATGCTATATTGAAATTGATATTTCTTGGCGCTACTTGTGGGTACTGTACTAACTATCTAATATCTACATCTGTTAGAGAAATCTGAATTAAGCAAAGAAATGGATAGTCTGGATCGGATGACGACATTCTTGATACTTGAACCTTGCTTTGTACCTACGCCCCTACCTTTGTACCTACAGGAGGAAAGGATGAGTTGGGGGAGACACCGGCCAAGATTCACGGGCGGTGATTGCGAGGACATAAATGGATTCCCTATCATGTTCCCAAATATAACACCTCAACGCCAGTGGATTCCGCCCTCCCGAGTTGTATGATCCGTCAGAATGCCTGCCTTCAGTGTAAAGCGCAAGCCCCCGTCACACCGCACCAGCCCATCTAGCCCTGGCACTTTTGACCACGTAATAGAACCAACGGAATGGTATGACATGAAATGGTAGAGCGGAAATTTATGGAATGTAAAGATATTTTCCAGCTCTTGCCTAAGTAACCAGGGGAAATGATGAAAAAAAAAAAAAATCGGAATGGGCGTTCCAACGGGAATTAAACCGGAATATCCCAAATGCGAGTCTCAAATATTACTACCTGAGCCACCTAGATGGGTTATCAAACATATAAGTTACCTACTGAAAGATCAACTTTTGCATTAGTAACGCATTCAAATCACCTATCTTATAACTTTTATAGAACAAATAGCTATTGAACAGATGCCACATTTTTTTATATATCTGGGCCTTACTCGATTAGATTGTGATTGCTTTTACAACTTTACACGGAAATTCTAAAGTGTTAATAATTTTTTTCAAAATTCCTCTCGAAACTTTAAAGTTGATCTCACTCGTGCAAAAGGAACTTATTTTCCTATTGTTGTCCTGTAATAATTATGCAAATACCTTCTAATAACAGATTCGTGCATATCATTCATTTTTGTTTTATTTGAAGTTGCTTGTATGTTGTAATCGCCCTTCTTCTCTCCTACTTTCTTGGGAATTCTGGTAATTGTATTCTTGTTGAATTGTATCATTGCTGCAATACGAATGTAACCTTTATTGGAGATATAATTACCCCATTCCTTATCTCGTCTTTACATAAATTAATTAAGTTGTGCATTACTTGCCTATCGTGGCTAAGCAGCACCTGTATTTTTACTTCGCGATATGGCGAATGAACCAAGGAATGTCATGCTCTAGGTGACTAAAGTGGAAACTGAGAGTACTAGCGGTCTAGGAGAGCAGTACGCGAGAGTGTTCTAAAAATTCTCGGCCTAACTCAAGAGATATCGTGAAGATAGCCAAATTACTATGATAGTTGTTAAGTATCATCCTTTAGATGGCGAGCTGTGAAGTTTTAGACGCATAGGCATACTTAAAAGAATTCTCTCCCAATTTATCATTTCATTTCATGTATCATCAGTGCCCCCCGCCTGTGGTGTCTCCCTAGTAAAAACGGGCGTTAAACACTACTCAAAAAAAGTATAATGGAAAACGAGTGAAGGACAAATCGTATCTTGCCGGAGAATATTCCCTAAAGGACTTCGTTAAGTTTTGGAGGAGACGAAGAAGATCGATTGTTGTGGACGCTGAAGTAGAAGGAATGTCACTTGGGAGGTTGTATCGGACTTTTAGATAAGCTCGATGTGTCCTGAAGTGGTTTATCGGAAAAAGTGACAATAACAGAGAAGAACTTGAAGGATGGACGCAAATAAACCAGCCTCGTCCAGGAGTCTTAAAGTAACAATGTTTAGGAAATTGTGGTTTGTTTGGCAATATAGTTGCCTACGGTTCCAAGAAGGCCAGCCAGTAATCTGTTGCAATGCAATAAATATCTGTTTTATAAATATACGTTGCACTTGGATGTTATTCGATAACTTTTAAAACTCTGTGCTACGAATTTTAAAGCAGATGAACAATAAATTATAGTAAACAAACATGTAAGTAACAAGCATTTATATGAATTTACATTCTAAACATTCCCATTAAAGTAAACAAGAGATTGTTACCAGATTTTAACACTAATTTGACATAGAGCTACTGTGTAAATACTAGGTCCAGCTGAGTTAATCACAAAACCGGCGAACATGGGAAACAGGGCTGCACTATTATTTTATGTTGATAGTATTGCGCGGTGCTGGAGTGGTATCCGCAACAGCCCAGTTTTTGAAGGGGTAAACCCATACCTACGAGGGCGTTTTAAAAGTTCTCGGCCTTACCTAGAGAAAACAAAATTTAAGATATTTTTTTTTCAAAGTAAATTAGCTTTGCTCAACTGTAGGAAAAAAAAAAAAAACCGACTGTCTCAGCTTCAATCTCATCGTTGATGTGAATCTTCCTCCCTTTAGCCATTTTTTCAAGTTTGGAAACAAAAGGTAATCACTGGAGCCGTATCCGGCGAATATGGTGGATGTGGAAGTACTTGAGAGCGAAGTCATTCCGTTTTGCAGCAACAATCCCAGACGTGTGTGAAGGAGCATTATCATGATGAAAGAGAACTTTCCTTTCCGCAAGGCTATCCTTTAGGAATCCAGTGACTCCTCAGTACGGGTTCTGATCTTCACCACACCATGAGAAAAAACCATGACTTTTCTTGCAGATGGAATCATTTTTTTTTTCGTTTAATTTTTGCTTTCTTGAGTGCACCTTCAGCAGTTGAACCCACTGTTTGAACTGTCCCTTCGTCTCTGGCATGTAGTGATGAATCCATGTTTCATCTACTGTTATGAAACGCCGGAGAAACTCACTGAAATTACGTTTAAACAATTCTAAACACTCTTGGAAAATGTTCATTCTAATGCGTTTTTGATCTTTTGTTAACAAACGCGGCACCTGTCAAGCAAAGCTTTCTCATACCCAAAACTTCCGTGTAAAATGCAGTGGACACGGCCTATCGAGGTGTTTTCAATGTCAGTCAACTTGCGTGCCTTCATTCAGCGATCATTGAATGCGGCATTGTGAATTTTTGTTAAAATCCCGTCGATCGCAGCAGTTTGGGATACATTGAGCGCTCATCCTCTTGAATGGTTGTACGACCCGCTTAAATTCAGCACCCCACCTTTTCACCGTCGAAAACGTAGGGGAAGATTTCTTTAATGTGCATTCTAACTCGTTTTGTATTTCTGTTGGGGTTAAAAACTTGCAAACAAAGTCCTTATCTCATATTACAATAATTTCCATTTTGTAGAAAATGTTTATACTAGTTTTGTTTACACGATCGTCACAAACAAGTGATTAGGAAACAAACACGCCTAAGTTTAGGGTACTTTCCCAACATTTACCATTTATGAGGACTGAGCAAAACTTGGGAAAAACCTCAGTCAGGGAGGACGGTCCTGGTGGGATTCGAATCCCAGACCTCCCGCTCACGAGTCCGCCGCTTGACTACCTCGGTCACCCATGGCGGTCCCATGATACGACGAAACTATGTACTTTAGAAAGTTGTGATAACTTTCAGTAAGAATCCAATGCAATCTAATGTGACCCATTGTAATATAACAAAGTTTCTACTGTCACAGTTTTACTTAAGTTATCCCGTATTTCTGCTTTCTTCTATTTTGTGTTTTAAGTCAAACGTACATTAAATTTCACACACATATTAAGGATATACATATTTTGCATTTATTTTCGAAAGATATATTTTTCGAAAGATTTTTGCTGTTATCAAGGTCATTAAACCACTTGATCTTTGATCTGTATATTCTATGATCAAATTAACTCTCCTGATTAACGATAACGTTGATATTTGTTAGTTTGAAAACTGGGGCATTTTTAAAGAGACAATCTGTTGGTAACCGGGCTAAAATTTAATTATTTTTTGTAAATGAACTGTTAGCATTAGAAAAAATATAATTTCGCTAAATTACCTGTCTCCTATAAATATTCAGAATTGCAATTCAGTATATTTATTCATTGTTTCCAGGGAACAAAAGCTAATATTTTATATATATATATACATATAAAAAGCAAAAACACGCCTTTATTAAACGTAAAACGCGTGTTGAACACAAACAATATAATCGTGCACTTTCGTAACAGTAATAGACAAAGTATTTTATTCAATGCTAAGAATATTTATTTACTTCAAAATATATATTTAATTTTGCAATAATTAAAGAGAAGGAAGTGCGCTTTTGGAGTAATGTGTACTCTACAGATCTGAAATTATGGCACAGTATTTCTTATATTAAATTATATATCTTCAGGGATAAATACATATATAATTTCCTTCGGACATTTTAATTTATAACACTAACATGAAATTATCGCCAAACTTTACACTCGTGAATAATATTTCAAGTCACTCTCTTATAACCTAAAATAACTAATATCTACTAATGTTGGAAAATAGGCAATTATTGGCAAAATCGAATCTTTATATTCGTGGAAAACAAAAGGTAGTTGTCATATTTATACCAAAAGTACATTTCTATGCACATAAAGTTAACTAACCTTTAGGTCATACAACACATTAACATGATATCTCAGGGTCGCATTAATGCTTTGCCCTTCTCACGCTATATGCAAAGTATACATTGTCTTAAAATTAAGCGCTATGCTGGGATACTGCTGCAGTGTTTTCCATTTCCGTCCCTAGTATATTTTATTTCGGCTTGGCTAAAAAACAGCATCGCTCGCTGTGCTTCCCCTTGAAGGAAGCGATGTTTTCCCGAATGTACATTCAGTTTTTCCAGGGTATGCGCTTTATTTTTGTAAACTCTTTTAGTGTTCCTCGATATTGGAGTAATGCCAGGAAATCAAAGAAACTAGACACTCATGGGATTGTTAGGTGCACGTACAGTTCAAAATATTGTAGATAAATAGTCAAATTATTATTTCTCCACATCATTTTATCAAAATAGGGTATTAAAACTATGTCAATCTATCTTTGGGCATTAACAAATGCTTCTTGTTAGCACACGTGTCATACATAAATTGTTCTTTGTTCAATGCTGCTGCTGGAGTCAATTTCTAAGTTATTACACATGCACTGTAGGCGAAATATACGAACACTATATAGGCAATTCTCATCCCTAAATCAACATTGAGATTAAAAATACCAGACACATGGCCCTCAGCGATAAGAACATTATCGTTCTGCGGTGGGAATATATTCTGATCTCCCTACATGTGTTGTCGGTCCCGGTGGTGTAGTGGTAACCATACTTGCCTTCTAAACCCAAGATCGCAGCTTCAAACCCGGCCAGAGTCGATGGATTTTTTTTCGGATGTAAAAATTCTAAGTATGGCTTCCTTCGGAAGGGAAGTAAAGCTGTGGGTCCCGTGTCGTACATTTATGGCACGATAAAGAACCTCAAGCCTAAAAAAAGAGGCCTCTGGGCAAAATTTGTTGGCCGTTTCACGCCCTGAATAAAATGGGACGCTAATGACCTCAGATGTTAAAGAGCGTCCGTAAATAAAACAAACAAAAAACCTACATATGTACGATACTACATAATGTTAATATGCACCGTTAATGTAGGGTTTTCGTGGTTTTCCTTGATCTAGGTGAATACTACGATTTTCCCTATTTGTAATTTTCTTTCATTTAATTTCCTTGTTCAGAAATTTGTTCACGGGAATGGTTTCTGTTCTTGTGTTTGGTGTAGTAGTGACCCTTCCGAGGAGAGGGGGCCTTAATAAAGGACAAGAAACGGTAGAGACTCCAACTGTATTCAATTTCTATTCCTCAGTCCCCTTCGTATTCCTAACAGAATCCCTTCCTCGTGGAGATTCAAAGGGCCTTCATGGCATATTAGTGTCAGAAATTCTCTTCTGTGCAACTCAATTTAATAAGTAAATACTTTATTAAACTTGGCAATTTTTTGTTAAACCAATTGTGGAATGCAAATAACCAATCTAATCTATGTCGTCGGGATTATAGTAAAATTCATTCCTAGACTTTGGTTTTGTATAAAGAAAGCTAACAATAAACAGTTATTTAGTATCACACTTTCATAAAGACAGGTTTTTATGCCTCGCAAGGAAGATATGGTAGATATACCAACAGCGTCTGCCGGCGCTAGCAGGGAAATCGTATAAAACTGCTATATTATTTTGGAATGTTAATGTAAACCGAATCCAAACTTCGTCAGTGGAAAAAAAATCGAATAATTGTTTGTGCTACCAATAGTATAGATAATACAATACAAAACATTAAGTTGCTTGCGCGATCAGGTGTTGTATTTGTGTAGTGTGAGAGTCTGTATGTGTTAAACTTAAATTTTGTAGCTATTCTTGTAAAGAACGACTGATTTTATGGTGCTGCTAGTGGCACTGGTTGAAAAATTCTCCCTAGTTTTCTTTTTGTTCTGCTACAAGACTTTTTATGTACGTGTCGCATAAAAATGAATTTCTGAACACTTTATTTCACTATTAACATTGCTAATCTCACAACACAACTCGGTGAAGTTACGTGAGAGACCGGGTCAACTGAAAGTGAGTTGTTGACTTGGGCACTCGGCTGTACGCAGACCAGGCAAAGAGCACGTGACAGATCTGGCAAGTCTACCATAAACATGTCCACTGTATTAGCTTATTATTAGTTACCATAAAGCCAGTATGAACTCATTATCAGCGAAATGGACTTACCCTTGATGGCACTGCGGGGATTATGTGGACAGCGAGTTCCTTGGCAGCCGCGTTTCTGTATGAGAGATGGGCAGTGTTTTCCTCCATTTTCTGGCTGCTTCTCCACAGTTCTGGAGCGGGTCATCATGCCTGTGCCACATTCCGAATCACACTCCGACCATGGGCCCCAAGCTGACACTGCACAGTCTACAACTGCAACACAAACGCAATAAGGATAATTTTAAAAAAATCTATATTTAATAAATATAGGATAACCCTTTTAAAAGATTTAAATAATATATTCTTTATGTTTAAAAAACTGCGCTTTATATACGCTCACCAGAGACTGTATTGTATTTAGAAACATTCTCTATTACAACGTTGAGATTCAGAAACTAATGAAGTACTGTCTTTAGGAAGCCAAATATTAAAAAAAAAAAAAAAAAAAAAAAAAAAAAGCCATAGCACAGGAGCTGCGTAAATTAAGCGAATTCCTCACCGATTGAATAAATTTTAATAAAATAGAATATAAAGTCCAAATGATTGCATTATTAGCCATGAAACTAAATAAATTATTGTATTACTATGTGGTATTAGGGAAATAAAATTAGAATTCTTACAATCTATAAGTATTACAAAAGAGAAACCGCATTTTTAGAATGAGCATTATTATTATTGAGATTAAATCACCAAAATAATGATATACTATTAATTAAATGAAATATATTACCACTGATAGATACAGCTATACTGTGTTGGATATTTTTAAAAAATTTAAGTATCACCATGTTTATAAACTTACCCCTTGATATCCTTACGTTCACTAATATAGAGAAAAGTAACAGAAAGGTTCGAGCTACATTGTATATTTAAGAAGATATTGATATGTTTCAATAAAAGAGAAACATGTTACTATTTAAAAACAGTTTCGATATACTGAGCAAATTTGCTGAAACAACAATAAACAATCGAAAGTTTAATCAATTATCATTGGCTTTGAAATTTATTTTAAATATTCTTGTATTAAAAACATATAACGCAAAAGTTTTCTAAAGGTTATTACAGAGTAATGTTAGATATAAATATAATTCTCAAATACATATTAGGTTAATATTCGCATTTGCTATCTTTACGAAGACGTTTATATTAAATATAAAACATATGCAACGTTATAAACACAGTTATTGTACTGAAACAGTTTTTCATTTTATTTTAAAACAATAAAGAGAAAATTAAACGCAAGGGCATTTTTTTTAAATTCAGTTTTCAAGTATATACCTCCTCCTAATGTTCTAATTTCCCTAGTTTCGGAAACTATTTTTCTTATTTTATTTTTTTATTTGTGAAGAAACAAATATTGATGGCATTAGAGCGATTTTTTAATTTTGGGTTTCTGGTAACCCCCTCCCCTCCTAATAGTCCGATTTCACATATTTTCGGAAATTATTATTATTATTATTATTATTATTATTATTATTATTATTATTGTATTTTATTTGAAATTTTCTTTAAAAATTTAAAATTGCGGTCGCTAGAGCGTATGAAAAATTTCGCTTTAATCCCCACTCCCTTTTCAGGTATACCTCGTTCCTAATGGCCCGGTAGCTCTGGTTTTTGTAAACTATTTTTATCGATTTTTTGAATTTCGTTGAGAATTAAAAAAAATTCAGCCGCGAGAGCGATTTTTCAATTTTTTAAATGTTCTCCCTAGGTTAACCCCCATCCCCAATGATCCAATTTAGCTGATTAACCAACTCGACGAATCGTTTGTTAATTGACGGTTATATGTCGTTTGGAAAACAAAAATTGCATATATATATATTCGTTAACGCTCTATAATATATAATTATATTATATATATTTTTTCATTCATTGTAGGTGCCTAGTAGGTATGATCGATGCCGATTTGAATAGACTATTAAAAAATCTTTCCATGGGTACAATTGCAATAGCTTACTTCCTGCGGAATTCGCTAAAATATCTTTAACTGTCGAAAGCTTGTATAAACATTATAACTGTTATACAATTTTGATTTTGTTTACACAAACAGAAAAGCGTAAGAAATAAAAACTAGTTTGACTTGCTATAAAAACCAATTCTACAACTATTACATTCCGTCATAATTTAGCATTGTAATTCTCTGCTTCAAATAAATATAAAAAATAAATTCAATTCCAGATTTAAGACAGATTGTATAACTGGAGGGGGAGCTGGAATAACATTGTTTTGAGAAAATTGTTGTGAAATATTTATATACCAAATATTTGAATACCCTACGCATAGTATTATTAAAAATGCAGAAAATCACATAACTTTGAATATAATACGGAAAAATAAAGAACAGAAAACCATTTATATACTACTATCTAAGAAACGAGACAGCCGGGAAATGCCAATAAGAGAACTTTAACCTTTATCTCTCATATTAACAAGATATGCTCGAAATAAAATAATTCGAAACATATGTAAAGAGCATTTTTACCTGAACAATCAGGGTTTAGAAAGAGGAACTATAGAACATATTGAAAAGTTACGGTTATTCCTGGGCCCTGTTCCACAAAAGTATGATCTAATACATTATAAGTATGTGAACTAGTAACTTGTAGCTATTAATAGAACAATATATCTGCTACACTTATACTTTATAACTTCATACTTACAAGTGTAAAGTTATTTTTCATAGTTTTGTTTCACATAAGTATTAGTATTAGTTATTAATTTGTATAGATTTCGCTACATGTATAGGAATATTGGTAACTGCAAATACCGGTGCAAGTTTTAATGTTTATTTAATACTTTTTGTAATCCGTTGGTCTTTGAGCGAGGTTCGCAAAACAACAATACCCCGAAATTCTGATGTCGCAAAGCGGTGCAACAGGCCGAGGCCCTATTACAAAATCGATTCAAAATTGACGCCCAAAGTGGAGCCATGAACCAACAAATTTGCTTGACATATCTCATTGGGTACAATCGATGCTGCAATGTATCCATATGCAATCGTCGTCTAAGTGAACTATTAAGCTTGAATATTGTAAATTGTATAAATAAGTATTTAAACTGTCATTATTTCTGAGAAAAAGTACAAACCCACTTAGCAGGAAGGAGTAATAATGTAGGCTAATCCAAGGTATAGCGCCATGCAGCAAACAGCTGTTCACCCATCTTGCTCTTATATGACGTCACTTGTAACTTATTTCTAATACTTAACAAGTGTTCTACATTCTTTGGATGAACAGAAAGTAACAAGTCTCGGACTTATACATCATACTTTTTTAGAAATAGAGCCTTGGAGGAAACGAGAGAGTTCCAACGGAGTATATACTTGTGTTTTCTGGTAACTCTAAAACTTTTTATTGTGATGATACAGCTAGAAGAAGGAGAAACAAAATGGTTCTCTGTCAAAAAAGGAGTAGGACAAGGATGCATCCTCTCCCCAGGTCTGTTCAACTTACATACAGAATATATAAAAAGATCTGCCGAGTTGGATGTTATCATGTAGGCATAAGGGTTGGTAAGAGTCATAAAGAAAGACTCAATTTTCAAAATACTGTTGATCATGATAACAGCCAAGTTAAAATTAAAATATTAAGATTTGAAAGTGGTGGATAAAACTTATTTTCTAAGAGTAATAATATCAAAGCAAGCAACTGAATGGAAGAAATACAGACAAGAATAGTATTAGAAAAAAAAACATGAAAGATGTAGTAAATTTATAAAATATTCTGGAATTTCAATCAGTCTAAAATTAACTCAATACAGGCAAATATATTTTCAATAGTTTGGTATGGATAGGAAAGCTGAACATTGTAAATCCCAGATAAAACAAAAATTAATGCTTTTTTGATGTGGACTTGGAGAAGAACTTTGACAATGTTTGGACAAGCAAAAGAATAAATCTATTGATCCTAAAATAAATAAACCCTGGGCTTTCCTTGGAAGCTATCGCCAACAAATTAAAGTGATCTCATTTCGGGGCGCATTGTGAGAAGATTATCAGGAATTGAGAAGGACTTCGTGTTAGGAATAACTGAAGGAAGAAGAGGAAAGGGAAGAAGAATGAGATTAGATGACTAAATAAGGAACTCGCTCAATCTTTCAGGGATGAAAATATTGAACCTGGCTCAAGACAGATACCGATAGAGGACTGCTACTAAAATTCCTTTTGAAAATATGCTTCTTGCATAATTTCGGATTATTGGAAACATGAAATATAACTCTATTAATAGAATAATAAAAACTCCTCTAAAAGCATTGGTTTGGTTTATTTCTGGGCGCTCTTTAACGTCTCAAGTCATCAGCGTCCCATTCAATTCAGAGCGTGAAACGGCCGACAAATTTTGCCCTCTTCTACCAGGCTTGAGATTCTTTCTTTAGCCATAAATGTACGACACGGGACCCATGGCTTTACTTTCCTTCCAAAGGAAGCCATGTTTAGGATTTTTATCCATGGATCCTGGCCAGATTTGAACCCGCGATCTTGGGTTTAGGAGGCAAGTATGGTTACCACTACACCCCTAAGACCGACTATCAAAAGGTATAAAATACATAGACGACACTGAGACGGTTCAATATAAAAAGAAAACACTTGAAACTAAGACAAAGCTGAAAACTAAAAACCCATGATATTTCGAGCTAGGCTCTTGTACGCGTTGTAAGACAAGATGAACTGAGGTGGACAATGCCTCTCTTGGCTGGCAGGGACGCCAACTATAACATAGCGAAGTTGCTTGTCAAACCCGTGGAAATTCTTTATTTTAAGTACTAACTTTTTAAATATGACCGTCTCATTGTCGTTTATGTGTTTATATGTATGCATATATATATATATATATATATATATATATATATATATATATATATAAATTAACAGTAATTATAGCAGTAGAAAGAATAAAAACATTAAGATAAAGTCACACTTGAAATCGCTATATTTCTAACTAGTTGAGTTCTTCTATGGCAAGAAGACAAGTGAAGGTGATAAAAGTAAATATTGAGTATCGAAGGTAACGCTATGCATGCAAACAGATGAAACTAGAAATGAGAGTGTGGGGGAAAAAATTAATACGTAAGATTTAAACCAGGTGGTATACGCACTTTATGTAAATATGTAGCTGCCATTTCTCTATCTCTGAGTAAACTTTCAGAGCATTGTGTGGGTAACGCATCAATAGGTGTTAGATCAAAAGAATCATCAATATCTTTACTGTGAGATAAGGCATGTTGGGCAACCGGCAAGGGAGACTTGGTTTTAACAGAACGTCTATGATTGTTCATACGTAGCGAAACAACAGTAGAAGTTAAACCAATATAAAATGCTTTGCAAAGCTTTCAAGATAACATATATATTTTGTTCTTAGAAGAACAGGTAGCAAATGAAGAAATGTTAAATTCTCTGGATAAATTAGGGCTGTGCAATGAATGGCAAGGCATAATTAGCGCACAGGTTTTACATTTAAGGCGTTGGCAAGGATATGAGCCAGCAATGGGAGGAGGTAAATTCAGGGGAGATGGGTTTCGGCGAAATATACTTTTAAAGTTATGGGGTGTTCTAAAAGTAAGGCGGGATACAAGTTTAGAACAATCATTTAAATATGGGTGCATTAACAAAGTATCGTGACATTCTTTTAAAATAGGTCTGATGCTTTCAATTCCAGGCACGTAAGTAGTAACAAGGTTAATAAAGTTCTAATTAGAAGTTTTAGGTTTGCATTGGAAAGTTTTGTGCCCTGGGATTATCGGAATTTTGATCTTGGAACTTTTGAGCTAGGTTTTTAATACAATTGTCAAGAGATGAAAAGTACTTACAAAGACGATGACTACGGATTGAAAGAGAAAAAGGAATAGATCTTTTGATATGCAAGGGATGACAGCTATCAAAATGAAGATACTGTTGTAAATTGGTAGGCTTAATGTGCACAGATGTAAGAAAAGAGCCATTGCATAAAGAAATAATCAATCGCTATCTAGGAACGTGGCAGCATTGGGAGAGACAGAAAAAGGAAACTTAACCGAAAATTTGGATTTAAGATTAGTAAGGAACTCATCGAGAGATTCTGAGTCATAAGTAATATATATATTAAAGATAAAAATTAAAAACTTGGTCATTTACTTTTTAATTTGTTTATTTTAAGAGAAGTTGTATGGTATATAAAAATAATAAATATGAGTAATTTAAAAGTTACTCATATCAATAATTTCATATAAGTGAAGGATAAATTATTTTACTATAAGAAAAGGTTATTCTAAGATATTTTAAAACAAATATAGGGGAACCAGAATAATACAGGAAAAATTTCAGGCACGACTCCGAGGATGTATTTGAGTATTTTTATATAGGGAATAAATGCCCATAAACACCTTATCATACTGTAGGGTACTAAAGCTATTGTTCATCCAATCGCGTCGGGATAGATGAAATTCCGCCGAACAGATCGCAATATTCTGGTGTAAATTCACAATGTCACATCAGCCACTGACGGCGCGACGTGACATTGTGCATGCCATTGTATTGCCCAATAGTAGATCAGAATTTAATAGATCACGCGGTGATAAATCGCTACAAGGAAAAACCACGAAAGTTGGCGTTAACTTTTACCACAAGGCATTGAGATATTTTTTTATTACTGCATATCTTTAGGTTTAAAGAATGAATAATGAGCATTGAAATTGGAACAATTAAGTACTGATTAAGAATAATACGGGGGGTCAAACTCTTCTTCGAATAGTTGTCTAAGGGAGAAAATAAGGGAAGGGTGGGATACGGGATGGGCATCAAAAACAAGGAAAGACATAGACAAAATTGCATTAGGGTATAGTTGGTTAAGGGGAGAGGACTTTACGCGAAATATTTGGAAAATAGTTAACAGACGTTTGCGAGATGTAGATGGGTAAAATACTGAGTTTCAATGCGCAGAAAAAGTATCGCTTAACCTGCAGACTCAAATAGTGTGGGGGAGATATCTATGGTAAAGAAGAAAGATGTAGTTTCCCATGGCTCAGATTAGGGGCTTGGAAAAAAAGCAGTTCATGCTCTCAGGGAAAGAATTTGTTCATTGTGCGGAGAAAGCGATACCTGGAGGCATATTTTGGCAGAATGCAGGGAAACGGAGATTTTAAGAAATGGGCGTTTACCACCATTTTCTGAATTCCAGTAGAAGTTTGTACATCTGCCGGGGAGTGTTAGTGCATGAGAGACACTCACACAATTTGGGAATATTTCTAGCGAAGAACCGACAAAGAAGGTTAATGGCTAAAGTGAAGAGGGGAAGTTGAAGAGGGGTATGTGAGTAAATACAAGGGGGGGGGCCTCCATAGTAAGGGTTCTATTCATGTTTACGTATTTGTATCTAAAATTACTCATAGAGAAGGTGTGAAGTAAGTATATAGACGTGCCTGTATGTTTGCATGTATACATATAGGTCTGTATGTAGGTATGTATGTATGTATGTATGTATGTATGTATGTATGTATGTATGTATGTATGTATGTATGTATGTATGTATGTATGTATGTATGTATGTATGTATGTATGCTTTTCGGGGTGTATAAATCCTAAGTATGGCTTCCTTCGGAAGGAAAGTAAAGCCGTGGGTCCCGTGTAGCACATTTACGGCACGAAAAAGAACCTCAAGCCTCAAAGAGAGGCCTCTGAGCAAAATTTGTCGGCCGTTTCACGCCCTGGGTTGAATGGGACGCTGATGACCTGAGCTGTTAAAGAGCGTCCATAAATAAATCATTAAAAAAAATCAGGACGATATTAACATGTACGGCCGTAAGGCACATGTTAGACAGTTGTACTTCTTTGAAATTCATCAATAAACGCAGCCCTTTAGCCTATCCAGTTGTATAGAGTATTTTGTTGATGTACAGACATCTCAGATATCAGCGTCCCATTCAATTAGGATGTGAAACGGCCGATAAAACCTCTTCTTTAAAGTTTGAGGTTCTTTTACGTGCCGTAAATCTATGACACGTATCTCACGATTTACTTCCCTTCCGAAGAGAGCCATACCTAGTATTATTACGCCCGCAAAAATCCATCGACCCTGGCCGGGATTAAAGCCGCGATTTTGGTGTATACTGGGTTTATTTATTTACATCTCTTATAGGATTCACAACAGCGCTATATGATGATATGCAAAGCAAAATCTTTAGCAATTGAACGTGCACGTGTTTTAAGTTAGTTAACATTACTATACCTACATAAACAATGTTAGAAAAGTTAGTCACGCAGAAACTGCGTAAACCAAGCGAATCCCTCGCCAAGTTGAATAACTATAAAAACGAATATAAAATCTAAATTTGGCCTTATTAATTAATGAAATGAAATAAGTTATTGCATTACTGTGTGGTACTGGGGGAACAAAATTAGAATTCTTGCAATCTCTAAATATAACAAAAGAGGCACCACATCTTTCGAATTATTATTATTATTATTATTATTATTATTATTATTATTATTGGTATTTAACCACAAAAATTAATGGCATACTATTAATTAAATTAAATATATGACCACTGGTAAACAAAGCTATATTGTTTATTGTTTATGAACCGAGTACTTGGTATCATCTTTACATTCACTTTAATAGAAAGAAATAACATAAAGTTTCAACTTATCTTATGTATTTAAGATGATGTTCATATTTGTCAATAAAACAAAACATGTTACTAATTAAAAACAATTACAATGTACTAAGCAAATGTACACAATCAACAATAAACAATCGAAAGTTCCGTCGATTTTCAGTGGCTTTAACTTTAATTTAAATTTTATTGTAGTAAAAACATGTAATGCAATGTTTTCCAGATGTTAAAATAGAACGCTCTTAAATACAAATTTAATTCTCTCACACATATGAGATTAATATTTCACATTTTTTATTTTCACGTCAAATATAAATCCAACGCATTGTTATAAATACAGTTTGTAAGCTGAGTTAATTTGTGCTTTTATTTTGAAGCAATAGAGAGAAATGTTAACGCTTGAGCAATTTTTAAATTTCGGTTTTCAGGTATACCCCCACTCTTAATGGTTTGATTTCCGTACTTTTCAGAAGACATATTTTCTTGTTTTATTTAAATGGCATATGTCGATTTTTGTTATGAAAAAACAAATAATGGTGCCACAAGAGTGACTTTTAAATTTTTGGTTTCAGTTCTTCTAATGTCCCGATTTCCTTGATTTCCAGAAACTACATTTTCTATTTCATTTAAATGGTATATACCGAATTTCTTTGCGAAAAAAAAAACAAATGTTAATGCCACTAGAGTAATTTTTAAAAATTCGGTTTCAGGTAAACCCCCCTAATAATTTGATTTCACTGATTTTCAGAATATCGTTTTTTTTCAATGGCATATATCAAGTTTCTTTTAAAAATTAAAAAATTGCGGCCGGTAGAGCAAATTTTAAATTTCTGTTTTCAGATACATCCCCATTCATAATGGCCCGATTTCCCTATTTTTCGGAAACTGTCTTTATTAATTTTTAATAGCATAAACTGAGTTTGGTTGGGAAAAAAATATTTTTAAATTTTATTTTAAGCTTTTACTTTTGGTCACCCCGCACTTCAAATAGTCCAGTTTTGCTGGTTAGCGAACTCGATGATATTTGTGTTAATTGTTGGTTATAAGGCAAGGTTTTTTGAGAAAAAATATAAATTGCGATAGCTAGAGCGTTTATATATATATATTTATATTTCATTGTCATTTTCGGTGCTTAGTAGATATGATCGATGAAGATTTGAAGAAATATTTTACAAAAACCTTTAATAGCTACAACATTCCTTCGGAATTCGCTGAAACAAAACGCAAGCGATATTCTAAAACCATGGGAGCATAGCGATTTGTTAGACAGAATTTAATCTAATTCCATGCGGCTATTTAATAACTAAAGTACCCTATAGCGTGTTAACAAGGCATTTACAGGCATATATTCCCTATATGAAAGTACTTGGATACATTTCTGAATCATACCTGAAAGATGTTCAGTGTTGTGTTGATTCACTTGTATTGTATCTTCTTCTAAATCTTTTTGGGTACCAAAGAAATAGTTATTTTGTCACAACATATACTGCAACATATTGTTTTAAAAACTAACGTCTTTAAGATTCTATAAAGTCATCTGAAAAATAGCTCCTAGCCAACGATGCTGCCATTAAAATTTCTTAAATGCATCTCCTGGACTTTATTGTTCCGAATAGGGAGAGAAAGTAGTACAGATATTTCATTTAGCTTCCTTGCGGCCCATTGCAGGAATTACGTTTTTATCTTAGACACCCGCTAGTTGCATGCTGTCTAAACCAAGTAATCAAGAACAGAAAACACTTCAGTAGTTTCTTAACAAGCTATTTCGTAAAACAGATGCAAAAAAGCAGTTTTAAAACAGATACTACTTCAACATAAATAACAATGCCCTGTGAATGATGGTATAATTTATTTTACACAAGTATAACAAATCAAAGTAATGAAATAACAAAACAAAAGTTTGCAACAAATAACCAAATAAATGGAGAACGACACATGGGATTAGGGACCATCTTTTAGATACCTTCTCAATTATTTTCGTACTTGTTTTTGAGTAAGTAATTTATTTCTGTATTAATAACTATGCAACAGCTGTTAAAATTTTTTTTAAAGGTTAACCAATGTTATTAAATTAAAAATAATTGCGCAACATTATCTATTTAAGGAAGAGAAAAAAAAACATTCTGGGAGACTTGTTTCCGGAAAAGCTTCTAACCATTCTAGCAATGGGGGTGAATAAATAAACATCTGTTGCAATTTCCATGTATCTCGGAAACTTTTCGAAACCACTCCAGACTCACGTCGGTTGAAGAACCGTCAGAGGCAGCGACCCGAATTGATTTCTCCCGACATTGAAACTGTATTCGCACTTCATTTCCAGAAGAGGCTATCAAGTTCGCCGCATCGAGAGAGAATGGGATTTCATTTGAATTAAAACGTTAATAGAACTGGCTGGCTGACTGTGACTGTGTTTAATTGCTAGTGGTCCGTGACGTTTCCGTCATAAGCACATTCGGAAATTGAATTTCTCAACTTATTTACCTCCCTATGCCAAAGGTTCTCTTTCACCACAACATTTCGAATTTGCCGATTTACGCAACGGCGAACTTTATACTGGGCAAAGTCAGTACCTTCCACGGCAATTTGTATAATCCTTGGTTGGAGATAATGAAAATTGCAGAAAGTTTCTGGTCATGGCAAAAATATATTATTTTAAAAGTTTAAATAACGAAAGAAAATAATGTGTACGTTTCAACAAAGAAGATTAGGTTTCAAGAGAACAAAACCATTTAGAGAAAATATTATAATTAAATATAAAATAATAGACAAATAAATAGGTGTAACTGTGATGTTCTTCCTGGCTGTTTTGCCGTGGTCTGCTGGAGATGAAGATTCCAGACGTTTCGTCTGCATCTACGGCAGACATCTTCGGTCACGTGGACGGGTTCTCCTCACTGGTAACACTGCGTTTGAAGCGTTGGCTGTCAGAGTCACATTATTTATACTGCCAACGCTTCCGGCTGATTGGTCCGGACAGACCATGGCGAAACAGTCCGGAAGTATATCACGGTTACACCTATCCTACGTTCTCTCAGACAAATAATTAACTTTAAGTATTTGAATTATTACACAGTGTGTCCTGTAGCATCATTACCAATAAGAAAAGTGTCCATTTCCTCACTCAATTAAGTTAGAATGCTGATTTTCATCTTATTTTTGTAGAAACATTCTAATTGTTGTAACATTGAAAAGTATGATGTAGTACGTCTGCGCTGGGTACGGCAACATAGAATGTTGTGAAATGGCATAACCAGCTGTTAGAAACATAGAATGTGTGATCATTGCCATTTTAACTCTATGTGTTGTCATACCAGTTCATCTGCGTCAAACTGTTCATTATTGTATTATTACAAAACTTGGAGAGTTTCTACACAAGGTAAGATGAAAATCATATTTCTAACTTAACTGAGTGAGAAGGTATTCACATTGCTTATTAGTAGGGATTCTACTGGACACGCTGTATTACCAATCGGAAATGTCAGGATGTAGAAAATAAATCCAACAAATTTTTACAGTTACATTAAAGAACAAGCTAAAAAAAGAACCAACGATAAGAATTTATAAAGTAATAGCATTATTCTGATATATATATATATATATATATATATATATATATATATATATATATCTGAAGATATTTCTACAAGAAGAGGCATTATACATTATTTTATTATAGAAGAAATAGAAAATTATGAATGAATTACAGGTTGATAGTATCACTGACATCGTAACAAAATATAGAAATAATTGGAGAATGAATGTAATAAGGCAGAGATGATAGATTCTGCCAATCTTCAAAGAAAGACATTCTGGAAACTATTTTTGACAGATCTTTCAATATCGCTTCCGCAGCCTTCATCTTTACTTCTGGCGATAGAAAATGCCTCCCATGAAGGCATTTATTTAATCTGGGGAAAAGAAAAAGTCACAAGGGGCTAAATCTGGAGTTTAGAGAGCGCAAGAGGCACACTTTACAGTGATTTTTGTGAGATACTCAGCAAACACATTTTCGACGTGCGGTCATGCATTATTGTAGTGCAGAGTTTTCAGAACATCTCTGTTAATATTTTTCAGTTACGTTTGTGTCTGAATGTACTACCTGCTGGTAAAACATTCCTCGAATGTCCATAAATGAGATGAGCATAACTTTCCCAGCACAAGCAACATTTATTTATTTATTTTATTTATTTATTTATTTATTTATTTTATTTTTTTTGGCGCTGATGGAGATTTCTACACAGAGCTTTATTATTTGCTCTCAGGATCGAAATGTAGTAGCCAAGTTTCAACAGCAGTGATTTCCTTTGAAAGAAACTCCGCATCTTTCTCAACTGCAAGCAGACCAGTAGGGGACGTCCTTTAGTTCGGGAATCAGCAGTCTTGAAACCAATCGTGATGCAACTTTTCAATTATCAAGTTAAATTTTCAGAATTCTTAATAAGTGTTCTTAATTTATTCTATCGTCCTCTCTCACAATGACAGCAGTAGTGTAAAATTTTATCTTCCGTTAGAGCATAAACTAGAGGGCCAGGACTACCTCCCTTTGACTTTAATTGTCCCCCCTCTTAAACATTTTAAACTATTTTCGAACTGTACTATAGGAATGAACAGAACTCGTGTAACATTGTATAGGCCTTAGCTGAATATTTGTTGAGACCAAAGCAGAATTTCCAAGCAGCATATTCACACCTCCATTTTGCTGTAGCTGGAACTGAATGTGTGTCAACTTGCACACCCTTCATAGACGGAAGACAGACTGACAAAAATGAAACTATACCACTGTACATAATGCATTAAGCTCTCAAAATATTGTATAGTTAAATTTTATCTTTGGAAATTAAGCCGGAAATAATTATTCTTATTCTTATTTATTGAAATGCCCTTTACATATCTTGTTCATACCTTCATTTTTGTTTGTTTTTAAAGTATTGTTGTATTATTTATTTCATCTGCAGTACAAGAGTTGTCTGCTTCGTTCTATATCCTATAGTTTTCTTTTTTTGTTCAGATTATGTAATAGCTACTACCTCTGTCATTTCTTTCGTGGTCAGTTTCTTCATATACTGCATTTGTAATCTATTTTCTTTTCTTTTCTTTTTCTTTTTTTTTTTTGTCATTATCCAAATTTTACCACCATATAATAGTTTCAACATGGAAATAATATTATAAAATGTTAATAAAGTTTGTTTTTTGTTTTATTTTGTAATGATTTGCTTATAATATCATTTATATAATTAAACAGTATCATTTTCTTTGTTTGATCTGTTCTGTTTTTGTATATCATGTGCCAATCTAAAATTCTGTTCCTCTAACTCATCTGTTATTTCATATTCTAATTTCCTTACCTTTAGTGTTATTTGTGCATATCGTCATTGTGTATTTCGTTGCTATTTTATTCATTTAAAATAATGGCTTCTGTAATTTTCTTTCTAAGTTATAGGTACACATTATTTGATCGTTAGCAAATCTTATATTAAACTTCTTATAGTAAACGGATATAAAGTTTCATATATATATATATATATATATATATATATATATATATATTGGAACTTCATTACTCCTGGAGTCAGATATTTAATTGTGATCAATTCTAGGAATTCTAGAAATCATAATAGTTAGTCTTTCGCTTCTTCTTTCTCCTTTTCTTCTTTTCCTCCTCTTCCTCCCTTATACTCAAGAAAAATTATTTAAAAATCAATGGAATTATAACACTATCTCTCTCAACTTTCTAACTATATTAAACTATGTTATATTTGCATACAGTATATCTTTAATTTACCTTTATTTCTGTATTTTATATACGAGTTATGTATAATGTACTCTGCATTTTTGCTGTCTTTTTTCGCCGGGTAGAGTGGAAGAAAATCTTGCCAGGGTAAATAAATAAACAAATAAATAAAAGCAGTGGCACCAGCAGCTTTGTCTTAAACTTTATATTCTTGATTTTTGCATTCGCTATACATTTGAATGTTTATATTTTATAAATATTCCGTATCATTTCAATTAAATATAGTAGAATGCCTCTTTATTAATAATTTTCCATGACTTTTGTCTTTCTACTCTATCAAAATATTTAATAGATATAATCAAGAATTAAAAATGTGCTTCGCTGTTAAATCCTCGAAGTTTATTTACAATGTTGCAAGCTAAAGATTAATAAGTTGTCAATACTGGATCCAATGACCAGTTGCTTGAAGTTCATTTTTACTTGTGCTACACTACGGTGAAAATCGACAGGAAATCACAAATACATCAATCATTGGACAATGGCAGCATTTTTCATATAGGATGGTGAGATTGTTATATTGGCCGGGATGGTTTATTTCACGCTTTTATGTTGTCAGTCCTTCTTAAACATGCATTCTCACTGTTTATTGCACCCCTTTTTATTTGTTTATTTATGGACGCTCTTTAACATCTCAGGTCATCAGCGTCCCATTCTATTCAGAGCGTGAAACGGCCGACAAATTTTGCCCAGAGACCTCTTCTTTCGGGCTTGAAGTTCTTTTTCATGCCGTAAATGTACGACACGGGACCCACGGCTTTACTTCCCTTCCGAAAGGAAGCCATACTGACGATTTTTACGGCCGAAAAAATCCATCGATCCTCACCGGGCTTGAACCCGCGATCTTGGGTTTAGAGGGCAAGTATGGTTACCACTACACCACCAGGACTGACTGCACCCTAGAGTAACACTAGCGACTGTTTTTATTTTATGCGTACTCTATAATTTTATTGTTTTCTTTTTAAGCAGTAATAGCAACGTTCCAATTTATACCGGAAGAGAAGGTACATGCAAACAGCAGCTATTGAAATTGGCATGTACCTCACTCAGTATATGTATGATGTACTTTGACATAATTGATTACGGCACTGCGGACTAGCCTCTCGAGAGCTACAGAACTGACATCACTCACGCAATTTGCCATTCAGAGCTCTTCCACTTCAGGAACCGAATGAATGTTGCCTCAGCCTACTTAAAAAAAAAAAAGCGTGAAGCAAAAAACAAAAGTAAAGTTGTATACAACAACCCTAGCTCGTATTCAATCCACGTGCTTTTGGGCAAACAAAAGTTGCTGCTGACGGGATGTTGTAGCACCTGTGGCTAATTGGAAAAGTACTTAGAGAGCGCTGCTGTAAAAGAGTGTAACCTTCCGCAGGGCCAAAACAGTACCTTGGAAATTCAGTATAGTGAAGGCTATGAATATTTGCCTCTAATTAATTAACCGCGTTTGTAGAAATCATTTAAATGGTCTCTAACCTTTTACTACTCACTGATCATTTTGCAAATATTACCAGTTTATTTATTTATTTATTTCGAAAACTCCAGACAACAGATATGGCCTTTTATTTCGCCATTAAATATTAAAAAATAATTGCAACAGTTAATTCATAGTTATTAAAAATCACAATTAAAGTGCTCCTGGTCTCTGTGATATGAAAACTGTAAAACATACCTTAAACAACTTATGAACAAGTGACAATGAAAGAGAACCAATAAAAAAACTACTAATTAGCTATAATCAATGTTGAAACACACAGATTTTCTAAAGGAATAATTAATAGATTATTTTCACCTAATTAATTATTAGGTGTACATTAGAGCACTTCCATTTTCCCCTCTATTTGTAGATTTTTCTTGCATTGTTTTAATTACAAGATATATCCATATGCGGAATGTTAATGAACTAGGTTTAGGGACTATATAGGAATAATAGCCAAACAATGAGAGAGGAAATTTATGCTTGCCTATTCAAGTTTTAATGTTATGACATTAAGTACGCTTTATTCCACAAGCCTTGCCGTACTCTTAATCATTAATCTCTATTTCCAAACCTTAATCTAACAAAAAACTTGTTTGAAAAAGAAAACACATATCATATAAATTAACCCTAATAGTATGGTTAACTATGACATATGGGCCATAATTGTTTTACTATAAATGGTTCCTTGAATCTTTGGGCGTCCACGGAGAGTCAACATTTGCATGCCCTACTTCTTTTGGGTTCTACAGCTATTTACAGAGCTCTACATGTCCTCTTAAATCACACTGTTTCCCAGCATATATTTTTATAAAACAACGTTTTTTTTTTTTTTTTTTCAAAACTTCATTTTCAAAATAGCCTACGCATAACAGCTTTCTTCATTTAAATTCAATTACTTTTTTCCAGAATGTGCATAAGTATCCATTGTATTATTCCTTAGATCAAAATACATGCTAACACCAATAATAATTTTAAAAAAATATTTTGAATGAAAAAATTATCAATTTTAAAGATTAAACTTTGTTTTACATTTAAAAAAGTATCACAGTTCACTCATCAAATTTATTCTGTTCACTTTTTGTATATGGTTCCAAGCTTCAATGGCAAAAATGGCAGTCAATTTTTTTCAACTCGTGATTTATGGATCGCAAAGGATTTATCCAATTTGAATGAACTTGGTATACCTATTAACTTAACAGCGGTGCAATCAGTTTCAGTTTCAGAAAAAAATCATACAAAATGTGGAAGTTTGAAAATTCACTCCCCCAACTAAAGGACCAGTCTGAAGCTTCCATTCGAAATGATACATTACAATAACGGACCGTGGCCAGGAACATCTCTTTGACGCAGTTAAGATGAAACTAGTGTCAAGCAAAAGTGATAGATCTGCATCCATTTCGAGTTTCGTTGGAGTTTTTTTAACTTCACATCTTTTGTACGCGCAGATTATGTTATGAAATAAAAAAGGAAATATACAAAAATTACTACGTACAACGCAGTGTCAAAATGTGAAATGTCGGAGAAATTCACTGGATTACCTCCAGAAGGATAGAAATGGGAAGTATTTCCAATCACCACTGGACCAACTGAAGGATGCTATACATGCTAAATGTCCACAAAAAAGAAAGTTAATCTTTCATCATGATAATGCGCCTTCACAAGGTCTATAATTGTTGCTGTAACATTGCATGACCTTCGCTTCCAAGTGCTTCCACTCCCCATATTCGCCAGATTTCGCTCCCAGTGATTACTTTTTGTCCCTAAACCTAAAGAAATGGTAGAGTGACGAAGATTCACATCAAATGGTGAGGTTGGAGCTGGATAACTTTTATTTTGCTGAGGGCATTAAACAATTGGAATGTTGAACTAAATGTGTTGGTTTATAGGCGACTATGATGAAAAATTTAAAAAAAAAAAAAAAAAAAAAAAAACTCCTAAATCTTGTGTATTCTTGGTCAGGCTGAGAAATTTCAGAACGCCCTATGTATCGCAAATATTGAGTTATTCGTGTATTTTTTGCTATTTAATGAACATATAATGATATTTTTAATTTGAAATCAAACAGGCTAATCTCTAAGTTCTGGTATATAAGTTCGAGTATATACTTGCACTTTTGAGATAAGTGAATTGAACTCATAAAATCACAGGAGAATTTTCCGTTATTTAGCTGTTCTCGCTGTAGCCGTTTGTACTAAGTTCCAACGGAGGCTTCTTCGGGAGGAAGCGATGACAGGAAGAGACGCGGGTTGGCCAGGATCCAAGGCCAGTGAGAAACGGAGTCCCTAACGATGTTTCTCGACGATTCCTGTCAAATTACTGAGGTAGATACCACGATAAAGTGAAAGCCACCGTCACTCCGCACACAGCAGCAGTTCACCTCGCCTAATACTTTTGACTAAGCTATTAGAAGCAATGAATTGAAATGAGGGAGCGGAAAATTCATTTTAAGAGTTACCGCCAATGTCTCCCGCTTTGTCTTTCTAGTTGATTTACATTTCTCAATTTTTAATATTAATATTAAATTGAACAGGAATTTCATCCCAGGGGTCGTTTATTATGTTTTTATATATTTGAAAGTATCTGCATTTTAAACATTGTGTTAATAAATAGACTTAAAATGTGGATGTCTGTTCTTAGTAAACAGGAAAATGTTGTATGTCCTAATGTCAATTTCAACGGTACCTTCAATTTTGGATAATAAATCTGAATATATTATTATGAGTGTGTAAGATTGACTTCCTAGTCTTAAGTTTTTATTTGTTAAAAATGCTTCTACTCTCCAATATATGATAAATAGATCACACATGCGTAATGCTGTTCCCAATTCGAATATTAGTCTTAACCTGAAAAGCCAATAATGTATGCCTGCCATTAAAATCGCTTGAGCGATTTGAACCGGAAGAGAAGCAAAGGCAGTCTTTGAGTTCTTAGAACACCTTTTCATTGGGGGTTGGAGTAGAGCATCCTCAAAGAAATAAGATCAAAACCCTCAACAGCACTCGAAGGAAGCAAAGGATTCAAAGCCCCAATCAAAGAAAGAAAATTCCTGAACTCTACGAGTACTGTATTGCTCAATCTCCATGTTGCATGGGATTCCGGGCTTCTAATGAGCTATTTAAGCAGAGGAAAGCCAGAAGCCATAAGGTGCCTATATAACTTTCGATTTAGAGCCACTCCTCCAACAGTTTCTTTTTGCAAGAAACCGATTATAATATCAGCTCTAACTCTAGCCTTGCCAGTCATTAATGTTTGTCCAAAATTGTTACCATGGCATTAGAACATGTTGCCATGTCTTAAGGCGATGTTTTTATGTTCTATACAGGAGGTCTTAACGGAATTCGTATACTTTGATATCCGTTTCGGTTTTCTTTCTATAAATTCTATAAATACATCCTTCCCTCCTATTTTGATCTTCCTTATCTACCCATATTCTAAACATATTCCCTCTTTTGTTATTCCCATCAAGTAGGATTAAAATACGATGACCTTCAATAAGTTATCTATTCCGGTACGCTACATCATTGCTGGAGAGCTGAGTTTGCACATGTAGGTAGGTAGGTAGGTAGGTAGGTAGGTAGGTAGGTAGGTAGGTAGGTAGGTAGGTAGGTACCTGGACTTACACAGACAGTTACAAATCAGTCTGCAATAATCCCTGGAACTGAGAGGATGATAACGCCATTGCCTTGCGGGTCTACAGTAAAAGACAGTAGTTTGCTGCTTCGTTACTGTCAGTTCGGTACACCGATTACTGACACCAGAGCAGAAAACACATCGCCAGAAATTCAATTAGGAGAATTTGGATCGACTCCAAGAAAATCCTGATGTATTTTTTTCTCACAAAGCTAAAACGTGGGTTCATCATATGATGCATTAACAAACAAGAGTTTATGCAACAAAAACATAATAGCTCCCTACCCTGGATCCATTCCTCATGCATCGGACACCACAAAAGCCATGGTAGTCATTTTTGCAACACAGAGAGTGTTCTACTGTAGGAATTCATACAAAACAAGTCCACCAACAATGGAGAAAACTCCGCTTCTACAGTGAAGTAGTTGTATGAGGCCATCAAGGAGAAATTGTGTGGAAAACTGTCAGCGGATGTTGTTGCTTCACAATAATGTAGGTACCTTCCCATAAATTCCAAAAAGCAAGAATTGTTATAAAGGATTGTGTAGGTAGATGAGAGTTTAACCATCCATCCTATAGGCCAGTTCTGGCCTCGAGTGATTATATTATTTTTTGAAACCTGAAGAAAATTCTTCATGGACTGAGAAGTTCCAAAGATTGTGTAGTAAAGTAGGGAATAATAGGCTGTTAGAGGATCACGATATGTCCTTAAATTCCAAAGGATTTCAATCACTGGAGGCGTAGTGGACTAAGTGTAAGTCAGCGATTGTGATTGATTTATTTATGGACGCTCTTTAACATCTCAGGTCATCAGCGTCCCATTCAACTCAGGGCGTGAAACGGCCGACAAATTTTGCTCAGAGGCCTCTCTTTCAGGCTTGAGGTTCTTTTTCGTGTCGCAAATGTACGGCACGGGACCCAGGGCTTTACTTCCCTTCCGAAGGAAGCCATACTTAGGATTTTTACGCCCGAAAAAAGCCATCGGTCCTGGCCGGGTTCGAACCCGCGTTTTGGAGGCAAGTATGGTAACCACTACACCACCAGGGCCGACGTAAGTCAGTGAAATTACTGTGAAATATGAGATAAGTTTCAAAGTCAGATTTCATTTTCATATTCAGATAAAAATTAAACGCCCCTCGTACTGGTTGTAGCAAATTTTCACAGTAGCTAGAATTAGTCAAAACTAGCCAAAATAGTCCCATCAAAGCATAGCCAGAAAGATACTCTGTTATTTAGAGTCAAACTTGTTAGTAAAAATGGGTTCATAATAGTAGGCTAGTGCGGATTGACTTTTCTTCCCGTTTCTTATGGATTGTTTACCTTTACATAATTTACACCGACGGTGATGGATAAGTTATTGTATACCAGTCAGCTCAGGTTTGAAGTAGGAAATGTTGTCCCAAAATTTCCTTTTTCAGTATAATTACCTCTGACAACAACTATAATAATAATTGTATATTTTTTCAGGTAATCAATGGTATTAATATTGCAATTAGAAGGAGAACCCCAATATTATATGTATTAATATATGTATGTATAGATATGTCTTGTTACTAGTAAGCAATATTCAAATTATCTTTCTATAATACCAATGATGACAATGCCTATGTGACTTTTTTATATTTTGTAAAAGGAATGGGGCATGCTGTCCTTGTAGGAAGCCATTAGCATAGCTGAGAGAATAAGGTCTTTCGGTTAAGCTTTACCCATTACCAAATCCTCACGAACACACCTGTTCGGTGCCAGGGGTAATAACACTGCAAATAGCTAGGGTTCAATTGGAAACGGCACTTGCCCTTTTTCAAAAGGATTTACCGCGGGCAGAGACACGTGTTTTCGTATAAACCAAGACCTTATCTATAACTAAGGGAGGAAAAAGATATTACTTTATAAATCAAGCATGTAAGGAAAGTGCCGAAATTTATGACAGGTCTTATGACATGACCTACTTTGGGGCAATATTACCGATGCAAATTATCGAAGTGCCTTAGAGGCGATAATACTGTTGCAGGTTGTAGATATCGATACAAGGTAACGTATCCGGTTCGAGCACGATGAAGTACCGCCTCATTTTCTACACCTACGACATCTCCTAGACCAGACCTTTAGTACACAAAGGACTAATCGGCATGGCTTTCCCGATTACCTTGCCACACAAACATTACTAAGAAACAACTATGTGGAATGAAACACTTAATATATTTTTAATATTGTTTTATTCAGAACCAAAATAAAAACATCGCGCCAGCTCACCTCGCTCTGGCACTTTCGTTCCTATGGAATGGAATGGACTGATATGAAATGGGACAGCGGAAGTAAATATTCATTGCAGCATTCGCCTAAACAACTAGGGAAACCACAAAAGGGGGGGGGGGATTTGAACTCCCAAGCGTTACCGCCAAAGTCACTTTGCTTGGCGACTATTCAGCAAACAGTGCTGAGGATAATAGACCATAATAAAACATGGCCCATATCTTAAAATACAAGTATTTTTTTTCTATGTATGTTCATAGAAACGTTTTGATAGGTTCTATCAACTCTACCAGCAGTATACTGGTTATTTACATACTCTGTATATGAACTGTTTTATAAACATAATATATAATATGAGTAAAAGATCAAAACCAAACCAAAGTATAGCAAATGATTTGAAAGTAGAAAAAATAACATAGGCTTATATCAGTTCGACTAATTCTAACGAAAATAGGATGGAAAAGGAAATAGAAGATAAAAGAGATGGAATACACAAATATTGGATATATGAAAATACACAAAAATAAACGAGAATACATGAAAATATATGTGAGTATGTGTGGCTTTCATTTTTTCATAGATTTATTTTTCCCAACTCTATATTCTCGTCTTTATTGCAAAATTTTCTTTGTCCTTTTTGGAACACTGATATTTTCAAACACAAAGCTTTGCCAGAAATATTCTTTTTTGGTTTATTTTCATTTCATAATGAAATAGAGAGAGAGACAATGTATTAATACTTCCCCTGGATTGCCAATTTCTGCTTCGTTTGCTTATTAGTTTACTAGAGTCCTAATTATGTCTCTTGAGAAAATTCCTGGCGTATGCAGTACATCAACGCAACTCCACAGAACACTTCACGTTTTGTGATCTATTATAATCCGTAAGAGGGAAAAATTGGGCTGCGCATGGGAAGTAGCTTTTCAGCTTACGGATACCGCGGCTCACAATCGACAGCACTACGAAACTACGCTTGGGTGAACCTACACATGTTTTTTAACAAAAGTAACACGGTAAACACACTCGGAGCGAGAGAAGCACAGCTCCTGTAAGGAGTAGATGTTAATAACGGAGTAAATGAGCGACTAATGATACGGCCCACTCTCGCTGAACATCAGCAAAGCGTAACCTATATCACCTCTGTTGAGACTCCAGCCTTAACGAGAAGGCAAGAGAAACATGGAGGAAAAGTGACCTAAGTGTTTGTCGTACCTGTTGAAATTGACAAAAGATACAGAAGTTACAACTGAAAGACATATGTCAAATTAGACCACTGCACAATATATTAGATTTTATTTCATCTTCCAAATCGAAGGAGCATTTTATTCCAGAAAAAAAAATTGTGCTTAACATAACACTATAATGATGAGAAATGCATCATAGTTGTAGAAATAAACAACATTCTTTCATTATTAAAAGAGGCATAACATCCAGAGTTATTTTAGACTATGACTAGATGAGCTCAGCAAGCGTTTGGCCAAGGTCACACCAAATGCCTGTTATAATAATAGCTCTCGCACTAATATTTTAATAGTGTATAACGCCCGTTTTTATTACTGAGGCACCACAGGCGGTGAACACTGGTGATACATGAAATGAAATGATATATTGGTAAAGGATTTTTTTTTAAGGAAGGAAACGTTCCAGGCCTAAGTTTAGGGTACTTCCCCGGCATTTACCATTTATGAGGACTGAGTAAAACCTGGAAAAAACCTCAGCCAGGGAGGACGATCCTGGCGGGATTCGAACCCCAGACCTCCCGCTCACGAGTCCGCGCCTTAACGATCTGGGCCACCCGTGGCGGACTCTCGCACTAATGAGTGCACATAGTATGCTGTTACGAGAGGCATGCATAATTTCTGTCTGTGTCAAATGATTAGTAACTAAAGTATTTGTGTTACTATGTATCTTGTACTCAAATATTATAAGAAGAGAAAATAATGCTTACAGAAATAATTCACATTTTGTAGAGAAAATTAAAAGAAAATAACAGGAGAAATTGGAAGATTTTCGGTAGCAGAGCGGTTGCAAAAGAATACAACTTTCATTAAATGATAACTAAACGTACGATCGTGGATGGACATCTCAAAACTTCCTATAACAGGTTGTGTTTTGGTTATTACAGGCAAGGATGCATTTCGGTCACCTTAGCCATGCTCAAGGGCTGGCCTTTCTTACATACACCTCAGTTGAGGTATCATCGTTAGGAAGTGGTGAGTGTAAGGGAGAAATTTGATGGTCGGGATCCAGGGTGAAGAGGCGCGGGCATAGAAAGGGTCCCTAATGTTTTCAGATAGGAAAGCCAGATGATAATGGAGGTAGCCGAACGAGTTAGAGTACCAGGGCAGAAACCTTTCCTTAGTGCAAGCCACAGTCACAACGCACACAGCCCACCTCTCCTTTAACAGGACCATCGGAATGAAATGAGACGGAATGGAAGAGCGGAAAACTCGTGGAATGTAAATATTAATCCCGTATTCACCTAAGAGATCAGGGGAAAGTACCAAAAAAAAAAAAAAATAAATAAATAAAAATTCCAGGATAGCCGACCCAAGGAATTTTTAACCCAAGACCTCCGAAATTTGGGTTCCAAGCATTACCATCTATACCATCCCGCTCGGCCATCTATAGGTTACTATTAGTCTTATAATACAGTATTCTAAATTCTTATTTCGCACAATATGAAATTAATTTACTCTTGTAACGATTATTCCGTTCCAGTCCCACTGAAATATAATTAAATGTATGTATGTATATATAAACCCAATCATCATATTTTGGTGTTGTAATTGTAATTGTAATTGTAGTGTAAATATATGTATATGTGTGTCATAAGTTTTAATTCCAATGTAAGAATTGTACAGAAGAGAAAGCGCTTTGGTGTTTTATTACGGAAGCTTGGAAAGCTAACAAGAGGTAAATAAAACCTCAATTGAGGGTAATCCGAGAGTCCTCTTTTATTTTTAAAGTCCTGCCGTTATAGGATTAATTAACCTGAAGTACTTTTAAACTCGTTAAATTCTCTGAATCCGACAGGCGTTATACTGTTATCTCTTTAAAATAGCCAATGGCAACAAAATGTTTTAAACTTTCAAAAATAGCGAATGGCACGTGGGGAAAATGAAATTAAACCAGCCAATGGAAAATGTATGTTTGAACTTTTAAAGATAGGCGCGAAGATTGCGCATGCCTGTGTGATCACGTGACAATCGTTAAGTCAACGATTACTTGATTTGAATTTAATATATAAGGAAGCGGTTGCTTGGCTGGAACAGGCAGTCCCAAGTTCTACATGCTGCGAGACGCATTTCCTCATTCAGTTCATACACTACTGAACTCCTCACCCCAGTGCTGTTGAGCACCAATCAACAAAATAGCACAATTCACTCTGAGAATTTGTTATCATTGAAACATTAGCAACAACATCGAAGTGACCAATAACCAATCTACAAAAACACTTCAAAATTGGTATCAAAACATGAGGCTACTCGACGTCGACAACAAATCGCTTCAAAATTGGTGCCCAATCTGGGCCACATAGCGGAGCTTACTAAACAGTTTGAAATTTGGCCCCCAACGTGAAGACAACGACACCAACCACAAAACAGCTTCATCATTTGGCGTCCAACATGGTTGCCCTATCTACTGAACAAGGTTGCAGACAGGGAATCGCCACGTTTTACCCCAGATTCAACTTTGAAATCAAGTCAATCTGTATTTTAACTCTCCATATATTATTATCTATTACTCTGATCAATTTAGTTGCAACTCCATAGAGCTTCATTCTCTCTAAAACCTAACTTTCATAAACCTTATCAAATGCACATGTGTGATATGCAAATATATTAAATAGAGTATATTGTACTCTTATCAAATCATTGAACGATTTGGAAAAATCTGATTGACAATCATACAATTTCTTTAGACAATTTCTGTTAATCTGTTATCGTTCAACACAACCACAAATATTAAAATACCCCCTTTTTTTTTTTGGTTTTTTGTTTGATTTATATGTACGCTGTTTAATATCACAGGTCATCAGCGTCCCATTCTATTCAGGGCGTGAAACGGCCGACAAATTTTGCTCAGAGGCCTCTTCTTTCAGGCTTGAGGTTCTTTTTCGTGCCGTAAATGTACAACACGGGATCCACGGCTTTACTTCCCTTCCGTCGATTCTGGCCGGGTTTGAAACCGCGATCTTGGATTTAGAAGGCAAGTATGGTTACCACTACACCACCTGGACCGACTATATTACCCTACATTCAATAGGATGATTGCCCCTATAACTGGTCCTTTTTAGCTTCTCAGCTATTTTATACGAGCCGTATATCGGGCAATTAATTCCCTTATTACCTTATTCCTTCATTCCAAACTTTGGTTGGTAAATTGTGTAATTTATTTTTCAGGTTTCGGCCTCTCTATTTTGTAATAACTAAGATACTATGTTGTGAGAGCCGAAAGCTTTATTTGTCTTTAAATTATTTGTCATATTCATTATTTTACTTAAATTTGAAAATTGTAATTCTTGATTATCATCTTCAAACTAAACACGGGTTCTTAACGCCAAATCTCACCTCTTATGAAGTTATGCCCTAAATTTTACTTTTTTTTTATTTACAGTTAATATTTTACACTATTAGCATAATCACATATATTTATGTAAAAATACAAAACGAAAAACACACAGCACGATTTAGCACCAATATGACCGCAAATAAGAACGACACTAAATAATTTTCTAAGTTTCTAACATTTCTAGCTACCACTGAAACAGTGCAATTTCTAGAGGCGCTAATTTCTTGATGTTAATGAACATTCACTTTCATTTTCCGGAACGCCGCCCTTCGCGTTCACAGTCAACTGTGACAGACTCCCTTCCTATAGAAGAACCCTATTTTCGAGAAAATATATCCAACAGCAAAGTGCAAGAAACCTTTCTTCTTATAAATCAGAGTAGGTAATTACTTTAATAGAGTAATTTAATACACTTCTTTAGTCTTGCTTCGTTTATATAAAGAGAACACAAATATCATAAAAATATTTTAACATTTATAACGTATTTCCTTTTTACATGACCCTTATGTGTTTCGAAATAAATCTCTTTACACATACATTTCATTCTTTTTTTCTCTCTGTACCTGGATATATCAATTCGAGTTTGACATTTAGTGCAGACTTTAATGTCGAATAACTAATCCATAATGTTCATTTCCTTTTCTTTAACAATTGCTCAAAGTAAACTATCCGTACGTTTTAAGAAAATATGTTCTATTTTTGTTCTTCCCTCCATGATTTTCATAAATCTTCTTCGATCTCATATGAAATAAATTATTATTATTATTATTATTATTATTATTATTATTATTATTATTCACAGCTGCATAAAATTTTAAATAAAATATTGATTGAAAACCAGAAAAACCAAACTGTATTTCCATTTGTTCATTTTCATAGGCATACATCGCTTACAGTGTTTTGTTTCCCATTGAAATAGCAAGCTTAGTTTCTATGGGTTAGGTTTGTCATTGTGGAGAGATAAATTACAGATATTCTGCATTAGTACTATACTATACCATTCCAGGAATAAACAATACAAATTTTATTTTTCCATATTGTTTTTTTTTTTCTACTACATAATAAAATATGCCCACTCGGTCTTTCTGCTGACGTGAACATGGCTGACTTATGAGCTTGCCGCATCTGGAAGACACAAATCTGACCCCGAGGAATGAACTCGATGGTAATGACGTCTAGAGGAACTTTTTAGTCAAAGTATAATTCCCATGATAACACCGGGGATTGATCCCAAGCTAGCGATTCTAATCATTGATCAACCTTGAACGCTTGGTTTCAGTTTGTGCAGTATTACGAACATTTTACAAAATTTAGTATAAACAGACATTACATTCGTGTCTTGTTGGCTTTGTTATTGTTTCTTCATCCAAATAGTGATAGTTTTTAAATGTTCAAACAATGAGGAGTTTGACCTCTTAGTTTAACTATATGGATTATACTTCTGGACAACTTCATTTTGGTGTCAGCATTCCTGAACTTACCTTCATTTTTCCGCAGATAAACTACATAGTCTCTAAGAGAAAATTGTATCATCATACAAGATATTGATCCCAGTATTTTTGACAACATTAACTTTATTAATTCTCATAATTTTGATAATATTTCTCAATGCAGTTGATCCTGTTACTCATGTAAATATTGCATTAACCTCTTTTTTTAAAATAATTAACCGATAGGGAGCATGATCATGCATTTTTCAACAGATCTCTGCCACCGCACACACTGCGAATAATTTCATGACAGCAATTCACAATGTGTTTCCATAAGACAGAGTTATTTCTAGCGATTTGTGGTGCCCTCGGTTTCCAGATTTAATAGCCTGTGACTATTATCTCAGAGGTAAATTAAATAAAATGCCATACACAAGAAGAACACGCACACCATACAAGAACTCAAAGATAATAATAGTCCGAATTTCTGAAAATGAACTGCAGTGAGTGATGAATAAATTTCTTAAGAGGTGCCAAAAAAATGTAGAAAATGAAGCGGGTAGTTTCATTTGATAATTTAGTGAGAAATGAGCCTCTTAAATTGGTTTGTGAGTTGTTGTACAGTTGGTATCTTTTATGTTTTACCTTCCCACTAATCACAGGGACATGGCTGGAAGCTAACCGGCTAACCTCGCGCCCGTGCCCATCGTAGGCAAAACACTGCAGGGAAAAACAAAACTGGTCGCAAGGTAGTACTATATAGCAAAATTATGATTTTCCATTATTTAACACTGCTTGTAATTATATGTATGGGTAAAATAATGTAATGGAACGAAGCGCTAGAAATATAAATGAGATGTCGATCACTCTAGGAAACAAGCCCAAGAGGCAATTCTAAATACTACTATAATATTAGGATATATATAGGTATAAGAAACTCTTACAGCAAGACGGGGTTAGTTATAAAAATAATCTCATTCTGGAATGATGCACGTGGCTAGAACGAGTGGGTCCAGCTGTTAGATAAAAATTCCAAGAATAACTGCACCCAAAAGTACAATGTCCTCGTTCTAAATTAGTACACAGAATTGGCACCTGCAATGTCTGTACAAAAAACTTTCAAAAAAGGTGGAGCCGTTGGAAAGTTGACTCATATTCTGTTGTGATAGTTGTGAAATGTTGTGAAAAGCCCCTCTTTCTGCCGTTTCGAAACGCTACTCGATAATATGTTTCTACATCAAATAGGTGTATGTAAAGGCATTTGTTTAAGTAAAATGCTATCTATGTATACATGCTTAATGAACTCCACATTATTTCATGAAAATGATAATGGCGATCTTCGATATGAAAACATTACAATAGATTTGTAGACAGTGAAGGTTAGCTTCAAAGAATGAGGCACAAATTACTTCAACATAATTACCAAAGAATAAAAATAGCAAACAACAAAGTGGTGACTTCATTAGCATCATTTTCGTGAATTAGGCCAAAAAAATTGTCTATTCTATCCTTAAAAAAAATACGTTTTTTTCCCTTGTTTTTAAGGAAGCACCTTTTTTTACATTTAGCCGGCAGCACTTTCCTTGTTTACACACACACACACACACACACACACACACATATGTATATATATATATATATATTATTTCATCAATTGTACCCTTCTTTTCCAGCCCTTGTGGCAATAAACTTTTGCTACACACTTTCTGTGCATATGATTTGTTTCCAAATACCAAGAAATCATTTGTACACTAACAAGGAAACTGTCTCGGTTAAATTAGACCAATTGCATTGAAACTAAGATATCTTAAATTTAATAATGGTAATATTTTTTCGCAAAATAAATTACATCTTTATAAATAATGTTGAAAAATATATAAACGGTTAGGGGCGGCAGAGCAGTTAGCTAGTGATGACATTTTATGATCTTGATTTTATATTATCAGTATGCAAATAGCAGTTAGCTAGTGATGATATTTTATGACCTTGATTTTATATTATCAGTATACAAAACTTCAGTTAAACTAATTCGGGGTACATTTGCGAAAGAAAAAAAAAAGTGACGATCTATTGATGCACTTAATATTTTTAATATATTGCAGACTAAGATTAGGTGTTTGCTGACCAACATTTTGAGACTATTCTTTGAAATATAATGAAAAAGAATTAAATTAAATAAAAATACTATGACGTCTTGGATGGAAATGTGCAGATATTATATTTCATTACTGGAAATCATTACATACTTCAAGAGGAATATAGTAACATTAATGTAGCTGAAAGTGAAGTCGAAGTGAAGTTCTAGCTGTTACATATAAACGCACCTAAAAGCAGTATATTTTACAGAGCTATGATGCAGCTACACACGAATGTAGGACTTCAGGGGTAAAATTAACTAAAG
The DNA here is from genome assembly GCA_030762175.1 of Metallyticus violacea. Classification (NCBI taxonomy): domain Eukaryota; kingdom Metazoa; phylum Arthropoda; class Insecta; order Mantodea; family Metallyticidae; genus Metallyticus; species Metallyticus violacea. Next base: position 54,761,426 of record CM060839.1, read on the forward strand.
AATATGCACAAATATATATTAAATCTATCCATTCCTAAATATACATTCAGTCTTAATCATTGCAAATGGTGCTTTGCTAACTTCAAACTTAGTATTCACATCAATGTATTGTCGTGAATTTATAAAGTTATACTTTATGTACAGTGAGAGCAGTTAAATATCCCGCAATTTACATCTACTCCTCTCCAATTACTGAGATCCTCCACACTTGCAAGCGAGGTTTCGACTGAGAATGGTAGTTGTGTTGTACATTCGAGTGTGACTTCATTAAATTGTACAATATTGTTGTGCAACTATGAATATATTCATGCGTTGTTAGGTGCACGAAGTCGGGTGGCAGAACGATACTGACATTTAGGCGTAAATTTCCTGGCAGCCTTATTCCAACACGAAAAACAGCATTAAAGTTAGTACAGTAATTTAATAATGAGATTCCGTGACTGACTGGAAAAAGAAATCGAATCCATACGTGAATTGCGCCATATATTTGGCCCCATAAATATTGGCTCTGGTTTATGTCCCTCTCGTTCCCCAGCTCTTAAGGTTAGTGGTTTTGTCTTTGCGGAACTTCAAAAAAGTCAAGTAATCTTCACACACTGGAGGAATTTAAAAAAAAAAGAACATTCGAACCGAAGTTAAGGCCACTAGTGATGGGATGAAGGGAAATTGTCAGTGATAATTTCCTAAGATGATTTCCTGTGTGTGTCGGGCAAAACGGGCAACATTTCCAGCACTTACAGTAAGGAGAGCGAGTACAAATTCTATTATTTATTATGTTGTGCCTAAGTTTTAAAATGGTGAAGAGCTTGAGCGCCACGAGCCTATGCAAGAAAATATCGGCGGCAACGCGGGGTCTATCAGCCGACTGGCTGAACTATGTATCCGAAACCTTTATATTGCTCGCACTGTATATCGATGGTCTGGATCTTACACTGCGTAAGAAGAAGTAGGTTGAACTTAACTTTCATTACAAACAATATAGACGCATTAGAACTTTAACTTTTTAAGAATTTGTGCATATTATTTAGTCAATTTTACTCCTGAAATCCTATATTTGTAGGTATCTGCATAATAGCTCTGTAACCTATACATTCTTTTAGGTGCGTTTATATGTAACAGCTAGAACCTCCCTTCAACTTCACTTTAGGCTACATTAATGTTACTATATTCCTCTTGAAGTGTGTAATCATTTTCACTAGTGAAATATAATATCTGCACATTTCCATCCAAGTCCTTATAGTATTTTTATTTAATTTAATTCTTTTTCATTATATTTCAAAGAACAGTCTCAAAATGTTGGTCAGCAAACACCTAATCTTAGTCTCTAATATATTAAAAATATTAAATGCATCAATAGATTCATCACTTTTTTTTTCTTTCGCAAATGTACACCGAATTAGTTTATCTACGGTTTTGTATTCAGACAATATAAAATCAAGCTTATCAAATGTCATCACCAGTTAACTGCTGTGCCGCCTCTAACCGTCTATCTATTTTTCAACAATTATTTATAAAGATGTAATTTATTTTGCCAAAAATATTATTATCATTAAATTTACGACATTTTAACTGACCATATTATATAATTTCAATGCAATCCATCTTGTTTAATCGAAACAGTTTCCTTGTTAGTGTGCAAATGGTTTCTTGGAATTTGGAAACAAAAAATAGGCACAGAAAGTATGTAATAAAGTTTATTGCTACAAGGACTGGCAAAAACCAATGCCTCAACGCTTTGGTGTACGTATCTTCTGGTAGCAAACTTGTTTTTTCTTGTTTGATAATATACCGTAATTTTTCCAGTTCATTTTTTTAAATTTTAAGTAAATATTCAGCAGGACTATTTGCAATTAGGTAAACGTGATACTTTGCTATCCTGTGACACATGCTGTGGCTCTGTTGTGCGTGTCAGGAATGCTTATGATTTATTAATATCTTTAGTTTTGTATCATAATAATATAACCATGACGTAACTATTTTGTTTACATTAAAGGACTTGAGAAGGGTTACCACGATAAACGAATTCTTGTCCTTTCAGATAGTCAAAGTATTTTAAAAGTACTTTTCTTCCTACCAGGTAGAATCTAAACTAGTAGGGAAGTGCCTAAATGCCCAGTCTGCCCTGGCAACTCGCAACAGGCTTGAACTGCGGTGGGTGCCGGAGCACCAGGTTATTTATGGAAATGAAAAAGCAGATCAGTTGAAGTGTTAATACACCCTTCTTTGGCCCTGAGCCCGCGGTTGGAATCAGTACACGTACTGCTAAGACAGCGGTTAAAGGGACTAATACCAAATAATGTGACAAACTATCCTGGACAAAGACCAGCTAGGAAATTGGTCTTACGTCCTAGCAACACTCTTTTCACAAATGGGTTATTTTGTATCTTTAGAATTGAAGAATTTGGCGTTCTTATTAACGTTGTTGTTGATTTCTTTAGTTGTCATTAATTTCAGAAATGAAGTATTTTACAAGAGCATGAACGGTCTTGCGACCTATGCGACTGTGATGTACAATATATGTATAATTAGTTTAACTGGAATAATAAATACTACTAGTCTACTCTACTCTTTCCACGTATCTTCTAAAATTACACCGAAGAGGTTTAAGGAAAGTAATTGCATTAATTACTAAAAAACGTCACTTCAGAAAACATCTACGAAAAGTGAGACTCTTTAAAGATGAACCCACTTGTAGAATGTGTAAACAAGATGAGGATTCTGCTTCGCATATCCTATGTGTGTGTGTGTCCAATCCTGGTAAGAAAAAGACTTACCCTTTCTATAACCAGGGAAGACTTTGGAACAGACGCTGACATTGAAAGCAAAATACTGCAACGTGTCCAAGAATATATTAGGTAACAATGAAAGATTTTCTCCCGATGGGGTAGCACATTAAGCCTTATAGACTGACGTGCCGGAGATAGTTTTAAACTCCATTAACCCCCCCCCCCCTTATTTTTCCAATAAAGTAATGGAGCTTAGAAATTCCCAGTGCCCAGTCTACCTTCAAGCATTGGGTACTCCAATTTTCACTATAATATGTCGAGTGAAATCTCGCGTCTTGCTAACCCTGCAAACATGTTTTAATTCAAGTTCCCTCTTTTTGCTATCCTTTATGATGAGCATTCTTTTTTAAAAAATCTTTTGTTGACATTTTAGTTATAGCTAAAGGTTTTCCTATTTGGATAAAACGAAAAGACCTGAAACTTATAACTTTGCATAGAGCAAACTTTTTAAACTTTATTTATTTTATATCAAAGACAAGAACATCAACCCATTTTACTATAAAAAGCAGTTTTAAAATAAAGACAAATTTTAGATAATGCAAAAATATTTCTATCCACATTATACTGGTCTAACAGCATGCATTTATTTTACTCAACTCAAACCACGATTGCATTGACTACTCCAAACTAAAACATACATAGAAGGATATTGCTGCACATTTTCCAACAATTTATACACCGTATGATAGTGATTAATTACTGCGTGTATCCTGACACAATCGGTTAACTGCATTAATTGTCTAGCCTACCGGCATGGTAATGTAATATCAGACAGGAATGCATTTCCCCAAAGAGAAATAAAGAAGAATGAAAAATAAAAAATGCGATAATGCACATGCCTATGTGAGAGGGTTTTGAAAACATATGCTTGGGAAATGCTATTTATTAAGTGGATGTGAATAAATCTGTAATTATCTACCACGAACAATTGTCTCTCTCAAATGCAATTATCGCTGGTGATACTAAATGTAATACATTACCTATATCACATTAAACAGCAAGCTATCACGTTTCATATTTGTCAATCACAGTGATTTGAAGTATAATATAGATGTAGCCAAGCATTTAAAATATGTACAATCCAGTCGTCTAACAAAATTAAAACACGCCGTTAAAATATAGATAACACACTGTGTTCAAAGTAATTCCCTTGACAATTTGGCATTTATCTAGGTGTGAGACCAGTTAGTACAGAAATGAGATTGCTCTAAGCATCCGATTTATACAAATATATAATTATGTAAATAACAACAGCTGATGTAAGAACTACCGAAGAAGTTAAACGAGAATGCATTTTGCCACTCATATCGGACCATCCAATCATCAGATGACCGACGCGGCAGTGATTGAATCGGCCGACAAGCTATTGGCCTTAACTAGAGCTGGAGTGGCCTCACAGGGCAACATGAGTCGGTGGTAGAAGTACCGGAATGACTATCAGATAAATTCTAATGCACTTAAAAAGTTATGTACTCATTCATTTCAAGCAATGCTGAAACTGCCTACCTTCATTTTCCAAACGTTTCTGGCAACTGCTTATGAAATTACCCACTCCCTTCTTAATTATCTTTGAGAAATTAAACCAATCTGTTGACGAATGTTATCCTTTAGTTCGCCTAAAGTGGTGTTAATACAATTTATTGGCTGCATTGTGATCTCGATCACTTGAGAATTTCTCTTGAAATAATATCACCGCGTGAGCGGACATGTTATGGACATACAAATCATAAATAAACAGTCGTTATATAATACACTGATATTTGGTCTTTAGTACTCTTAGCAGATTTTACACTAAAATTAGTAATGCGTTCCGTCTTTCACTATTAAAACGATGTGATTGAGTGGCCTGAGGCTCAATGCCAACAAAGTAGTTCGGTAAACCCTGATCGCCCCGACTCGTGCAGCTCGACTGGCTACGAGCGATTACTTATCGACCGATGCAGTCCCCACTGCGCTTCGTTGGAAGACCCGATATATGTGTATTGTATTATAAAGTAATGAAAAGGGCTTGTGAGGTTAGAACTCATTTTAATACATTGTTATACTTGAATGAGTAAAAAAGTATCTAGACATACTAAAATTTGCTTACAGGGATCATTGTGCACATTATAAAAGTTCGACATTTAGACTCTCACATTACAAATATATGTTGCACATATAACTTTGCTAAGTTTATGCAGTATGTAGCACGATTAAAAATAGTGTCTTTAGCTTAAAGAGACCCGAGTGTCTAGCTACTCACCGCCACGAAATACTTGGAAATTCTCCAGTGTTATCACTGTTACTTTAGTACATCAAACATTGAACAGAATCTGAATATTTCCTATTTCTCAAATTATTAATAATTTAGTGTACCTTAAAGAATGAATTAATACGTTATTTACTCTCACCCCCGCATCAGATCCCTGTTAACACTAAACGAGGCTGCAGAGGCGTGACAACGTTGTTTTCCTGAGTAAACTCTGATACTCCTTCCTCACGTGCACCAATCAACGTAGCATAAAGAAACACCTATACAATTGTAATCTAAATTCTAAGAAAAAAGCCGTCAAGAATTATTCTTCACTACACCAAGATTTGGTAATGCACAAACCGTAATTTATGTACCGAAAGTTTGGTTGCCATGGACACGTTACCAAGATTAAAAAACTTAAAACACCAATAAAACAGAAATCTCTAGCTCAAACGAGAAACGTGTTTAAATTAAAAAAGTTTCAATACCTAAAGTGTTTCAATTTTAATTTTCTATGTTTATAAACATGATCACATTAGTATGTTGGCAGATGTAGCCCTGTATTCAGCATATCAATACAGAAATTTTCCATCGCAAGGTGGATTTGGAGCCTCAGTCACTGGTTTGCATATATTTTATCCTTTGTGAATTCCCAAAAGAAAAGGTCTAGATCTGGTTATCTTGGCGATAAAGCAATAATATAGCAGCCTCTGACAATCTATTATCTAGGAAAATGCGCTACAGGAATGCGAAGTGAGGAGGAATGCCATCTTGCAGGAAGTATACTATCAAACTTAGGTACATTATTTCTCCTTGACGTATATACTTCTAGTCCTTGGGTAGTGATCAAGTAAACCGCTGCATTGGTAAACATTACAAGTATTTCAAGAGGATACTTTTTTGAACTGCCCTAGCACCTGTTGAACGAATCAGAACTGTAAAGTCGTAAAGAAGGTAGCGTGATATTTTCCATTTTTACGTGTATTATACTTTCAGTTAGTACATTTGAATTCATTGTATCTGTCGCCCTCGAAGCAACATCTGGATGAGAGATAGAAAATCTTCGAATCTTCGGCAAATTTGTAAAACTAGCAAGGGATTCCAGAATGCTCAATTCCATATATTAGATTTATATAATTAGTTAATAAATATTTTAAAATAAATTCCTATTTTGCTTTAAATAATAATTATTAAGTTTATATTAAAGAGCAACAACAAACAACAAAGAGCAACAAATACGCCAACTTAATGCACAGAATTCTATTCTTAACCTATCCCTGTATAAAATGGTTCATTTGGAAATTTCCTGTGACAACATTTCTCAAAAAAATATAGTTCTTATATTTATCTTTTTTAAACCTATGTTTATGTATACACCCCTTTCCAAAACAAGTCCCTTTTCCTGATCTATTCCACATGAACTCGAATGTATGTAGGTAGAAGTATCTAGAATGACAATAGAGTAAGATGAAGCATTATTGGAATGCGTATAAAGCTACCTACCCATCACATCACTTCAAAAAACTGCGTCGTCATTTATAGCTGAAATACGACCAAGAAGGAGAAAATGGCGGCGAGTGCGGTTGTAAAGTAAGAAATGTACTAGATGGCAGCGAACAGTATGAGGTGTAAGAATTAATGATTCAATCTCATTGAAATCATAAAACATGAACATTAACATATGCCACAAACTTAAGAAGCCAGCCATCATTCATAATGCAGTTTTACAGTTAAACAGAAAGATATAAACATGTGTGGGAAACAGGTGAGCAAAACTAAAGCATTACATATTGAAATTAGCTTGCTGCTTATGAGACATTAAATGAACAACAAATTTATGCTTTCCGATTGTGCGATGTTTCCAAATTACATATATACAAATATAATTAATCATCACTAAACTGAACGTAATTTCCGATGAGTCCTAGATGACCCAATGGTTTATTGCGGCCCGTCACAGCCTAACAGCCCTCTCTTACCTCCTTTTCTTAAGATAAATTAATAACTTGATAGTGAATGGGCCAAGTAAACGTGCACACTAATTTATCTTAATTCCACACACACAGCGCCGTAGTTAGCGGCTTGGCAGCCACGTTAGACGTTTTATTTGTTTGTTTATTTATTTATTTATCTTTGGGATAGGTTTAACGCCTATTTTTACTACTGAGGCACCAAAGGCGGTGAACACTGATGATACATGAGATGAAATGATAGATTAGGAAAGGATATTTTAATAAAGAAGATAACGTTCCAGGCATAAGTTTAGGGTACCTTCCCGGCATTTGTCATTTATGAGGACTGAGGAAAACCTTGAAAATAAAACCTCAGTCAGGAAGGGCGGTCCTGGCGGGAATCGAATCCCAGACCTCCCGCTCACGATTCCGCACCTTAATGACCTCAGCCATCCTTGGCGGTTCACGTACGAGTGAAACCCTACAGTTTAGGTTAAAACGTGACCCATACGTTAGATGTAAATTAACAGGTAGTATTAACGGATTAATGATGCATTTTAGTCTATTTCTGTAATTCCGTCACCGTTGCATCGAATGGTATATGGTAAGTAAAAATAAAAAGCCCATCGAGCAAGTGCGTAAACTAAGCTAATTCCTCAGCAAGTTGAATAACCTTACAAATTAATATAGAATCCAAATTAGGCCTTATTTAACGACATGACACAAATTATGGCATTACTGTGTGGTATTTGGATAGAGTTCTTGCAATATATACGTATTACTAGAGAGAAACCAACTTTTTAGAATTACTATTACTATTATGGAGACTAAACGACAAAACGGAATTGTATAATATTAATTAAACTAAACATATGACCACTGACAGATAATGAATATTGTGTGGGTATTTTAAATGCCTTTAAAGTTAACCATGTTTATGAACTGAGCCCTTGAATCATCCTCACATTCACTAAAATAGAAATAACAGAAAGAAACCTTATGTATTTAAGAAGAAATTTATCTGTGTCAATAAAACAAAAACATGTAACTATTTTCAAACAATTACAATGCATACACAAATATACATAATCAACAATAAACAATAGAAAGATCCACAGATTTTTAGTGGCTCTGAAATTTAATTTATACTTCATTGTAATAAAACACATAACGGAAAAGATTTCTGAACGCTGTTACATACAATACAATTCTCAAATATTAGATTAGATATTAGATTAATATTTCACAGCTATTATCTTCACAACTTTTGTTACATAAATATATATAATGCGTCGTTATACATCGTTATATATTGAACACACCAAACGTAAGGGCAGTTTTTTTCAAATTCCACCACTGCACAGCGCTCACCACCAACATAGTCGCAGCGTTGCAATCCTGATATATGAGAGGGAATATGTGACCAGGGCAAAACATTAAAAAAACAAGGCAAAATGATAGGGCTTAATGCATTTGACACCGGGGCCTACCGAATGCAATGCCTGTGCCACCACGATCTGTGAGAATTAAATGGTCGTCGCTCGGTTTGCTGGAAAAAATGTCTCTTTCTCTTTTTTCAGTTGCTCTTCATAAAGCCTGGGGCTTTAGCAACGTTTATATTGAAGGTTTAACAAAGTCCATTTGCTAATTTTGGTGATAGTTCAACCTATTCCAGTGGACAATAAACCCCAGTCTTCCCTAAACCTAAACAGTGAGAGTAACTACATCCCACTGCATAGTAAACGATGCAATCATGTCATGTTCCTCGCAGCAAATTGGTTGCTGGGTAATAAATATAAGTAGTTAATTATACTTCCAGACTCCATCTTTCATATTCAGATTAATCTAATAAACTAAGCCTTCTCTTGCTCGAGGACAGGTTCCTTTAACTGCCGCCCATTACGCCTGTGAACAGATAATCAAGTGAGTAAGGTTTGGTAATAACCCTTCAGCCCTCAAGCAGTACAGATGGAACCATGGAAAATGAAACCAGTTGGAGGAGAAAGAATCCGAATATTAAATGCCTAACGTGTGACAATAGTCAGAACGTTCTAAGAAAGTTCGTTTATGACCGGGGTGTTTCATTTAGAGAGCTTACCTCGTTTTCTTCTTATTTTTGCTTTGTTTCTGAAGTAAATACGTGGGTGTCCACATTTCATACGCTCCATATTGTGCAGAAAGGCACAGCACAACAGGAGTTAAATCAATTTGCCACTGACTGACTAAGTATTTTAACAAAGGAACACCTTCCGGTTCCGCTCTGTTCCTTCAACTCTCTGTGATGTCTTGTTCTCTAATACTTGAATGAATTCTGTATTTGGTAAAACGTTTCAGTTGTTTGAAATGTCTGTTCTTGTGGCTATAAAATCAGATTTGTAATTGTAAAACAATGACAAGGCGCTATAAACAAGATATTATTTCACTAAAATAGTTTTTCCATAAATACTTTCATCCTAGTTTCTGTATTTGACTTCGATGTTCTTCGTACCTCGATATCTCTAGCTTGAAGCTCTCAATAAAATTATTTGGTATTATTTCTAATATGTTTAAAGCCATTGACTTAGAAAAGTAACTAAAGTACGAACTTCTTGGATTTGTGCAGAGACATCCTAAAATGGTTGATAAAATCGTGTAAGAACAGTAATTGCTAACGAGGGTGTTTGCTTTACCAAATACCGCAGACTTATGTGAAGAATAGCTAAGTTCAGGAGGATTAGATTCATTACAAAAACAATGCATTTGACAAAAGGTTCTGTCAAGAGCTTCCTCTCATAACTGAAGTTAATGTGCATTTTTGAAGAGCGCCGAAAATCTGTTTGTATTTTTAAGAAGGCATTTCTTTCGGACAGATGACGTTAATTGCGTAGTTGTCTTTCTCCACAATTTACTTTTGTCATTTGGATGGTAGAATTTTCCTTTATTTTATTTTTTAATGTTAAAGTTTCTTTGAAGGTAAGAAATTAAAATACTCGTAAATTAAATTCTAGTCGAGTTGGCTAACACTGGCAATCAGCTACAGTACGATTATCTCAAGTTATCTCTAAGATAAGTTGTTCACATTTTTCTTTGATAATTTAAACTATGTTAATTTCTTATATTTGCTTTTTATGTAAAGATATCGCTCACCGTAGTATTTATATATTTAATCCATACCTTACTGGACAGACTACTTAGCTTCTCATTATAATTTAACAACATTGATAAAGATGTTTGTTTTACAACAATACTTGAAAATCCTATTAAGACCCTTTCTTCCTTCCTTTCACAGTTAATACCTGTCGACCTTTTTATGCATCAGATGTACTAGGGAGTCAGAACCTCTGCGACAAATTACGAGGAGAGACATATCTCACAATAAAAACGACATATGTTCTCTGAAACACCGTTTAGGTAGTGGTGGTAGTAATAATAGTGGTAGAGTAGTGATGGTAGCAGTAGTAGTAGTGATAGTAATAGTAATAGTAGTAGTAGTAGTAGTAGTAGTAGTAGTAGTAGTAGTAGTAGTAGTAGTAGTAGTAGTAGTAGCAGCAGCAGCAGCAGCAATAGTAATAGTAATAGTAGTAATGGTAGAAGTGTAGTAGTAGTAGTAGTAGTAGTAGTAGTAGTAGTAGTAGTAGTAGTAGTAGTAGTAGTGGTGGTGGTGGTGATGAAGGTGGTAGTAGTAATAGTGGTGTTGGTAGTAGTGTGGTAGTAGTAATAGTACTAGTAGCAGTAGCAGTAGTGGTAGTAGCAGTAGTGGCAGTAGTGTGGTAGTAGTGGTAGCAGTAATAGTACTAATGGTAATAGTAATAGACGTAGTGGGGTAGTAATAGTAGAAGTGGGGGTGGTAGTGGCAATAGTAGTAATAGCACTGGTAGTGGGAGTCGTAATAGTACTAGTAATAGTAGTAATAGTAGTATTCCAATTACACGACATATATTGCACAGTCGCATGCTCTTGTATAATGCTTCATTTCTGAAATTAAATCCATCAAAAGAAAACAACATTAACAAGAACGCGCACACACACACATATGAAACAGACTTACATACAATACTTCTGATATTCATATAAAATATCTTATTATTTATGTACGAATATTGGTAGTAATAGTTTGTCCCTAAAACTACGTATTTGGTTTTAAAAAAATGTCCAGGGTTAGCCAGTTTTGTCCATCTACAATTAAGCTCCAATATGTCAAACTCTCCCTACTGGAAGTAAAAAACAAACCCGAGAGAAACTTTATCCTAGCATCTTCTGTCTGAGCGTACTTAGCCAAAATGGTTAGGAGGTATACATCATCGAAGGAAACAGAGGTGTTAGGGACATTTATCAATTATGATACATGATTAATTTATTCTGCAGGTACCCTTAGGAAGGATTACAGAAGTGTTCAAGTATTTTCCCTAAACCTGATTACATTCACCGTTGTAGCAGTGCATGTCGAACTATGGCAAATAGTTCAGACCATTTGATCAATACCATGGAATATCCTCTAAGTCGTTTCGTGTGTTGCGCCAACTGAAGTCGTGTAAACGACACTCTGCACATTTCCCCAAAGAGGAAAATCTAAAAGCGTTTCATACTGGTCAACTCAAAAAAGCGTAGTACTCTCAGTAAAGGGTTGCATTCAACTGCATATGTATTGACTACACACAGAGGTACACGGCAAGGACAAGATAGTCTCACCTGTTTTAACCTATTGGAACCAATCCACATAATAAAAATAAACAGGAGTGTACAGCTTCTAAACAGCGATTCAAAGACTTCGTTGAAGAGATCCTGTCTCACTCTGTGTATTTCATTTAGAATTCTTTTCATTTAAGAACTACCCTTAATGACCCCCAATGAGGTTCATCTTGGATACTCGTTTTCCAAATTTTGAAATGTTTCACCCATCTCCTAACACTCCTAGCACCCATACAGATGTCGGTTCTGGTGGTGTAGTGGTTACCATATTTGCCTCCTAAACCCAAGATCGCGGGTTCGAACCCGGCCAGGACCAATGGATTTTTTCGGGCATAAAAATCGTCAGTATGGCTTCCTTTCATGTCGTAAACTTATGGCACGAAATAGAACCTCAAGCCTGAAAGAGAGGCCTCTGAGCAAAATTTGTCGGCCGTTTCACGCCCTGAGTTGAATGGGATGCGGATGACCTGAGATATTAAAGAGCGTCCATAAATAAATCAATCAAAAAAAACCATACAGACATCTCCATAGGCCCGTTGAAGTCTGAGGTGAATTTCAGCAGCAGTTTTTCCCTTTTTAACACGGAATTCAATGACAATACGCTATCGAAACGAAACCTTAAGTTCGTCATTTTGGAAATATTGCCTGTGGTTACATGATAGAAGCTAATGATGTCACAATATGGCAACATGGGTGAAAAGTCTGTAGATTACGATCCTGCAGTCCTTTTTGTTACATTGTTGGAATTTGAATTTTAACAATGGGTTGCTCTCGACTTTTAGTATGAGCCTCGTAGGTTCGCTTGTTCGTTTCGCACGATGCCACAGAGTGCAGGTACCCATTGCAAAGAATATTAAGGAATTGTTTAAAATGCGCTACTTCAGTCGATCAATTTATGAACTGCAACTGTTTTCACAATAACAAGTGTCAATTGTTGTGGAAATATTAATTACATATCTCGATAGCGTCACCTAGTCGAAGAAATCCGTTAAGGAACATTAAGGAGCTTTACAAACCGAAATAAAGAATGCACTGGAAGAGGAAAGTCACGAGAATTTGGCAAACATTCTTGAATACATGAATACCTCTGCTTTCGACCTAATAGTTATGATTACTATTTCAAAGAATCATATTTTGTTTACAATTTTAACGAGTCTCACGAATTCAGTTATGCTTAAATACACCAAATTAAAATGTCAAACTAAATTTGGTTTTTTGTCAAATTTTAATTAATAACTTCAAGTTTTTGCTTCGGGAGTTTTCCAAAATGTTGACAGAGCTAATACTGGGTGTTAGTCAATATTATTTTACGTATTGGCCTACGAGATTCCCTGATTTGCGATTTCTTCCTATGAAAACATCTTAAAATGAAATCACTGGCGCTCCTCGAGACGTGCTACATCGAGAATCCCAGAGTTTGCACTACATGCTAACGGAATGTGTACACCGAAAAGAAGCACATTATTTTCAAGAAGTAAAGTGTCAAGTGATGTTTTTACTTTAACATAGGTAATGACATTCTATGTATATGTTCTTCCATCAGTTAATAATGTTATTCCTGTATTTATTCGTGCAATTTAAGTTAGTTAAAGTTTTCCCAATTTCTTGCATCATACTGTACTTGGCAACAGATCGTCTCCATTTTACCTTTATTTGCTGCGCATTTAATTGATTCCAAGGCTTGAAATTTAAGTATCGCAAAAAAGCCGTCATAAATGTTGAACAAATGTAAATAAAACATTTGATGCGTAAAAAGAAGATGAAGAGTGGAACTAATAAAAATTAAATTAATAAAACCGTAATTTGCATTCAATATGATGAATATAGACATCGAGGTCAGCACACAGATGGGCATTAAACGAAATAAAATTGTCTTTGATTATTAAAGCTTTTTATTTGAACGCTCTTCTTAAACTATGTAAATTCCTGTGGTTTGAGAGATCGTACAAGATGCAAAAGCTGTGTTGTGCAGACAATCTCAACAGTATTAGCACTTAACAAGGTTTAACACGCACATTCAACACTAAGTAAAAGCTGATTAAGCCAAGCTTTTCACTGAGGTCGATAGAACAACCTGGCAATCGATTAAAGCACTTTAAGGATTACCTGTGCATGCCATTGTTTTCAACTGACCATGTTTTCTCAATAAGTATCGCCTAAAATGGACACCCTTTGATAACAGCATCGCTTATATCACAACGCAGCATTTAACCATAAATCTCACTTTTGTTTATGATCTAGGGAAGGGTATTTCCTTTCCTTTCTCCTGCGCCGCAAAAGAATACGAGGGTTGCCTTTTAAGTTGTTACAAAAACTAGAAAGGAAACAAACAAACCGTTCTATTGCTTTTCAAAATATTTGCATTTGCATTAAAAATGTATACATTTTTTTCATTCTGAAGTTGGTATCTCAAAAACATGGTTTTTAAAGGCTTTAACAACTTCTTGAGGTGATGAAAATCACTTCCACGCATTTTTTGTTTGACATTGGGTATAAAAAGAAGGCAATGCATAAGGTTAATACGGAAAATGAGCCATTAATTCGAAGTTTTTCTCCTTCAAATAATCAACTGTTTGACATTTTTTATTAGTGTTTAACGCCCGTTTTTATTACTGAGGCATCACGGACGGTGACACTGATGATACGTGAGATGAAACTGGGAAAGGATATTTTTTTAAGGAGGAAACGTTCCAGGCCTAAATTTAGTGTACCTCCCTGGCATTTGCCATTATGAGAACTGAGGAAAACCTGGAAAAACCCTCAGTCAAGGAGGACAGTCCTGACGGAATTTGAACCCTAGACCTCACGCTCACGAGTCCGCGCCTTAACGCCCTCGACATGTAACTGTTTGACACGCTGTGAGAGAGTTGGCATTGTCATAATGAAGAATGATGCGACGTTATCGATTGTTTTTCTTGATTTTGTCGATGACTTCTGGCACAAATTGGTATTAACTCTTCTTCGATCCTCTAAAGGAATGGTATAGTTTTCTTGGAAGTACTTCGTAAAGGAACAACTTTTGTGGGATTCAGTTCATCTTGGAATCCCCAAACAGTGAACTTGCTTAATTTCCGGTTCATACGAGCATATTCAAGTTTCGTCACCTGTTGCGATGTTATATACGGATTTTGCAGTTCCTCGGTGATTTTTTTTTCCCCCCTTGAGCTTCGGTTAAATTATACGGAATCCACTGAGAACAATGTTTTTCACAGCTAAATGTTGATGCAAAATCGAATGTACTGCAGTCTTCGATATGCTTAAGAATGCCTCTATCTCAGTGTAAGTCAATGCCGCACTTCTTCATTCATGATGACATCGATGTTTTTGGAGTGAGAACCGATATACGAAATTATCACTGACAGAGGCAGACCATAACAAAATTCTGCAAACCAATTATAAAAATTCTTTTTTTATTGTGCTTCATTACCTGAAGGAAGCGATTCTATGCATTGCTGCTGAGTTAGGCTCTTTACTAAAATCGTAAAAACATTTACCAAAGAAAACCTTCGCTTGAAATTTCCATTCCCCCCCCCCCCCGCAAAATTGCTTTGTCTAAACACACACCTAAACACACTACTTGGTCAATTTCTAAGCTGCAACTGTCTTCACAATAACAAATGTAAATTGTTGGGAAATATTAATGGCATATCTCAATAGCATCACCTAGTGGTCGTTAACTTTAAAGAAAACCCTCTTATCTACCAATTTCCTTAGATATTCCATACACTATTACTCCCTAATATATCTTTTCATGGACTAATGAGATTATTATGTTTAAACACACCAATTATTACAATAAATTTAGTTTTTTGTTAAGTTTCAAGTAATAACTTGAAGGTTTTGTCTCGGGATTTTCCCAATAAGTTGACAGAACTAATACTGGGTATCAGTAAATATTATACCAGTGCAACATCAACGAGAATAAGCTAAAGATAGGAGTTAAATAAGCGAAATTAATTTCAAAGTTTAAAAATGTTCCAACATTATTTAAATATATCACTAAAAAACGATAAATAAGAAATATCTGACCTGTTAGGAGTAGGCTACCAAATTACTTATAAATAATCTTGCACCATACAGTTTTATTTAAAAAAAACATGCTCTGAAATACGTCTAATGAACTAGAATAGGCTAAATGACGCTTAAAAACGCAGGGAAAATATAACTTCAATAACAGTCTGGACTGGCAGGAATAACCGGCGCTCTTATATCAGCACTTACTCTTGCCTTGCACTTACTTTGGAGCTATTACTTACCCGCTTCCTGTTATCATTTTCCCTGTATTGATTGCATTGTAAAGTTTGCTTTCAGACCAAATGAGACGACGGGGCCCTTTTTTCGTACCCAACTCTGCATTACGATTGCTTAAAATACGCGCAATCCATATTTCCTTTAGGTGAGTATATAAGAAATAATGTAGCAAATCCCAATATGACCCAGTTAATGAAAGAATTTTATCATTATTCTTATATCTGAAAAACTCCGGTACTACAGCAAAACTTTTCTGTGAGGGAACTCAAATACAGTTATTATACTGCACTATTATGGGAATCCTATCGAAATTCGAATCATTATGCAAAAAATATGTAATCAGAGTCAAGTAATAGCTATCCCCCGTCCTTATTAGGCCTCGAGGAGAACTACCCTCAAAGTGATTCGTGAAACATTATAGGGAAGGTAAGACAATGACCTACACCAAATTGCAGGTAATTTGGAGAAGCCATGCCAAAAATAATTCTCTCAACCTAATGTGATATAATCAATGATAATAGGTCTCTCTTCCTCGCATCTCCCGCAATTAACTGTGGTGTTCTGCCGCTCTATATCAACGTTTTCACATAGGTGCATTGCACATGTTATTAATTAATTTATATATAATGTAGGAATAGAGAGAATTAAATGTTTATATAGAAACAGTATTTCATGTTAATTAATGTGCGAAAAGGTTTAGTTTCAATATTTAAATGTGAACATAATGTTATTGCGTTGCTTTTTAACTTACATTTGAGTTAGTGACGTAACAGTATGTTCCATAAGTGATGATGCAAACTGAAAGAATGAATAATACATGATATTAGAGGTAAACGAACCGTTTGTAAGATAATTGTGAATGAATGTTAGCAGTCCTTAATGTTTCGTTTCAGGAACGTCAGAGTATGTGCTTCAAGTATATTTTGCTGCAACTATGAGCTATTAAGGTTCGGGCGAGTTTGTGCATATGCCTTGGCCTCCAAGATCACTTAAGTTAAATGCCTTGAATTTTTATACCTTAGATAATCTGTACATCTCTCCCATAGAAACACCGAGCTAAGCGAATCCGATAAGCTTGGGCGTCGCATTCTGGAGATTCTGGTCTTCTGATCTTTAGCTTCGTGATTTTCTCTGGTCGATTATGCGAATGCAGGGATGGATATTTTCTATTCGCGAATTTTCCGCTTTCTCATTTATATAATTTCATTACGTTGGATCTTTTACTGAAAAGTGTAAGTGGGAGGTGGGCTGTTGCAATGTAACGGTGACTTGTGCTTTGGAAACGTTCTGCCCCGGCATCTAGAGTGGAAATGGCATTTTGAGGGGCTCCGATTCCTTGGAGAGGAGACTTCTGGTTACTGTAAACTGAAAAAAATATATTGGAAACCAGTCTGTGTTCATGCCTCATTGCCCGTGTCCCCCTCACTCCATCCCTTCCTCCGGAGTTGGGCGCGTAGACAAAATAAACAGTTTACGAACTGGAGTAGAAAACTATCAACAATCATCAACAAAAGTTATTAACAATGACTAAGGCCCCTATTGAACAAAGGTGAAAACCGCACGATATGTCCATGTGCACAAAACAACCAAGTCAGTGATGAATCTTAAACATACATTCGCAATAATCTCGCAACCTTATTAGTCGTTTAAGTTTACTGAGTGTGTTTTACTTCTACTATCGTGTACTTTTCGCCCGTTCAAAACCCACTCATAAAAACATCCTGTGTAACTGTCTTATTATTAGGGCTTTGTAAAAATGTGGGATTTTGATTTGTTTGTGTACTTATATAGGTGGATATGCTACAGAATGTGAGTAGGTATATGTTTTACACATGTTAATAGTAAATAATAGTAAAATTTGTTGTTTATATTGTTAAATTTTGTGAACACAAAGTTTATATCAATTGACTAAATACCTGAAATATTTAAAATATTTATTGAATTTTCATGCTGTGTTCACAAGTGTTAAATTACAAATCCAACTTTTAATTTTGTGTTTAATCATCCTTGCGTCTCATTTATAGCCAGACCATAGATCGCGTATATACTTAATTCGCTTCACTGCAGTAACCTTGATATTATTCCAGTAGATCACTAGAATTGAATGACCCGTTCAAGGCTGTTTATCAGCTGTTTCATACCGTGTCAATTGCTGTCTTCTGTTCGAGCTGTAAAGACTAGAGTTTACTCATAGTGCATTTCAAAAGTGAAAGTTTATTCAAGACATTTGTGTTTTGTAAGTTATATTAGCTTATTCTTATTAGTCCACTGAAATGCCTACTGAAAAATTCACGCTTGAACAAAGAATGTTTATGTACGACACATGCGTAAAAACCGAATCATGTAGACACGTATGTAGACAATTTCAGGAGAATTTCATGGTATTCTAGTTCCAGATAGAGAAATTGTTAGATGTCTGGTTAATAATTTTGGACAACTAGATTGCTAATCGACTAACCTAAGAAGCGGAAAGGGAATGTTCTAACGGAGGAAAATATTGACGAAATTGTTGCATCATTCCAAGCTTTCCAAAGAAGTCTTTAAGACGTGTTGCACAGCAAGTGGGTGTTTCAAAAACCTCCATTCATAAAGCTGCTTAATTTTTAAAACTGAAACCCTATGGATTGACTATAGTTCACGAATTAGAACCTCGTGATGACGTAAAACAAGTAAATTTCTGTAGAAATTTACAAAATATTTTTGAGGATACTGTTGATACACATTTAATAATTTTCTCAGATGAGGCATGATTTCATTTAAATGGTCATATTGCCTTGCAGAAAAATAGGATTGGAGCACAAAGAATCCTTATTTACCCCCTAGAGTAATAGAGAGTACGCGAAGAGCGCATCCGCGGCCCGGCAAAATAAGGAACGCTCTGTACTAAATTAGTTATATTTTTAATTGGATATTTTTATCAATTTGTCTGTCTTTTAGGTCATAGGTTTTCGTTATAATAAATCTTACTGTAACAGCATCAGTGCTAAAGTAATAAGTTAATAAAATATATGTTTTCCTTAAAGAAAGTTCTCATTTATCAGTATGTGTTTCTTTATGGGACTGAGGTGAAAAATTTTAAAGTCTAATGGCAAATTTTCAGTAATTTCAAATCCCACTCTTGTCCTATTCGAAAAGCGGAAGCAAAAATGTGTTGTTAGTCTACGAATTAAAAACTAGGTCAATGGTCCGCCATATGAGTTGAGAATAGCAATTTTCCATTATGATTATCATTATTTTGTTGTTTTAGAAGTTGATTCCAGAATGATAATGTGTCATAGTTGTTATCAATATTTTAATCGCATATCAGTAATACTCAAATCTCTATTGTGATTTTCCAGTGCAGAACTCCGTTACTGCTTGACAATAAATCTCCCCATATCATCTCCGTTACACACGAAAAGCTTCAAACCTCTCGGTTCTATCCCTGGAGTAGCAACTTCTTAATCCTCCAAAAAGTTTGTTTATCTTTACCAAAAGTCTTAGAAATAACTCGTGAGGAACTTGTTTTCGTAAACGTTATCAACGTAAACTTCTCTATGAGCTCAGGTTAGAAAACACGAGGGCTATCCATAAACGACAATGAGGTGAACAAAGGACCCGCACTAAGCAGGCTGTACATAATTTCCTTCTCGTTCTTGCACTTCTTTACGCGGTTGACGGGACAAAACAGTGACGTCAGTCAAGTAATACCCTCATCTCATGGTAGAGCTTTTGAAACAGATCAACGGCAAATGTACAGTGTCGCATAGTGCTTTACTTCAAGTTTTGCTTTTAATCGCCTATCCTACCTACCGATTGGTAAAATATTTTATGAATATATGATAGGAATAGCTCAGAATACATCTTCGGTAGTTGATAGAGAAGTCTTCATTTTTGTATAAAAATTAGTAATATTTGAATGATGTCAAACGGCAGTTAAAAGTATTACTCTTTTTATTTATGTTTAGACATTCTTAATATTTAAGAGAACAAATAAATGACCAATACAAGCTGAATGTCTTAAACAATAGAAACAAAAATATATTAACTGTCCCTATGCTAGCTTTTGCGTGGTTTGTAGGTATGAGAATATTGAACAGAACGTGGGCCAAAGTTTTGAAACTAAAAATATAACATATAATATATTTTGAGCACTTTTAAAGGTATTACAGAGATAATACATTTATGAATTTTTTATATCATGGTCACTTCATACTTTATCAATAGTCAGTGATAATTAAAAAAAACAATGAATCTGGAATATAAATTCTGTTTATTAAAAAAATTTTGGTACTTTTCAGAAAAACAAAAAAAAATTATCATTGTGATTTCCTTGTAAGAGTTTTTGGTCTCCCAATCATTGTGTCAATGGGGTTACCTTAGAGATTTAGTTCATCGAAATTAGCCACAAGCAGCCGACGGTTTCAAGACCATCGTCATCACCGAAATAAACGGTACTGTCTATAGCATAGTGACCGAATGGGATAGCTCAGGCTGTAACGTTTGAGACTCGCACAATAGAGTTCCTTGGTTCAAATCCCTTGAGGCGGGCCATCCTGACCTTACGTTTTTTCGCAGTTTCGCCTGATCATTTACGTAAATGATGGAATGGTTTTATGCTTTCCACGAATTTTTCGCTCTCCTATTTCATATCATTTCATTCAGTTGGTTCTATTACAGCATCGAAAGTGCCAGAGGAGATGGCCTAAGCTTTGGAAAGGTACTTGCAGCGATATTTAAAAAAAAGAGGGGGTTAATTAATTAAATATGTATATGTGGATGGAGGGAAGGATTAGAAAAAAGGAAATGATTTGATTATTTTGGATTCTCAAGGGGGTAAATGATTCGTCTTCTCCGACGATGGTTTCCGTTGTCTTACAGTTTTGCCACGGCTGTTGAGACTTTGCTGCTGGATATTTTTATGGTCCTGTGACCATAGGGGAAGGAGCCCTGGAGCTTAATAATATTTTCCATTATGGAGGATGAATACAATTTATTATTCATACACTATTGCACATAAGATGTACTGCACTCTACTAATTAAGCTCGTCCACTAAATACTCTTCCAAAACTAACTACAGCTTTGCACTAATTGAACGGAACTGAGAAAGCCCTTTCATTGATATTGCCCCGCTGAATACTCTTGCAAAACTGACTGCGAGTCACAAAATTTCAAAACTAAATAAAAAAACGTCTACGTGACTTTTTACATGTGGAATCAACTCAAACGGTTGGCTTCTTCCCTTGAAGAGGTTATCGGCCTGTCTTTTCATCCCTGCAGTGGCCAAAAGTTTTATGGTGCCTACCCTGCTTAAGAAAATTTCTAACAGAATACCAATGAACATCTTGTTCAAGGATTCTCTGCGAATATTGTTACAACAGGCTACAGAAATCCCCAGGTCAGATTTTATGACTGAGTGTAGCTTTCTGCACACCTTCAAGAAAGTAACATTTTTCACACAATAGTTCAACACTTATACAGGAAATAAAATGACATTACCTTCATGATTATAGCGAAATTGCATAAAATTACTTGATATAATTACTCTAATTAAATATGGGGGTGGCAGCTCATAAATACTGCCTCATACCCATCCCGGCGTTGTATGGTGATTCCGCCGACGTCGGGAAATGCATTGTTGAGGACCCTCAAGGTCCGTGGCTCAACGCTCATGGATCCTGGTCCCCCGGTGTCTCCCTCTCTCATCTCTTTCGCCCAAAGGTATCCCCATTGACACAAACAGCAGCTTTTGAGCAAGTTTTAAGTATGGATATCTGCCTTTGTCCCTAATAATGGAATATAATGCAATCCGATCATCATCATCATGAAGTCAACGCTACGTATAGTAGGGCACAGTGCAGCTAGCATGAAGCGATGGTTTGTCTAAAGTAAGGAAGAGGTTATTTTCAGCATATACGTGCTCTGAAGATAAGCAATTTCCCCACACATGTCTTGCATTTAAATAACAGTTGAATGCTCGTTGTTAGCATCAGATATACAGAAATGGGACCAGGACAAATGCTGTGCTATATATAACATACAACAGAAAAAGCAGAAACTGGGGATATCCATAAAAGATATGTAGAAGAGGAACACTAATAGTTCAAATATATACCTACTTGTTGTACAGCTGATATGCGGCATTGTGTTATATCTATTCTATACTAGGGCATGTTAGGATGACAAATATAACCGTCAACTGTTAAATTTTAGTTTTCATATAATTTAAGTACCACCGCAGTTATAACGAAAATGAATGCTGTGTTATAAGCTACAGCAGTGCAGTGTAATATACAGAGTGGCAGAAAATTTGATAAATAAAACATTGAACATATTAATGCGAACATATGTGTTCCGATGTATTTCTTATGGATTCTACAAACAAGTGATTCATCACGAAGCAGTGCCATTTAATGATAATCGCTGTAACTTGTCTGTAAACAGCTGATGACTCTCGCCCCTCCATCAACACCTGACCTTATGAGCACTTTTGACATACTGTCAATACAACTTTGCATATGCAGCGTGGTGCAAGGGTTGTTTGTTTACTGCTCCGACATAAACTCGCCCGCTTCATTAAGTTTATTTTTATAAAAATGAAGAGTTTCAAATAAAACCCTACGATGAATATTCAATAAAATATGATCATGATTTTTACATACATAATTTCTGGTGCTAAAAGTTAACTTTACGATATTTCATTAGCTTAATGCTTAATGCACATGTGGTACTATAGATTTTTGGCTCCCGCCCACGACAGGTGTGCAAGCTGAGACATATTCAATTCTGTATAGGGTAAAATGGCACGCGACGAATAATTCGCTGCTCTGAAATTCTTCTTTCGTCTCAACAAATCTTCAGCAGAGGCTTATGTAATGTTACAGGAGGAATGTAGTAAAGGTTCCATTTCAAACGAAGGTGGACCCGTCGATCCAGTTTCTCCTCTAACAGGAAAAAAAAAGTAATCACTGCTACTGCTATTGTGAGAGAGAATCGTGGTATAATATTAAGAACACTTTCAGAAAATCGGGACATTTTACTGAGTGTCACAAACATGTTGGTACCTGAAAAGTTCCATGTGAGATGTGTTTGTGCATGGTGGTCTTCAAGACTTCTAATTCCCGAACAAAGGACGTTCGCGTGCAGATTTGTATGTAGTTGAGGATGATGTTACAGGAAGATGCGAAGTTTCTTTCAACGGTAATCACTGCTGATGAAACTTGGCTACATAATTTCGATCCTGAGAGCAAACAGAGAAGCTATGTGTGAAAACATTCATTAAAAAAACGAAAAATGCCACATTTCCGTGCAAGAGCTGCACCACGATAATGCACAAATGTTGTTGCTTAATATCTCACAAAAATAAACGTGAATAGTATCCCTCGCCCTCCCTATAGTCCAAATTTAGCTCCGTGAAACTTTTTCCTTTTCCCAAAATTGAATAAACGCCTGTTTGGGAGGCATTTTCCAACGTGAGAAGCAATGATGAAGATTGAAGCCGAGGTGACTCTGAAGGATCGTCAAAAAATGGTTTCCAGCATTCTTTGTAGCGGGAAGAAAAACTGAGACATGTGCATTGTATCCAACGGGACTACTTTGAGAAAGATAATCAAAACTATGAGGATGGGTAAAGATATGTTGTCAAAAAAGAGTATGATCATTCTTTATTAAAAAGCTCTCGTAGTTTGGGTTATAAAAATTTCACTCGGTTTTAGCTATACGTTAAAAACAATGAATGAACTGCGGTACATTAGTATAGCATATAGTATGAGAATGTATGTAATCTACAATGTACATTTATTCGTTTTCTTTTATTTATTTTCTTTTATTTTCTCAAACAGACCACAGTAAAAGTAATGCAATTATTTTTTTCCCAGAAGTTCTTCGGGAGGGATCTAAATGTCCCTTAACCAAATTATCGGCCTTTACATAGTGACGGGATTTCTCCCTCTGAAGGAAACATTTTATTTTGTTTGTAACCAAACATGGGAGGCTCCCACGTCAGGAATGAAACGATACGCACTAAGAACAAACATTTTCTAATGTTAAGTGCTGCACATCCAATTCGCATTAATCTGGTCTCATTAATACTTCAATATACATTTAAGACTGTAATAGGTTAATTCGCGCAAAGTGCAAGATGCTAACGACGATTCTAAATTAATGAGGATTTAACAGACGTAATAGTCTGTACTTAACTAATTAACTAATTCATTTCTCACCTAATTGCCTATTAGCTTAGCTAGGGCAGAATATGCTTAATTCCGAGTTTAATTCATTTGAGCATTTTACAAAAATTAAAAAATTAACCCAGTCACAAGCAAATTTATGTACTAAATAGTTCAATTGCGCAATAAGCCTGGAAAGTTATATTTTATATATATTTTATTTGGGGTGTGATGAATTAATTAATGTCTACTATTTGCAGCTCGTGATATATGATGCACTATTGCCACGTTGTATGGTTTCATTCTCGATGCATTGTAACTATGGTTGTGCTGCATAAGTTGTGTTGAGTCAAGTTGGAAAATAGTTTACGTTTCGTTGGGTTGTTTAGATCAACTTATCGACTGTTTATATTAACTATCGCTTATCATTTTTACAAACCCTCTGGTTACATTCGTATGATAGACTTTTTGATAGTTCTACTTTCTCAGGCTATAAATTGTCCCCAGAAAGTTTCGTCCAGAGCTGTTCATAATGAACTAGGAACATTTCATCGGCTCATTAAGAAGAGTCTTTCATATACTGGTTACAAACTAGCAATCATAAAGCAGGCCAAGTACCACGTTACAAACTACGAAATTACGTGACCACAATCAGTTTTGTTGTCAGGTTCGTTGTACAATTAAATTGAAATTAGTGCAAGAACAACAGATGAAACTCTACATTTTACCCCCCCCCCAAAAAAAAACATAAAGAAAACAAGCATGTAACATTTTATCATTCATCTATTTACCATCAGAACTAAAATAGCGTTGTTCACGTGACTTCGAACATTAAAAAAATGTTAATGCAAGAGTAGCACAAATAAATACTATTTGGAAAGGATGAGTGTTCAAATGGATTTGGTTGGCAATGTTTAAACTCCAGATTATCTTATGAAAAAGTTTTCTTTTTCCCTATACAGGGTGACACAAAATATGTACAAAGAATTTACGATTAGAGAGGAGGCCTGCGAAAATTGATGAAGATGTTTCATGAGGTTACTATGAAATGTGTATTATCTATAATGATTTGAAACTACTTTTAATTAATTCAGAAACTCAAACAGATTGATATCATATGTTTGTATTTTCCTCGTTGTCACAATAAAACTAATTATAGTTAATTTTTTTAATTTCGTGTTAAATGGCGAAAATTACAACAATCTCCATACGGAAATCAATGTGCATATAAACAGTCAGAATATGTGTTCTGTATCTTTTTAAGACGTTTATCATACAAGAAAAAGCTATTATGTCTTATGGCTGGCGGAAGAGTTTGATGCAACATCGCTTCAGACAAGAGCATAACAAGGATCCGCCATAAGCAAACAATAGTTGATGATAGTGCAAACAGTTTCAGGAGACCAGTAGTATATGTTCCAACAGTCATGATGACAGTATGAAGAATCTGACAGTCCTGTGTTCGGCGTCCTCGGAAAATCATTGTATGTCCAAGTCTACAGTCTACTTGTATCTTCCTAAGTCAACTGTGCATGACGTTTTGCAAAAAATTGAAGCTACATCCCTACAAAATTCAACTCTTGCATGCAATCAAACTACAGGACAAGATGTGCAGTGTTGAATTCGTTGTTAGCATGCTACAAAGACTTGATGAATCAAGATTTCTAGAAAGTGTCCTCTTCTCGGATGAGGCCACAGTTCGCGTGAGCGTTTGCAGAGTTGCCACATTTGAGAATCGAAAAATGCATGTGTAACACACGAACACGTTTGAATTTCCCCAAAGGTCAACGTTTGGTGGGGCACATCAAAATTTTTGGTTTCGTTCTTTTTCCTTGAACCTTTGGAACACTTAAAATTGCTTCTCTGATACTTGATTGAGATGTTTAAGATTCTCAGTTCAACAACCAACATCAGCCTTATTGCGTACATAAACATGCTATAGAACTTTCTTTTTCCTCAGATCGAACAAATGGAAATGGACGCGCTGAGTTGTGGATCATGTTTCAATAAATGGAGCACTACGCCACTTCGCAAATCGTGTGTAAGAACATCTGAATAATCGATTTCCAGACCAGTGGTTTGGCAGAAATAAACCAGGCAATAAATCGTGAACTTACGACATTGTATATCTTCTTATGGATTATGTCAAGAATTAGGTTTACAATGAAATAATTGAGCATTGCTTCTCTGAAGAAGCAACTACAAACGCTACTTCAAACGTTCTTGTCAGTGTGTGGACTGACAATGAATTGCGTTTTGACGTTTGTCGTGTCCTTAATCTGTTACTGATGATATATTGAAACTTACAAATATTATTCACAATTTGTTTGAGTTACTAAATTAATAAAAAGCACTTTCAATCCATTACACATAATGTATCGTCATGAAACTCCACCATTCATTCTCAGAGACTTTGATACTGTGAGCGAATGCTCTCAGAAGCTTCAACGAGAAGATACAGATATTAATATAACTCGAGTTACAAGCTGGATCAATGCAGCTCTATACTGCTCTTGCTGCTGCAGGAATGTCTTGCTCTGTTGGAGGAAGAACAGCTATTAACTATATAATAACGCTTCAAAATCAACAGCGCAATAGCGTAGGTGGTTTGAGCATTATGCTATACTTGTGCAGATAGAATAGAGAGTTCAAATACTACCACCTCATTTTTTTCCCCTGCCGGAGTTAAAGGACATTTGGCACAATTACAATGATTTACTCCTAAAACCACGGGGTTCACCGGTTTCTAGGATTTGCCTGAGGTTAGCCGACAGACTAGGCTAGTGTGTTTATATATGTGTGTGTTGCAAATTGGAATAAGAGCACATTTCCCGCCGTTACCATACCCGCAAACCACTGGATCCACTAGTTTCTAGGATTTGCCTGAGGTTAGCCGACAGATTAAGTTATTGTGTGTATATATGAATTAGTTGCGAATTGGAATAAGAGCACGTTTCCCAGCGTTACAATATTTTACCCGCCTAATGATGGAGACAAGCAGCAAGAGATTCCTTCCTCCAGCAGCAAAAGCAGTTTAGTGCTGCATTGATGCAGCTTGTAACGTCGAGTTTAGTTTAGAGTCACAAGTACGTTGCTACGTTAAATATATCCATAGCTTATCAAATATAAACCAGTGTCACTAGCAGAGAGACAGTAATAAGCAGGCTGCATCAATCTAACTACAAGTCACTCACTGTTATTCAGTGTACAGGTTTTTGTGAAAAGTTCTAACTCGTTTTGAGAACTACAGTAAGTGGGTTTTATGAACGATTACTCTATTTTTACTTCAATTATTTTATTATGCCGTGTATTTGAAAGAATAAATTATTAAATTTGCATCGGAAGCTACTGTTAACGTGCGCTGTCATAGAGAGAAGATGGTAATATTTTATTTAGTTCTCGCTTCGATGATCGTTTATCTAGAAATCGATATTGTTATTTTCAGTTCTAACAGTAGGTTTGTTAACTGTTTTAAATATTTGGAAGAATTTTAAAACAAAATTACAGTATATAAACTATAATGCAAACAAAGTTTAATAAAAAATACAAATAAAAAATAAAATAAAATATGCTGTTTTACTTAAAGATTACAAAGAATGAAAGCAATATTAATACATTTGAATTATTATTAAATGTACATTGTTTAGCCTAGAGACAATACAGTGAAATAAGACTTATGAAGACAAAATAATCTTATATTGCTTATGAAGATAATTTTACTGGAATATATTTAACACTCCATTTTTATGATCTTTTAAATGCAGATTTTAACGGATGTTCACTCAAACCGAAAAGGAACTTTGAGTCCCCGAAAATATGATGCACGCAGCGTAATACTGATGCGGTAAATGAAAGGTGAATTAACAGTACTTTTCGAGAGTTAATCTGTTTGCTCGATGCAGAGTAATTCAGCATTACATCCGCAAGACTTGATGTGCAGAACTTCTTGGCTTCCTGTTTCAATATAGACAGTTAAACAGAGTTCAGTTTCAGTTAAAATAGTGCATATGTGCTGTCAATTGCTTTCGAGAAAACAAAGCATCTACGAAATCCGCATAAGAAATAGTTTGAGGTTAAGTACTTTCAATTTTATATATAAAGCCTAAATTATGTTTCCACTATTTATCATTCTTGAACATGTTTACTGAATTCTGAATGAGCTCTCTAGTATATTTATTAATGTTATGCTCAAAACTGAATAAATGAACCCAAATAAAGCTTCCTTGCATTCTAATGATACCAACCTACCTTTATCAAGAGTCATATCACTAGTGCCCAACATATTAGAGACTGGGGCACTAGCAAATCATTTCAATTAATTTAACAAATTATTAATAATTCAAGAAAACTTCGCCAATAGTACAAATATCTTTCTCTCGGCCTGGGAAAATAAAATAGATTTATTATTTTGCAAAATAAATTAGCATTGTCATCGTTGTCTTCAGAATATCGCAACTCTTTTGAAGAATTTCTAACAATGTTATATCGCATTTTACAATACATTTGCATTTATAAAATAAAATTGCTTTGTAGTTCCTCGAGGTATTTATTTCTTTTAAAGTTTAATGTGACCAAAGATAAGTTATTTCTTCATGCATTTCAAACATATTTGCATATTTTGCATTAAATTTATTCCATAGCTTACAATGCTGGCAAAATGTAATGCTAAAACCAAGAAACAAACTGAGTTAATTGAACATTATCTTGAATAAAACCATTTCTTACTTATGCCTCAACATGTAAAATACAAAATATGAAAACAACGTTTATTTTATATACATGAAATTGCATGTATTAACATAAATATAAAATAACTGCTACCAAAAATATTGGGGAGATTTTTACATAAGGTTAAAGCACTTGTCAGCAAATATATTCTACTATTTATGTTTTTCGATAAATAATAAAATTGAATTCATTGAAAAACTGTACAATAACTACAAGACCTTTCATTTGTTGTGGCGTGCAATTGAAGAAGCCAATTGTGAAAAGTTGAAGCTGTCCCTGGCTCCCCGTCAATTACAGATTAATTGAAATAATTAATATTTGTAATTTTAGAAACAGCAACTCGGTAATTATGTGTAAGTATGTTGTGAATTTTCTTTCAGTGGAGGAAATTTAATGACATAACTCGTATATGTAGAATTAATATTGTATTGTGTTTAAATGCGTTCATAAAGTGTAATTTTTGGTGATATGCATGAGATGACATGTAGTAATTTAGCACGTCTTTCTCCGAACACAGAAAGACATGGCAAAAGTTAGACAATGCAAGGTAATCCCTTCTGGTAAGCAGCTAGGGTTGAAAATGCCCCCCCCTCAGGGCAGAAACCGGCCTGTTTGCTACATAGTTACAGATGTGTGAGTAAGAGTCATTGACAGTAACGCATGAAATCTCTTTAAAATTCACGTTATTGACGAATAGCGAAGATCTTGGCTTGCCCAAAATTTTCCAGTGAATAGAAATGAAATTCAGTGAGATAAGCACTCACCTATGAGACACGTTAACACAAAATTGGCGGGAGTATTTCGCGCCGTTGCCCATTATGACTTCATGTTGTATGGTGTATAAAAGGGATATATTTTGTCCTAAAGTGGCGCAGTCTCAGAATTTTCCGGACCTAGATAAGTGTGGCTGCCGTCGCCCGCAGTTCAGCGGAAGAGCGGCCTAGTACCAAGTACCAGCTCCGGCGACAACGAAGCTTGTGTCATTCATCACGCGAGATACCGATACATCATTGAACTATATTAAGAATTCCGTTAAATTAATAATTTCTTCCCACTCGGCACCATTTGGGTAACGCAATAAATTAAAGTATTTATCAATATTACCTTACCCGTGGTTCGCGTGAGACGTGAGTTTGCCTGAATATTCATGTTAAGGAGAATAAACGACATCAACAAGTAAATAACGAAGCGTTATTTACGTCATATTTTGCATCGAAATCCCGTCTCAGGCACGGCTGGCCCACAGCCGCCAAAATCGCCAGCGAAACGCACTCGAGGGAGTCTTATCGAAGAAGAGCGGGAGTGGTCTGCAGCTGCCGTGGCAAAATCTGCGATCAGTGGGCATAATTTATTTACCACAGCAGCCATACAGCCCAATTCCCATCCCCCTCTATCAAATCTGTTTCACACTGCAGCCCAAAGTGAGTATTATAATAAACACTCCCGCCAATATTTCTTCTTCCCAGTATGGTATAATAGAGTGTTATGAATGTGAGATATGTTCAAACAATGCTACTAATGGGATAAGCCAGTATAAGAGATTCGAGGATAAGTTTAAAAAAACGAGACAAAGTACATTTTTTTCTCTTTACGAATTTATTTCTTAACCGACAAGCAGTGCATACTATTTTTTTGTATTGTGTTAGAATTTTAATAGTATAATTTTACAATAAATTTTGTATTGAAATTATAAATATAGAGTATTGCATTTTTTATTTCATCGTGGGCCAATAGGCAACTAAGCATAAATAGTTTGTTGATGTTTCGCAATTATAGTTAGTGTAAAAAGTATACATTCAAATATTATTCTTTTGCCAAAAATTTAGTGAATGCTGGTACTCTTCTAGCACTATTATGAACTTGTTTCTCAAGCAAGAGTTTCGTAAACTTCCAGGGCCTATGGAACCCAAAGAAAAAAAAAACCATTAACGTGCAAAAAAGTATCCGACATAGGAAAAAAGGTTGTATGCATTAGGAGGGGCAATTTCTAATTTCCTTCACAGCAAGCCCTTCATTTAACTTTATTCAACATCGCGTCCTTGCGGCTATCACAAACCTTGTTTCCCAAGTTGTACCCTACTCTCATGTGTCACCATCAGCGACCACGATCTTCAGGAACTCTAATCGTTGTTCTCACTATCTTTGTAGCATGTTCTACGGAACATTGAGACGGCAACACAGGTTCGTCGCCATTCTGAATATGTCCATCGATACTGGAGGAACAGTGTTAGTCCCGCACCTCATTAGCAATTTCTAAGACGGTCAAGATATCTTTAATGCAAGTTCTGAATAACTTCAACCTTTGGATCCCAAAACATTGTTCACTATATGTCAATATTTGAGTCAATTAAGTTTGACTAAGTTTCATTGCATCGACTGACTTCGAAAGTACGCTCAATCTTCGGGAAATTTTCGCTTGGAAATCTCCAAATTTCTGAAAATCCTGATGCGGTATCGCTGCTCTATTTTTTCCATCATCTCGGGCTAAATGAAAACTCGAAGATAGTGCAA
This sequence comes from Metallyticus violacea, assembly GCA_030762175.1. Classification (NCBI taxonomy): domain Eukaryota; kingdom Metazoa; phylum Arthropoda; class Insecta; order Mantodea; family Metallyticidae; genus Metallyticus; species Metallyticus violacea. The sequence goes on from CM060839.1 coordinate 54,792,703, forward strand.
CTATTACGTTGACGCAATTGCCTTCATGGGGGCGAATTATGCACCAAACTAAGACATAATAGATCACGCACGCACTCCTAAATCTTTACCTTCATTCTGTAAAAGGCCACAAATTAAACATTGTCGAAAGTTTGGAGTTCGACAAGGCTGGTATTTCCTAAAGCCATAAAGGTCGTATACTTTCTGAACATTTCTTGCACATCGGGCGCTAATATCTTCAACCGGATGATCCATGCCAAAATGAGGAGTTTTGGTACTTACCGCTAGTCAATTTTTGTTGCGTGTAGCTGCATATCAAATCCAATAGTAATTTCCTAGTGTCTGGAAATAGAGCAATCAACTTCGCATCGGCCTAGCACTGTTGAGTTAAACAGCAATATCAAAAAAGAAGGTAAACATATTTTATGAACAAACTTACTATACTACCACAACGATTGCCTTAAAAATATGCATTATTCGACCTCAGGAATGGAAAAGACAAGTGCAAAAGCAAAAACTCTGGTTAAATAATCTCTTCAGCCAAAATAAGCAATAACTTCTGTAGATTGCAGAACGTATGACAGAATAACAAAAAGTTTCCCAGAAATTAGATCTGCAGCAAGAGACAAAGACTGCGAGGGATGTGATGAAATGTGACAAACTTCATTATGTGTTAACCAGCAGTTCGTGTCAGTGAACATTTTCTACGCAATGATGTCGAAAATATTGTCATTACGTCATATATCCAAGCGGTACGACAATACAGAGAGCGGTGTTATATATCTAAAAGTTTTATATGCTTCCTGTCATTGATAAGTGTGGTAATGCATTACACGAAAGTTTCACTTTGAACAATAGGCTGGGAAATATGTTAGTAATTTTTTTCCGAATTCTAGCATGACTGCCACAATTTGTATTCACAAAAAAGGAACGCTAGTGAGTGATTTGACGCATCATTCGTTTAATTTATTTTACAATCAGATTAATTGAAGGAATTAAGTGTGAACAATGACTACACATTAAGTATTAATAACAAAATTTAACACACAGAAATACGCATCATGTTAGGAAAAATATTGCGAATTTAATAAATCGTGTTCGGCCATATCTAAACTTGCCAGACGTTCCGTATAATTGTGTTATATTTGAAAGTTATACGAGACGTCAAACATTCCATGTTTCATATCTTGGTTGATTTTTTGTATTTCTAAGCAGAATTTGTGAATGTTCTAAATTTCTCATACTTAAGGAAATCGGAATCAAGCCCTAACACCAGTACCTTGTAGGTGAGGGTGTGAATCTTGACTGGGATAGCGTGGCGCTATGCAGTTGTCTGTTGTTACGGAGTTATTTACCTATTTGATACTGTCTGTTATCTTTAGGTCAACCTGTCATTGGGCCACTAGTAGCCCAGCCGGGAAATATATCTCCCTAAATGCCTATGTGCAATATTAATGGATTACTGCAAAGACAGAAGAATTCATGTAAAAGGTACTGAAGAAACAATTTACAGAGATATAACTAAGGGAGGTCCATAAGGCTCGATCCTATCACTAATTTTTGGGACATAGGTTTTGGAGACTCTTTTAGACGAACTAAACCTCGACGAAAATGTTTCTAATAGCAGAAAACAGTAGAGCAAATATAGCAAGAAAATGGAATAAATTAACTAATAAATGAAGTAATTGGTGCAGTAAAACTAAACTCCAAAACGATCTAATTAAATCAGGCTACATGCTTCTGAAAGGTCTTCTCAAAGAGGTTTATGTTTAAAATATAACAACCAAAATATAAGACGCCAAAGCAAAATTTCTGGGAATTTACTTAGATGAAAAATTGAACTTTAGGAAACATACTGAATACGTACCGAAAAAAATCCCAAAATGTTATAATGAAATTAGCAAGATTAGTTCAGTTGAATTTTAAAATTCCTAAACGCCATTAAAACATACCATATGAGCATTTTTGCTTAAATAATGACTTATGGAGCAGGGGTCTGGGCCCTGAGGATGCACAAACAAAAAATCTACTAAGAAGATTACAAAGGAAGGTGTTGTTAAGATTTGCAGGGACATTAAGCACCTCACCCCTATGGCCCCTTTAGTAGTTACAGGAATATGGCCAATTAACTTATTGATTAAATTAAGAGGCACTGTTTATTGGTTGAAGAAAGGTAACCTGGAGAAAGTAAATTTAATAAACAGTAATCAATGCAACAATTTAAGAAAATAAAATATAAACTAAAAGTATAATAGCAAACTGCAGAGGCAGGCAAAAGAAGTTTCTACTTATTTAACAACATTTTTGAGAGATTAAAACTTAAATTTATACAACCTACCAAAGGCATGGTATATTACTTTACGGGACACGGACTTTACAAAACTTAGTGGAAAAAAATTAACAAAACACAGAACGATAAAAGTAGATTTTATAAAACACAGGATAACCCAGAGCACGTATTATTTAAATGTACACGCTATTAAGAACAGGTAAGGAAAGAAAGAGAAATTTTAAGTGGTCATCAGGTGGCACCTATACTTACAAATAAGGGCCTATATAAACACCTTGAGCAGCTGCATTCCTAAAAATTATCTAGCACAGGAAGAGGTAATACCAAAAAAGCAGTTAATAAGAAGTAATGAAGAAGCTGAAGAAGTAAGAAGAATCAGAACCCCAAAACACAAATGACTACAAGAATAGAAAATATACAAGATAACTTTAATTAAATCAACAGTAGATAATGTTAGAGTAGAAGTTAAAAATCAAGGAAGAAGGGAGTGATGAAGGGGAGGAAGACACCTGAATTTATAATAAGACGGGGATAATTTTGATTTACAACTTGAAGTAGAGAATGGGAAGGAAGGTGAAGGCTTTCACCTATAAAAGTTATGGGATCGGGAATAAGATGGAAGAAGGAAGATTAGAGAAGGAGATTAAAGGGTATTGAAGATCCACGGGAATGAGCGGCGGGAGGAGATGGAGGCTGGAAAATTGTTATCCGGAGAGGAGGAGCAGAGCGCGAGAAATTGTGCAACCAGGGGTCCAGGAGGATCAACAGAGATGAAAGAAGGGACGGTTGGGAAGAAAAAATGGAGAGTGGTATGGTGGAAGCGAGGTGATAGTGTTTAATGAGTTTAAATGTTGGGATAAATAAATGAAATAAGTAGGAAAGATTAATAGTGATAAATGAACTTTAAGTAAAGTACATTGTTAAAGAGAAGGTGATTATTATGATTGAGATGAGTTAAGGAGACTGGAAACAATTAAGTGTAATGTTTAATTAAAGAGAAATTTTGCCAAAGTACTGGATACCAGTACATACCGCTGGTCACCAATGGTTAGTAGTAGTATAGAAATATAGTAATAGAATAAATTCAAAGATAGAATAGCTGGCTACCAGCTATAATTATTACCGGCTCCCAGTAATTTTGTTACTTTGGTAGATTTTGTAGATTTTAGAATATTAAATTAGGAAGTAGTATAGTAAATTTATAGTTTGGTTTAATTGAATTATTTTGGGCTTTTTACTATTTTATTATATTATTTTAATCTAGTTATTAGGAAAATGTGTAAAATAATGTAGTAAGAGATTATATATTGTATTGTTTATAATAATAAGTGAGAAAGTTGATATACCTGCCCTAGTTTAGAAAACCGGGTACCAGGGTGGCGTATACAGATTTTATTTTAGTAGCTTAGCAGGAAGGCAAAGTCGCATGTAAGCAGCGTATCTGCTTCCACTCCGAAAAGGGAGGAGTTGGTAATCTTAGTGCTGTCCAATGGAAAAAAGCCACTCAGACGGGGTGGGAATGAGGGATTATTCTTTGTTTGTATATGAGTAAGTTTATAAATGTTGTGGCAATTCAAGATCATTGAATGCATAAATGTTTCAATAATTTTTTTTTTTTTCATTATTTACTTTCCTATAGAAGTTTCCAATATGTGCGTATTAATTTTCCTTAGTCCAGACTCTAATGCGTTTGTAGAGAGGGCGTTTTCAACATTAAATACAAAATTCCGCAATGAATAGTGTAGTTCTTTAAGTTTAATTGGGAATGTAACTCCAATAAAGTTTAATTTTAACCTAATTGTCAACGTTTTTGTGACCTAATTAATTTTATCAGTGATAGAAGCACTGCAAAATAATGCCTAACAGAGTTAGAGTGTGGTTGATATAGCCAATGCTTGGGAGATATGGCATCTTTGTAGTCGCGTTTAAAATATCTATTTCTACCATCTATAATGCGGTAATGTGCAGTAAGCAGGTAGAAATTACCTCTCCGCATAGCAAAAAGCAATAACTAGGATTATTTCCTTTCTTCATTTAGGAAAAAAAAAGTCTATAAAAGATGGTAATCTAATTGAAGAAAGCAACACATTTGGGCTACTGCCTTTTATAGCAACTTCATGACTAATTTATAATTAAATTTTAGTCTCATCTCGTTCACATTATAATGCTGCAATTTTTTTTTTTTTTTTTTTTTCAGCCAACCATTTTTAGAGAGGATACCAAAATACTATTGCTTTCCTATTCATTCCTTCAGCCCGTAATGACTTCAGCCTTCCTCATATACGTTTTAGATGTTTTGGACGCAGGGGCAAGTCCAACAGCTTGAACTTTGATGATATGTCGCAATAACTTTTTCTCTGAATGGATACTCATACACGGTGATTGTCCTTTTACAAAATTCCCACTTGGTAATCACCATCTGAGAGTTCTCTTCCGTATGTTGTTCTCTCTGCAGGCTCCCTAGCTGGAAGTTTGTAATCTCTCACATCTCTCTCGCTCTATCGAAACCATCTTATGTCCAAAGTGCCTAATATTTCTATGGTAGGAGGCATATTTTCCTTTCTAAATTGAAATGCACTATATCTATGTCTCAATCTTCAATTTATTAAGTGTTCTTTGAATCATGTCTCCCACAAAGCATGAAAATAATAACAAAGCCCTACTTGTAGCTATTATACTTTCGAAATATTAGAGAATTGCTAAATAAAAGGAACATTGCAGTTTTCAGTATAACGTTAATAAATTAAGAAAACTCAGTGTCCTATAGAAAACGTTTCTGTTCTCTCCAATAATAATTTCAAAGAAACCTTTTATCACCGTCTAAAACCACAGTCATAGTACGACAGGAAAAACAAAATAATAATATACTATACAAGACACAAAAGTGAAGTCTAACAAAAAGATTAACCAGAATTCTAGTCTATGCGTTCTAACATCCGCAGCGTCAAATCACTGTATTTATTTTAATGGAGATTTACAAAATGTAAGCAAGAACTACTGGATCTTTCATCGCTTTATGGCTCATTTCACGGCAGCTGATGGTTCGGCAGCCAGAGCAGTAACTCCCGGCAAAACAGGTGTAATATCCACGCAACTAATTCAAGTTCTCTTAATCACAACTACAATTACTATGAAAATAAACACATACCTCATTACAGAAGAAGTCGAAACTTTTTTCTGTTATATGTACGTATTTCTGGAATCTGCTTGGAAAAGTGTGATTCACAAGCTCAGTTCATCTCAATAGTTGGGTAAAAAAGCAAATGTGCCGAAAAGTATTGCAAATGACCATTATAATTAAATGAATAAGAAAATCAGCAACTAAACTGAGATAAAATATTAGTAAAAAGACATGTAATGAATAAATACAAAATAGAATAGAGTTACATTTTGATTTCTTCAATAATTGGCTCGATATGATACTTATATGGTGTAGCCGTAGAAGTTACATAGGATGGGCAGTAGAGGTTCTACGCCACGGATGGCCGAGGTCGTTAAGGCGCGGACTCGTGAGCGACAGGTTCTTGGTTCGATTTCCACCAGGACCGTCCTTTCTAACTGAGGTCCCCCCCCCCCCAAGTTTTCTTATTCGTCATAAATGATAAAAGCCAGGAAGGTACCCTAAACTTTGTCCTGGAATGCTTCCTTCCTTAAAAAAATATTATTAGTTAATCATTTCATATCATGCATCATCAGTGTCCACCGCCTGTGATGCCTCGGAGTTAAACGGGCGTTTAACACTAATCAATAATAAGGAATCCTCCATATATTTACAACAGAATATATTTGTAACTCTTATTGAGTGATAATGTAGCCCACACTACCACTTCGTTATAACAAGCCATTATTTACCTTTTAAATTATAAGGGTCAAGGCTGGCTTTTTTTTTCAGCAATCTTGACTTTCGTTATCGTACAAATACTTTGGAAATTGTTAGACATATTGTATTAAGTTAACGGAAACTATGTTTAGAAAAATGCCCCTCGTATAACAATTAAACATTTTAAAACAATAAAATTAAAAGAGAGTGGCTAATGACGCTAGTCAAAGAGAGAGTAAAGGAATTGTTAAACTGTTTAAAGTTTCATGGTATAATTAAACATTTAAGTGCGTTATTTTCCTTAATTTTTTTAATTTCGTACCAATTTCGTGCAGTTAATGAGAATGAGTTACCACCACATTCTGTAATGAGAAACTGTTTAAAAAATCTTGTTCTTACACAGTTATATTTAACGCCAACAAAAAAAAAATTAATGTTAATCTACACTCTTTTGAATTTACGCTTAGTTTGTTTACATTTTCGTTTCAAACAGACCTGCATTATAATCTTAACTACAGTACGAGTGTACTTTCTGTTGCAAATTTAAATGCAGCACACGAGCAAAATACGAAAAATTACGTTTAGCTTGAAAGTAACTTTCTCTGTTTGTAGACAGGAGTGCGTTCTAAAATGTCCGTGCCCCAACATTTCAAATTAATACCTCTATGCTCCAGGTAGCTCGAAAAAGCTTAGCTGCGAGACGCTTTATTATAATACATATTCCTAATGACATTACCAAGGCAAATTCTCCCAGAAAATTACCATATAGTAGTGCTCATATTCCTTCCACACGCGCGACTTCTGTGCTCTCTGTTGGAATTATGTTGTACTATATCAGGATGTGTGTAGGTAAGAAGCCGGGGCGACTATTAGCCCGCTATGTGCACCAGAAAACTTTGCGCGTAAATCAGTGTTGACTTTTATTTTTGTTTCTCGGGAGAAAATAGCGGTGAAATAGTGACCTGCTGTGTGTGTGTCGGGGGGAGCGGGTGTGCTGGTTATTGTCCATTACTCTTGATAGAGTTTATATCGACTCCGGATTGCAGCTTAGAGCTTCCACCACAGTTACTGAATTTTCAGTTTTTTTTTTTTTTTTTTTTTTTGTTTGTCATTCTTTCCTGCATACCAGCATGTCTAAATACAATATTAATCCTTAAAAATCCAGAATATATTCTAAACTCCCGCTAAAACTTAGGTGAATAAAGAACAAATTAATTTCTACCAGTCTTATATAATTAACTTCCTTTAAAAAAAAATAAACATAATGCTACGTATTTCTTGTATAACGTATTAAATGGCAGCACATCATATTTTACACATGTACAAAATACTATCAAAAAGTTCCAAGACTAGGTCTTTCCACGTCTGAATGCACATCAGTTGTAAATGGAAAAGGAATTGGGAAAGGAACTCAGTACTGAAAGAGTCTCTAGGCCCACTCCTACTGAAAAATAAATATAATATATATGTTATAAGCTTAATGATTGTATTCTGTGCATTGTAATTAATAATATAAATGTTGTGTATATTTGTGTATCATAAGGTTTAATATCAATATGTGAATTGTATGTAAAAAAGAGAAAGTTTTCTTGCGTAGCTGTTTACGAGAGCCCGGAATACAAAGGAGGTCATAAACAGTTGTTCAAAGGAAGAATAAACCCAAAGGGACCAATGTTATGCCAGTTCTTAAAAGCCCTGCCGTTGCCGAATGTTAATAAATCTAAGGGCTTTTAAATACGTCAAGGGAAATGAACTTGTCAGCTGTTAGTCCAATTAACTTTAAACCAACCAATGTGAATGGATGTTTTAAACTTTCAAATAGTAGTTGGGAGAAGAATTTGAACTAGCCAATAGTAGAAGTAGATTTTAAATTTTTAAAGCAAGGCGCGAGACGTGTGACCCCCTGGCTTAGTGAAACCAACGTTTAGCTAATTTGAATGGAATACATAGGGAGATGTTTGCTCCACTGAGGCATCAGTTCATTCAATTAATCAATTACTCAGTTCACATACACAGTTCATAAATGCAGTTCATGTTATCAGATAGACAGAGAGAATCAGTTGAGATAGTCATATTAACAAATTCATTTTGCCTCCTTGGAAATCGCTGCAGATAACTTATACTCAATGTAGCCACGCTCTATCTATGCAGAACATCAGAAGAAGCGAAAGATTTTGTGAATAATAAACTACCATATATATTATGTTGCATCGCGTAATTATTTACAGAGTCGATATCCTCTCCCAGTCCCGTTGAGCACAAATCATAAAATAATGGAGCAAACCCAGAGATATCGTAGTCAATTAACGATACGCCATTGCAAAATATGGCGATCAGCAACTAAATCACAGTTGCTGATGGCGACCAAATTGTCGCCACCGACAAAACCGCCTCAATATTGGTTCCCAACCCGGGGCACTCAGCCGGAGCCTACTATATCTCAATTGGCGCCCAACATGGGGCCATTGACAACAAACCGCTTCAGTACATAGACTTTGGATGGTTCTTGTATGGTCAATGTTCTTATACAAAGTACGGCCAATTCAAATACTAAATTATATTTAATATGTTAACAGAATTTCATATTCGCATTACATAATGGAATATTACTAATCTCCAATTTCAAGATAAATCATTTGTGACAAGTTAAGTATCATTATTCCTAAATATTCATTTTAATAATATATTATAAATTTAAATTTTAGGTAAATTACACCAGATATAAACAACTCAAAATAACTCCTGCTTTAACAACGAGTACTACATACAAACTTCTCTCACAAATCTTCCCCATATAACCAAACCATGATGAAAAAATCCATTAAGCACTCAATTACAATGTGATGCTTAACAACAGTAAACTAGACTAAAGCCTACACAAAAGTTCAATGTTACAAGGCTGTGATAAAATAAATGTAAAGAATATACGTAGTTACCCAGATCACTACTTTTATCACAGAAACCAAGTCAAACTCAAAAATTAACAAATTTCAAAAAATAGTTTTGAAAGTAAATCCTGCTGAAGGATATCGTCGTAGAACGATGGAACACGAGTTCCCATCCAATCAGACGATAGCCTCAAGCGAGAACAAGTCCGGATTCCACAATTAGGTATATATACCAAAGCCGAGCGCCCAGTATGTGTTGATAAATCCAGCAATAAAGAAAAGAGGTAGGAAGAGGTGCTACCTAGCGGTAAGAGAAGGAAGGAGAATTTCGAAGATTTGAGAGGAAGGCAAAATTCTTAGCAAAGCAAGAACGCACACAAACTTAGCCAAGCATCAAATGCCCATATACTGCTACAGGCTAGTACATACTAAATGTAAAACGTAAGAATCTCATCCAAGCCTCTTGAGTTTTGCTTCCGTTCTTTTTTGTCCAAATGTTCATTTCTGGACCATACAGTATATATTGCCATAACTTTGTAAAACTTAATCTGGGGTTCTAAATTGGTTTAATTCTTTAGGATTGTCCATATAATGCTAAAAATGCAATTGAATTTTTATAATTTAGTATTATATCTCCTTCTCCTTGTTATGAGAAATGACAGCCTAAAAACTTAAATGTATTTATTTTAAAAATGTTAAATTTCTTATTTGCCCTACTGCCCAAGTACCAATTCTTTTGATTGAGAAGTTGCAATAAGCATTTAAGCATTGAACATTTCTTTAGCTTCAAGGGCGTTAAGGCGTAGAAACTTGAGTGTGAGGTCTGGGGTTCCATTTCCACCAGGACCGTCGTCCCTGACAGAGTTTTTTTTTTCCTCCCAAATTTTCCTCACTCCTCATAAATGACAAATGCCCGAATGTATCCTAAACTTAAGCCCGGAACGCTTCCTTCCTTAATAAAAATTCTTTTCCAGTTTATCATTATCCACCGCCTGGGATACTTCAGTAGTTAAAATGGGCATTAAACACTATTAAAAAAACTCTTTGACTTTAAACAGAATATCTCTGAATCGCTGTGCATACTATTAAGTTATGTTCTCATGTACTTTAACGGTATGCATGCCATATTGGTTACACCTTACAGGGGTTTAAGGGATATACAAAATTAGACGTTATGAACATTTCGTTCTTTTAATTTTTTGTATTATTTCCATTACCGAAAAAACTACAAGATAAATATTCAGTCGATTCACAGTTCTTAATGTATGTTTACTTTCTGCTCTACTTGTATACCTATAATAAGTATAATTTTTATACGTTAGCGATTCTGAACTGCTGATTTTTGTGTCAGTTCACGTAAATATTTTACACGAGGACAGAAAAACACATTAAATGTAACGAATTGATAGTTGCATTAATGCCAAATAAAGTTCTGAGTCGACTATGAAAAATGAGCAAGTAACAATGCACGACTCCCTAGCCATCGCTACAGCGTCTATTTGGTAAATTCTTCTAAATTTATTCATCATTGTTACTAATTAATTATAAAATTAAATAAAAGCGAGATGGGTTCAACAAATTCTTTAAAAAAACTTTACCAGATTTTATAATAAATGTGTCATCAAAAAATATTCTTTCTAAGAATTGTGAAAAAGAGATGATTAACATCCCAAAATTAAACGATAATCAAAATGAAAAGATATGCGGCAAATCTAGAAAAACAGAAACCGCCGAGTCGCTAGAAGAAGAATAAAGCTATTGAAAATCCAAAGTATTAGTAAACAAGAAACAAACCAACAGTGATTATTTTTTACTGACACAATGAGAACATGCACTATTCTACTGGGTAAAACAGTAGCACAGAATAGCAATTTAAACGCGTTTATGAAAGCGGCTGTAATGTTCCTCGTTTTCTCTGGGGAATAGATAGGCACAGTTCTAGAATATTACTCGCCGAGGGCGGCTTTACGGTGGTTATAACAATAAACTCCTTTCCCATGTACACACTAGATAAGAATTTCTAGCTGACGGTGTGTTTTATTAAACGAAAGGGAAGGTGAAAAGAGCGGGAGGGGGCTCGCCACGGTCTACATTCATCATGCTACGCGTTTAATAATTTATATCGTTCCCATCAACGCCCACCTTATTACCCCGCCGAGCAAACATAACTACCAAGAGTGTTTCTAAATCTTCGCTTTACACTTTTATTAGAAATTCTTCTGCGAAATATTCCCTGCATGTGCACACGTATGGAAAAAGAATTTCATCTAATGTTACATGCCCTTGGAAGCCAATAGCTAGCGGTAAAACGCTCGTTTATGGAGTCCAGAAAGAAAGAAGCAAGGAAGTTGAGGGAAATAAGCTCTAAAAGTATTTTATTTCTAAAAATGAGTCATTCCTGACCATAGTATGACCCACATATACTTCATTTAATTAAGTTATAAATAATTTGCACATTTCTGTAACAATAACAATTCACAAAAAACTACAAAAGATGGTGAGGACATAAAATCCATAATTTAAAACAATTATTTATTTATAATCCACATTATATCTATATTATTTTTTTATTACTTTCCCATTTTTATTTCAAAGTATTATACAGGATGATCAATCAGTCGGCAGGAAAAATCACTAAACCTAATCCAGGCTCCAGATGGACAATATCGTACAGTCTTCAGCTTAACAAACTGAAACTCCAAAGTTTTTCTTTCCCAGAGAAGTGGACCGAAAAAATGGACTAAGCTTACCGTTTAGGAATAATGCACCAAAATAATATTTCCTGTATCTTGCCAGACATAAATAATTATCTATCTTTTGTTTCCATTACATTTCTCCTGTCGGTCCTGATGGCCTAGTGATAACCATCTTGCCTCGTAGACCCAAGATTGTGAGTTCAATCCTGGTCTGGGTCGATGGATTTTTTCGATCGTAAAAATGCTAAGACTGGCTGCTTTTGGAAGGGAAATAAAGTAATCGATCTCATTTTATAGATTTACGGCACATAAAGAACCTCAAGCCTGAAAGAAAAGGTCTTTGAGCTAAATTTATCGGCCGTTTTAGGACCTGAATTGAATGGAACGCCGATGACTTTATATATTAAAGAGCGTCCGTAAATAAACCAAATAAATAATTTAAGTTGCATTGCTCAACCAAACGACTTCAGATGCAATATCATGTATTTATTTTTTATATTATTTGTAACTAATGCTATGCGGAGAGTTTTGTTTTTATTAAATGTACAAACCAATTATTAACTTACATATGAATGCAATATTTTATATTAAATTGTTTTCTTACAATATAATTCTATCCTCTCTAGCTGAATTTCTTACGACTGATTCAATTGGCTGTTTGATTGCAGTTTCACTTCTCTAGAATTGCATCATTGCCATCATTATGTATAGCTTTGATGTCTCTCTATTCTAATATTTTACTTATCAATAAATATGTCTCAAATGAATTGATTGCATTACCTAGTCATTTGTTTTATTCTTTAGTAATACTACAACAGATATATTTGAAGTATTAATTACATTCAACAGGTGTATTTTAATTGGTTATTTAGTTTGGCACTTTCATTTAAATGTTATTACTTTTATATAATGGGCAACAAAAATCCAGAATTCAAAATGCGTTCACATTTGTAGAATTTTCCAAAAGTAAGAGGTAGCTACTAATAACTTATTTTTCACACACCTTTAAAAGCTCTGATGCTGGTTTATTATGTAACAAATTAATTTCTCTTTATAAAAATAAATAGCAATAGTTGTGCAAACTCTAATCGAACTTATTCAATGCTATTAAGACTATGGAGCAGTTTTTAGCAGCCTTTCGACAATTTATACCCAGAATGGTTTAAAAGATAGCCCACACAATTTGAGTTCTTTCCATAGATCGCCAGATATTAACCCTGCAGATTATTGGTTGTGGCGCTGAGTTTTCCTGAGCAAACCTACAACAACAGTTAATGAGTTGGACTCTATCGTACACACTGTTTAATCCTGTGTTACTTAGAGTCGCTTCGATTGTATTGGTCTTCTCGCGACATCTGTAGGTTGTGGACTGAACACTATAGGTGTAAATCTATAGTCATGAATGAAATGAATTAATGATAGCGCAAATGAACTCGAAGTCCTTGGTGCCTTTAAGCTACCTGCAAAAGGAAAATCTCCGAAAAAAGCTTAACAAGACAGTTTAACATAACCTGGATTCAAACCCAGAAGTTCCGGACTAGTAGTCGCAAACGCAACCGCAATACCATGAAGATATTCTTATGTTTCTTTCTCCTTTTAAAATATAAATACACACGGTTTGCATAATCTAATTTCATTTTAGGAAGTGTATCAAAGCTTCCATTTTGAGTTCTGGAAAATTCACATTTAGCGAACTCTTAATAAAATTCAAATCCTGGCCAGCAATCGATCTTAAAAATAAATTAAATAAAAACCCCGTTTTCTGAAGATTTAACTAGTGAATTGTTGAAAAAGTCAAGAGGTAGATTTTTTATTATGTTTATAATATATAAAAATGTTTTATTCGTCGGAAGAATTAAGAGGATCGAAGATTTTTTTTTTTTTTAATTTGATAGGTTTTGCTGGCCTGGGATTCATGCTATGTCGAATTTGAACCCTACATAAAACTACATTTATTCAAACTACATTTTTAAACGTAAGCTTTTCATAAAATATTTCTCTTCAAATATTTGTACTTAACCTACAAGGTCGCTTTCATATTTTTATTTCAAAAGTACCTATTAAACAAATTACCACCTAAGAATGTAACGCACTGATACATTACGGTTTTTGATAGGTTACTGCACAGTCTTGTAGAAGCAAATCAATAGATGCAGTTAACCACTAGGTACGGTTCAGCGGCGATTTTCTCTGTTATCGGTATTCCATCTAATTGCCATTCTGTGGACACCTTCCAGGTCAGGGATGGTCCTCATGTGGGACAATAATTCATCCGGGCAAAAGGAGAACTTGCAAACTGGTAACGGGGAGTAGTTAATTTCCTCTTGCATACGCTCATTCCCCCACATACTACCAACCAGTATGCATGAATTAGTGTAGCTCAAATCAAAAAGCGCAAAAGAGTTTATCCACTAAGCAGAAACATTGAACTTTTAATATAAATATAATATGTACTTCAGTTTAAATACATTCCTACTTGTACATGTTAAATGATTTGCATTTCTTTATTTTACGAAACAACCAATTTTTTTAATTATTTTTAAAATGCTGAAACGAAAAGTGGAGACTTTTTGCACATGTATTTTTTAAAACATAGATGTAGTGAGAAAAAATGATACTAGAGTAAAAAAAAAAGCATATTCTAACTGAGAAAGTAACACTAAAACAGATTATTACGTATAAACGTACGAATGACAACTGGACGATCCTAAACTTTGGCATCTCTGGCTGTTGTGTATTAAAACAAAACACGTTTCAGAAATAAACCAATCACTACAAAGATTTTTATATTAAAAACCTAAATGTCTGTAATTTATTTCAATTAATACGTGTCACAGTTTTATAACATTACATTATGTTGTTCAGTTTTTGTGTTGCTTAATATTTTATATAAATTTGGCATAACTGGAAATAAAATAGAGCACGTAAATTAACAGACTCTAAATACACAATGTCACACCTACATGTCATTTATCGAATGGTCTGGTACCATATATACATTGCATGGTGATTTTTACTTATGTAGCAGTTTTAAACAAGGAAATGGAGTTAATTAAATATTTTGAGTGGAGGTAAAATTATAGAAAGGGTTTAAATTTGATTGTTTTGGATTCTCAGGGGTAATGTTATTTCTTCCTCTCCAACGGTTGATTTCTGCTGACTTATATTTTGCCACGGCTGTTGAGACTCTGCTGCTGGATATTTTTATGGTCCTTTAACCATAGGGGAAGGGGCATATGGAGATTAATAAGATTTATCGTTATGGGAGATAAAACACAATTTATTGTTCATAAACTATTCTATATAAAATGTACTGCCGTTATTTTCTGGAGAATATGTGTCACTTTCGCACTAACAATGACGATCACTCTGACGTCTCTTAATTTGATAAAGACTGATCATGAAATCAACTAAAACTGGGACGCAACTGAACTCAACTAATAAAACTCTTCCACTGAACGGAACTGAACTGACCGTGCCCATCTTCCACGCTGATAATGCCCCACACTGAATACTCTTCCGAAACTGACTACAACTTTCCACTAACTGAACTGAACTGCCCAATTGAACTGATAGAGTCTGCATCGACTCCTTATCGACTCCGATTGTGGATCGATTGTGGATTGACTGTCACTGCCTCTGGGTCGCAAAATCGAAAGACTAAATAAACATGGCAGTCTGCAGGTCTCACAAAGCAATCCTTCTTTCAAATATGTTTCTCGAAAAATCTAGAATGTTTTCTCCCATCCTCGCATCTCTATCGGGTAATCTGCTCCCTCCATTTTTTTTCTCTGGTGTATTATTTGTCAGATGGCCTACGGGACTACTTGCATGTCACCTACATCTCTTACATATTAGATGGAACGTTAGGATTTCCCTTCGAGGTTATTCCCTTGTCTTTTCATCCCCGTATATTTATTGCTTTATTACGCCTTCAATGCTTTACAATTTCCTAGCAGAATACCAATAAACATCTTACTCAACGATTCTTCTTTAGAAATTTCTCCAGAAAGCATCGGTTTGCTTGGGTCATCTTTACAGATATTGTTACAATAGGTAACAGAAATTCTCAGGTCAGATTTTATGGCCGGGGGTAGCTTTCTGCGACCTGGCAAGAAAATAACATTTTACACAAAATAATTCAACACTTGTACAGGAAATCAAATGATATTACACTCATGACTTAATAAGGAAGTTACATAAAACTATTTGCTACAATTACTCTAATTAAATATGGAAGTGGCAGCTCATAAATACTGCCTCACTTATCACAAAATGTTTTCTATTTGATGCACTTTATTGCAAATATATATCTGGTGGCACAATGTTCTTTCAGAAATTCAAGTCATAGCAAACAAATGAAAGAACTAATAAATAACGTAAAACTACATAAAAATGTTAAATTAAATATATCACAAAAATACTGGCATATATGTCAGATATAAGTATTTAGTCTTCAAACCTGAAGCAAAACATCGGCTGAAGATACTGCATGTATGCTAATCAAAGCTTGTGCAATATATTCTTTGTCCGGTGAAATGGTTACGAGATTTTCAAGACAACCAAAAATGTGTATTCTGTTTATGTTCCTCAGCAATTTGTAACGACTCGCTCAACTCGAAAGCAACTTGAAATAAAAACATTAAACCTCTAGTAACACTAAAGGAAAAAGAATACATTTTCTTTTTAAAAATTGATATATTTTTATATCAAAAAGACATTTTTTGCATAGCTTTAGTAAAATTTGAAATGCGTACTTTATCTAAAAGTGTGACAGCAATGGAGGGTGTAGTGGAAAGTAAAGTTGTTAATTCGTCTATATATCAACGAAGCAGGCAAGAAATATTCTTATTGTAAAATAGTAGAGGAACACGTCTGAATCAAGAAAATGTTTCGCAAATCTCATAGAAAAGCAAGCCATGTTGACTTTATGATCAACAAAATGATATATACAAATCGTTATTAACAGGGTCTAAAGTATATTGTTATAACTATCCTTTTAGTTTTTATTAAGTTTATACTTCTGTGAATATTTGTGTGTTATGTTTAATAATCTCTTAGTGAGAGCTCATACGATATTTAACATAATAAGCCTGGATTCTTGTGTTTTGTAGCAAAATATGAAACATATTCGTATGCCTAATCCATCATTTTATTCATATGCCGAGACATCATAAAGGCAAAAGAATTTCAGTAATTGGGGAGGCCTTTGAAATGTCAGAATAGCTTAACAAACTTTATCATAGTGGTTTTAAGATAAAAGATCACTCATTTTTCCTCACTGTACCTGAATTCTTGTTTCAAATTTAATCTAGAAAATAACTATTATTCCATGAAAGGCTATTCATTAATATTGTGCAATATCCATTATAAAGATTTTTGGGAGTTCGTCAATCTAGTATTATTAGCAGAAATCGTTGGTCATTTTCAAAGGAGATTAGCAGCATCAGAGAGAGCAAAAAATATTTTAAAGAGGGAGTAATTTGTCACTGCATCCGGATTGGTGCTTTTGATAGTATCTCCTATTAGTGGGGAACCGTTGTAAGAAAGCGTCAGTTGAGAAGTAACCATCAGAACAGACGTATGTCAGTGAGTCACATTCCTGCCTCTCGTCTTCCACCAGGTATAAAGCTATTGTATCTTTTCACTTTTGGATAAATAGAATGTTACAATACATCTGATAATGTGATCAACTGCATGGCTTAACAAAAGTTATCTCATAAACCTTGCTAAGAGAGATATAGTTAATGTTCAGTAAGATGAAACTATAAGGGTGCTTTCTCATACTTGAAGTCATAAAACGTGACATTTGTAGGCCAAAGAAGCCGTTCGTAACAACAACATAAAGGAGTTGGCCGAAAATATTTTATTTGAAAAAAGTGCGATCATTATATATAAATGCGTTTTAATGTTTGGCATTTATACAATATCTTCATACACAGTAGAAGAAAATGCACTGTAACTTGTCACTTTTCAATGATTTTAATGCAAAAATAATCCACATATTCAACTAACCTTTTGTATTTATATTGTCCATTTTAGGTAAAACTATATTATGCTGTAAAAAAATTAAATACCATTTAATATAAAAAAAATCTAAGTTAGAAGTTTTATATGTACTACAATAATATTTTCCACAACTGCAATTAGTGGCTGTGTTTGTTAACTAGCACGGCTGTAGGCTCTTAAACACATTTTCATAATATATTTTTAAAAGGATTTGAGCCATTATTTTTACAGCCGAAGTCACTCACCTTAAGGAGTAAGTGGAAGTTCAACAACAGCTGCGTTCATTCGAGAAATTCACAGCACTCATTTTTAAGTACCAGAGAAGCCTGGCCGCAGTTGAAGTCATTAAAATCAAATCATGGCTCGGATTTCAGGGTCTTTTGTCGTTCAACCTTAAAACTTCAGCTTCTTAGCTCTTTAAGCATCCAACTATATTATATAATTAAACATGGATTAAATTCTGATCTCTTTTTGGCAGCGATTCAGAAATGGAAGAGGGAACGGAGGCCACTTCTGTTTCAAAACTACTTACAATGATAAGTGTAAAGATTATATGATCTTCATTTTGTGACATTTCTCGAGAATTAATACTCTTTTTATAATGTGAGATAAAACTAGTTTTGAAGTAAAATAATTTATGCAACATAGCTGAGGATTTACGTAGTAAATATATAAGAAATTAACGAAGGAAGACAATGATCAGAGCAGGAAAAACGCAGATGAGAAAATTTTAAGTATGAATAAGATAACTGCGGTGGCAAAGTAAATATCTGCGCTCTTCACAACTTAATTACAAATAGTTACAGTTTGAGCATTAATCCTCTGAAAACGTTCAACTAGGAACTCTATTTTCTCTATGACCTATGCTTTCTAAAAACGTTCTTTCAGAGCGAAGAATTTCTGCAACGTTATTGTTTGTGGTATGTGTATGATGGTGCTCTTGCTCATTTCTAAAACCAACGGGATTTTGTGCCTATGCTTTACATTACATTCAAAACAATAAGTAAAACTTTATAATAATGTAAAAGTATTACTGTCTTAAAAAGAGGGAACCTAAATGACTTTTATTATATTATCGCTTAAATAAACCTGCATACAAATAATAGATTAAACGTATATGTAAGTTCATGCACTTTTATTAATAATAGCTTTTTTCCCTCCAAGTATATGTTTGTAAAATCTCTAAACTCAAAAATACTTGTGAAAGATCTCGAAAACACCTGCGTATACGAAATCTATGACTTTTTCTTTCTAATAGATCAATTAAAAGAGGGGGAAAAGAAACATACATACACCTACGATATAGAACCAGTACTTGTAGCAGCTACAGATAAACGTTTCTTTAAAAAGGCGTTAAATTTATACTTAAAAAGAACACATTCCTTTAGAAAAATACTGAACTGGCCTTCGTCGTCTATTGCTAAGTAAGGTGCGATGCTAATCCATAAAACATGAACTCGATTTCTAATACTCGTAAGGAACTTCATTGAAAGATTAATCCTGAAACGGGTTCAAAGCCTCATGAGGCAAGTACATGAGGTCCAGTAAAACACAATTAAGGGTTGTGCAGTGAAGTGCTGACCTAAGATCCCCTCAGTGATGTTGTCTGTATCGCAACCAGAGCTCATCAGTACCTAGCGCTAACGTTTAATATTTTATTATTGTTGTTGTTCTTGTTGCAATCCTCTAAATTAGAGACATAACCTTTAATATGTCACAAAATAATCAAATACATCTAAGATTAAATAAAATATGGACTGAAAATATTGTTTTACCAGCAAAGAAAATTCTACATTATTATTTAGAAAATAAATATATACATATATCAATAAAAGTTTAACCACAGAGGTTAAAACAAGGATTTACAACCTAATTCTTATAGCGCAAAAAAAAAAAAAAAAAAAAAAACTGAAATTAATTATATTCACACAAGTTATAAATTAAACACCAAAATTTAATTTTAAAAAATTTCCCGTGCATCTAAGCACTGGAAAAGGACGATAAGCATAGGCAAAGGAAATGGCAGGAAGTTATGCCTCTCTTAGGGAAAAAAATCAACTAAAATTTGAATATCTCTCTTCCGTAATGCCTCCTGGGAGCGAGGGTGGATTTGCCTATGGGCTGGTATGAACGTAATTTCAAAAGCGGATGTACAATCGAAGTAAATTTCCGATCACGGATTTCATCGGAGTTTTAAATAGAAATCGTTAAGTAAGCTTCAGATGGAAATGAGCGCTGAACACAACCAAGGCCAGCAGAGAAGCGGTTACGTCTCTTTTATTACGTTTATGTAAATTGTGATTTGGTCGGTTGTAAAAACAGATATGCTTGGGATTATCTTGTCTTTGCTGCTACTTATTTCAAACATTCTTATGGTTGAAGAAAAGTTTTAAAACTTTTACTATCAGCTTCTTTTAAATGTCAAAAATTTTCTATCATGCATTTTTAAGAAGTTCTTTATATACCAAGGTTCTATGTAAAATGTTCCAAACCATCGTTTCATCGCAGTCACTATTTTAATATTCGTTTCAGTAAGTTGTTTTTAGGACTTTCGATGGAATTTATTTAATTCCAGAAATAAAAATTGCATATTAAAGTTTTTGTATAGGTATTTACTGTATGCTGTCCCTTCTAGAACAAAATGCTCAATGTGGTATCTGCACGATGTAGCACCATCTCATGAGTTTTTTTTAAGCTTTCTACCATATAAAGCGACAGTATTTTCGTGTAAAAGTAATGCATAAATTTAGCCTTTTGCTTATTAACAACAACCCAGCTAGGATATAGACTATATTTGACCACAAAATTAATTATAAACCTATGAGCCTTTTTTCTTTTTTCGGAGAAGGGATGTCAGCAGTGTTTTCATATTTTCGTTTGTTTCGAATTTTTTACTTATTTTGATGATAACTGTCTCGCATGATCTCTGTTTACTGTTCTGTGTGATTTCAAATACAAACAATGTTGAATATTTTTGTTTCGTCACAAGCAATGCCGTGAAAATAAAAAACAAATAAAAAGTTGAGAAACAGCATCGCCTCGGTAGCATTATCATCGCCCGTGTACATTCTGTTCCAGGAAATTATAAGCCAGGAATTCAAGCATTCATTGTGTTTGTGCACATGTTAGTTTGTTTTTTTAACAACTCAATGGACCACGCTCTAGATGGAAAATTCTCGTCTCTTCAAGTGGATGACAAAAATGTGCGTGCGTTGGTGCGCGCGCGCGCGCGCGCGCGCGTGTGTGTGTGTGTGAAACTCGCTCACTTGTCTGGACAAAACTGCACAGCCGTTGAATGTGCAGGAGCTGTACAAAAATATTTTGGCATGGTTTGGAATAAAAGCGGCCTTAGGAACAAATCTGGACATTAACTCCCCAAAGGCTCTATAATCACTATTTCGAGAGGAAGAAGAGGACAATCAATGTTATTGCCTCTCTTTGAGTAATAAAACACTCGCTAACAACTGCTTAATTTATATGAGTAAGTTGAAACCTCGCTTGAAACTTAACGCTTAGTCATCTCTTATTATGTGTAAAGTAAATTCAGAACAGCTAACTGCCAATTCCTTGTATTTTCTTATATAATAGAATGAGTGCCGATAGTTTTTCGATAATTTAATGAGATTAACGAATGTTTGTCGTATCTATTCCACTTATGTGACGTCATTATAAAATCGACCAATGAAATGAAACATAATTTTGAATTTTAACCAATCACAGCTCAATATCGCAGTAAAATTATCATAAAGTTTTATCAATCACGCGAAGTGCGTTTGTCTAGTGGTCAGTGTAGCCAACTTCTATGCCTTCACTACATAATTCCTGAGCACGCATCACTAACTACTTTGCTGTGTTTTCGGTAATTATACATGTGTATTCAGTCAAGTAATTGTTTTTGTGCATTCAGTCAAACGGTCTGAAATTATTTTGTAAATTAATGTAACAATACCTGCCTAAGCAGCTTAAATCTAAATAAACACGCTTTTCAGAATGGTAAAATGTTATCTCTGTTTTGTTTATAAATCAACGGTAGCGATCGTAACAGCCGGCTTTGGTCTATTTCAGTCTCAGGTTTATGAATAGATAGGTAGTCATAAGTAAGAATAATATTTTATACAATTGTTAATATTTTATGCGCGAGTTTCAAATATGTATTATTTTTATTGTTATTCTATTCATGAAATAGTACTATACCCGTATTTTGCTCTTCTCTATTGACATTACTGACAATCTATATTCATGTGTTGCAAAATGAATTGAAAAGGAAGTGTTCATAATACATATGCAATCATTACATTAATCATTACTCATTTGTGAACTTATCAGCAATCTCAGACCCTCTTGTGATGCTACTTATAATTATTTCAAGACCAAAGGTTGAGCTTTTACTGCTTGTATTCCACAAGATAATAATAATAATAATAATAATAATAATAATAATAATAATAATTAAAAAACAATCTTTGCCTTGATTGTTCTTATAAACAAATAGACACTTGAAGTTATTATTACCGCAATTTCGAGAAAAATAATTGAGCTTGAGGAAAATAATAATCTCGAATCAGAAATGACAACAATAAAATTCGTAGCGTTTGCGATTACTACTCCAGAGGTCCTGGGTTCGAATTCCGGTCAGGTCAGCCTGTATGGCTAAGGATTTTTTTCGGATTTTTACCTTACCCTGAGAAGATGAATGACACAGCTTTTAGGCGTCATCATTAATATATTTCATTTCATTCACCTCTCCAGCCTGTCTACACTCACAGTATTCAGCACACTGTCTACAGGCTTCGCTATAAAACCAATGCAGTCAAATGACAATAAATAAAATCTTCCTTGAAATAAAAACAACTGAGCAATTGGAGTTATAACAACAGTTTAAGGAATAAAACAAATGAATACAAGAGCAAATGCGTACCATTTATTATTTTTGAGCCCGGTGCTAATTACCTAACAGTACAGACAGCTTGAGTGCTTTGCTGGGGTCCAATTCTGAGTACGCATGTCACGAAACTATGGTTTACTTCGGTATTTTCCACTTAATAAGACTGCATAAATAAAGAATGGCATAGTTGATTATATTTATCACTATTTTATTAATAAGTTAGATGTTATCAGGTATGCATATGTCATTGGAGCCCCAATAATAATATTAATACTAATTATTGTGAAATGTAAGAATTCAGATATGTTTATTATTTACTCTAAAGTTTAAATCAACGAATTGGTGATGACCGGCGTTTGTGTTCACATTACCCGCTCCTGTGGATTGTAGGAATGCGCATTATATTCCCTAGTTGCACATATTCGGCCAGTTCAAAGCTACATCTGTATATAGTTATGATCAAATTACTCTAGAAGTTCCAAGTTCGTGTTTTTTCATTACTGGAAAAATTTAAAACACTGATAAATCTTCCAATGAACATTAATTCATCTTTATACCATAAGCTCAAATAACCATTTGGCCGATCATTTCGTCTTTATTATTATTATTATTATTATTATTATTATTATTATTAGTATTATTATTACTATCATTATTATTATTATTATTTTAATCTGATAAAGATGATAAAAATATAGCCAAAAATAACAAAGAAAAATTAACAACTCGATATGGTACTTGTGCAGTAAATTTTGCTTTTGGTTAATGGTTCATTTTATTTAATTAGTTTGCAGAATACCTCTTACATCTTTTTACGAATATTTCTCTTCTTCCAACCCTTATATCCGATTATCGAATAATTGGGACCATATGACAAAACTGCTGTAAAGTGCTAAAAACGGAATAAACGGTTTTCAGAGATGAGTCATTTAGATAAAAATAATGCACAAAATCGCTTGGGCGTCATTCTAAAACCACTAATGCGCAAGCCAAACCAAAAATCAGAGTAAAAAATGCGACTTATCCATCTTCATTAATGTGTGTTCTACATAATTGTCTTTTATCTCAAAGACAAACATTGGAATTTCCCATATATTTTGAAGATAAAATGTGAAATTTCCTTTTATTTAAGATATTAATTAATGAATGTCTAATTTTTAGATTTAACAGCTGTTTATTAAACAGGTATGCTAACTGCAACGACAGAAGCGACATCAAGTGGATTTATTTAGAACAAGACCCAATTCGAGTGAATTTAGTAGCCAACTGCATCAAAGGTATCGACGCAAGCTGTCCCGACTGTATCCCTTATTCTGTTCTCTTTACTATCAGTGTAACCCCAATCTCTCATTGATCAATTCGGTAACAAAGAGCTCTCCATTGGCTGAAAGACGTTCGCATAGAGTTGTTCCATTACCTGCTACTTAACTTAAAAATAGAAAACCAAAAGCTTCTAGATTTTTCTGACAAGTTAACAAAAAACATTGAATGTTGTATACGTGAATTTTGAAAAAAAAATAATAAAAATAAAAGTGTCACACGTTTTCTAAATAATTCCTAATTTTGACTAATAATAAAATTATAAGAAAGATCGGACGTTTTGTGTAAATGTTTATATGTTTTTATTGCTATTTTTGAAATAACAATCTTGTTGTGCAATTATATATGCCTACTACATTTCACCATACTATTTATGGAGGCAAATAAATTAAAATTAAATCTTTATTATGGAGCCATGAGCAGCGTGCGATGCTCTTGAATATCCGGTCGTTTGTCATAATAATAGAGTTTCCGCACAATGGACACTCAGTCGCAGTTTGCTGTTACGAGAACAAGCAATATTTCTACTTTTGCATTGTATGACTCATTTTGCAGTTGAGAGGTTAGTATAACTCAAATTTTTTGTTATTACGTATAATAAAAAGGCATTGATGCGCTAGTGTATTAGTGAATAAATGTTATTGTACTGTGCACCGAGTGTTCGACAATTGATCCATTGCTGCTTATATCATTGCTTGAGAGCTGAGCTGGCACGTACAGGTAGGTACATATTTTGAAATCAATCTGCAAGTAAGAAGAAATTAATTGGTATTGAGAAAAGGGTCCAAATCTCAACATTTCAATTGCTGCAAGTTCCAAGGAAATGTTAAAAATGAAATCCGCAAAAAATACTCGTGCTCAGAAAGGAGCATATTTTGCTGCATATATTTGTAGTTGTAACAGTATTTATACATGCATGTTTTAGCAATTTTTATCGCTCAAAAGTCTGGTCTCTACCAATAATAACATTGAATTTCTTACGATCTTTCAATGAAAGATGAAAAATGTGAAGAAAAGAGTGCTTCTTTGAAAAGTTTAGCCTAAAATGGGGGGGGGGATAATCAACGTCTGTTAAGGGGTAATATTGCATACCTATATGTAAAAAGAAAAGCTTCATAAACGTAAATTAAATCACATATATAAGCAAAATATTTTACAGAAGGGATTATAGATATTTTACTATTCTGTCATCTAAAATAGGTTATACTATGTGTTTGGCTTAAATAATATCCTAAATTCGTAATATGATTTTGGTGTCACTTGAAGTGAATTCTATACATACATTTCTGTTACATAAAAACTAGGAAGTTCATATCTAAATTAGATTTTTAATCATTTTAATACTACAGAATATCTTAATGAAGCAATTATTACATTTGCAAAATTTGCTTAGTTTCCCTCATGATCGATACAGTGTTACCGAGGAGTGTGACTCAAGCCGTAATGCTAGAGGTCCCTTGGGATTGTCCATCCTAACTTCGGTTTTTTTCATTTCCCCTCGTCGCTTAAACGAATGATGGGATGGATCTTTCCTTTCCATGAATTTTCAGTTCTCTCATTTCTACTATTTCATTACGTTGGTTCTGTTACAGAGTCACAAGTGCTGGGAGGGGTCGAACTCCTTGGAGGGGGGCGCTTCGTTGGTGCCTGTCTAGAAACAAAGTTAGGAATCTCCTCTACGTCCGTGTCTCACCACCTGTGGATCCTAGCCATCCGGTGTCCCCCTTACACCACCCCTTCCGCCCGGAGGCACAAACGGCCAGCCTTTCAGCAAGACTGAAGTACCGAAATATTTTACTCTGTCTTTAACAATACAATGCAAACTCTGTATTACATTATTCACTACATACTATCACATGCACGGCTGAGGGGTGCATTCATTTGTAATTGATCAAAATTGTTTTGCGAACAATTAGTTTTATATGCTTCAATGTTTTATATTCCTACATTGTCTAGTTGCATCAGAAAGTGCTAACTTACATACGTTTGGTTTACTACTTCCGTTGACAATTTGAAGGAATTTACAAGACGGAATCGTAATCAGCAGAATTAGATTCTTCCTACACCTAAGTACCATTTTCTCACTAGCTACTACAATTCAAACCTAGGGTGTTGGTACGATAAATGGCGAATATTATAACATAATGTACAGACCCCTCTAGGCGATTGCGAAGCTATTATAAGGAGGAAACAGAGCCTCAAGAAGGGTCGTCTGCCCGAGTCTGTTCCACGTTGCTGGTCGCCTGTACTATCCTATATTGCCTCTGGCCGCTCTGCACCATCACCTCTGTGAGACATCATCCCTAAAGTAACGGCCCGTTCGGTCTTAATGGCCTGATTTATAGCTACCCAGTTACTATGTGTTATTTAAATCTCCAGCATCAGAGGAGATCTTAATATTGTGAATTTTATTATTAATATTCAATTAAAGAAGTGGCAATGGCAGCAACATTCTCTTTAATCATACCGCCACGCTCTCCCAATCACAACCATGGTGTAGACGTCATGCGTCTCCCATTTATTCCAAATGTAATTGTAACATAATTGGTGGATACGCCGAGTCCTTTGTATTCTTATACAGGAGCGGGGTCTCGACCCCGCGTCCTTTGCTGAACGCGACAATACCAGTAAAACTGTTCTTTAAATGTAATGTAATTGCAGAGGAAGAAAACCCTAAAATAAAACTTAAATAATAGAAACGTAAAGAAGCAATAAAAAATTAACACAAGTAATACCCAAATGACTTCCAGCGATACTATAGATAAAAGTGTCACATCATATCCAAAACCTAAAACATAACTCTTCAAAAAGAAAATAAATACTAATAATGAATATGTCTAAAGCTTTTGTCAGAGACTGTAACGCACATAAACTTCGGTGGCTCTGCCGTCTACAGACTTTAAGTTTAAAACTTTTTTACCAGCTAATGGAAATATATACCCGTTCTGAAGCCACGTCACTTAAACTTGAGTGACTAATGTAGCCATGTTTTATTCTTACATATTTATAGCTCTCTCCGACTGAATATCAAAACCTTGCCTTTTTATTTACATCTACTGTGTGTCAGTGCAACTTATAAGCTGTGACAATGATAAAAAGAGTCATATATCACAAGCAAAACTTCCCTAACTTTTAATAATCCAAGTGACATGCAGGTGTGTATTTTTTACTTCGCCGCACCTGAGAATAGAATGGAAAAATGAATGCTGCCCTAAACTTTAAATGGAGTTCGACTAGTTGTTGTACGGCACGTCATATTTCAACTTTTTTTTTCGAACGTCGCCATTTTGCTTGCATAAAATATTAATTTTCAAGCAGGGGACCGCAGATGTTGCAGGTCCTCCCAGTCTGTCGTGAGAACACTTTTTCATCATTATCATTAACGAGGTGTGAGCCCAATCCGCTTAGATTTGCAGCTCCTCAGTATTCATTTCATTTAACTCTCCATTGTATGTAAATTTATAGGAAATGATTAATCCTAGCCTCTATTGGTTTTCTTACCTGACGCCAATTCTAAACCAATGCCGTCATTTTTTTTATATCCACTACTGTGTTGTCTTATTTTGGTTATCTTAAATTCCTTGCCTTTTATTGCCTCGTAAACATCGACCGTCCATAATATCTCCTTTGGGTAGTATTTATTTCAATAATTTATTGCGTAAGCCGCCATCCTCCATTTGCTCAAAGGAAACCCATATCCATGCTTTTATTCCATCATCTCAATTTCTATATTCGCTTAAACTCCTTACGGCACCATTGCCTTATTGCAGTTCTTATTAAACAATGCCCTAGAATACTTAGAGATCCCCTTTAAATATATGCCATATATTTATGCCTTCCTCCCTTCCTTTCTAATCATTACACTAGCCTCTCTTTTTCTTCTTTCCTAACTTAACTACGTCAGCACGGATTGATAAGCAAGCTGTTTGCCATTGGCTCAAGAAAATCTTTTTTGGTGAAATCAGTAGTTCTACCTATGGTGCAAGGTGACTACCCTTCACTTCGCCTCTTCTTCTTCCTGGACCCACAGCAAGAACACCTCCTTTCGGGTGACATGTATAAACACTCGGTTATTCAATTCTAAATTGTTAGACTAGGAGTCTTTTTCGTACACAGTAATCCAGGTAATATCTACCTTTGTAAACTTTTAATGTATTATTACATTGCTTAAGATTCCGTTGTCATAAATTTGCTCGACAATAAGGTGCATTTGTAAGACAAGGTACTAAGTCATGATAATCAAGGCACAGTATTAAATTCGTTTATTATT
Source organism: Metallyticus violacea (assembly GCA_030762175.1). Taxonomy (NCBI): domain Eukaryota; kingdom Metazoa; phylum Arthropoda; class Insecta; order Mantodea; family Metallyticidae; genus Metallyticus; species Metallyticus violacea. Next base: position 54,820,860 of record CM060839.1, read on the forward strand.
TTATAAATCATTTTATATTTTTATGATAAGCTTGTAAGAGTATCTTAACATTTATTGGTCAGTAAAATGATTAATTATTATGTGCGAAATGTGGCAAACATGTGAAAAATTATAGCTTCGAACTTAAAAATTCAAAAGAAACAAAACAAAAGAAACAAACAAAAATGTAATATGTTAATTGTTTTAAAAGTTTCAATGCAGTATTGTTAACATACGTTAATACCAATTGCACGTTGAAGTTGATTATTAATCTATTACAGTTTTTGTTAATTTAAAAAATATTTGCTTATGTTATAAACTATTTAATATAATGTATACTTACCTTTCCAGAGTGTCAAACTCAGGTTATTAAAACCCGTTTTATTTGCGAAATTTTGCATGTTGCAATATCAATAACTTTTTCACTTTTGCTCTTCTCACCTTGTTTGACAGTAGTGAGTTTAACACCTTTACAATATTGAGTGTTCCACTCGATTTGTGCAGTTGGACGTTGTAGGATTATTTACAAGCTACCCCAATTAAGTTGAGCGATACTTTTTTTTTCAACAAAGACATGATGACTGAAAACAAAATGACTCAACTTAAGTATTCTATATCATCAAATCTTTAATATAATATTTGTGGTGTGTTATAAAAGTACGTGAAGTTGGAGACGATATGAGACCAAATTAACCATTAGGGAATTACACATTTATTCGAAATTCTGCAAATGTTTCTTGGGTGCCCTGTCGATCCTTTTCTTCTTCTTATTAGTGCAAGTGCTACCATTTCTTATCATCCTGTGTCACAAAAAACCGCTCTAATTCTCAAAAGCAGTCATATATTTCCTGGCTCTGCTGGTGGCGTCGGAAACATAATTAAGGATTCCGTTTACATCCGTGCCTTACTGCGCACGGATTCTGGCCGCCCTCGTCTTATGAAGGCGTAGACTCAGACGGCCAGCCTTAGAGCCAGGATTAAGTACCAACAGTCTTCCTCCGTTACTACTAAATTCATCTCCCTGCGAGCTAACATTTCTCAAAAGAAATTGCAGCAAATGATGCTGATAATTTTTAGAGTCCGTCGTTAGCAATAATGACACGTCTCCATGACACCAGGCAGTAAATCATCTTGTGGCTCATTTTCTCATTATTTTATTTACAATTTAATGTCTTTTATTATACCACAGAAATACCACAATTTCTTAAAAAAAATCAGAATTTTCAAAGCCTCTGATGTAATTTGTATATTTTGCAGCTTATCGTTTGTTTCTTTGCTTTTCTACAAAATCTAATAACAGAAAGTGAAAATTATCATTCTTTTACATTATCATTTATAAAATTGTTGAAATTTTACCACACATTTTCATTTCATTGTTATCTGGGTAATTATGTGCCCGTTTTATTTAGGAAAGACTTTGAGTTAGTCTTTTTTATTGAGTCTTCAGTGATTAACATGCTTTTCTTAGTAAAGGCTTGAGTATTTATCATTTAATGCGCTATAAAAGTGGAAACTCAACACTCTCTTAATTTAGCAATATATAATATTATCCATAATCCTTTGCTGTACTACAACAATGTGCCATTTACTTTTCGCAGTTTTCACAAATTGGCAGCTGGTGAAAAACGTTCATAAGTTCGGCATTTTTATACAATGTATCATAAGGAAGCATCTTCAGAAATGTTGTTCAACAATGGTATCCTTGATTCCTGTCTATTCAAAAGGAAAAGCAATGACCAACATGCGTACACGCTTAAGTTAGTTCCTATAGCTTTAAAGGTTCTTTGTATTCCATGAACAACAGTGTGGAGTGCTTTAAAGAAACGACTGCACTTCAAACCATACCGATTTACTCTGCTTCAGGATGTAAAACTTGATGACTGTAGTAAAAGGCAGGTTTTCTGAGAGCGTGAATAACGTAAAGAGTAACGAGGATGATTCTGGTAGGTAAAGTAGCATTCGCAGATGAAGCCGCATTTAAAAGGAAAAACACACAAAGTCCGAATTTTGGGCCTACAAAATCCACGTTGACTGTTAAAATTTAATGGAACTCCCCAAAGCGAATGTATATATATATATATTTATTGCTTAACCATATTTTATCCTAGGTTCCCTAAGGGGAAAAATATTAAGAAGGAGTACTTAAACAGTTAAAATTGTAATAAATTTCTTTTAATATTTCATCACACTTGTAGGTCCCTTTCTGGTAATGTTAATATTTCCCCAAATTACATAAAGGTTTAGGTTATTTAAAGCAATATTATAAAAAGGATCAAAATCTCCAAAAGTTTAAGTTTTTAAGTAAAACAAGGTTTATATTAGTACATTTTTAACATGTCAGAATTTTTCTTGCAAACTGTTAGTGAGATAGAGAAGGAAGCTCTAGACACTACAACATTATGTATGTGGAAATGTTCCAGCATTGCCATAGGTACTTTTGTGCTTGTGGAATTAAGAATACCTGAAGATAATGTAATTATTAAGAATAAATTAATAAATGGTTTATTTTCACTTCCATTCCCGATATCTGTTAGCACTAAATATATACTGAAAGAGAATGCAGAGACGTGACAACGTTGTTTTTCTGAGGTATCTGATACACTGCATTCCTCACTCGTGTTATATTAATGCAACATAAATAAGCAGCCGTAAAACTGTAATGTTAGTTCAAGAAAAATGACCTTCCAAATTTGCCCCCCTACATTACCAGAAGAGCAAGTAAAGGGGAAAAAAATACAGTTGATAACATATATTCAAGTACAACACTAAAATAAACAACATAAAATAAAATTATTCTCAATGCTTTCTACTTGCCTCTAATGTTTCCTAATGATAACAGTCACTAAAATTTTAATTTCACTGAGTGTCTTTTGATAAAACACAAAGTATATCCTCAATAAAAACCTCTTCAACCATGCCCATATATTCTTTGTAAAGAAATTCAGAAATTAAATATTAAACACGAAAAAAACTAAGTTTCGATATCATAACATCAGTCAGCGATGATATACATAAAACTGCTGATACCAAGACATGTGAAAAGTGCACTAATAGTGTTACAAAAGTATCTGAACATGGTTGAACTACCGAAATGTACTCCCGTCCCTGCTAATCCAGTGGAACCATTTGTCTCACTTTTGGTAATAAGGTAAATGTATACCAATATTTCAGGATTTAAGGACTCTTCACAGTTTCTAAATCTGTTTTACTCCTATCGGCGTCATTGCATTCTAATGATGAATTTGTGATGCAGATTTTTTGGAACTAAATTTTTAGATAGTTGTATATGATACTGTTTATGGGCATTTAATTTATGTATTGCGCTGAAAAAGTTTCACTTAATGTGATGAATACCAGTACTTAATAGAAATATGCATTATTTCTATCGCGTACTCCAGGGCCCTGTTCAACAAAAGTATGGTCTAATACATTACAAATATAAGGACTTATGATGTAGTTATTAGTAATATTCTGTTCCACAAAGATTTATACCACACTTGTACTTTACAACTCCATACTTATAAATGTACAAGTGATTTCTCGTTGTTCTGTTCCGCAGGAATATTTGTATTAGTTAGGCACTGGTAATTTGTGTAAATTTCTCTACAAGTGTAGGAATGTCGCTGACTTCAAATGAGCTAAGTATTAGCGAAAGGGGGGATAATGATGAGTAGGGAATATGCATAAAGAGAGAATAAATAATTATATATGTACAATGATAAAAGTTCGGTTAATTGGAATTAAAGTACGGCTTATGACAGATATTAAGAGTTTCCTGTTTCAAATGCATATTTCAGACCATTATCTTAGTTCATTTATTTTAAAGTTCTTTCCAATACAAAAAATTAAATTTTTCTTTTTCTTTTTCTTTTAAAATCATTCCTTTTGACATAATTTTCCTTTTTTTTTTTTTTTTTTTTTTTTTTGCTTATGAATCGAACGTGATTCCAAACAATATAAATAAACAAATAAATAAATATAAACGATCAAATGGAATGACAAAATAAATGAGCAAGAGCAATGGGAAAATTCGATTCTTCTGCCTTTTCTAGACGACTAAAATTGATGCTCCTAAATGTACCTTTATGGGACCGTCGTCTCAAAATGGAATATTAAGCTTGAATGTCGATAAATGCCTAATAAACTATTTAAATTATCATTATATTTCAGAAAAAATACAAGACCCATTTAGCAGATGTGACAATAATCCACTCTGTATATTAAAAATTCCTAAGGAGGGGACATAACCTAAATTCAAGGTATGATGACATATGGTAAGCAAATATTACTCCATCTTGCTCTTAAATGACGTCACTTATAACTTTTAACTAATGTTGAACTTCTTTTATGGAAAATAAAGTTGCAAGATCATACTTTACAAACAGGTATGTATCAGACCATACTTTTGTGGAACAGGGCGGATGCAGTATAATGTATAGCGAACATCATTCTCTTATTCGCTTTCAAGTTGTTTGTCCGGTAGCTTTAACCTGTGGCATTCTATTTCTTTTATTGTTAGAAAAAGAAGTCTGTACAAAGCCTTTACAATCACGTCCATCACGCCTTTCACATATGGGAAATGGACCTAGTGGTAAGGAAATTGAGAGAAACCTGCGTCCAGCAGGAAGCTACTTTTATTTCCATCACACAGCATTGATTTCAGAAAACAAGGTTAGGAGGCTCCAGAGAAGAGGTCAGGGCCCGAGGGAGCTGCTGTGGCAGGTGAGACCAACCCTGATTACACGATTGGGCTGCTAGAAAAACAACAAAAGAACGAAATGCCACGCCCTTACACCAACGGGGAGAAGTAAGCCTTGTCCAAATTAGCAGAGTTCGGCTGGATGTTTTTTCTGCTACGTCTGTTTATATAAACTTCTCTTAAGAAAAGAAGGAAAACCACTCCCATTCTAATTTTCTTAAAAGTAACGGAAAACATATCGAGACATATCGACTTAACAGAACAACAGAAACAAAATATATATAAAAGTCCGTCATGCGTAAACTAAGCGAATTTCTCAACTAGTACAATAGCTTTAAAAATGAATATAAAAGTCAAATTAAATTAAATAAGTTATGGCATTGCTATGTGGTGTTAGAGGGGAAAAAAATAGAATTTATGCAATCTATAAGTATTTTAAAAGAGAAACCGCATTTTAGAATTATTATTATTATTATTATTATTATTATTATTATTATTATTATTATTATTATTAGTATTATTATTGTTGTTATTATTATTATTGAGATTAAGCAAAAAAGTAATGGTATTCTATTAATTAAATGAAATGTATTACCACTTATGGACAAAGCTATTGTATGGGTATTTTTTACATTTGTAAATGTACCATGTAAATGGAGTGAAACCTTGATATCATCTTTACATTCACTAAAATAGAGAAAAATAACAGAAATTTTCGAGTTATCTTGTGTATTTAAGCAGAAGAAGTTCATATGTTTCAATAAAACAAAAACATGTTACTATTAAAAACAATTAGAATGCACTTAGCAAATATACACAATCAACAATAAATAATCGCAAGTTTCATCCATTTTCATTGGCTTTGAAATTTAATTTAAATTTTATTGTAGTAAGAGCATGTAACACAAATGTTTTCTGGAGGTTATTCCAGAGCTCTCTCACATACAAATACAATTCTCAAATACATATTAGATTAATATTTTAAATTTTGTATCTTCACGGCGATGCTTTTATAGTTTGTTAAATATAAAACCAATACGTCGTTATAAATACGTTTATATGCTGAAGTAAATTGTCTTTTTATTTTAAAACAATAAAGAGAAAATTAAACGTAAGAGTGCATTTTAAATTTTGGTGTTCAAGTATATCCCTACTCCTAAATGTCCCTAATTTTCAGAAATTAATTTTTTTATTATAATTAAATAGTATACACCGAAATTTGTTATGAAGGAACAAATGTTGGTCCACTAGAGCTTATTTTTAATTTTTTGGTTTTCGGATAAACCTTCATTCCTAATGACCCAATTTTCTTACTTTCAGGAACTATTTTCCTTATTTAATTTAAATGATATATACGGAGTTTCATTGCGAAAAAACGAATATTGGTGCCACTAGAGTAATTTTTAAATTTTGTGTTTCAGGTAACTCCCCACCGCTCGTAGAAAATATTTTTGTTAAGTTTATTTCAATGTCATATACCGAGTTTCCTTTAAAAATAAAATTAAAATTACGGTAGATCGATGGATATCAGGATAAATTATTAAAAATTTGTTCTATGGGTACAACGGTAATAGCTTTCTCCCCTTCGGAATTCGCTAAAAGAGAAGAGCATAATAATGAGCTACAAATCTTGCAAGCATAGATTTAACCGTTGCATACTTGAAAGAGTGTAAAACTGCGATGCTAAGATTCATGGAAGGTAGGGATGGCCGATATATTACAATCAGCTATGATGTCACTGATACGACCTGTGTCTGAAAACGTGAAATATCTATTACAAAGCATTGCTCTTGGTTTTCGAATCTATTCTAATGTTAATCATGGGTAAACTATTACTCTATATATGTGATTTATTCAAATACAGATATTTCTAGATGAGTAACAACATAAAAATATTGATTACCCCATGAAAACGCCTTAAAGAAAGGGCCTTATAACTTACACTTCCTTCATGGGAATGATTGATAGCTACACTTCTAACTTCTTCTCGATTGTAGCATCGTACTGATGTAATTTAAATAATATATTGTAGCAATTGTATTAATTTATATAGCTTATCAGTTATGTTCGCGTTTATTTTCGTTATTAAAAATCTTAGTAACGTCTCAGTAAAGTCTCAGGTGTCCCAACAACTTAAATTCAAACACACTTCATTAACAAATTTCCTTGCTAAAACTTATGGCTTAAATCAAAGAGTACAAAGGTATACAAAATTGAAGTATATTTTAGATTTATTTTATCCTTCAAATACTAGAATATGTGACTAACCCGCATATATCGGAGCTCTAGGGCTGGAGTCAGGTCCTCTTTCAGAACGGCAACGGAAAATGTCGAGCTCAGATTCAGGTAGTGTGAATTCAACTTATGTAGAATTATAATTACCTCCAAGTACATGTCGGCCTGATAGTTCAGTTGGTTAGAGCATTGCGCATGGAGGTAGTAGGTTGGATCCCCCCCAAGTTCAAGCACTCTTTTTTTTCTCTCTTTTTTAATATCCACAATTTGTGTTATCTGTTCTTAATATTATAACTTTACTTTTTTATGTTACTTATTAAAGAGGATAACGCATAGGTTGCAATTTTACTTTTATTTTATGTATTGTATGCTCAACAGTAATTAGGTTAGCTTAGCTTAGCTTAAGTTTGGGAAAAAAATCTTATTGAAATTTAGGTTAGGTCTGGTTAGGTTAGTTTAAGTTAAAAAAAAATTGTACAACATTATAGTGTGAAAGAAGTGTATGCATTTTCCCGTACCAATTATTCCCTGTGCGTTTTACATTGCTACATTATTCTTTCCCATTTAATTTCGTTATATGTTAAATGTTATTAAGTATTAAAGTGCATCCCCAAAACATAATTTTTGGCATACTATTCCTTATTTCCGTGCGCCACGACTGTTCTATCCGCCTGCATTTGTTGCACTGCTTGGCTCGGCTCTCTCCGTTGTCGTTCGCGTTACTGCAACCCCAGAGCCTCGTTTAGTACGGGTAAGTGATTATATTATTTGTTACTCATCATTATATAAAATGTTTAATGATTTAATACTTATTTATTTAAAACGTTTAATGGTTTAGTAATAGTTTTAGTAATAGTCGATTCAACTGCTCAATCCAAGCACAGATAATGTTCACAGATTATGCATGAAATTTTATTAATCTGATCAAATCACAAATAAAGTGACAGTTTTTTGAAAATATATTAGTAGATACGATAGGCTCATACAATATTATTATTATTATTATTATTATTATTATTAAAGATTTATTAAACATAATGTGTTCAAGAAAATTGTTTAATTACACAAAGTTTTTGTCTTCTGCGTAAAGCGCTAAGGAATATGTCCTTGCCTCCTTACTTTGCAATCAAGTAGGTGATACTGTTCACAATGTTGTCTACATAGGGTAAAGGAACACTGAAGTTACGCCTGATTAAATCCTCTTTGGTTGCAGATTCTGAAGTGAAAGTCATGTGCTATCATTCTTGTATATACTTAGTTCCTTCCATACTTCTGTTTTCATTGCTCGCGTATGATTTAAAAAACCTCCATCTGTTGTTTTTAGCTTTTCCTCCATTTCTCTTATGTGGCATTCATATGCTGGTAAACTCGACGTTATAAGCTGGATCGAATGTCTGGCGAACTGCTGGAGGAATCTCTTCCTGCTAGTCTCTGTACCCGAGCGCAAGCGGAGAGAGCCGAAGGTAGTGCGCTATTAGATAATAACGCTTTAGAATCAATAGCGCAATAAGGTAGGCGGTTAAAGCATTGTGCTATGCTTATGAAGTTAGAATTGAGGTACTAAAACCTCATGCATTTTTTGCCCCTGCAGGAGTTAAAGGAGATTTGCCACAATTACAATGATTTACTCGCTAAATTAGTTGCGAATTAGAATTAGAACAGTTTATCACATTTACAATGATTTACTCACTAAGTCACTGGGCCCTCTGGTTTCTAGGATTTGCCCGAGGTTAAACGACAGATTAGATTAGTGTGTTGAATTAGTTGCGAATTGGAATAAGATCACATTACCCACCGTTACAATATTTCACCCGCCTAATAATGACGATAAGCTGCAAGAGATTTTATCAGCAGCTCGATTAGGTGCAGCTTGTAACGCCAAGTTGCTGGTGATAACATCAAGATTGTGCTTCATTGCTACTTCTGATGAATTGTATGGTTCAACTGATAAACCAGTCTAACTTGTTCGGGATAATGGAAGATCTGTAAACTAACCTACTTTCACTGCTTACAACCTAATTAGATGCCGGAATGAAGGTGGAAATTTAGTGATTGCATAGTGTTCAGTAGGGATAAACATGATATTGAATAGACTTATTCAGTAGTATTCGATACCTATTTAGTGAGAATGTCGGTTTCGAAGTCTAACATGTAACTCTCGTTTTCGAAAGGTCTTAAGTTCGGTCTTTCGTGGTGCCTAATCGGACTAGAGTTTTTCTCATAATTGTTCGTATTGCTAAGACATATGTTGGGTTTATTTGTTAGCTTTTCTTAACAAGATGACGCCAAAAACCCTCTACCGCTAAAGCAAATAATGCTAATGTGAAGAAAATAAAAGCTAAGTATGCAAGTAATGCCATCTGTCATAAAATCATCAAAACTTTCGGTAAAGAAAGCCGCTATGCAAGCTAGTTCACCTGTCGTACCAAAAATAAATTGAATTATACTTCAGATTTTGCCCCTCCGGTAAGAGCGGTCAGAATAAGAACTTCTTCCTGTTCTTCCTCAGCACGGATTGGGTCATTGAACTTTAACGCTTTCCGGCTTCAGAGTTGGCACCGTTGTTTTTCATTTCCCTTTTGGGTTATATTTCATGCTATTTAGAGCGGGTATTCTATTATTGGACATTTCCATATTTTTTATTTAAAAAGTTTAATTCTTCAACCTTTAACTTATAAATGTTCGGGTTTATCTTTTATCATATTTGGTGTAATCTGCTATTGACGTCAAAAGTCTTATATCAGCTGGCTGTATGTTATTACTAAGATGATTAGTCCATGTTTCAGAACCATAGGTATCTCCATAGTTTTTACGCATGTATAATTTCATGATTAAATGCACTTACTGTATATTTTAACGTTCGTTTTAGCATTCCTATCATATAATTAAATTTAACGAACTTGGCATTCACATCCATTTCATCTCAATATGATTTGTTTTGCGAGAAATTTAAAGGTTGACTCTTGTTGTAAAATTCTATTTTCCATAATTATTTTTGAACAAAAATATGCATTTCGAAATGCCACTTTTCTTTTTTAAGCAGAAAATATATTTAATTTCTCATCATTGTGAGTAGTTCGTGATAATTAAAAAAAAAGAAAGAAAACTTAAAACTTAAAGCTGTTGTTTCTAGCTAAAATTAAATTTATCCACATGTAAATGTTTAAAGAAAAATATTACAAATAGCGTACTTTTTTCCTTTTTTAACTTAATTACTTTAGTAGCAGATAAATTTGTCACGTGAAAAATATTTATCCAAAGTACAAAAGACATGGAAGAAAAGGACAAAAAATTCTGGATTTCGATAAGTCCTTTGACTTAAAAAAATGGTTTATATTTTTCATATGTTGTATTGACTTAATGCTCTGAATTTTTCGTAATATTGGATGAATAAAAATGACGAAAATACTTTTCTTTGAAAGTATTTTATTTTGCATAAATTGGAGGATTTGGAAATAAATTCGCCTTAAATTTTAATTCGTAAGGAGTATGAATTGTTGAAAATCTTTTTCATTACATTAGCTAATTGGATAATGCTTAAGAAAAAATCTCTATAAACGAATATATTAATTGCAGCAATACAAAACATAAAAACTTATGAATTAGTTAAAATTTTTCAAATGCTTTATAAATGCTTATTCAACTCAAAAGCATTTGAAGGAAGGTCCTCCACCATTCTAGAAACAAGTGTTAGGGACCCTGGAGGCTGCTGTGTCCATCACCTCATCCCTTCCTCCGGAAGTTTCCTCCACTGGGGATATAGCAATAAACGGCCAGCCGTTAAGTAAGATTGAAGTATTAAAAGATTCTCTTCCGTCCCTATCAAACCAAAACTAAAGATTTAGGGGTAAACTTATAATGATTATATTACAAAAAAAAGTTGAAAAAGTTAATAATAATGATAAACTGAATGAACATCTGTCACACTCATTCTTGACTCATTTGTTTCTAAATAGGGGCATATACCGTTTCACTGCCTGAGATAAATTCATTAATTCGAGTTCACAAATATACTGTCTTATTTACATGAATCAATGTCTAAGAAGTAAATAATGTTTTACATAATTATAAGGAATTGAACAAACGGACAACCATTTTACGTTTGAATAGAACAGAATATCACATCTCTTAACAACAGATATAGCTATTAATAGGGTGGTTTTTGTTCTAGCAGAGACCATGGACAAAAGCAATACTCTCGGTCACACCCACATGTCTGAAAGGAGGATATCAATTGCATTACGAGAGTCCTGCAGTCCCGCTGAGTGCTAGCAATTCTTCCTGACACCAAAATGCATTCTGGCATACTATCTAGATGACCGATCAGTGGAGAGGGAGCGAGAACCGCCGTCTACCTTGGGCGCCAGACAGGCACGTGACCTCCGAGTGATTGGTGGGGGTGTCCCATAACCCCATCTCCTGACAGGTAAGTGCATAACGTTTTGCGAAACGTACCTGCTCTCCTGTTGAGGCAATAATGTGACGGCAACATTAGAAAAATTACAGACTATAGAGCTTGTGTCCTCTGAGAATCGGTTATACCATGAGTTGTTTTGCATTAACTAGGTGAAATCTAAGAGAACATACAGCAACATGTTTGTATGTACATCTCCACCTGCCCAATAATACTATACACATCTCGAAGATTGCGAGTATAGTATCATTAAATATTCTTAATAATGACGTGATTAATGTTCCAAAACATTTGTAATACATATCAGAGATTGGAGTAAAATAAACTTCCTATTAGACTTCCTTCACGATTATGATTGCAATTTTTGGAGAAAAAGCATTCTGTAAATTCAAAACCTTAATTAAAGCTTAGGCATAGTTGAGAAAGATAATAGAATTGTATATAGATTTATGCAATTATGTGAAATGTGACGTAATCTGTGTAATATGTTTCAGCTTTTCATTCTTAATATATCTTAACATACTGGTCTTCTTAAATAGTTTTATTGTTCATACCAATGCCTTTTATTTCTCCTAATTATAGACTGTGTGTTAATATATACGAACTTTTGTTATAACCTTGTCGGGTCACACGGCGATTTACGTCTCGGCTTCTAAGCATGCCACTACCCGTGGCGCCCGTACATTAACACCGCTTCTTGAACAAGTAAGCTACAATCTTACCTTATGGAAGATGCTGAAGTAGCTGTATTTCCTCGGGTAAACAGGCTAAACAGACACTGTAGTGAGAAAAAAACACTCTAATTAACACAATTAAGTTGACCGCTGTAATAATTCTAGTCATTCTCCCTTTTAAAACTGCAAGTTTTCATTCACTAATCAGGAGATTCAAATTTTGCACAATATTGTGAATTGCAGTTCTGGAAGTGGACAAAAGAGCAGGAAAGATGTGAATCAAATCCGTTGACACATAAAGTTGATTCGTATTTAAAATAACGTTTGCATACAATACATTGCCCTAGAGTTAATTATCTAACCATGTTTGTGAAAGAATGTATACTGTCGTGATACAAGCAAAGAACAGATTCGAATGCCAAAAGGAAAAGGTTCGTCACGCAGGAGCTGCTAAACTAAACGAATTCCCCAATAAGTTGAATTTGTAAGTTTATTAAAGAGCGCTAGAGCAGAGATTGTAGTGAAAAACAAGTGAGGTTAACTGAAGATATACATTTTTGTTTAATAAAAAAATCATAATTTTCAGAATTAAAAGTATATACTTTTCCCGTATTGTATTATTTTATTTGCGGGACATATTATTAGCTTAACGTTTCCAATTGCACTTAGCTATATAATAAGTAAAACGGAATGTGATTAATTTAGCCACATAGCTAAATTTAGATGTACGATTGCTTATTTTCTGTGTTCCAAAACCGTTGTGTTCTCTCTTGCATTTATTGTACTTTACAATACCAAGGTTGATAAGAATACATACACTATACTTTAAATTATATCGCTCCGTATCCTTCCAGCGTTCCCTGGAATTCGGCAATTTCCGCTGCCGTTCGATATTGAAACCGCAGGACGGCTGCGGTCTGTAACATTCAAGTTCGATTATTCGTCCATGAGCTTGCGCAGACCATTTCTCCACCAAACTCTTTCACATGGCACCAACGAGTTTATCGCTTGGAACTAATTTCCAATTGTTAAAGCTAACAATAACAATTCCTCGTAGGTCACATCGCCCCCGGGCGACATTAATCGGCATACTCAGCGATTACAAAACTTCTGTTTTCAGGCATATTCCCACTTCTAATTGTCCGATTTCCATGATTTTCAGAAACTATTTTATTTCATTTAAACGGTATATACCCATTTTCATTGCAAATATATATATTACATTTTATTATTTGTTTATTTAAGGACGCTATTTAACATCTCAGGTCATCAGTGTCCCATTTTATTTAGGGCGTGAAACGGCCGACAAATTTTGCTCAGAGGCCCCTTTTTTCAGGCTTGAGGTTCTTTATCGTGCCGTAAATGTACGACACGGGACCCACGGCTTTACTTCCCTTCCGAAGAAAGCCATACTTACGATTTTTACGCCCGAAAAAATCCATCGATTCTGGCCGCGTTCGAACCCCACGACCTTGGGTTTAGAAGACAAGTATGGCTACCACTACACCCCTAGGACCGACATATTTCTTTCAGGTTTTCAGTTTCAGGTATACCCTCACTCATAAGAGTCTGATTTCGCTCATTTTTTTCAGTAACTATTTTAGTTGCTTTATTTCGATGACACATACAGAATTTTGTAATGGCAAAAATTACGATCGCTTGATTTTTAAATTTTCGCTATGGGTTAACCCCTACCCGCAAATATCTAATTTTGCTGTTAAAGAAATCGATGTATCGTTATATGGCGTTATTGGTGTTATATGCCGAGTTGCTTGAGAAGTCGGTCCTGGTGGTCTAGTGGTAACCATACTTGCCTTCTAAACCCAAGATCGCGGGTTCGATCCCGGCCAGGACCAATGGATTTTTTCGGGCGTAAAAATTCTAAGTATGGCTCCCTTCGGAACGGAAGTAAAGCTGGGGATCGCGTGTCGTACATTTACGGCACGATAAAGAACCTCAAGCCTGAAAGAAGAGGCCTCTGAGCACGCCCTGAATAGAATGGGACGCCGATGACCTGAGATGTTAAAGAGCTTCCGTAAATAAATCAAAACAAATTGCTTGAGAAAAATGAAAAATTGCGGCCGCTAGAGCGTTCACAGACAGAGCACTCACACACACACACACACATACACAACGATGAAATTATATATATATATATATATATATATATATATAAATTAACAGTAATTATGATAGCAGAAAAAGATAAAACACAAAGAAAAAGTCACACTTGAGATCGCTATATTTCGGACTCGTGGAGTTCTCCTATGGCAAGAAGACAAGTCTCTTGCCACGAGTCCGTAATATAGCGATCTCAAGTGTGACTTTTTCTTTGTGTTTTATCTTTTTCTGCTATCATAATTACTGTTAATTTGTTACATTGTTGATAATGTTGCTTTATTTTTATTTTTATTTTTCTTATATATATATATATATATATATATATATATATATATATATATGGTACCTATAAAGTGAGAATGGATGGAGTTTTGCAGAAACTTTTAAAAATCTTTTCATGGGTACAACAGCAATTGCTTTGGAATTTGCAAAAAGCAGAGTCGAAGTACGAGCGCCACCGACTGCGTTATACTTAGTAGGCGATACGTAAAATACCGAATGAGTGGACAAGGTGTATAACTAAACATGAATATATAGGAAGTTAAAATAATAATACTGAAGGGGAGGTGAGTAATACGTATGCTATAATAGGCATAAAAATTATAATTTATCGGACACTGACTTTTACAGACTGATGTATTGAACGCTAATCTTCAAAGATGTTTGTCTCATTAGTCCCATAAGAGTGTACTTCTGGTCGGTTACAGACAATTAGGAGCCTATTTTTGATAAAAATAAAAGTTTAAAAGTTTCAGTAAGCCAGATTACCTTGACCTATTTCTATAGAATTCAGTGGCCTGGAAAAGAGATATATTCAGCTTGAATTGAACGCTGAATTAGTTATATAGTGACTGTTTTTATCATTCAACTGGCCAGTAGTATTGCTTTCCATCATCCTGATTACAAAATATATATTTAAATTTATTTTACTTTTCTACACCTTTGCCATTGAACCTCTATTGTCTTCTTATATGAGAAAACGCAAAAAGTTAATTTGGGCTACAGAAATGTTTTTCATATTCCCAAAAATATTAAACGAATTCTCCATAATTGAAATGGTGTGACGAATAATACTGTACCATACAGAAGGGCCAAACTTTTATGTATATTTCAACATGAAAAATAACTTCTTTAAATCTTAATTACCAGATCTATGAAGACTTCTACAATCAAAAGATGCTCAAAATGTTCACCAATAGCATCCAGACACCTTCCATTTTGGCAAACTGCTATACGAACAACATTGCCTACAAAGCCCATAGACATTTGATTTTCTTCCTGCAGTGCAGAAGCCAGTGTTAATTGGTTTCCCACAATAACACTTCAGAATGGCCTTGCATTGCTCGAAAGTCAAGTGTATGTGTGTCTCTCATTGTCATTTCATTTGTTGCTTTGTTTATTCTCATAATGACCACATTCTATAGAAACCACTACTGACATCTTTAGACACAACATAATAGTAGCAGTAATAATAATAATAATAATAATAATAATAATAATAATAAACAAAAGCCGCGCCACAATTCAATACGAATTAAACTAAATTATGTACAGATAATCACTATTAAATTGTATATACATTTTTCCAATCTTCATTTGCTGCGTTCTATAAGTTTAGTGTGATCCACTTGTATGCCCGACGCGACTCTACTGTATCCGGGCTAGCCGTTGCGTCGATCAGCAGATAATTGGCAAATCCGATGCTTCAAGATCCATATTCGTTTATAAAACTTTATAATACAGGTATATTGATTCGGAAATCAGAATCTTTGCAAATTATTTTGTAATTTATAATGACATAGAAACAACCTACAGGAATAATACAGATAAAGATAAATGTTATTAAAAGTAGATGGAATCTTTTTATAACGTAAGGTGCAGAGATAATTTCTGACTTTGTGGTAAAGAAATATTCTCTTAAATTAGAGTTAGAGTCAGAGAGCAAAAATTGGAGGTCACGACCGGAAGTCGAACCACTTGTCGTGCTGACGTTCTTACCATCTGACCTACCGTGCCCTGCCCGAAGATAGCCGCGAATCTCCCCCATCTGAGACTAATTTCATCTCGTTGCAGAGATTTTATACCTAAGAGGTGACTTGAAATCTTCAAGTACTTACTTGGGCGCTAATGACCATAGCAGTTTTGCGCCCTTAAGCAATAATCATCATCTTCAAGTACTTACGGTCCTGACTTCATAGGTAGAATTTAGAATTAGTATATTTATAACATGATTTTTTTCACATAAATTAGTGGTATAATAAACTCAGATAAGGAAAATTTCTTCTATTTCATAGTCGGACACGGTAGTTTAGATAGAAGAAGCGTCGGCATGGCAAACCAAAGATTCATTGTTCGAGTCCCGGGCGTGAACTTGAATGTTTACTATCCCAAACCTTAGCCTAACATGTGCCTTGTGTAAAAAAAATGGTATTTCGTTTTATTAGTTGTTTAAGGATGTACTTTAGGAGTGATACGGAAGGATCAAGCAAGTTATTTAAATAGGAAAGCATATATTAGGAGTTCTAAAGAATAAAAGATCAAATTCTTGTAAATTTTTTTTTTATTTCATTGATTGCTTTGACAGTTGGCATTCCTAACTATATGAGTTCACAAACTTAAAATGGGCAAAGAGAAGGAACTAAATATCATACTCTGCCAGGGGGTTTGTTTCAAAATAAGATTTTGTTTACATAGAATTTGCTTCTTGAATCGAAATATTCTGCCTGAAATCAAAGGCATCCAATGATACATTTCAAATTCAGTATATTAGCATCATTATTTTGTCGAAGCAGTGATTAAAGCATATTGCTGCTTCTAAATAATATAAAATTGCCGGTTCCAACAAATTGTTATAGTTCTTATTCGTCGTAGGTTACTAAAAACTATTCGTGGTATACAGCAATGAAAAATTAAACCTATGTTATACATGTTTTATTGTGCTGAATGGATAAATTATTTGAATGCTACAACGCATTATGATGAAACGATATGCGGTCTGCTGAAACCCCGCAAGTGGTCTGTGTACAGGTAATCCCGGATTTGCAGCGTTAGTGGAAAAACGTTGTCATTGTTTGAAATCTCTGCACTTGTTAGGTTTCATAAAGTTCGCTTTTAATGCGCGTATAAATGCGTGTTGTAGACAAATATCATGGGATTTTAGGCAAAAGCTTGATAACTAATATAAAATAGATGTTCTCATTCATAAAACTGGCTCGTTGAATACATAACTATTAATAGAGAAATATGCTAATTGTCGTTCTTATAGTACAGAAGCGTTCATGTTTAACCATTTATAATGTTGTGAAGAGATGAAGTATGTTTAACAAAAGTATTTATTTGGATTAGACTAGATTGAAAGGATGAAAGATATTAAGCCTTGTTCAAGGGCTGGCCGTTTGTACATACGCCCTCTAGTAGGAAGAGAAGGTACGGTACAGACTGAGATCATAGGCGGGGTCTCCCTCCAAGGAGACAGAGTCCCTTAGAAGGCGCAAGTCACTTTCAAGCCGCACACACCATCAGTCCATTTTGCCTGGCACTTTTAATTCTATATCAAAACCAACGGAATGAAGTGAGTGAGCGGAAAATTCTTGGAAATAAAGATCCACCATAAGCGACCAGCGAAAACTACAAAAAAAGAACCCAAAGTCAGGATTTGCAGTGTCAAGGGATTTGAGCCCAATACCTCCAAATGCGCATTCCAAACGTTACCATCTGAGCCACCCTGCTTGATAAAGAAAATGTTCGTTAATCTATTTTTCATCGGCAGAAGGAGAATCGGACGTATGCAGATTGAAACCCGCCAGATCATCTTTTCAGAATAAAGTATTTTTCAGGTTTCCTTATTCCTCACCAATGGCAAACGCTGAGTAATTGCCTAAGTTTGGACCTGGAATGCTTACCTTCCCAATTTATTTCCAGTTCGTGTAGAAATGTTCAAATTGTACAATAGACCTTCAATAGGTGTACCTATATTTCTTTTCCTAAATTATTTGTAATTGAATAATTGCTTCATTTCTCGATTGATATTCATCTATAAAGTAAATTTAAGAGCACACATACGTTCCTTGTAAGGTAAATTCACTTATTATTAATATTAATTAGAAAAAAATAATAAAAACAATAACATATCATAATTTAGAGCATGATTGCATGAACTATTTTATTGTTTTAATAAATAAATTGCTGTTTGATAAATTCATTCTCACGAAATTATATCTTTTTTTTAATTTTCAACACAATATTTTTAAATTTAATGCATATTTTTATATTGTTGCACTTTATGGTATTTAATTTTTATTTTTATTCTTTTCTTAGAACTGTTCAGCAAGGAATGAGCCTTGGCCTGCCGCAACGACATCTACTTCCTCTACTTCCGTCTTACGACTTCATTGATAAACGGCAGTATTGCAGTGGGCATATGGGCATGCCGCAAGTTGTCTATCACCGGTTCCCTAGATCCAAGAACACCACCTCTCCATCAGGCAGCTTCCCATTTATCCTCCAGACCTCCCTAAATTAGAAAATTTCCTAAACAAGTACCGGAATCAAACCAGGGCCTCCCGACCAGGTAGTCATAATATTTTATTACATGTTAATAATGGTCACCTTATAAAGATTAATAAGACATTCGAATTGAGTTACACTTACCACCCACAGATGTCAGGGATAGGTGGTCAGCCCATCGCATCGCTTCAAGTGTCATCTAGCATGGTGCTAAGGCATTACTTTCACTGAAATGGCCCGTAAATTTGTCTAGGGCTGTTTTTTAACGTGTCGTAAATTTACGACACGGAACCCTCACTGCCGGGGGATCAGCGCTCGAGATGTTATATCCAAAAAAAAAAAAAAAAAAAAAAAAACTGTCACCCTGGACCGCGTTTGAAAGCAAAAACTTGAGTCAAGGAGAGAAAGCATTATCCATAGACCACAGAGTTAGAAATTTAATATTGACTTAAACACGTTTTATTGTGTATACTTATTTTTAAATGCATTACTATCCGACATGTTTATAATCAGGGACCGAAATTTGAGATACGTCATCTTTTAACCGCTGCATCACGGGTATAACTAACTTGTATACAAAAAATGTTCGTGTTAGCGCTAATTTATAAGGTAATTTTTTGCTCATTTTATTACTGTTTTTGTTTTTGGATATTTTTTCCAATTATGCGTGCTTATTTTGTGATTTTGGAAAATTCATTTATCTCTTTTTTACCTTCTAGATCACATTCTTACATATTTATCATCATGTAGTGGTTTTATGCATTTACACTTATTAAATATTGTCGGAAGTTAAGTTTTTATTATGATTATGAGGGGGCCAGATGTGTATACACACTTTCACAGTAGATATCTATATAATATATTCCAAAATGGGACTGAAAAACAACAGCAATGTACTGTATAAAGTTCTGTAAACAGATGTGACTCACATACATTATGACAGCATTGCTACTTGACAGGTAAATTAACAATGAACAATTAAAGTCAAAATTATCATAGATCAACAATGAACAAATGAAGTCAATATTATCGTATGATGTTCTGTAAACAGGAGTGATTCATAATACGTTATGCTAGCGTTTCTACAACAAAACGGAGCCAATGAATGAATGGTGTTTAACGCCCGTTTTTGCTACAGAGGCACCACAGGCGATGAGCACTATGATACATGAGATGAAATGATATATTTGGAGAGGATTTATTTTTAAGGAAGGAATCGTTCCAGGCCTAAGTTTAGGGTACCTCCCCGGCATTTGTCATTTATGAGGACTGAGGAAAACCTGGAAAAAACTTGAGTCAGGGAGGACGGTCCTGGCGGTATTCGAACTCAGACCTCCCGCTCACGAGTCCGTGCCTTAACGACCTAGGCCACCCGTGGCGGTAAAACGGAGCCAAGATTGAACAGGGTAAAGCAAGTATGAAGTGGTATTGAAAAACCGAAAATGTTGTTGAAGCTCAAAAGCAATGGAGGTGTGTGTTCAGAACTGAATCTCCATTCATACACTCTATGGAAATGAGAAATTTACTTCCAGCAAGATGGTGCACCATCCCATTATCACCGAGATGTACGAGCGTATCTTGATGAGGATTTTCCAAGTCACTGGATAGGAAGAAGAGGTCTGAATGTTTTTCCACCGCTTTCTTCGGATTTAACTCTGTTGGACTTCTACCTATGGGGGACTCTTAAGGATGTTGAATACCGTAGATAACCAGCTATACTGGCAGCACTTGGGGCAGAAATTGAAACGGCATGTGCTGCAACCTTTCGCAAACGTTGCTCAATCAGTTAGTTGAACGTACTTAGAAGAGTATCGACGCCGAGGGTGGGCATTTTGAGCAACTTTTGTAACTGTTGTAACTTTTAAAAGTCTAAGATGATTAGGCTCATCATTTTCTGTTTGTGTGAATTCAGATTTTTTATGAACACAGTTTTTTCTTTCTTGAAATGTGTATATATTTTTGCACTCTCTGTATATATGTCCCAAAAATCAACAATAATGTAGGAATAAAACTAACTTAAAAAATAAAAGAAAATCAGATTTAGTCTAGAAAAAGTCACAATTAACATTACTAACAAAAATAAAAGTATAAACAAAAATAAGCCTCCATAAAACCCATAATGAAAAATAGAATATATATATATATATATATATATATATATATATATATATACAACATACTTTTACTCAGCCTCATAATTTTGATAATTTTTATGCATTTTCACTTGTTAAATATTATCAGAAGTTACACACACACATACTATCTTGTGTGTGTGTTGACAATATACCCAGCCTCATAATTACCATCCAAGATCGCGGGTTCGAACCCGGAAAATCCTAAATATGTCTTCCTTCGGAAGGGAAGTAAAGCCGTGGGTCCCGTGTCGTACATTTACGGCCCGAAAAAGAACCTCAAGCCTGAAAGAGAGGCCTCTGAGCAAAATTTGTCGGCCGTTTCACGCCCTGAGTTGAATGGGACGCTGATGACCTGAGATGTTAAAGAGCGTCCGTAAATCAATCAATCAATCAATCAATCATAATTACCATGATATTTCTCAAATTAGTTCCCATTGGTCCCAGCTTTTATGCCAGCCTTTAATGACATGATGGAAACTGTTTTTGACAGGTTCATCAGATTCGCTTCCATAGGCTTCTGATGATGCAAAATGCCTTCCATGAAGGGTATTTTTTTTTCAATGTGGAGAAATAGAAAAATTCCCATGGGCTCAATTTGAACTATAGAGAGCGTGAAGAACACACTTCACATTGCTTTTTGTGAGATATTAGCGAAGTGCGGTTGTGCATTAACTGTTGCAGCATCCAGCTTGATGCGCGGAAATGTGCCTTTTACGTGTGATACGGCCTTGCAGAGATTTCAGCTACAGTTGTATGAGTAGGTGGGACAAACCATTCCAAAAATGAAATGACTATAACTTTCCCCACTTTTTGTCTTGGAACCTCCCGTGCACAAACACATCGCATGCTGACAGTGTTCTTATGTTATTTGACGACAGCAGCTGTGTTAATGTTTTCTTCCGTTTTCGTGTACAAACTGGAAGGCTGAGCCCGCCTTGCTTTCAAATTGATTGTCTCCCCTCTTTAAACTTTTTAAACCATATTCAAACTTATAAGAAAGAACAAAGAACAAATTCTTATACCTTATAACGTATTAGAAAGAGTAAATTCTCCATAGGCCTCAGCAGAAAGAAAGATTTCAGAGCAGCATATCGTTCGTCGCGTGTTATCGCCATTTTCCTGTAGGTATATCTGAACATGTTTCAACATGCACAGCTTTCACAGATGGGAACCGAAAGTGACAACAAATAAAACTAGTATCACATGTGCATTACTCATTAAAGTAACAGCACATTGTTAAGTTAAATTTTAGCGAGAAATTACGGCTATAAAAATTATGATAATTATTTATCATAGTGTTCCTGGCATTCTAAAGAAAACTACATCCGGTGATTTAGAGAATTTAAAGTATGCCTCCATTGCATCTGTATACCCTGAAAGCAGTTTACTATATAGTGGTCAACAAATGCCGTTCCTTTTCCTTAGAGAACATACACCTGGTCATTGTCATCTAAGTCGTAATGAGGTGAGAAATGAAGTCTACACACCAAACAGGTACATTGATGCATACAACTTTTTCAAGAATGTTCTCATCAGACAATACACGCAACTGCCATTTTTGCTTTCCAGACGCTTTCAACTCCCATAATGTCAAAGTTATGACAGCATACAGATGTTCAATTACTTAATTGTCATTTTGCCTGTAAGAAGAATTGAAAATAAATATTAAATGTTAGTTAATAAGCATTAATCAATTTTAAGCATGTCTTTATTATTATTATTATTATTATTATTATTATTATTAACATTATTATTAAATTATAAAACATTTGCCATATAGTAAAAATAGTGATATTTTTAAAGCTAATGCCCTAAATTATGTAAATTACCATGACTCAATTCTATAAAGTTGATGCTGATCTCATACTTCGAAAGTTATCCAAAGAAGGAAAGGTGAATAAATAAATAATAGCAGAACTATAAAATAAACATAAAATAAAGATCAGCGCTTTCAAGTAAATAAAGTTGCACCAGGGGTTCTTTTTGCACGTCATGTGATAAATATTTCTGTTGCTGCAAGAAGGGAAGACGGTTCAGGGCCTGCTTCATCTTTGAAGCACCCCGCAGTGTGCGATGCCTCTGGTTTAAACATAGGAATACTTGTGCAGGCAAGATGTCACAAAGCTAGGAGTCTTTCTATAATGTATATGAAACCTCTCTCGCGCTTGAAGCAGCCGATCCAGCATAGGTGCCAAGGGAACTCAACTTGGAAACGAATTGCGTTACACGCCGAGCAGGGGTGCCTCGTGACAATTTTTTGTTTGTTTATAGCTCTCGTGTCACTTTCAACCCGCCGCCTCATACTTCTCATCCATATGAACTAGAACAATCAAGATGTAAAGAAAACTGAAACATGTCATTGCTGGCCAGGAGTGTGTCTATTGCAACTTCAACAGGGGCAGGGATCCAAGTGCTTTTATGATACATATGTTATATATTATATTAGATGTTCACAATAAGCATATATATTCAACAAAAATAATAAATAAATAAATTAAAATAAGAAATACTAGGAAAAAATTAAAAATATTAAACATGCTATAAAGTATAAATATATCCCATTGTGAATGACACACAACTGGTTTAAATCAACATGTTTCCACCCAACTCCTTCCCGGTTATCAGCCTTTTCAGGCCTGAGCTGTCTCACTTTCATCAGATCTTTTCCCCTATTTTGACTGTCCGTAAAGCCCAGCATGACATCTGCCTCTGGTCGATCTTATAAAGGAGTGAGATATACACTTTGCACTTCATTCTTCCGTGCCTTTATATTCAGTCAGATTTCTCTTTCTCATAAATAGGATAAACTCTCCGCTCGTAATCGTCACTTCATCATAACCCATGCCACTAGCCTGACCCATGAGAGCTCCAGTCTAGTGAATTTAGTCCCTGTTTTCATGTACTGCTCCATATATAGGTACTAGTACGTAATTAATGTAATCGTGTTAGACAATAATTTGATGATAGAACATCATTTAATTTATATGTTAATATTTGAGCTGCTACTTAAATGAGAAATAGGTGACAGATCAAAGAATTACTTAGTAGACCATTAATAAAGGCATTGGGAAAAAAGGTGTTAAAAGAACAGATAGCACAGCTCTTTCGTATGCCTGTATGCACTGTGTTTGGGAAACCCTCCTAAAAATAATTAATCAGAAGATAATTGTTCATTAAAAGAAATAAACTACAATATAAAATTATTAACAGAAAAATGCAGAGAAGAGAGCAAAACCAAAACTTCCTTTGAAAACATTGTTTCTTTTGTAAGGCAACATATTGAAGTAAAGTGCTGTGAAGTTTCTAGAACATCTGGAATTTCCTTATATTATATATTTTCCCTCACCACAATGTTATCCAACGAAATTTGAAGTACAGTGTACTAAATTATTGAAAGTCGTGTAAGCTAATCGTAGCATCATGACGCTACAACATTATGAAATTTATGAAATCCCTAGACGCGAACCTCGTAAATGAACGCTTTGGTTAACAACTAATGAACAACTATTTTAAAAAAATTATTAGAATGAAAGATAAATCACGTATTGAGGGCAAATAAAATAGAATATAAAAGGATGTTTCCGTAAGTTACAGGACATTCTAAGGGAAAAACGCATTCAGAGATAACTTGAGAGAACAAAGGACGATAGCAAGGGATGAAGACACGAGAGCTATCAGCAAGCAACTTTCTTGGGGACCTCTGGGGTGACGTTACTGCGCTAAATGGAATGCGTACATATATTATTGAGTGGTGTTTATGGAACGAGAGTAATGGGTGACGCTGTGGGCATAATTCGAATTCCCATTATTAAGTTATCCGACACAGATTGCTCTGAAAGGTCATAATCGATGCCTGCTTCGGTTGCGTATGATATACATATGAAATAAATAAATAAAATCTGTATATGCGACCCTGCAACCTGATTTCCTAAACCAAGGCCTGTATAACAATTTTTATATTTATTATTATAAACCATAAAATACAACAATCTCTTATTTTGATTATTTTACAGATTTTTCTAATAACTAGAGGAAAATAATATAATAAAGAAATAAAAATATGTAAAAATTAATTAAATTGAACCAAAATATATATGCACTAAACTATTCCGAATTTAATATTCCAAAATTAAGAAAATTACTGGTAGCCAGTAAGAATTATAGCTGGTAGCCAGGTAATCTATCCTAATTTATTGCAATACTATACTACTGGCCAAAAGCGGTATGTACTGAAATCCAGTACTTTTACAGGAATTTCACTTAAATTTACACTCACATTTAAACATTAAATTCATTAATCTTTCAAGTCCATTTAACTCATCATACTAATGACCTTCTCTTTTACAACTTAACTTCACTTAAAATTCATTTTCACCATTAATCTTGCCTATTCTTTCATTTATTTATCCTAACACTTTAACTCATTAAATACTATCACCTCGCTTCCATCATATCACTCTCCACTTCCAACCGCACCTTCTTCCAACTCTCTTGATCCTCATGGGCCCCTGGTTACACTATTTCTAGCACTCTGCTCCTCCTCTCCAGATATCACTTCTCCATCCTCCATCTTCTCCCGCCGCTCATTCCCGTGGATCTTCCCTTTTGTAATCTTCCTTCTTCCATCTTCTTCCCGGTCCCACAACTCTTATAGGTAAAAGTCTTCACTTTCCTCCCTATTCTCTACTTCAGGTTGTAATTCAAAATTATTCTCACCTATTATAAATTTAGGTATCTTCCTCTCCTTCATCACTCCCTTCTTCCTTGCCTTCATCTTTTCCTCTCTCTGTCGGTCCTGGTGATGTAGTGGTAACCACACTTGCCTCCTATACCCAAGATCGCGGGTTCAATTTTTTTTCGGGCGTAAAAATCCTAAGTATGACTTCCTTCGGGAGGGAAGTAAAGCTATGGGTTCCGTGTGGAACATTTACGGCACGTAAAAAACCTCAAGCCTGAAAGAAGATGCCTCTGACTAAAATTTGTCGGCCGTTTCACACCCAGAATTCAGTGGGACGCTGATAACCTGAGATGTTAAAAAGCGTCCGTAAATAAAGCAAATAAAACAATCTTCTGCTCTTACATTCACTTCCTGTTGATTTAATTAAAGTTATCTTGTATATCTTCTATTTTTGTTAAGTTATTTGTGTTTTGGGATTGTCTTTGAATACGCATGCGTTCTGATCTTCTAACTTCTTCGTTAAATCTTATTATCTATTCTAATGGAATATCTCTTCCCGTGCCAGATTACTTATTTTGAATTCAACCCGCTCAAGGTATTTATATAGGCCCTTATTTCTAAGTATATGTACCATCTGATGGCCATTTAAAATTCCTTTTTCTTCTCTCACCTATTGTAAATAGTGTATATATTCAATTAATACGTGCTCTGGGTTATGCTGTGTTTCACGAAATCTACACATATCGTTTCATTTTTTTTTCCAGTAAGTTTTGTAAGGTCCGTGGCCTGTAAGGCAATGTACCTCGCCTTTGGTACGTTGTATAAATTTTAGCTTTAATATCTCAAAGATGTTAACAAGTTGAAAGTTCTCTTGCCTGCCTCGATACATATAAAGCAACAATAAACGACGCCGAACAACATACGCCGTACGCTGATCTGCTTTACAACCATCCAAAAATCCCCTGAGACCCCAACCTCAGTCACCATTTTCTCTCCCCATGCCACCAACAAAGCTTATGGAGACAGCGTATGACGATGGTGCCTCACAGAGATAGGAGTGCATCATCTGAGGTTAGTCCCTGCTGAAACAATCCAAATTCTCCGTTGATTAAATGAAGAGTGAATGAATGAATGGTGTTTAACGCCCGTTTTTGCTACAGAGGCACCACAGGCTATGGACACTGATGATATATGAGATGAAATGATATATTGGGAAAGGATTTATTTTTTAAGGAAGGAATCGTTCCAGGCCTTATACCTCCCCGGCATTTGTCATTTATGAGGACAGAAAAACCTGGAAAAAACCTGAGTCAGGGAGGACGGTCCTGGCAGTATTCGAACCCAGACCTCCCGCTCACGAGTCCGTGCCTTAACGACCTCGGCCACTCGTGGCGGTAATGAAGAGAGAGAAAACGCCTTTAAGATCATAGTGACAATAATGAAAAGCGGAGTTTCATTAAGCTTCATTGCTTGCTAAGCAAGAATAAGGCAACTCAAACTTAATTGTAAAGCACAAGACTAAATAAGCATTGAGCAGTCCCAAATATTAGTGGCGTGATGTAATGCTCCAAAGTACGAAAATACTTTAGTATCGACCTGAGAAAACAAGTGGAAATTTTAAATTTCTCTAGATCAGCAGCATTTTGGTGCAGTTTCCATAGAAAGTACCATTTATTGTATATATCCTTATAAACACAAAACGCCTCTTTTGTTATCTCTATATCTTAAAATACATACCCAACTATAATAAACTGACACGAAAACAAGCATCAATAACACGTTTCTTCACTTAGGTCCATTTTTGCATTTATTTGTGATATGTGCTATTTGAAAACAACCAATGTTTTTAAATGCTATAACAAATTTAAGAAGTAGTAAGGGGAAAAAAGAGACTTTGTTGAAGTAGCAATTAATTTAGATAAAGGTGTTGAATAGCTTGTTATCGTTTCACAGAGAAGTGTACATTTTAAATTATTGTTCCAGATTACTTGGTACCAGCTTTATTCGAGTCATACAATTATATGATGACCGACAGCAGCGGGGCTACACTGCACAAGAGTGGCAATCTAATAAATTCTAATCCTCTTAACAGTTACGTACTCGCCCATGTCACGCAATGAGAAATGCCTGCCTTCATTTTCCACACATTTCTGGCATTTGCTTATGAAATTACCTAATATATAATATTAAACACATTACGATTTAGAATTCGATCGCCTATGAGTTTCTGTTCAAATAATCTGACAAGTCATAAATACATACTCTTTGTGAAATTAAATAATTAGTTCTAGTATTTGTATTCAGTATTCTTGGAAGAGTTTACACTAGAAGTATATATTTTTTAATATCTGTTCAAACGACACTAAGTGAATGACATTAGACTCGATGCCAACGTAACAGTTCGGTAAATTCCGCCGACCTCGACTCGTGAACCCGGCTGGAAAAATTGACTTTACCGTTTCTTCGTACTTTCTTCATCGAGCTAAACTCGGCCTAACAACTGTCGATGATCATTAGAAAATTGCATTGTAATTAATATTTCAAGCATCTTAAGATATTAATGTTCTTTGTTTTATATTGAATGCCTGCAACACTTTTTGTGTGCTTTTATTAAGCATATTTATAGCAATTAATTGCAGACATTTATTTATTTAACTGTAAATTAATCACATTTAACGTATACATGTCCTTATCGCCTGTTTCCTACATATACACATTGTATATTTTGCAAACAAAATAGCACTTGGAGCTAAAGGCAGAAATGACTTTGCTTCCATATCTGACACGAAGATAATAAATGCACGTTTTCTTCCAGTACATCATAAATTTTACTGCTAGAGTACAAAGGGGATACGACATAAGCGAAGGAACGGCTATGGTCTGCAATTTAACTGGAATGGAAATCAGACAAACTTTGATAAAGAGCGTCAAAGGCTGGGTACATCCGGCACAAAGCATTCAAAAACAAAAGCTGTCGTCGAATTTCCCTTCTCTTGTGCACTCCGTATGGCTCATCAGTGAGCGCGTGGGGAATGGAGTAAAAAACTACCCCACCAGTTGCCCTCCTGCAGTGTTTCCATGTGATTTGTGACGGACCGGACCACCCCTATAGCTAACAGTGCTTTGTCCTGCCTACCAGAAAATAGCGTGTAACGTGTACCCATACTCAAATGAGTAGTACATATTTTGGAGCTAGCAAACGGTGTGCAAAATACATCATTTGTGTCACCGTCGTAAGGCACTTTATTCGAATACCCGTATACTGTTTAGGTACTCAAAGAAGAGAAATGTCAGAAATAATCGCAGTTAGGATTATTTGTCTTTATTTTGAATAAGCAATAGGCGTGTCAACAAAGTTTTGGTTTTAATTTGGGTAGCACGTATAAAATTTAATGGGAATACCTACATATAGACCCTTCCCAATATATCTCTCTAGGGAAACATTTTCACAATATAAATTTAATTGCTTAAAAAGGCAATTTCTACCAAAAAAAAAACACATCTGTTTAAAAACCTAAAAGCTTGTACAAAGGCTAGGGACATGTCCATGTTACATTTTTTCTTCCTTTTTTACAAATGTTATGAATTATTTCACAGGTATGGTTAAAATTCATTTGGTGAAAAGCAGAAGTCAGTTTTTCGTTATGTAGTAGGTAAAGTATATATTACATACCTATTTTCTGCCTTTAAACAAACTGTTAAAATATTGTGCTATTTATAAGACTGTTTCAGTGTTTTATTAATTTTTTTTCTCTAACTTTTATTATTTTAGCTTTCATCACGACACCAAACGTCAGAATCTAGTACATAACCCTGCGCAGTTTAAACTATTTGAAAAACATGTAAATATTTCTATATACTTCTTATATTCTCTCTTAGCATGGCTTGTAATAGGAATTTTGTTAAGATGTACATATTCACTAAGTCCTGTCATAATATTATTACAACATTCTAATTTATTTAAAAAAATGAAATATAATGCTTGTATACTTGATATGCAAAGACTATATGTAGCAAACTGGCTCCGACGAGACAGAGGAGATATGGCACTGATACCCCTGGCCTGTTTGGTGGTTGCTGTCCAACTGCGCATTCCTAGCTGTACCCCCATGCTACTCTTAGGTGGGAGACTTCAAACTATCAATCATATTAAAGCTTCCAAGCAATAGATATTCAACCAATACTTTCGAGCAACAGATGTTTTCATTTAAAGTGTATTCCTCATTCGTAAATACTGGAAGGAAATACATTTCTGTCTGAATTTGGAGAAAGACATATCCAATTAAGTGTTGCATGCAGAAATTGGTCAAACGTTAAGAGACAATTGGAAGCCTTCTCATTCAACAATCAGGGGGCCGAAAATTACCTGAAGAAACAATAAATTAAGTAAAGGAGCAATTGTGGCGTCACCATTTAAATCATTGCAACACTGTCCCAAGAGAATAATTCTCCATATTCCACCTGACACCCTGTTACTATGTGTCAATATTCAAGAATAAAATGTGAAGGGTGTTTGCGGTCGCCAGATCTTCGTCTGGCTTCCTGGAAAAGTATTCCAGTATTTTGAGAAAATCATACGAATATCCTTAAAGATGGGAGGAGATTTTCAGCTTTGATTATGGGCAGGTCCTGTTTTGCATCACTGGTGGTATTAGTATACAAATTTGTAAGCATTATCTAAATAACATTCATTTTAGAGACAATAAATTGGGGCCTATAATTAGTGGGCGAATTCTTTTTGCTTATTTTGCTCTATTGCTCAAGTCTTTTACTGAAAAAATTCATTTCAGGAGCAATGGATTTAATATATAAGTATTTTATAGTATCTATAACTTATTAAACGTCGGTCCTGGTGATGTAGGGGTAACCATACTTGCCTTCTAAACCCAAGATCGCGGGCTCAAACCCGGCCAGGATCGATGAATTTTTTCGGGCGTAAAAATCGTAAGTATGACTTCCTTTGCAAGGGAAGTAAAGCCGTGAGTCCCGTGTCGTACATTTACGGCACGATAAAGGACCTCAAGCCTGATAGAAGAGGTCTCTGAGCAAAATATGTCGGCTGTTTCACGCTCTGAATTGAATGAGACGCTGATGACCTGTGATGTTAAAGAGCGTCCGTAAATAAATCGAATCAAAAAAAAAACTTATTAAACAGTTAGTAAACGACGAAGTCATCTTTGTCAACCGTGCTGTGAAGAGAGGTTCAGCACTATTTTCTTTTAAAACAATTTTATATTGACCTTATTTGTTTATTTTGTGACAGAATAACTTTTAAAAATAAAAATTTTGAATCTTCAAAATTAATATTTTAAATTGAAAACTGTATTTTATTTTTAGATAATAGGTGAGGAGAAAACATAAATTATATTAATTTAAGAATACAACCATGCATATAAAGAACAGCACAAAGTGTAATAGTTACATGAAATGCCTGCGATTTTAACTAAGTTGGGACAGAGAGGCTTGCCCGTTGTTGATATAGTAACAATAATTGAATAACTTAAAAATATTTAAGTGGCGGATAATTATAAGAAAATATTGCTACGCAATACGTGTTGGGCCACTTTGGTGAAAAATTTAGATGGCAAATGCTGATTTTGAATCTATGTAATTGGCTCCAAATGAAATGTTCGACTTTGTTTTCCCGTGAGGTGGAAAATTTATTTTGTAGATACAAATATGTTTAAATGATAAGTATTTAATATGAAAACCCTGGAACAGTCTGTAATCATGCATATGTGGGATTAGTTTACATTCTATAGTGATACTATGTGCTTATTAGTTGTATATGTTTTCTTTGATTTTATAATTTAAATATCCATATAAAAGTCATTCTGTTTCTTTTTAATTGCCTTCTTGCCTGCCAATTTTCCAGTTTTTAGCGCCTATCGGTCGGAGCTTTATCTACAAAGAGCATACTTTGAAGTTGCTGCCATAATACTCAAATTGTTTAATGTTTCATCAATAGAAAAATATTTTAATTAAGTACAACTGTAAACAAAAATAATTCAAGAGTTCAGAATTTTTAATATCTTCATGTTCACTCCTCTCAGTTAGCCCATACTGTGGGGAATTGATACGATGATTTAACTTTCTAATATCTATTTTCTGTACTTAAGAGGGTGGGTCTATGCCTTAGAAAATACAATATCGATTGTTTATTTCATTCTTTAAATTAATGGAAAAGGGCGTGTATCATTCGGATGGGTGTATTACTTCTGCAAACTCGAACAGAATAGCCTGAGGGTATGGACCAGTGTAGGTACTCGACGTTAAAATTAGAAGTTACCCTATCCCGAGCAGCAGCGAAGAAATCCGAATTCCTCAGTCCCAAACGGCAGGTACAACGGCCTTAGTTTCTCTACCTGTAATACAATTGCCGGGATACTTTCTCGTCTATCGCCTTACCATTTCTCTGATTTTTTTTTCAAAATGTATCCTATATAAATGGATGTTGTTCAAGACTATAGTATTTTTATAGTGACATAACTAGCAAATAACAATTAGCACAAGATTTACACATAATCAAAGCACCGAACACACAAGCATGCAACCAATCGCTGACAAAGCCTTCTCAAACTAACTAAAAGCTGCTAGTGCACATAACGTCTTGACAACCGGCTTCTCCCAAAATGCAGTCGCACTGTGCCGGCCCGTAACTCAAATAATCTCACTGTAGGTATCATTACAGACAGTTGCTTAGCAGAAGGAGGGGTAGAAAATACAATTAGTTAAATATATGCATGTCAAAGCAGGCTAGGAAATGCCCCTTTCATGTGTAAACAAAGGATTTTACAACAGTCTACAAGATAATTCCTCCTTTGAGTTCCATGCTTCATCATGGCCCTCTGGTCATAACAGAATTAATGGAGGCGGCATGTAAAGATCACAATATGTACAATAATCATGTTGAGAAAGTTTGAAAATGTAGCATTGTATTAATACTATCATTTTAGGGACCGACTTATCCCAAAATGCAGTCGCACTATGTCGGCCCGTAACTCGAATAATCTCACTGTAGATATCATTACAGACAGTTGCTTAGCGGAAGGAGGGGTAGAAAATACAACTAGTTAAATATATGCTTGTCAAAGCAGGCGGAGAAATGCTCCTTTCATGTGCAGACAAAGGTTTCACAATAGTCTACAAGATAATTCCTCCTTTGAGTTCCATGCTTCATCATGGCCCTCTGGTCATAACAAAATTGATGGAGGCGGCATGTAATGACCATAATCTGTACAATAATCATGTTGAGAAAGTTTGAATATAGTATCATTTCAGGAACAGAACTTTGTAGCATCCTATATAAGTTGAACTATTTGAAGATAAAACAGAATAGGCGACTGTTTCCGAATGCTTTCATTTCACGTACCTTAACGGGGAATAAGAACCTATCTTTGAGAATGTAGAAGGAAAATGTCTTATCTAAAATTAATCGTTCGTTGGATTACAGTGCAGAGTGGAATGCAATTTTATAGCTAGACCTAAGGTGAAAGATTTGGCGGTAGTGTTGAAGGTGGAAAGGAAGGTTTTGCCTAAGGCGTAAAACGAATAAAAAAGGGGGAGCAAAGAGGAAGGTTAGCTCATAAATCCATTAAATTGGATTTAAAGAGAGGTAGGCACAACTCCCATTCCCGCAGGTACAGTTCGATCGCACCAATGTGAGCCAAAAGAAGTAAAATTATAGCGCGTGCTGAATCTTCCGGAAGGCCTTATCAACTGTAATTTACACTAGTTTCAATTTGCGAAAGCTACAGAAGTACCAACCCACCCCAGGCATGAAGTTCTATTGCCCTCGTTTAAATAAGCAGCTACTCATGAATACTTGAGATCAAAGCTCTCCGGTGGGTACAGCAAAGAACTTGGAGTAGTATTTTCGTTTTCCTGCTTTACATTTCAGAAGCTAAAAGGAAATTTAAATATATCCACCCTCAGAAAAAAAGTATATTGGTCAAATGCACTTGCTACGTCTTTCAATGCGTTTAATAGAGACATGTGGAATTATTTTTTTAAAAATAGATAGAGAAGCAGCTAGCTTAACATAATTCTTTTTTAAAGATAATTTAATTTGCTTTCCTTGCTGAGGAAGCTGTACTCAATGTAGAAACTATACATTTACAAACCTAATCTATACCGGGTGTAACAATAAGGTACGGCCAAATTTCAGGACGCATTCCTCACATTTAAAAGAAGACAATGTGTTATGTGGAGATTGGTCGAAAACGTTTTATTTCCATGTTAGAATTCATTTTCTACAACTCTTCTAGTACATTAATCATGGGAAACACACAGGAACAGACCGCCACGAGTGGCCGAGGCCATTAAGGCGCGGACTTGTAAACGGAAGGTCTGGGGTTCGGATCCCTCCAGGACCGTCCTCCATGACTAAGGTTTTATCCAGGTTTTCCTCAGTCCTCATTATTGGCAAATGCTGAGAACGTACCCTAAACTTAGATATGAAACGCTTCCTTCCTTTAAAAAATCCTTTCCCAATTTATCATTTCATTTCGTGTATCATCAGTTTCATCTATTTCTGAACTAAATCTATTTGTCAAGGAACCCAACAACCCTCCTACTTTCGAAAATAGAGCCGATGCTACTGCCAACATTGACATAACTTTATGTGAGTTAAGCTCAAATAATAAAATAATAAATTGGAAAGTAGGTCAAGATATGACCACCGGTGATCACAGATTAGTCTATTTCGATTACTGCACACGAAAACCAAAATTTAAAGAAGGAAGAGGAGAGAAAATTTACAATTACAAACAAGCAGACTGGAATCTTCTGAGAGAGGAATTTTAAAACTTAAAGTTACAATACGAAGGAGAGTATAAGGATGCCAATAACTTTGTCCAAACAATACGAAAGGCCATGGAGAAATCTGTTCCCACAACCATACCCAAAAAATAGTATGATGTTATTTGGACGGATGCGCTGCAAGAAGCAAAGTTAGGAAACTAAGAAGAATTTATCAAAGACAGATAATTGCGGAAGAAAGGGAGAGAAACCTAAATAAATATAGAGAAGCTAAAAAGAAATATAAAACCACCTTAGTAGAAACAAGGACAAACTCATGGAAAGCTTTCGTAGAAAAGGAATTAGACACCAATATATGGGGAATGTCCTATAAAATGATTATAGAAAAAATTAAGAAACCGGATATTCTATATACAATAAAAAAAGAAATGCCCTTTTGGACAAGTTACTTCTACAGGATGATAAGAGCATGGATAATATTCAGCACATTCAAAAGGAGTAGATATGAACACCATATATAGAAATAATACACTAATCTACCCCTTTGATATGTTGGAAATTAAGTTAGCTATAAATAAGCTAAAAAGGGATAAAGCAGCAGGCCCGGGTGGAGTAATGAATGAAGTTCTGATAAATTTGGAAGATAAAATTACACCGTTCTTGTATCGACTTTTTAATGACTGTATATGGCAAGGGCGCTTTCCCTATTGCTGGAAAGCAGGAAAAGTTATTATCTTAAAGAAAAGTGCCGACAAGGATCCTAAGGAGCCGAAATCATATAGACCTATATGTCTCCTAAATACTCTTGGAAAAATCTTAGAAGTACTGGTTTGTAAAATATTAAAAGAATTTAGGATCATGACAGGTATGAGCAACAATCTATTCGGTTTTAGAAAAGGAAAATCGACTCAAGACGCAATAAATCATCTATTAGAAATGGCCAATAACTCAAATTCAAAATGCTTAATTGGAATTCTAATTGATATTTCCGGCGCCTTCGATAATTTATGGTAGCCGGTACTATTTAAGAGGTTATGGGAAATAGATCTCCCTAAATGCCTATATGCAATATTAATTGATTACTGCAAATACAGATTGGTTCATGTAAAAGGTACTGAAGAAACAATTTATAGAGATATAACTAAGGGATGTCCCCAAGGCTCGTTGGGACATAGTTTGGAGACTCTTTTAGACGAAGTAAACAATGATGAAAATGTGGCAAAAACCATCGCGTATGCTGACGATGTTTTAATTCTAATAGAAGGAAACAATAAGGCAGATATAGAAAGAAGAGCGAATAAATTAACCAATAAATTAAGTAATTGGTATAGTAAAACTAAACTCCAAGTCACTCCAACTAAATCAGGCTACATTTTTGAAAGATAATCCCAAAAGAGATCCATGTATAAAATACAACAACCAAAATATAAGACGCCATAAAGAAGCAAAATATTGGGAATTTACTTAGATGAAAAACTAATAGGAAACATACTGAATATGTACGGAAAAAATCCCAAAACGTTATAATGAAATTAGCAAGATTAGTTCATTTGAATTTTAAAATTCCATTAAACGTCATTACAGCATACCACACGAGCATAGCAGTTTTGCTTCAATAATGACTTATGGAGCAGGTGTCTGGGCTCTGAGGATGAAGGATGTCCAAATAAAAACTCTATTAAGAAGATCACAAAGGAAGGTGTTATTAAGATTTACAGGGGATTAAGCACCTCACTATGGCCCTTTTAGTAGTCACAGGAATATGGCCAATTGACTTATTGATTAAATTAAGAGGCGCTGTTTATTGGTTGAAGAAAGGCAACTAGGAGAAAGTAAATTTAATAACCGGCAGTCATTGCAACAACTTAAAGGAAATAAAACATAAATTAAAAGAACAATGGCAGAACGAATGGGAAAATGCCGAGGCAGGCAAGAGAACTTTCGACTTATTTAGCAACATTTTTGAGAGATTAAAACTAAAATTTATACAACCTACCAAAGGCATGTTAACATTACCTTATAGAACACAGGCCTTACAAAACATATTGGGAAAAAATTAATAAAACACAAAACGATATATGTACACTTTGCAAAACACAGGATAACCCAGAGCACATATATTTGAATGTACACGCTATTTAGAACAAGTGAGAGAAGAAAGGGAAATTTTAAGTGGCTATCAGGTGGCACATATACTTAGAAATAAGAGCCTATATAAATACCTCGAGCAGGCCGCATTCAAAATAAGTAACCTAGCTCGGAAAGAGGTAATACCACAAGAGCAGATAATAAGAAGTAATGAAAAAGCTGAGGACGAGGTAAGAAGATCAGAACGCATACGTATGTAAAGACAATTCTAAAATACATATAACTTAACAAGAATAGAAAATATACAAGATTACTTTAATTAAATCAACAGGAAGAGAATATTAGAAGGAGAAGATAAAGGTAAGGAAGAAGGAAATGATGGGAGATAAAAATACCTAAACTTATAATAGATTGGGATACTTTTTATTCACAACCTGAAGTAGAGAATGAGGAGGAAGATAAAGAATTTTGCCTAAAAGAGTTTTGGCCCCGGGAAGAAGATGGAAGAAGGAAGATTACAGAAGGAGATGGAAGGGTGTTGGAGATACACGGGAATGAGCCGCGGGAAGAGATGGAGGATGGAGAAGTGGTGTCCGGAGAGGAGGAGCATAGCGCGAGAAATGGTGCAACCAGGGGACCAGGAGGATCAAGCGAGATGGAAGAAGGGATGGTTGGGAAGAAAAGATGGATAGTGATATGGTGGAAGGAAGGTGATAGTGTTTAATGAGTTCAAGTGTTGGGACAAATAAATGAAATGAGTAGAAAAGATTAACAATGCTAAATACATTTTAAGTGTTACTTCACTTGTTGTTAAAGAGAAGGATTTTATTATGATTGTAATAAATTAAGGAGATTTGAAACAATTAAGTATAATGTTTAATTTAAGAGAATTTCTGCCAAGTACTGGATACCAGTACATACCGCTGGTAACTACTCGCTTAGTAGTAGTACAGTTATATAGTAATGGAATAAATTTAAAGGATAGAATAGCTGGCTACCAGCTATAATTCCCTACTGGCTCCCAGTAATATTGTTAATTTGGTAGTTTTTGTAGATTTTGGAAGATTAATTTGGTAAGTGGTTAAGTAAATTTATATTTTGGTTTAATTGAATTATTTTCAGTTTTTTCCTTACCGTTTTATTTTATTATTTTAATCTAGTTATTAGGAAAATCTGTAAAATAATGCATTAAAAGATTATTGAATTGTATAGTTATAATAATAAATGGAAAAATTTTATATACACGCCCTGGTTTAGGAAACCAGGTATCATGATGTTGTATACAGCTTTTATTTATCTATTTATATATTTATTTATATTTGTATCATCAGTGTTCACCGCCTGTGGTGCCTCAGTAGTTAAAACGGGCGTTAAACACTATTAAGAAAAACAGGAACAGAACGTGCCAGTATACCATATGAAAGTTTTTCTTACATGAAATGTTCAAAATACTCACATTTTACGTCTGGTTAAGTTGTTCTAAGATTCACCACCAATGTTTTGTGTTCCATTTAAACGAAGGTAATGTTGATACATGTATCAATGATAGAGGAGAGCGTTTTGAACTTTTTATGCAAGAAAGAGCTGGTACGTTCTGTTCCTGTATGTTTCTTACGAATAATGTACTATGAAAAATTGTAGAAAATGAGTTCTAACATGAAAATAAAGCATTTCCTGACCCATGCCCATGTGACAAATTTTTTTCTTCTATGTGTGTGGAATGTGTCCTGAAAGTCTGGTCATACCTTATTGTTACACGCAGTGTACATTAATCAAAAAACTGTTTTTTACCTGCCTCCACAGCTGAAAGTAAACCGCTAATCATAGGTCCATTGATGGACAACTTCCCATCGCATTTCTATTTGCATGACTTTAATTCATAATAGCTGCATGGAATATTATCTTTATTTCACAATGAGTAATATCAGATGATCTTTTCGAAGTGTATCTTCTACAGTCACACATTTCTGTCATATTTTAACAAAAATTATATTCACTCCAACTGCTCTGCTTCAATAATTCTTGAAATACTGCTCTAATATTTTCCTTGCCGTTTTTGCACATGCTTTCTTTGTTCCTAATATATGTGTTTCTCCTTTCTCATTCTTTCCTACCTGTCCACGTGGGGAAGATTCGCTTGCTATTGGTTAATACGGCTTTCGAATGTTCTAGAAGCGAGTGACATGTCGTCCTGACCGGCTTGGTTCGCCTCCTGTTCTGAACAAGGAATTGGTTTTGCATTTTAAGGATAAGTAGATGTTTTGGCTCGTTATTCAAATAGTTTGATCCGAAGGCTTCTATAACCATTAGACTCAGGTACTCAGGTAAACTGAGGCTTTAGCTTATTTTGTTGCATTGTTGTAAATTCTTTTTAACCGTCGAAAACGAGGGAGAAGAATCCCTTAATGCGGAATCTAATTCCTTTGTATTTCTACTGGGTTTAAACCCTTCAAAACGAAGTCTTTTATCACAGTTCTTATTTCGGTTTTATCCATTTATAGAAAAAGTTAACACTGGTTTGTTTACACGATCGTAACAAACAAGTGACTATACTTGGTGTCTAAAATTAAAGGATGCTACTTAACAATAACATAATAATTCCATTTTCACATCTCTAAGTCAGGTAGGGAACTTTTAGAACATCCCTTTAAGTTGGAGTTATTAGCCTCTAAAACTTGAGTATCAAGGAGAAATTCTGGAAAAATTACCTTCACTGCGTTTATACCCCGGCCCGCCAGTTAGGGCTAGCATCTGAGACATGGGCGTTCTTTTTCTTATATCTCTTTATTGAATTTTTAACACTTCACTTCTGTGTTGTTGTATAAACGTGGGAACAAAACGATTCACCACACGACACAAAATGAAAAGCAATACACAGCTACCGCCTTCATTAACAACCGAAGCTGCAAAATGGCAGAAGTCGATAAGGAAAACGCGTCTATGCATATTCTGTATGATTATCGTTTATTAGGGCGTATCAAAGTCCGCAGGGATTTGATATATCATGTTTGAAAGTGCGAATGCCTTCTAACAGCCCTGAAACTTTCAACTTCACATTTTAGGAAAACACACCGAGAGATACACGGCTGGGTTCGTTATTGCCTTCTAAGTAAACATGAACAGAACTCGGAGCAAAGATAGAAGATAAAGTTTAGCTTTCATTTGGGCAAATCCGAGAGCGAAAACTTTAGTTGATATAAGAAACATACACTGAAGAGCGCATCTCACACGCGAGGGTATTTTGATGGCATAAAGCATTACATGATGAAAGAAATTTCATCGAAAAGCAGCAACGTAGGATATTCTGATAAACGTAGTATATGATACCGAAGATTTCTGCAACCAGTCTGGAACTCTACGTAACGGAAATGTAAACGCTCCATATAATAATATCGTACTATTTATCAAAACAAGGTGCATCACAACGCGCTTCTTCATACTGCGAAAATAGCTTATGGTTCAGGTCAGGGACGGCCTGTCAATAAGGTCCAGGCTCTTATTGACGGACCCCTCTCAAAGCATGTGCTATAATTATTTACCGTTTTCTCTTCTCTTGGGCAACTTTTAAAACAAAAACAAAAAATGCATGAAAACAGCCATGTATAATGATTAGTTCCTCCTGTCAGTCCTGGTGGTATAGTGGTAACAATACTTGCCTTTTAAACCCAAGATCACGGGTTCAAACCCGACCAGGATCCATGGATTTTTTCCGGCGTAAAATCCTAAGTAGCTTCCTTTGTAAGGGAAGTAAAGCAGTGGGTCCCGTGTCGTACATTTACGGCACGAAAAAGAACCTCAAGCCTGAAAAAAGAGGCCTCTGAGCAAAATTTATTGGTCGTTTCATACCCTGAATAGAATGGGACGCTGGTGACCTGAGATGCTAAAGAGCTTCCATAAATAAATAAATAAATAAATAAATAAATAAATTATTTATTTATTATATCTTACGCAATAAGGGCATTTCCTCTCTAGTGCAGTAACAGCAGCTTGCGGGTCCTCCGTTAGAGAGGGAAGCTCATGGGCCAGTCCGGAAATTTTTACTGTTTAAACTTACACCTTTATGGACTTGCCAAGATTTACAAGGATTTGTATTAATCTTTCTGAAATCTTGGGCCAGCAGGAAGATGGTCGGCGCTCGGTATTCTCTCTTTTCTTAGGAACCAGATGTTGAGGGTTACCGGCAGCATGTATAACTGACTAGGAGTTGTTTTCGCACTTTTTTGTAACTGAGTGACTTCCTCGCTGTTTGCTAATGAAAAGCTGCTTTTTGCAGTGTTAACTACAAACGTTCTGTTTTGTGGCAATGAATAAAGTAGACGTTAAACTGAAGACTCCATTTTCGCGTTTAAGTTTAACGGTTAAGTTGGAAGTGAAACGATTTGAAGCTCATCAATCAAAAGCTATAGAAGTGTACTCAGAGCATGACAAAATTAAGAAAAATCTATTAGCTGATAGCGTAAAGGGAGAAACATTCTTGTCTAAAAGAATAAGATCAGAAAATGACAGATATTACACGACCACAATTTGTTGTGATATTACGATACATCTGTTGGGGGCAAACCGGTTGAAATATTCATAAAATTAATTGTTGTTTCTGAATGCACTGCAGAAGGCTTAAGGCAAACTTTAACAGCTGAATTAGAAGAGTTCCAAGTTTATGACACAAATGCACGATGGTGCTGCAACTGTGAGCAAATTATTGAGGAGTATAAGTCTTGATAAAAAAGACCTTCCCCGCGGCATTTGGGGGTCATGTAATTAAGCCCCTGACCTACCCTTTTATATGGACCACGAGCCGCCACTGGTTCAGATAATTTTCTTACTTTGGAACTATGCAAGAACTTTTCTCCTACTCTTTAGCTGTTTCAGGTGACTATAATAGAAATTAAATAATAATTACATTATAAAACGCAGTCAACGAAAGAACGGATTATACATTTTAAATAAGCCAACAGGACCTGAATATGTGCTCTACAGAATAAAGGAATGGTTTAAAAGGTACCATATCAATTAGATGGTTGTATAGATATTGCATTAAAACGTAATTATTTTAATATTATTGCATGGAATGGAACAATTCTTTTAAAACAGCTATGAAGTGCAGTGATTTGTGAAAGTTAATTCTGCACGTTTATTTGTGTATGGTGATAACCGCCTTATAACGCCTTCTATCTCTTTTGCTCACTTAAAATATACTGCCAGCTCAGGTTAGGTATTTAAAGTCAAGGTACCCCGGTGAATGCGAGATATATGATAGCTTGACCACCATTTTGTACGAAAGGAAAATTCCTCTGTCTGTGAACTAACTCTTGACTCTTCAGTTCATAACGTACTACAGCTACTGCTATAGTTAGGTTTAATTTAACGCCAAAGTTACTGGAATATCATTAAATTTAAACAGATAACATTTTAATTTATAAACGCACTCTATATAACATCCATTACCTAAAATGCATTTATTTTTGTATTTGAAATGGAAGTCTCAGTATGTGAAAAATGTGCCAGATATTTCATAAACTTTGTTTGGTTAAAATACACAGGTGGGCGGAGGAAAAAAAAGAAAAACTAAACCGGCCAACTTTGAGACCTTCCATGAGATAGCAAAATATTTTTCTAATACTTGTGTCGTTTTTACACGCATCCCTTCCTTTCTCATCAATATATGGCGCTACTTTCTTTTCTTTATATGCTTCTTCCACTTGCTTATACCGATACGTATGCATTTTTTTTAAAAGTGTATAACGTATGTTTTAACTGCTGAGGTATCACAGGCGGTGGATACTGATTGTACATGAAATAATATGATAAACTGGAAAAGGTTTTTTTTTAAGGAAGAAAGAGTTCCAGGTCCAAGTTTAAGGTACCTCACCGGCTTTTGCCATTTGTGAGGACTAAGGAAAAAATGAAGAACAAAAAAAAGACCTATTAAGGGAGGACGGTCCTAGTGGGAATCGAACCAAGACCTCCCGATCACAGGTCCGCGCCTTAACGACTTATGTCACTCGAGGCGGTGATACATGTGCATGGTTATGATTGGCATGCTGGTTGGCGGTTGAAACAAATTGCATGCTAGCGAAATCAGGGATTCCTGCCATGCGGCGAGGCCAGCTCATTAGACTCTTCTTGGTTTCTCTTTCTATACCGCAGCTTAAGGGGGAGAATGATTTTTCGGCTTTTAATTCTAAATTGTTAGTCCTGGGGCCTTCTTCACTGTGTACACCCAGCGACTCAGGTAGAATGTGTTTATAAGATGTATGTAGTTTTAGTATATTATTAGTTTGACTTCACGGTATATTTTTGTAATTATCTTTGCCAAGGAATGTACAATGACAAGCCAAGTCATTAAATTATGGTAATGTGGACACAGCATCAGAGTCTTTTGTTTCTTTTAAAACTAAATACTGTATTATATGCTTATTTATAACTGTAATTTTCTTTGCCAATAATTAATTGATTATTGTGCTAAATGTGGCAAACTTTGCAACATATATGACTTAAAACTTAAATATTCAAAGTTACCATCTCAGTGCTTTAATGTGTTATAAAATTCTCAATAGAATATTGCTGTAGTGTGTTTACTTCATTTGTGTATTAAACCTATTTGCATAATTTTCTCGTCATACTAAATTTACCGCCACGGGTGGCCGAGGTCGTTAAAGCACGGAATCGTGAGCGGGAGGTCTGCGGTTCGAATCCCGCCAGGACCGTCCTCCCTGACTGGGGTTTTTTTCCAGGTTTTCCTCAGTCTTCATAACTGGCAAATGCCGGGGAGGTACCTAAACTTAAGTCTGGAACGCTTCCTTCCTTAAAAAAAAATATCCTTTCCCAATTTATCATTTCATCTCATGTATCATCAGTGTCCACCGCCTGTGGTGCCTCAGTAGTGAAAACGGGCGTTAAACACTACTCAAAAAAAATACTAAATTCAAATTTAATTTGTGTCATGTACTTATGATTTTATTGATTAGCAAATTATATTGAAGTATTCAGCGTTAGATATTTTGCGAATAACCATTTTGAAAAATAATTATTCAAATACTACTTGTATAATTCGTACGAAATCGACATCCCTCCTTTCTGTTTGCTTTGGAGCATTGTGTTTGCTTTCCCTACTAGGTATTTTCCTATCCCAAGTGCGCGAAGCTAGAAGCAATTAATTTTCTGGTTAGAACCCCATAATTACTATAATGATAAATAATGAGCAAAAGTTACCATTCATATAGCTGTAAATACCATCTTCCCATTTTATATTGCCTGATTTATTATTATTAATATTGCTTTATTTTTTATCATTTGTTCTTCTTTCTAATGGTGTATCATACTTAAGCATGAACGGTTGACAACCCAGTTATAAAATATATTTGTAATTTGTATATAAATTGTATTAACAACATTTAGTGTATTCCAGGATCTTTTTACAGAGCTAAAAAAACCTATGAAAGTCAAAACATTGCTATACTTGTGAAATATTGCTTTGATTGTTGAGAGTTTTTTTTTTTCAAACCGCTAGATGGTGTAGGCGTTCTTCAGATGTAGTTACAAGTCAAAGGTTGCATTTAGTAGTACTTCTTAAGCCAGTGCAATTCTTTCAGTGAGCTAACGGAATGATTTTCGTACTTAAATCAATGATTTCCAAAAAAGTGGATTGGTAGATGTGGTTCAGTATGATGGGCTTCCCGATCTCCTAATTGATCACTGTAGACTTCTTAGAGTGGGATCAAATGCATGATCGTTTATTGAGAACTCAGTTAAAAGATAAGAGGATATGGTGGGCAGAATATTTGCAGCAGTAGGGACCATTAAATACAGTCCTACAGTCTTTGAGCAGGTTAGTCAGTTCATGACCGGTGTTGTGATTTTTGTGTAAAGGTTAACGGACAATTTTTAATGATTTTTGCAAATCTGTCAAGACGAAATATTTACGTTACCTAAGATTGGTGTCCTCGAAAAATCTAACTTCTTCAAACCTTGTTCTAATCTTCATACATTTTTATCATTTGCATTGCCTCGTTGCCATTTTGAACACAGACATATTTCTCTGAGTTCTCTTTTCACCTTTGCACCCCATAATGGTTATACTCTATATGAGATGTCTATAGCATTTAGCTCGAAGAACGCTGATGACCTGAGCTGTTAAAGAGTGCCCATAAATAAAAAATAGCTCGAAGTGGGTACTGGTCTCCGTGCATTAGTCTAAGTTAGTACACCTTATGTAAGGTAAGTAACGCTCAGACAAATTCATAAAAACCTTTACTATTTGTAGAATGAATATTTCATTATTTCCATTTTTATGCTTTTATGTTATTTATTAAACTATTTTTTCTTGGAACCTTCTCATATTAAAATTCATGTCCAATATATTTTTAATAGTAAATTTATGTAAATTAATCTATGAATTACAACATTATTTGATAACTGTGCATCATACCAGCAGTAATTGTCGTAATGGAATGGACTTTTTTTTTCTCTAACAATAAATGTTTCTAGCTATAGTGAGTCACTCACAATAATTTAGGGCTTAGGAATGCATATTCATTAAGTGTGAATAACACTGTAAGGAAAGCTACATAAAGAATGTCATGTTCCGCGTGCGTGCACCACTAGCTATACCTCTGGACCAATACTCATTAA
Organism: Metallyticus violacea; assembly: GCA_030762175.1. Taxonomy (NCBI): domain Eukaryota; kingdom Metazoa; phylum Arthropoda; class Insecta; order Mantodea; family Metallyticidae; genus Metallyticus; species Metallyticus violacea. Next base: position 54,865,780 of record CM060839.1, read on the forward strand.
AAATGAAAGACTAATGAACGTGCATAGCTCTCCAAAATCCACCATGTTTAATGAAACCTGGAAACATAGAGCAGTTCCTTACTAATGGAACCCTCTTGCCTACACATTTCGCAGAGTATTTTTCCTAAAAGGCATCACTGTTCACCGCTGGTATATTACTCAAACAAGAGCTCCATTCTCTCTCCAGAGAAATTCTTCCTGGAATGCTTTTTACCGTGCTGCAAAACACAAGAATAATTTATCCACAGGTAGAACATTGTGTTCGCTGCAAATGAGATGCTTTAGATGTTTATACTGAACCAGTCACGACCAAAGCATTACCTCAAGTTCATCCGTCGCGTACATAATGCATCAACGTTTTTGTTATAAAAATTTCCGTCAGAGCTGGCAGCCCATTGAAAAGAGGTTTTTTTCTGAGTGTGGAAAGAGAAAAAGAATGTTTCCATATTTTCGCCTCCAAAGACGCACTTTACAATATTAAAAATGTTTTGGAGATCTTGAAGCAAGATTTTTTTTATCTTCCATTTCACTTTTTCTCAGACATAGCTCAACAACGTTTTCCCTTTGCAAGCATCCTCAAACTTAACCACTTAAATCTCAATCTGGAATTTATTAATTCGGCTGAAAATGCTCATCTAAGGATTATATCCACTCCTTAACACTGCCACACTGTACAGAATCCATTCAGCATTCTCTTATCCCTTCCTCGAAATGACAGTACTACCGTACCTTAGAAGTGCTACTGCACTAATATTGTGCTTTCACACAGGTAATACATTTATTTATTAAAGTGTGTACTTTTTAAGACGTTTGCAGGTATTTAACAGTGAATGAATTAAAATTTTCGAAAAGTTTTAATTTTTTAGTTTTACTGTTTCTTTTATAGGTTTTTCTATTCGTTTAGCTTTAAATTAATGCAATATTAAAGGCTAGAAATATAAGATCTCAAAAAGTGTTAAATTATTACGCTTTTTATATACACTATAGGTACGTATAATTTCGTAAAACATACGATTTTTTTTTTTTGGCGCTGTATAACTTTTGTAATTTTAAAATAAATTGTATACTTTTTATTGCCTATAAGCAAAAAATATTCAAATAACCATGAATATAACTTAAAGTGTCGAAAACTGATGGATAATTCTAAAAACTATGTTAATGAGAAAACGCCATGCATTGTTTTCACACAGAAGGGTAATACAGGATCGCTCACAAAACACCGGTCGGCCATATATGCAGCCAAGGTCCTGGAGAGCTGATTTACGGTTCTAGATCTGTAAGTATGGGTCTTGGGACAAGTTTTAAGGCTATTAACAGGTTGGCCGACTTTATACAGAAACAAACTAGGTAAGTCCAATAGAGCCAGACTGGTGTTAATTTACTCGATTTGCTCCACACAATAAAACAAGGAACGTAAATAATTTCTGTTATATCGTAAGTATTGCATTAAACCTTTGTCCTATTGAGTCAAAACTTGTCAGGCCTCAACCTGTTAAATTATCTATCAGTCAACAGTGCAAGACCCAGTACAATGTTGGAATTATTCAGAGACGTTCTGTCCTTAAGTACCAATTGCACATTAAAAAGACTTAATTAATCTGTGTAGCGTTACTGGAATGTCTGCCCAGAACTGGCAACAAGCAAGGAAAAAAAAGTCTTTTGCGGACAATCCACGTCCTTGTAGACACTTGCCTTCAGGGCCTAAACGATAGAGTGTGGCTAAATGCACCTTTATGGACTGCATAGTGACGATGAATTTGTGATTGATAGATAACATATATAAAAAAAATGCATTATTTTGAAACCATAAGGTGTCACATTATTATTAGGTATCACTTTGAGAGCAATACGACTTACTCCCGCTAGGTTACTGTACCTAGGCCTAACCAGCTCGGGGTAATACAGGAGATAACAAAGGTCAAGCAAAAACCATTGCCAGCGTGCTTCTCAGTTTCTGAATTCTCTGTGAAGCAACTGTTGCAGAAAATGTAGTTAGTTGTAATAATTTGTCCCCTGGAGTGAAATTTTATTTTAAGTCGTGTATAATAAACGTGTGTATAGTTTCATTTAAATTGTAGCGTGAAACAATAATAAAAATACGTGTGGAGCTCCCTCAAATGAAACACAGGAATACTGAGCTTTCTTACAGGTATTTATATGTATACTTTTATTCCATATTGGATTCTGTGGCACCATGCATGAATCCTATAATCCACACAAACTTGTTTTGAGAAAATAGCATTTAAAGTTAACAGAATCACATGCTCTTGTGGAAAGATGTACATTCTGTTCTTTTTTTTTTTTTTTTGTGTGTGTAAAATTTGTGTCAATTACAGAAATTGCGGTTTGTGATTGTGAATTGAAAGATTACAGCAAAACAAACAGATGGCGTCTTTATCCCAAAATTTTCCAATTTGAGGTTTATGAGGTTTATGCATGGGCCACAGAATGAATGATAAAATATCATGTTCCCATGAACCACCAAAAGTATTATCACTAAGTGTGTGTATGTATGCAGCTTTCCTTGATCCTCTGCTAACTCCTTTTAACTTTTATCTCCGGGAATGTTAAAATATCGAGCCTTGCAATATTCCAGGGAAGAAAAACAAAATAAGGGAAAATCCGTAATCACTTGCATTACATTAATAGACTTTGTCCATTTTTTGGCATTATTGCGATGTTTTCATTACGGTTGGACATAGCGTGCCTACTTTTAAATCGGCGCTTCAGCGGCGGCGATGCAATTCGATATTTCGGTATTTACGCTATTTAAAAACAAAGCTATGTCTATCGATCAATCGAACTACGATAACAAAATACGCATATGAGGACTGCTTACAGTGATAATTTACTGTTGCATCAGAATATTGAAATGTCTTAAAAGTTATGAAATTAATTCTAATCGCCAGAGATAAAACTGTGCTCAGGGACCCAATTTGTTATGCTGATTTCAGAAATATATTATTCACTGTTCTCCAATTGCGTACATATTTTAAATGGTTTAAAAAATTATGAATAACACGCACTATTTTATCAGCGGTAAAATACTTTATTATAAACATTGTGAATTATGATTGGTACAATATTATTTAAAACTTAGCACCTGAACTGAATTTTGTATAGAACTGAAAGCTAAAAATCCTTGACATATGATTTCCTTTTATAAACCACATATGAATTATCACAATAATCTGCCATCATGAGTTCTTGCCAGAAACATGGTGATTGTTTTTGTTTGTGTTTTTTTTTGTTTGTGTTTTTTTTTTTCTTTCCCCATTCTTGTCACTGACACCACCAAGATATTGTAACATTTCAGCTGTAAAACTAAAGGAAGGTAACCCAGTAGGACAACAGATAAGGGAGGTAATGCAGAATGAATCATTTGAAGAAATTTTGAGATGTAACAAAATGTTTAATGGATACATTCTTTTGGATTTGTCCTTCCAAGTGTTTTCAAGAAGCTTTTAGCTAATCAAAGCTTCATATGAAGAGGTGGGAGTGAAACTTTTGTGGCGCATGTATTGGATATTTCTTCTCCTCGATTATACAGACGTCTTTTCTCCCCAAGCATGTCTGTAGAGCTCTGATGTATTTCGCTTGCCCCATTGGCATAGAAAGCAGAGAATTTTGTAAACCTTCCTGCATACCCATCTACATTACTTTTAAATATCTGTAAATGTACAATGCTACTTTTTTCTCACTGATACACTGTTCACTAGTTGATATAGTCCCTGTGGCTAACAGACGTTTGGAATGTGCACGAGATAAGAGTATGATTACACAGTGAAACAATGCATGCCATGCACAAGAAAGACTGCATAAGAAAAATGACAATGTAAATAAAAAGTAAATTAAGAATTAAATTTTAAAAATTGTACGTAATAGGGAAAGAAACTGGAAACAGATTTGTAATCAAATAGTAAAAGTTCCTCTAGACTATTTACCTTTTTGGCAAAAATTACTTGACCAGTATTATACGTGTTCTTGGAAAACACAAATAAGGTTTTACTTATTGTTGCCAGATGGTAATTAGTGTTCTGAAATATATACTAATTTGTTTCTCATTTATTTATTCAATCGTACAAACACACACGTTTCATTAACGTTCTGATATCCTAATCCTAATTTGTTCATACATCTGACGGTGGAACAGTGCTGTTTGTTTTTGTGTTTTACAGCGAACATGTTGGAGTGCGTGTAAAACTTACATTTAAAGGTCAGTGTTTGCCCTTAAGTAATATGCCAACCAACATTTCGAGTAAGAGAAATAATTAACTGCATATAGTGCTTTTGGCGATGTTTCTGAACGTGCGATATTTAGTAACATGGAGTTCAACGCGTTTTTAATTACTTTAAAGATAATCTTTTAAAGAATAGTTCAAAGTCTTGAGTTGAATATTGAACTGAAATTTAATATTTATCAGTATAAAAAGTATTCAGATATTGTATTGTGGGCAGACAGAATCATTTTAATCTAAATATATTTTAAGAATTGCTGTTTGAATTTCGATATTTCAGTTGTATCTTAACATTAAAAACAACGTACACTTCTGGTCGTCATATCAAAAACATATTGTATTTCAGTTCTTTTAGCAATCTATTTTTTCCTCTCCTGATTGCAAAGACGTTTGAATTATATTTAAAACAAAAGTGATGGCATTCCGAAACAAAATTATTTTAGAAGGTACGACTGTAGAACAAGTTAAATATTGTGGTATATGTGCGGTTGACAATGTGAGGAAATGTATTATAGCATTAAGTTTATCAAGAAGTAGAAGTGAGTTGGAAAGATTACGTAAAGAAAATTACGGTCTGCGTATGCGCAACACAGGGATTAGATAGCGTTCTTTAAACGATTTCGAGAGTCAAGTGTGTGAGCTTGAGGAGAGTGGAAGTGCCGCCGGGGTAACCATCTTGGTTGGCATTAATCATCAATGTAAATAATAGTTATTGTTTATAAATACAGTTTACCCGTGTTTTAATTAATGTTTGTGAATTCGTTTACCTAGTTTCGACATTTTCCTATATATATATATGAAAAATAATGTAACACTATTAACAATGAGACTAAAATAACAATAACTAGAAAAGCAGAAGGGATAAAACACTTAGCAAAAGTCATAGATTAATAATCGCTATATTTCGAATTGTTTGAGTTATTCTATTCTTATTTTTCATGGCAAGAAGACAAGAAAATAACTAGAAAAGCAGAAAAGTATAAGAAATACATACGTGTGTGTGTGTGTGTGTGTGTGTGTGTGTGTATATATATATATATATATATATATATATAGTGTTCCATCATATATCGCTCGCCATTTGCCTAAAATATCATTCTGTAACTTATTTAACGAACTGGAGTCGAACTAGGGACGTAGCTGCAATCTGAAGAAATCCTAACCATCATTATCTAAACAGGATCAAATTAGGACATATAGGAACTAGCTAGGCATTGACCACACAAATATTATTTAAACCATGGGTAAACTATATTTATAAACAACAACTATTACTTACATTCATGAAGAACGTAAACCAAGATGGCTACCCGGAGCAGTCGGCGACACTCTCTTCAAGCTCACACACTCAACTTTCGAAATCCGTTAAAGAACGGAATCTATTCTCTATGTTGCGCATACGCAGACTCGAATTCTTTTATGTAATCTTTTCAACGGTCATTTCACTTCTTAATGAACATAACGCTACAATATAATTCCCCACGTTGTCCACCCCCCATTGGTATAATATTTATTTAGGATACTATGTAACCTATAAATATAATGGCGATGTTAAGTTCAGAATTTGAAAATATGTTTGGTGCAATAATTAAGTATTTAAGAAGGTTAGGAAAGGGATATTTTTAAGGTTAAAGGGTATTCTCTTCTGTATCACATTAAAATCGAAGATACATGTAAAGAATTAGGAATTTTTCTCTTTAAACAAAAAGTTTGGGACTATAGAAGATGTTGGGTGGAACATCTGGAAAGAATGTCACAAATTAGATTATATTACCAGACCTTGCTGTAAGTGTCACGAGGAAATAGAGATATTGGTCACCCCCGTCAAAGATAGAAAGAAAGCTGAAGACGTAACAGGAATGATTACTAATCATAAAGTATTGTTAATGATTTTGAACTAAAAGCTGATAGGTTACCTGAAAATTTCATGTGAAATGCCAGCACATAACCGGTTTTATTTTATTCAACTCTTTGTCCTATGTGCACAAACCAAATATTCTTATCTAAATTACTTCAAAATATTTCCTTTTGTAGCAAATCAATGCTACTGTTAATCATAGAAAATATTTTCATTTAAAATAGAGGCTACAAAAATAAACAGCTTCTGTTTTCCACTTCACGATAATCAAGAGTAAATGGTTTATTACAAGGAGCTCATTGACGAACTGGGAGAAGTGGCACAAAAGCACACTTGTCATGTATCGCTTTTGCCCAAACAACAGTTTGCCCTCACACTAGCAATTTTTGGGGAAAGGCAGTAAAGCAGTGATTGATTGTTTTCGTGCAACAGTAGGTTGCCCTGTCGTTATCGCCAGTTCCTGCTATAGCTGTCACCAGACCTCTGTATCCTTCCTAAAGACTTTCTGCTTGTCATGATTCTGATAGTCATTATATGCGAGTGGCCATGAATACAAAATTCTAAAGCATAGCTGGCAGAAAGTGAAATGCCTATTTAAGTCAATGTTTTGCTTTCTTAACACTTATCTGCAATAATAAAAAATGCAATGAGCAATTACTTTAGCAATGTGTTTCTATTTGTTAACACGATGACTGCCGAAGTTCATATGCCTGAGCCAACAATCGTAGCTCTGCGGTGAACTTTGAGACAGTATTTATGAGCTGCCACCCTCATATTTAATTAGAGTAATTATAACAAGTAATTTTATGTAACTTTGTTATTACGATGAGTATAATGTCATTTTCCTGTACAAGTGTTGAATTATTGTGTGTAAAATGTTACTTTCTCGCAAGTGTGCAGAAAGCTACTCCAGACATAAAATCTGACATGGGAATTTCTGTAGCCTGTTGTAACAATATTTGTAAAGAATCCTTGAGCAAGATGTTTATTGGTATTCTGTTAGAAAAGTTCTTAAGCAGGGTAGGGACCATAAAACTTTTGGCCACTGCAGGGATGAAAAGACAGGCCGATAACCTCTTCAACGGAAAAAGACAACCGCTTGAGTTGATTCCACATGGAAAAAGTCACGTAGATCTTGTTTATTAAGTTTGCAATTTCGTGACCCGCAGTCAGTTTGGCAAGAGTATTCAGCGGGGCAACATCAGTGGAAGAATTTTCTCAGTTCTGTTCAATTAGTGGAAAGCGGTAGTTAGTTTTGGAAGAGAATTAAGTGGACAAGCTGTATTAGTTAAGTGCAATAGTTTATGTACAATAGTTTATACATTTAAACTGTGTTTCATCTTCAAAAAAACTTATTTAATTAAAACACCGTTGTCTTATTTAAAAACTGCTGCAACTTTGCTCAGATTATGCACATGTGCAATGACAACAGATTTGTCAGCTCCTAATTCAAGTTGAACGCTCGGTGAACCTATAATACATACCTAATGCAAATAAATTAGCTTCAGAACCAATGCCATAAAGATAAATTGGGAATGGGAAAGGGAAATTTACATACATAAAACAAATAAGGAGGAAAGAGAGGGTATAGCATGGGCGAGAGCATGCTTGTAGAAGTTAAAAGATGTAAGAGGAGGTTTTACACAAGGGGAATGCTCATTATGCGGACCGGGGACTGGGGTCTGATGAAATAGAAGTGAACAATTGGTATTCTGTTTATTTGGAATTTAGATTAAGGCATTGGTATATCATTAACTATCGTAAAAATTATAATTGCGAGCGGAACATCTAAACTGACCTGGGCCCCTTGTAGTTGTATTTTCTGAGCATTAAAATAAATAAATAAATAAATAAATAAAATCAGGTTACAGGCTGCATCCAACCATTTGTGTAAAGTCCCGCCCCGCTATGTTGTTAGTTACAGTAATGTACAGGATGATTTTTATAGAACTAACACATTTCTTTCTTTCAAAACGAATGATACAGCACAACTTATTACACCTTGAATGTAGAGTATTTGGGAGATTGTTACCTCTATAGAAAATGTTGAAAATATCCTCCCTCCTGCATAACACATAACACAACGGAGTGCCCATTGTGCAAAATCTTGTCATGTTATCCATCACATGGTTCCAATTATGCGGCTATGGGGACTCCCAGAACTCACGCTATTGGACCGTCCAAAATCCGCATGTCATTCTTAAGGCACCTAAGCATCCAGATTAAGTCGGGGTTTGGTGCGCAATATCCGCTTGGAGAATAGTTGGCCCAATTTTTTAACCATACTATGGACACTGCAGAGTAACATCGGATTTTCATGGAATTTGTTGAGCAACTGGATGTAGAGCTGGGTCATTGATATTTTCAACAAGATGACACTACATGTCATATTTAAAACCAATCCATGGCGCTAATTGAAAGTTTCTTGACGACCAGAATATCTCCAAGAATCTTTGGCCACCGAGATCTTCCGATTTGACCACACCGGACTTCTTCCTATGGGGTAACTTAAAAGGAAGAGATTACATCACATCACAACACCCACATATTGGATGCTCTTAAGCACAAAATTACACAGGAGATTTATGACATTGACAACACAGTCCTCCAACGAGCGGCCAGCAACTTATGCAGAGGGAGGACATTTTCAGCATTTTTATAAAAGTTAGTAATCTCCCAAATATACTCCACACTTGAGGTTGGTCGTGGCCTGCATCATTCGTTTTGAAATAAATAGAGTAAGACACGTGTTAGTTCTAAATAAACCACTCTATACTTGCTATCTATAGTTATTCAGAAGGCAGCGTTTCTATTTTACGCATGAAATATATTGGCAATGCAATTGCGGTAATATTACATTCATGAAGGTTTTAAAATTCTGAACACGTCTGTATACTCTCGCTACTTAGCAGTAAAGTAAATACAAGCTAAGCAAATCAGTGATGTAATGCACTTTCAAAACGCATATAAATATAATAGTCCTGCATTAAAATAGAGTTTAGTTAGGTAACTGCGTTAGTGTGTGTTTGTATTGGATGTACTTTATCACAAGAAGCTGGTACATGTGGCTACTATACATTTAAACTCAATGTGTTGCATGTTCAAGATATGTGCAAAAAGTAAACTTGTCCCGAGTATAGCGCAAATGCCACTTCTCAAAAACTGGAGAACTGGCCTTGGGGCTTGCTCTGATGTGCAGAGTTCCCGTTTGCACATATCCACTTTGTTTGGCATCACCGCTTGCCGCAGGGGTTGATTGACCTTAATATGTCGTTAAGTTTTGCGTTTAGTACAATAAAACGCTGCGTGTGTTCTCAAGAGTTATAAAATATACATATTTACAAATAAATAAAATGATAAAGGGAATATCTAGATGAAGTAAAAGGAAAGTACAGCTCCTTTTAGTGTAAAACCTCAGCTTTGGGGTGCTGGCTACTAGAACCGTGACCGTTGGTTTCCGAGGGACGTTTGTTTTAGTTTAGTTTTGGTAGTTTTAATTTCAGTTTTTAGTTCTGAATTCAGTTTTAAAGTTAATTTATATCTGGCTACCAGTTATAATTTTGCTCTATTCACTGGTTTCCAGTTGAAGAATTGTTTGTATGTTTTATTTTTGGGTTTGTTTTTAATTTTGTTTAAATAGTTATAGCTATAATCTATATACGAATAATTAAGAGAAATGAAAAATAAAATACATTAAGGAAACTGTAATATATATTTGTTATGTGCCAGGACAGCGTATTACAGATATTATTATTATTATTATTATTATTATTATTATTATTATTATTATTATTATTATTATTATTATGTGCTCTTACTTGTGTGAGTTCACTATCATATATTTGTAAAATGCTTTTATATCACATACATCTTTCGCCAGATCGTACTCTGACAAAATTGGCTTAATACTTCACGATTTGAACACACTGGTGCGAACTTGAGATAGGCGGTTGAGACTATGACTCTCATTTCTGTTCATTACACATATATTCCTCTACCTGAACACCTGTTCAACTTAATTCTGCTTACATTTGGGATAGATGATCCGCTGAGCCAAAGTACTGATTGTTGTTGCCTCATGACGATGACTCGAACCAACTGCTAAAATGCTATTGTCGTCGTTATCTATTTACCCTCTAACTTACTAAAGGCGCCTACTAGTAGTAGTAAACATATAATAAAAGTGTTAAAAGGTATTCTTGCACAGCCTAGCAACTTTTATATTTACATCTTCGTGAAATGTAGTGCATTTGCGATTTCATGTTTCATGATCAAAGATGTGATTTTTGCTAATTTGGCGAAAAACTAAATTCAGATTTCTAGATTGAACTAATATTCTAATTTCATTTCATTTAAACTAAGTTAATATCCTATAGTTGCCGTGAACTTGGTTTCATATGTCAATACACTAAAGATGATACAATTTTAAAAATCACGAACATACAGTGAGAGCAGTTTAAAAGTATCGATATATAGTTCAGCCTGTGGTCGGTTAGGCAAGGTATTGCCGCCGCTTTACCATTTTAAAACTTTGATATTAAATAACAAATATTGGTACTCACGCTCCTTGTAGTAGATGTTGGAAATGTTACCCGCTCTTCCTGACACATAATCCACATCTACTTAGGAAAGTATCAGATGAATATTAGTTTCCTATTATTACCCAAACAAAATAAACTTATAAAAATATTTTCAATGTGCTATTTATTGAAACGCCATTCAATTTAGGTGAAAAATGAACTTGTATGAATGTTGATTATGCCACATTTGGATTTCTGCGACATTATGCTAATAGCTTAATGACCAATCTTAAATAAAAACTGAAACTCGCGCACAATGCTTGCGTTCGGTATGTATGCAACCTACGTAAATCAGATCATATCACTCCAGCTTTTGACTTATCCTGACATCGGCTACATGCTAGAAGAAAGTTGCTCTCTCTCATTCTTCTGCATTAACCTCTATGCATTGCAACTCCGCACACGACCGAATAACAATTCCATTCTCTCTATACCTTTACACTGAACCTCTTACTTTTCTTCGTCTTTCACAGTTGTCGCCACTCGTCTCTGGAACTATCTGGCGTCTCATTTCAGAGACTGCCTGTCATAAAGACAATTTATATTATTACTCAAAGATATTTTTTGGAGAATGCGGCAATTAACAAGTATAATGCTCAGGATATTAACGCCATTACTGTATTGTATATATTGCAATCATAAATATCACTAGTGAAGTGAATGAGGCGACCTTAGGGTCTTAATTTCATCAGATAAAATAAATAAATTACTATAAGGATAAAACCAACAAACCGTAAGATCTGGGAATAGAGAAGAACTTTAATTAAAACTCTTATTTCATTTAATTTTTCTTCTGTGAGTACACAACGTATTCAATTTTTGTTTCCTGTCATTAGCAGAACTTGTTTCATTAAATTTCTGTACTAACTTTTATGTTTTTATGTTGGAACCGGGCTGCCAGAAAATTTGCGTCTAATGCCTGTCTCGTTTTGCCACACGACAGATGTATCTGATGTATTCCTTGAAGAGAAATGTGTTGACGCAGTGAATATCTTACAACTGCACAATACTAATGCACTATTTAATCAAAAGTCGCTCTCGACTGCATAACACATCTGCCTGACTCTGTCTAAATCCCGCTCGCAACTGACTGAAGAAGAGAATGGCACCGCGGATGCTCATAGAGAATCTGAACGATTGGAGAGCGGGTAAGTCCGCTTATCAGTTGATCTAAGTGACGGGATTTTTATTCTGTTCTCACTGTACTTGAGGTCAGGTATCAGTGTTATATTTTGGTCAGACGTTAGCTATAGGTAAAGAGAACTATGAGTTATTAGGTAAAGCAATTTAAGCGAGTTTCCTTTTTCACAACAGGAAATGCTGTTATGGCAAACGGTAGTAAAGCATCTCCTTATACAAAAGAATACTTCTAAGGAAATAAATTGAGAAATCAACAACTTGAAACTAGGAAACGTTTGAAAGATAAACGCTTTCGTTTAGAAACATTTGACTGTCAATCTCTCGTCAAATACATCAAACACGAATCACTGAAAAATATACCCGATCCTACAATGACTCTTCAAATCATGTTTCTTGCAATATAGCTGTTATGTTTTGTAAACCAGTAAGAGCATTTGGGACGTCACTGTAATGAAGAACGAAAACCCTACTGATCATTACCAATAACTATATTGTGGACGAAGCATGATAACAGTTTTGCTTACAAACACTTTTTATCAAAACGTATGTCGCTATCCACGTTCTACTGACTTTTTGGAAAATTTACTAAATCTTCATGGCATGCATTCCTGCATTTCTCTCTCAGTAAAACTCAAAATGGCATTACTCAAATTATTAGGTTACTGCAAATATTAGGTTACTGCAATGAGCACCCCTGGACATTAAGTAGACAGTTTGGCGATAGGTCCTAGTAACGGTAGGGACATTTTTTTTTCGGGCATCGGAGACTAAAAATCAATAATTTACATTTTTCTGCCTGCTTTAGCAATTCATACCACAGTATTACTTTTAAAAATTAAATTAAATTAAGTCCATATTATGGATGACGCGGTGCTAACACACAATTCCCTCTTAGCCTTCTCAGTGACACAGACCTTGTTATAATATAACCATCTAGTCCGTCTTGATAAATGTATTGCACAATAATTGCAAACAGAGTTAAAACTGACTGGTATCAGTATTTGGGAAATGCAAGGTTTATGAAAGAAAATAACTAAAAACCGACTACTAAATATGGAATTACTCTTGAGTAAGTGTAATTTAAAAACATGCACAACATTAGAAACCATTATGATATAGAGTATTGGACAATGTGAGAAACAAATGGTATTGATACAAAAACATCAGAAGTAGTTTACTACTGAGGCACCACAGGCGGTGGACACTGATGATACATGAAATGAAGTGATATATTGGGAAAGGATTTTTTAAGGAAGGAAACGTTAATTTAAGGCTATCTCACCGGCATTTGCCATTTATGAGGATTGAGGAAAACCTGAAAAAAAAACCTCAGTCAGGGAGGGATTCGAACCCCAGACCTCCCACTCACGAGTCCGCGCCTTAACGACCTCGACCACTGGGCGGTAGAAATACACGAATCACCACATGTAACACACAATCTGTACCATGCGGAAAAATATTCAGTATTCTCTATATAAATCACATTTTCGAATTGCACACTAGTTTTCGTCTAGTCGACTTTTTCTCCGCTGTGTCATGCTCTGACCAGCAAAGTCTGTTAGGTCTCAGGGTCACTCAGCTTGCTGACTAAATAGGTTCCTTGGGAGTTTCCTTTCATACGAGTTCCCTCGAGGGCTATAGCGACCGTGCGGTGTGTTGACTACACTACCTCAATCTAGTGCTGAAGAGTTCATGATGTGGATGCCTTCCAATTCTGTCTCATGCGCGCGGGCGTACGTTTAAAGGAGATGCCGTAACCTACATTAGCTTCGAAAACTATCATTGTTGCAACTGTTAATGAAATAAAATAAATGTGTTTGCAGTACTTTTGAATACCTTACTGCACTATATTCGTCCTTATTTGAAGAAAACTTTCGAATAAAACATTAACTGGCGCGGCTAAGACATTGCATCATTAATATATGTAGCTGACTAGGAGATGATTAAATCCTTGAGAAGTTTTGGCTCGTTGTAAAATGAAGACTAGGAGACGTGACAATACCAGCAAGAAGACAAAGTAAAGAAAAACGAACAAGCCCTGAAGTTCTACAATTATATTATACCTAAGGACTGGGAACTAATGAAAAGTGTTAAAAATATGTAAGTATATCTTAAAACAGAATCAGTAAACTAAAGCTACACATTATAACTTTGGAGATTTCCTTGATTTTATTAATTGTGGAACAAAGTATGTAAAATGTTTCAATGCACTATTATACTTTCATAAGCTTTTTGGGTTTGTTTTCCATTACTAAATATGAAAAGAGTAATACATCTGCAAACATCTAATTCAGTTTTTGAATATTTCTGTAAAATCCACAAACCCGGCCAGGATCGATGGATTTTTTCGGGCGTAAAAATCCTAAGTATGACTTCCTTCGGAAGGGAAGTAAAACCGTGGGTCACGTGTCGTACATTTGCGGCACTAAAAAGCACCTTAAGCCTGAAAGAAGAGGCCTCTGAGCAAAATTTATCGGCCGTTTCACGCCCTGAATTGAATGGGACACTGATGACTTGAGATGTTAAAGACCGTCCTTAAAATAAAACGAATCGAATCTGTAAAATGCAACAACGTATTAAGGCATTCAGAACGTATTGCACAAATCGGTATGCACATTGCAGATGATCAAGAAACTTAGTCACTATTTATTTACTTCGTAAATTATAAGAGTAGTTCAATATAGTTATGTATCACTTTTTTAACCATGACCGGATATTCCTTTTGTGAGCATGCATATATAAGTTTTATGTACTCGTAAGAGCGTTCTCAGACAGGCAGCAATATAATCATCCAACTAATGGGTCAATGACAAGTTCCTCCTTACTTGGGCGATGTGCACCGCACAGGAGAAAGTTGGTACACCTACATTTCTGACATTCCTTCTTTCCTTCGAAGCAGGTTTTTAACAGGTAATCCGTCCACCGTTGCTAAGGTTTGAACTCTGGAGGATGTGTTTGCCTTGGTGCTTAAGTGAACACAATAACTATATGTTCTACTCGCGGTCAGTGCTACCACCCGAATTCACTTCCCTAGTGAAATTTCGGCTACAAAATGACTGCGGAGAGACTTCTTGATTGCTGTTTACTTCTGTAGTATACGACTAAGCTGTGCTGATAGAGGAAGATTTTTTTTTTTTGGTAGTGTTTAACGCCCATTTTTACTATCGAGGCACCACAGGCGGTGGACACTGATGATACATGAGATGAAATGATATGCTGGGAAAGGATTTTTTAAAGGAAGGGAGCGTTCCAGGCCTAAGTTTATGGTACCTCCCCGGTATTTGCCAATTATGAGCACTGAGAAAAACGTGGAAAAACCCCAGTCAGGGAGGACGGCCCTGGCGGGATTCGAACCCCAGACCTCCCGCTCACAAGTCCGCACCTTAACGACCTCGGCCATCCGTGGCGGTCAGAGGGGGAGGGGAAGATCTAGATGTATTTGTACTCTACAGCATGCTGCTAGGGCTAGATAATTGGCAGCAGAATGCTTGTATATTACTTGACCCAGGAGAATATTTCATAAGTTGCTATTGTTTAGTGTCTACAGAGTCTTGCACGTCACAGATTTGTCCAGCAAACATATATATATATATATATATATATATATATATATATATATGGTATCTATATACAGGAAAGACTATAAGTCGGTTTTGATGGTGTAGTGGTTATCATACTTGCCTCATACACCCAAGATCGCGGGTTCGAACCCGGCTAAGACCGATAGATTTTTTCGGGCGTAAAAATCGTAAGTATGGCTTCCTTCTGAAGGGAAGTAAAGCCGTGGGTCCCGTGTCGTACATTTACGGCACGAAAAAGAACCTCAAGCCTGAAAGAGAGGCCTCTGAGCAAAATTTGTCGGCCGTTTCACGCCCTGAGTTGAATGGGACGCTGATGACCTGAGGTGTTAAAGAGCGTCCGTAAATAAATAAATAATAAAAAAAAGGAAAGACTATATCGACCTGGTGCATATGTTTCAGCACAACATCGAAAGGCATCTTTAGTTCAGCATATTTTAGCTTCATTGCTTGACACGTGCACAGTGATAAATAACACCATCGAAAAACAATCAACGCTTGCATTTGTCCTATTTTTTGCACTTCCATTTGAACATGAAGAAAATCTTGAATATCAATACCAATATGAAATAAAACGTGGCATTTGGCTGTTATCATTTAATTTTTGAACAAATACATAAGTACTCTATTTCGTTTCTTAGTTATACAGAACATAAGACCGACACTTTCACTAATACTTTTAGGTACTCCCTGTACATTGATAAGAAAATGAATATTAGGTGTTTTCATTTTCAAATGTTGCTCAAATTAGATCCCCTTTTATATTGAACATAGTGGGAGGATGCAAAGCATTAAGAGACCCAAGAATAAAAAAAGTTAAAGCAGAACTTTGTATATTATAGCGTTTCATATGGAAAATTAAAATATTGGGAATACTCTAGGTGTAGATGGAGGAGCTCAATCTAGGAATTGCATGTTTATCAAAACAATAGACTTATTGATAGCTTACATGTTAAGAAATATTGAAAAATCGCTTTGAAATCTTGTCTTCCCTTCTCTCACCAAATTGGTATAAATCAAGATATTATGAAGCTATGCTAAAATTATCAGAATGGTATATAACAGTGATTTTGCAAACAATGTCCTTATTTCAAGAATTGGTACCTCAGCAAATATTGAAGATACGAAAACTATATTCTTATATTAGACTTAACGACTTGCAAAGTATTTTCTTAAACTTGGAAATTGTGTTAGGGATATTTATGGGCTTACCAGTAGTTAACCTAGGTTGTTGGTTCTAATCAGAGTGAAAAATTAAAAAAACACAAAATCTTGGAGACAAAAAAAATAAGTAAATAAAAGTCTAAAATACTTCAACCCAGTATCTTGTTTCCTACCGGGGCGTATATTGCAAACTCTTACACTTTATTTTTAAATTACAAAATTACATTTTTCCATTATTATTTTCCAGGTGATACTTATACATAGATTACAATTATAAATGTACTAAAAGAATGCAAAATTGATAAATAACAAAATTACATTCCCCTTCATACACTTCCTAATTGCTGGAAACCAGCAATATTGGAGTAACTGCACACTAGTTAATACTTCTACTGCTTCCGCTCAATTAGTAAACTACTATTCATCGGTATTCGGTAGAAACTGTACTGGTTACCAGTAGATTTCTTACATATTTTTACTTTACTACTCATATGTATCTATTCCCGTCTATTTTTGTATAAAACTCTATTATAGATGTATAGATGTTGTATATGTTTCTTTATTTTCCATATTATATATTAACTTTCTGTATTATATCATCTTTAAATATATTCATATAAATTTCACATTTATAACTTATATTAATCTATTTTATAACACTAATTATATTCTTTGTTTCCGAATCTAATTGACATTTATCCATGCAACATTTACCCTACCAGTTCATTACTCTAAAATCGTTAATATTAGCAATAATAATCAATAATAATATTAGCTATAATTGTAATAATTATTATAAATTTGTTTATATTTTATTTTACTTCCTCTTTAACTTCCTATTCTTCTTATTCTTCCTCCTTCTCCTCCTCCTCTTCTTCTTCTTCTTTTTCCTCTGCTTCTTCACTCTTTCAATAGAGACCAATATTGGAGACAGTAAAATGAGTCCACGTGTTAATGTACCCTGAGAAGGATGTAACACTGAAAACAAACTTTAATGATATCATCGAAAAATTTTAGGTCAAAACAACACAGGAAACAGTGTTTTTCTCAGATGTTCCCAGTGAGTACATCCGGTCAGAATATGTACCCATTCCTCATTCCCTTCTCAAAATGGGCAGATTCTCTTACCAGAACTATCCATTAATTTTAGAGCCGTTCAACTTCCCAGTGTAAACCAGGTCATTCCTGATCTCGCCTTTCTCCCTAGAACGAGCATATAGGCCCCTTTACCCCTGTTAATTTAATTTTATTCGATAGGCTCAAGGGGGCTTTTTGTTACAATCTGCCTCGATTTCCTACATACTGATATCCTCTAGCCTTTGTTCTAAACGTCTTCCATACGTTTTTATAATTTGCATTGCCTCGTTGCCATATTGAACTCAGGCCAATTTCTCTAAATCCTCTTTCCACCTCTGCAGTCCAAAATATTGATATTATATTTGCATCTTGCGTCTATAGCATTTAGCGTCAAGTGTGGACTGTCTCCTTGCATTAATCTAAGCCAGCATTTCACCATCCTTATTTTGCTGTTATTCGCATCTTCATCGTAACCCACTTCCCTCAAAACTCCACAGTTTGACGTTCCTTTGGAGAGCCCGAGAACCTTTTTCCTAAAATTGACTTGAATATCAACACTTTTAACTTGATACTTGATACTTCATGTATCAAGTTTAATTATTCATGTATCCTGTGTTTCGTGTCTTAGATTACGAGATTTTTTTTTTAAAAATACATTAATACCTGGTAGCAGTAGGATGACTGGTATAGAATATGCGTCTACTATATCAAAAACAATAAAAAGAAAGAGTTGTGGTTATGTACGTATAAAATAAGGGATTATCTGTATAGAAAAGGGAAAAAGAGCTGCAGAGAATTTAGAAACAGAAATGAAATATAAAGTAGATGCTATAAAAAGTTAAAATACGCTAGCTAACTTCAATGAAGCATCGGTTAAGACAGGAGTAATAAATCTAGCAGGTCTATGAGGGAAGATATAAGCCATGTGTAGCATATAAAATATATTTTAATGTGAATAAATAAAACATTTGAGAGAACAAACGATGCCCAAATAATCGAAAAAACTACCATAGAAATTGTAGGAGAAAAAAGTTTAAAGACAAATACTGAAAAACAAAATATAAAGTGCATATGAAATTATAGCTTAATTAAGGTAAAAATGGATGAAAAAGTCAAAAAAAATAAGATCATTTGTAAAGATTTAAGAAGGTGACGTATAATTTACTTTGAAATAAGAATTATAGTTGAAATATAAAAATGATTAGATCCACATAATTGGGGTGTAGATTACACCTGAATTCAAGTTATGTAAATTTACTCAAGAAAGGTTTCAGTGGGAAACTGCTGACAAGTATTCAGTGATAGTATTTTATTTTATAGTTTTTTCTACATAGTTCGACAATACATTGTTAAACTAACTTATTCTTAGAAATGCTGCACTGAAAAACATGACAATAAATCTAACCTTTTACCTCAAAGATTATCATTTAAGTAAGTTTTTCATTTTGGAAAGAACGTCATCCTGGTATACACATTTTGTAGCCGAGATTCAGATTCCTGTAGAATTGATAAACTGTAATATAAGGTATTTAATCATGTGCTTTTAATGTATATAATTTTATGAAGTGAACAAGAGGCAAAGATAGGATATGTGTATTAAAATAAAGACGAAATATATGTAAGTGTGACTGTATTGTGACAGTCTGAAGCCATTCGTAAGGTAACTTTTGAATAGCACAGGACCGTTTCTAATCTAGCCTCTGTTAAAAAGTCCTTGAAGTAAACCATGTAAGCGACCGTTAAAAAAAAGAAAAGAAAAGAAAAATCTCGCCGTATAACGTATCCAACCTAGGGAAGAAGGGGATCATTTCAACCAATAAGGAATCGAATTTTCTGTTATCGCTTCGAGAATCTTCTATCAAAAAACATTAAGTCAATGATAGGATAAGTTTAGGAAGCGTCTAGAATATTCTAAAATTTGAATTCATGCATGACAGCGCTTAAAGAATTCATGAAAACCAAATTTGGAAGCATTTTCAAGTCAGTTTGAGTTTCGTACAAGCAATTGAGCAGTGCAATTCAGTTTTGTAGACGCAATCGAGCAATTTAGGTTGGTCTGTATATGCAATCGAGCAGGTCAGTTGGCAGACGCAATCGGGAGGAAACAGTTGTTAGAAACATTTTAATAGGAACAGATTTGGTAGGAAGCAGTGAACATCAAGCGGTGTGAAGTCGTGCTGAATTTCAAATAATAATAATAATAATAATAATAATAATAATAATAATAATAAGCTTAACGCGTGACTTACATCATAAAGAAAGTTATCAGAATTTTACGGTGTTTGGTCGTTAAGAGAAAATCGCGTTTGCAAGTGGTCCAACGTGTCCTGATATATAATTGACTGTTAAAATAAACGCTGTGAACTGTGCAACAACACTATTATTTGACAATGTTCCCATCCTGTGTCTTTTATCCCCTTTGATCAACTCCAGAAAACTCAATACAAATTTGCAGAATCCCTGAGAGGAACGCCACTTAGTTAGTAGCCGGATATGGTGTTCAGAACATCAGCATAGCCCAGACATCTACGGGAACTCAGCATTCATCAGCGGGAGATAATCAGAAACAGCCGGAGACAGACAAAGGATTGGCCCATTTGAAATCGGTCCGCTCAATCAACACATCTCCAGAACCCATATTACATCAACTAATTCCATCTTGATGTAACTGATTAATTTTCCCTATTACCTCACTACATTTAATCGAAAATATATTAATTTCCCGTTAACTATCCACCTCAATTAAAACCGCCGCAATTTATGCAAACAGTCTATACTAATTCACGTTTAGAGATGCTATCAGCGCAATCAGGCAATCCCTTCGGTTTCTAACCTTCATCGAATTTAATTTGTGAATCTGCAACGTGTTTACTGGAGAGTTAATTATCCGATTGGCACAACAGCCCTTTACTATTACCCTTAATAATTATTCAGCGAAGTTAATGAACTAATTAATATCTGCATAATCATTATTAGCTTGTGTTTGCATTTCAGTGTAGAAACACCAAAAATATATGCAATATGAGAAAGTTGGTTACATTCAGAAACATGACAATCAAAGATAAAAATCAATGGCGTTCTCAGCGAGCGTCCTCGTAACTGCCAGCAATTTTTGCTGAACGTCAACCTCTGCAAAAAAATAGTTTTTAGCAAGTCTTCTTCTTTCTCCTTCGGTATTAGGAGTTAAACCCCAAGCCATTGCTAGGGACAGTTGCCTGTTGGAGAGCTAATTATTTTTGGAAACACAGATTATGCAAACACGCTAAGAAACTCCCTGAACGGTCAACCTAGAATCAGGGCCGGCCCTTAGACTCACACACACAGACGCAGAGGATGGAATGAACAGGAGTGATAAAATGGAACGGGAAGCCGTGGTAGATAAACATGAATCCTGTATATATCCTTTATGAAAATGGAATGAGCAAATCATGAAAGTCCCAGTCAGCTTAATTGGCAGCAGGATTTGAACCTGGAATCTTCCAAATACGGGTGCCAAATAAATATGTACTAAAATTGCTGAATTACTTTCTCCAATTATTTTGAAATCTACTGATGAAATAAGCGTCGCTCCAAGCAGTTCGCTTAGGAAAATGAATGTAAAGGTTTACCTTAAAGAAACATTGCAACCAAAACCAACATTTACTCACTGAGTACTCTTTCCATCCATTTAAGTTAAGTTTATATTTAACAGTTTTCGCCTCTTGAAATGTATCCACTAAGCGGGTTGGCTATATCGGTAAGGCTTGGGAGTCACTGACGTTTTCCGTGGTTTTTCTCAGTTCATTTTAAGAAATAATAAATGCCAGGTTAGTATTTCTCTGGCTCAGATTCATCTACCCTTTCATCGTTTATCTTCATCCCACCTAACCGTGTGTGTTTCGATGCCTTCTCTGTTTTTGATGTCATCGAAGAAGCCCTGACAAAGATCGGCCACTCATTCACTTGTGCTATATGACCCTCCAGAGTAATTTCTCTCCGGGGATTAAGTGTAAATACCAGAGGATGTAAGTCCTACAAAAGGAGGAGGGTAGATACAAAAAAAGGAGAATGTGTTCGATACATTATATATGTTTTCGCGAACCGAAATTAATGGAAAACGATTACCGAATTACAGTAATTAATTGAGTCATCACATCTCTGCACATTATACTAATGCACAGAGAATTACTTAAAATGCTACCGCCTCAGCTAATAGCCTTGCCGTGGTGTATGAGTGATTCGGGCATGTCCAAAACCGAGAACGTCCGGGCATAGTAGTTACCTGCACTACAACAGCCATAGCGATTTGGTAATCAGCACAAGAATATAGACTCAGATGGATGAGTATTGCGGTCTTACAGGGCAGATTAGCCGAAATTCCTTCCCGTGACCTGGAATACTTCCTATCATAGCTTTACCCATACCTTGGATGACATTTATTTGGTTTATTAAGGACGCTATTTAACATCTCAGGTCATCAACGTCCATTCAATTCAGGGCATGAAACGGCCGATAAATTTTGCTCAACGGCCCCTTCTTTCAGGCTTAAGGTTCTTTTACGTGTCGTTAATCTGCGACACGGGGTCTACGACTTTACTTCCCTTCCAAAAGAAGTCATACTTAAGATTATTATGCCCCTAAAAATCCATCCAATCTGACCGGGTTTGAAAACCCCGCGATCTTAGGTTTACGAGATATGTATAATTAACAGCAGGACCGACTCTTGCGTGACAAAATCACGTTTATGCAGCGCTATAGTTAATTACAAATTGTGTTTTCTCTTTAAGCTGGTGGTATGTGATGCATAGTGGCAATTGTTTTGCTAAAGTGACTCAAACACTTCTATCCGTGCCTATCTTAAAGGGTCTTCCAGTAATACACAATGCAAGCTATACTTTCTCTAATTTAATACCAGTTACTTCCGGTTTTTAAAAATGATGAAAATGTTAAATAGTTCATTGATGAATTTTTTTTTTATTATTTTAAACACTTTTAAAAAAATCTTTGTTAAAATGCAAAAAACACGTTTCATCAAAACTGCTATATATTTGTGTTAAATTTAGCTTTTAGTACATAAAATGTAATACTTTGCATTTGATTACATTAATAAAGTGAATATTTCTTCCTTGTTCCTGGGTTAGAAATATTTTAAATATTACCTCCTCTTCATTAGATAGAAAAAAACTAATAGTACAAATAAATAAACCATAACTTAAAATAAATATATGTCCACGATTCAATTAAAGTAAGAAATTTAGATGTAAGTAATTTTTTGTGATGCAATGTTCAAATAATTTGATAATAATTGAAAAAATTTAATAAACAAATAGATAAATAAGCAATATCTTAAAACAAAACTTATATCAATTGAATCATAAATATTTTGGATATTTATAAAATAATATGCCAGTTTTAATGTAAGTCTTCTTTAATGTTTCTCCTCGGTACTCTTTGTTTTCGTAAATTATGAAAGTTGAATGCACTAATTTATTTATTGTTCATAGTGTACAATTTATGGATATCGGGTATCCTGACATCTTAAAAAACTGAATAACAGTTGGTAAATTGAATAGGGGTATAAATAAGCCGCAGTCTTTTGGTAATAAAACAAAAACTAGTTCACTTTCTCTTGTGTCTGTCTGTATATGCTCACCTTATTTGGTACTACCTGAAATCAAAAGCGGTTTATGCATGGGGTATTTTAGTCGCGAATGCCTATGTAAAAAGTTGCAATTATTTTTTTTTAATATTTTAACCGAATAGTAGTCTAAATATATGCGAAGTCTTTTCCCTTCCAAAATATTTGTACCAAGAGTTGAATTAAATTAATCCTTATAAAGTCAGCTTAGGTATGCGAAAATGAGAGCGTATGATCAAGAGGGTTTACAAGTAGAACTAATTTGTCACAAAGAGCAAGGGCGCAATGTTCTATTCTATCCCTTCATTTATATTAGAGCTACTACACGATAACTTTGCACTTGCAGTTCGTTATATTGGGAAAGAGAAAACTGTTCAGAGGGAGATTGAGATAGATAGAGCATCCATAATTTATCCATGTCCTTAAAACGTAAGCTAAAACTATAAGTAATTCTGTTCACTTAGGCAACCAATAAAAAGTTGAACTTTTCTGCCACATTTTTGTTGATCGATATTTCGGTTTTTAATTCCTCTGTCCTGAGAAACGGAATCGTCAAGTGTTTTGGAACTGCAAATACTGCAACAATAAGTATATTTAAGCAAATATGTTGTTCGTTTTCTTGAAATATGGTCATATAGCTATGGTTTCCTAAATGCGTCTACAGAATTTTCTAAAATTCACGACTCAGTGAATGTTTTGTAATATTAAGGGAACTAGCGCCTATTATATTTAGTTTTTTTATTGTTTTGCCTTTCTACGATACTGCGGGAGCTCATTTAATTAGAGCATGTCCTGAATGGCTACCGAAAGCACATGTTGAAGCTCCTGTTTCAGGTTCAATGATTTGGCATTTTTCTTTTAGTGTCTCTGCCCACTGGAATGCCAATATTTCTGTTTACTGTCCGTTACCAACCAAGATAACATGTCACTTAAATTATAAAAGCTATGACATTCCTCCAAAGACCCCTGAATGTAACATAAAATTATATGGAGCACATATTTCAAAATAACTAGGGCATGATGAAAAGCACGGGTCACGATTAAGTAATCTCGTTATATGTGGCACAGTTTGCAAGCCTCGGATTGCCTGCTTTCCTCATACTTCGTCTTCACATAATTGATTTAAGTGCAACAGCTTTTAACTTGCGATCGTCGATAAAAAGTCTCACAGCGGTCTGAAAATTAAGTTGAGATTATAATAAAAAATAACCACAGCTCCGCAAAACAAAAGACGATGGTGAAGTTGGAGAGAAAAGAAGAGCGTGTTAAAACTAACGCCGCCGAGATTGTTGAAACTGATTACAGACAATGGTTCTCCCATTCTTCTGGCTCATTATTAGGAGCCAAAAGCGAGGATGATTCTTGAGAAAGATTTTTCTCGCTGTTCATTTTAAGTTTCCTCAAAGTCTCTGATATAAAATGGTTGATAGAATCACCATAGAAAACTTATATTCATTACAGGCCTTTAAATTCGAACTTCAAAACACAACTTTGAAAATCTCTGTCTTTATTTTAACATTAGCAGTTTTTATTAAGAATTTTATTAATAGCCTACCACATTTACCTCTTAAGTGACACCATTCTTGGATCGCGTTTAGAGGACATTTCAAGAAATAAATATTGATTGAATATTCGTATCATTTCTAGTTTCCGGCACTAAATTTTGTTAAATTGATTAAATGATTATATATAACATATTAATAATAAATAAACATTAAATATTTTATTGTATAAGTTAGCTATATGATTTGTTGGAAGTAAGCTTTGTTAAAATGTCCACTATTAATTTCTTGTAGATCCAAAAAGAATATTTTCTCTGTATACAGAACTGTAGTGTTCTAAAAATAAATAATAAAGAAAATAATTTTCAAAAAGAAGAAGGTGTTCAAGTTACAAGGTCACTCGTATAATTCTCAGACCTTTGTGGTCATTTCCTCGTTTATAATTCGTAAACATGAAATGCTGCATAACGGAGTAGCCCTAAATTCAGTGATACTGTAAACTGATCTGCAAAAAATATACTTATTGCGTTATTTTCATACTACATCAATTCTCAAGGCTACAAAGGGAACAACGAACACAGTACCCCCGTTTACTACTGTTAGATTATTAAGACGTGACAGTCCATCGACGCGAAAGAGAGTAAACGAAGAGTGGTGGGGAAACTTTTGAAGCATGCAACTAGAGAAATACTCACAATACGTACAGAACTGGCCCATCACAATTCTCACAACCAAAGTGAAATGGTCTGAACTAATGTACATCTCAAAAGTAGAAGTGGGGAATTGTCAGGACAAAACGCACGGACTGTACTTTTAGTCAGTTCGCTGCCTTTTCATAATGTTCTACTAACAACCAGAAGCCACGCCGGTATAATGTGATGATTGTAGGAAGAGAATCAGCTATTACTTCCAGTTCTATGAACTCTTTGTGCACAAGTAGGCAGTAATGTCCAAAAATTTCCAGCATGATTAACTTTATGAAGTGGTAGAAATAAATGCAATATAATCTCCATTTACTAAATACATATTTCACATATATAGATTAACTTCCTAATTTACTCAGCAGAATATCCTGCAAAATGTTTTATTAAGGTATTTTTTTTTTACCTGTGATTTCTTTCCTAAAAGAAGTTCTTTTGTTTAGAGAAGAGGTAACAATCGCTGCTCTGCCAGAATGTGTCCATGATTACCGCTTCTCACAGATGTTACAAAAGTTCCTTTCATATTTATTAGTGATCTTAATCGTCCACTCCACGCGAGCCTTTGTCTAGTGAGTTTAGTCCCTGTTTTGATGTGCTGCTCCATCCCCCCATTGCGATTTAGCTCCGATTGTACTTCCAGCGAAATCAAGTAAATCGCAACCACGGTACCACCAATGCTGAGAGGATAAGTGGTACGGACAGAGCACCGATAGATCTGCAGCGATTATTTTAATCCGTCTTCTTTGAGTAGCTAATCGAGCGGGAATGTAATTTCGCTTTTTACTGTCTGCATTCAACCATAGCACACATACAAGTGCGCGCGAGTCTATAGCTCTATTAACAGGTATTCATGAAGGATTCCGTATTACCAACAGGTGTGTATTTCCCCATATTTCCCGATTTAACACCATGAAACGTCTATCCCTAGAGAATTTTAAAATTAAAGTATGTGGAAATCAAATTCTCTCAATGTTCAGGGATTAAAATTCACATGGGGGAACTGAAGGGCAAAAAATGTTTTGAATAGATGTTTTTTAATAATGTTTAACACCCGTTTTTACTAATGAGGCACCACAGGCGGTGGACACAGATGATACATGAGATGAGATGAAATGATATATTGGGAAAGGATTTTTAAGGAAGGAAACGTTCCTTTAGGGTACCTTCCCGGCATTTGCCATTTATGAAGACTGAGGGAAACCTGAAAAAAACCTTAGTTAGGGAAGACAGGATTCGAATTCCAGACCTCCCGTTCACGAGTCCGCGCCTTAACTACCTCGGCCACCCATGGTGGTGTGTTGAATAGATGAAAGTCGACACTTTCAGCATTTATTTGCTTAGTATGGATAAGTAATATACTTTTAAACATACTAATTTCTGCGGAATACTCTCATGCACCAGTACTATAAGACATTTGAACGATTATTAGGTAACTCATTACATCTTTGTTAGCTTCAGTGGTCAAGATTCGCTTGTTCAATCCCTGCAAGGATCGACGGGCTTTTCAGGGAATTTTAAGCCTTGGATCTCGGGCCGTATATTTACGGCTTCTAACAAAAGAAAAATGAAGGGTATAAATACAACAAAGTTGAATTAAATTTAATGTTGAGCAGATCATAATTCGAAATGGCTATAACCAAAATCAGCAGTACATTACTGAATTGAGGTAGAATGACCACGGTTTAATAAAAAGAATCTCCCAAAAACTGACGGTCGCTATTGAACCAGAGTAAAGAAATCTAAATGATGAAAAAGTGAGAGAAAGCAACAAGGGAAATTTGGGGACAATTTCAGAGAGGAAGAGCTAAACTACTATTTTCTCTGAAGATTTTAGTAATGTCATGTTTTACATCAGATCTACCTTTTAATACATGAGCAGCTACTGCAACAGCATCTGCTCTTTGATATTATTATTGAGAGAATGTTGTAGTAATTGCTAGAACCTTAAGAGCTTAGCCGAACTAATATTTATCCTTCCTAATGCTAACCGGGGTCCATCTAGACTCCAGTCTTAATTTTTAATTATATATGCTAATGGGATGCCAATTTTAAATATGTTTTAAAAGTGTTACAGTTCAATATTATTAAGTAGTCTTTCAAAATTTACGAGTGATCTTAACATGAAATATTAATATGGGTGTTGGGTCCACTTAGACCCCAGAGCCTTTGGTATTTCATAAACATTTTCCAAAAATTGGTAATGAGTAAGTTCATTATTCTAGTTTATTGTGTGCCCATTGATGTCATGTGTTTCTCAACATAATATTTCAAATACATTGTTGATTATTTCATTGTTGAGCTCAAAGTTTGCTTTCAGTCTTGTTCCTGACCTTCAAATAAACAGTTGTGTAGTAGGTCAGAAAAATGTCAAAGAGAAGAAGAGAGGTGTATAATTAGAATAAAGCTGATGATGCAGAGAAAGATTTTCGTACAATACATTTGGTGACAATGAAAATGAACACTATATTTTCTCAGTTGCGCAGGAACACGACATTGCTTTATAATTAGAAGATTATATTACTGATGAACAAGAATGTGATTAAGAAAACAATAGTGATCGAAGTATTTAACAATGTTACTCATTATTTTATTGCCAAGAATGGTAAAGTCCGGTCAACTCACGCACCAAAAATATCACAAAATATCATTGCAGTGCCCCCAGGTAAGTTTTTTTGTTAATACAAAATAAATGATGTTTGATTTCACCAATAAAAAGACACAATGCTCTTAAGATTTGTGAAATGAGAAAAAAAAATCCGAATAAGCAAAGAGAATGGTTGGCGACAGACAGTGTTTGTTAAACAAGAATATAGCTACAAGCTACTTTCTTAAACTTCGTTGATATAGGAGGTCTAAATGCTTTCATCATATGGCATACTAAATCTCCACATGGAAAAAATGCTTAGATTCTAGATTTTATGAGACTTGAAGCTTTCCCGGTGTATATTATTATAGATTTTAGATTATAGATTTAACTTCTATAGCTTTGGAAAGAATTGGTGATTCCACATGCGGAAACAAGATTGCAAACAAAGCCCTTGTGAGCTCCATGGGACCATTGTAAAAGCAATGAAGAATATTATTCCTCAAGAAGAAGACCAAACACCGAAGAAAATTGCCAGAAAAAAGAGACGATGCAAGAGAAAGAGAAAAGTGAAGTGTGAGAACTATCTAAATTTGTGTGTTCAAATTACTCTGAGATAGTAAATAAAATAATGAATCTAAACTGCCAAGATTAAAGACTGTACATTTTAATGAAACAGTAAGACCAAGAAAATGTAATGGCGATTAAAACATTAGCACTACAAAGTACTATTTTCTTTTATTGGTTGATTTTGTATCAAACAATGGGCATAGGGGTTTAGATTATGTATGCTGTTTCCTATTTAAAGTTCATTAAATGAAATATTGAGCATATCTTCATAAACATCATTATCAATATTTTTAAATGTTTATGCATGTATAGCCCCTATTATTCCATTAGAAAGGTTTTTGGTTTCAAACTAAAAAAGATACGTCATCATTTATTAACTACGAGAAGTAGACAGTAAAAAAGTTAATAGGTAATAAAGAAATCCCTATGACTACAACTATATAAAATGCTTAAAAACAGTTTCAAATGAAAGGGAACTTAGTTGAAAGATGAGGTAGGTTGGTTTTTACCTTTTGTATAGAAGGGGGAATGGCTACTAAGTGACCATATTAGAAAGTATTAACTTTGGAGCATTAGATATTTAAGTTTAGATATCTTTCTGTATTTATAAGATGCAAAACAATAAAAATCTCAATTTTGATATTTGGACCCAATTACACCAGGTTTGGTAGTTACCTATTTCATTTACTGCACTCATCGACTCGAGAGATTGGCAGTTAAACGAATACAAAAAAAAAAAATGCTTGGGTATCTTTCAAAACATTCTTACTTCTCAACTGTGCCTCATATCACTCACAATAACTTCATACGATACACATCAGCATGTAGCAAGCAATACGGCAGTTCTATACTCACGGTATCAATTTAGTAGCTCCGTAGAACAAATTCCAAACTCACCTGTAAAGAAACACAAAATCATTAAATTCACAGCAGAAAACAGTATGTACTAAACATACTAAACTTAAGGATTTATTGAAATAAGATGTTTAACATGTTTACCAGAGTTTATGATTCCTGTTGGGCAGTAGATGACAATTGACGCGATTCTTCTTTACCATTAGTATGATAGTAATATGATACTATATTAGACGGTAATAAATGAGTGAAACATGTAAAACTGAACAATTTTACCTGTGAAATGAGGTGAAAAACTACGTAGTTAAAGAGAAGAGGCATTCATATTTACCGAAATACGAAACTTACAAGAAACTATGCAAGAATAGAGAACAGGAGTTTACCTAATTCCATCTTAAGTCTGCTAAGGTGTATGCTGTAATGCTGGAATTACTAAATGATGTGGTTATTCCTAATGAAAGTAGATAGCATAGTAAAACAAACAGAACATTGTAGGCACATTTGTCACACCGAATTAAAATTACGTGAAAATGTCTTATATGAGAGAACATGAACTTTCACAACCGGAGTCATAGATGTAACTACAATTTTCTTCCGGACTGTTGTGCCGTGATCTGCTTGAGAAGAGAATTCCATACGTTTCACCCCCAAGGTAACGTGGACAATATCTCCTCGGAGAAGGTTTCCCTGCATCTGAAGTGTTGGCTGTCAGAGTCGCTATATTTATACTGCCCGTACTCTCCGTTGGTTGATCCGGAGCGGGCGGTGGTCGGTCGACTAGTGTGAGAAGCCTCGCCTCTGTGCTGCTCTCTTGTGATAGGATCGCTATGTTTTCAAGTGTTGTGTACCGTACCGTTTTCAATTGCTGACTACCAGTTGCTGGCGCTTACACCTCAAAGTCCGTGCCCACCTACGCGAGCATAGAAAGCTCGCCTGGGAGAACACCATGGCTAGACAGAACCTTGCTGATGGAGACGTGTGGACGATTGCCAAAAACCCCCGTGGACAACGAATTAAGAGTTCCCATCCTATCCATGGCACCAGAGGCCTGGCCTACGAACCCCAAGTCAAAGCAAATGCTCTTCTGACTACTTGAAACTGCTTTTCAGGCCTAGAGAGGACCCCCAGGACGATAGTTTTTCAAGCCAAGTTCGTCGGTACTTCCGACGACCGCCAGACGATATAGGCTATAACATTCCCATCTTTCATCCCACCGAAGTCCAGGGTGCGCTACTGCGCCTCCATCCCAAAAAGGCTGCTGGCCCTGACGGGTTGACACCCCTCATGCTCCGAAACCGTCCTTTCAGAGCTGTGCTCTTTGTTACCAAATTTTTCAACGTGTGCATCAGCTTGGGCCACTTCCCGCGAGAGTGGAGAGAGGCCCGAGTGGTGTGCATTTTGAAACCAGGAAAAGACCCAGTTCACCCATCAAGTTACCGCTCCATCAGCCTCCTCTCGACCCTGTCGAAAGTCTTTGAAAGACTTTTACTGGTTCGCTTGTCACCCCTGCTGGGTAATATTCAAGTCATACCCCGCATCAATGTGACTTTCGTCCTGGATATTCTACTACCCAGAATGCTAGTGGTAGAGAAAAGGCCTTCTCTACCACCTGGCACCCTGGGCTCCTACACAAACTAATCTCCCTTGGGCTTCCACACTCATACATACAGCTACTACACACATACGTCAAACACCGAACTTTCACTGTAATGGTGGCGGGAAACAGTTCCACACTAAGACAGATAGGCGGCGGAGTTCCAGAAGGCTCTGTTCTCTCACCAATTCTATTCAACATTTACATGGCAGACTTTCCCCACACACCAGACGTCAACATAGCACAATATGCAGATGACGTCCTGGTATACAAATCAAATAGACACATAGGCAGAGCCGTAATTCCCATCCAAAGACTGTTACACCTAATCGAAAGGTGTAACAGGCGTTGGAAAATGTCAATCAATCCGACAAAAAGCCACGCCGTCATATTTACTAAACGCCACATTCCCGCAAACTGCACTACACTAACCTTCAACAGGCAAAGGATAGAGTGGAAGAATTCCCTCAATTATTTGGGAGTTCAGTCAGCTAGATAAGGGGTTAACTTTCAATGAAAACATCACGGAATTGCCCACATGGCCCAGGGAGCTATTGCTCAACTGAGCCCTGTGTTCGGTTCGAAAGCGATGCCCGTTCATTTGAAACTTAACATCTTCAAAGCTCTGATCATCTCCCTCATGTTGTACGCTTGCGAGATCTGGGGTATGGCAGCCGACAGTGGGCTGTCACTCATTCAAAGGGCACAGAATACTTCGCGCCATTTATTTTGTATACAGATACTTTCCGACCAGACTGCTGCACGAAACCTCCTCTCTTACATATACAGAGGATGAAACTAGGCGCCGGGCAAAGAAATTTTACCGTACATTACCATACCACGAAAGTGCTCTCGTTCGTTCCTTGGGCAACTACAGCTGTCAGGTTAGGTTAAAGCCCAAATTCAAGGTGCCACTCTTGGCTTGCGGGCATCTTGGATGTCATTTGCTTACCACCCTATAATTGAAATTACTAGGTAAATTCCTCAATAGCCATTTTAAAAATATGCAACAACTCAGTAGCAATATAGGCATGCTAAAAACCTACAAAGGCTTTAGAACATGCTTATATTAGCGAAAATCTCTGGACACTGGATTCAGTCTTTTTGTCAGGAGAAGTGGCTACACTATCCCCAAAAACTCAAATACCTCTACCCCACAAACAACCTACATTCCTCAGCCAACCCTATGGTTAAGCCCACATATGGGTAGGAACATAGAAACTGTACACAGGCTGGTTATGCTACTTTTCGTCTGCGTTGCTGTTTACTTTGAGAGCTTCTTCTTTATGTTGAAATTGTTGGAATATTTGTAAATTTCAATGGTTTCTCGTTGCAGTCTTGTATGGTAGTGTGTAAACGTCTGGAATTCTCTTCTCCAGCAGACCACGGCACAACGGCCCGGATGAAAATTGTAGCTACATCAATATCTTATATGATTCGCCACTTGTTAAAAGAGGTAAGCTCAAAAATACTAATTTTAAGGAGAGCTAAAAACTGTTTTATAGTTACTCTGTAAATTGAAGCTTTCTATTTAGTCTTAAGAACAAGTTTCAGTATCAAATATTTTATTTAACGTGCTTTTAAAGCTTTTCATTAATTAGGGGATCTAATAGAACTTAATTTATCCAAGGACTTCTCCCTAATTAACAAAAAAGTTAACAAAAATACGCGCTTAAGCAATATAATACAATTATTAAATGAAAAAAGATGTTAAATTTAAAGAACGTGTTAATGAATGAGAATATATGCAACTGTTAGGATAATTTCTAAAATAGCATCTTATTTTCCTTATGAAATTTATCAGAAATTAGGAATGTATTAAAGTTTTAGAGAAAATACATTGTGTAATCAAAATTATTATGAATCTGTGGTTGACAGACGCATAGTCTTTAATTTTCAAAATCTCTGAATCTAATTTATGGTTTCTTCATAAAGGCGTCTGTGCTTTTCTTTAGTATATAGGAGGACCTTTTCAAGACATTTACTTTTTCCTCCTTCAAGGTAGTTTCCCTTCAGAGAATGTCATTATACTTGGGAGCTGAATGTTGATTTGAGGATATGTATTCAGTCAACGCGTTGAGGAATTGTCTTGCAACAACAGTCCCTGGGCGCTGACGATCATACACAAAATGATACAAATTACAAAGATCAAAGTATAATGTCTTATTAGGGTAATCTTACTCATGTGCATTGTATTAAAATTTTACTACTAAAACAGAAACAACGTCTACAGGAATAAAACCCGTACTGTAGAAGAATTTTAGGAGAATATCGGGAAAATTTTGTAAGAATAATTAAGCTTTCAAGTGATAGCGAATTTTTTGTAGTATTTCTGCCATCAGTTATTAAAATTGTAATTTACTTGATTTGCGGAGTTCTGCAACAGTAGAACTACTACTTCTTCTTCTTCTTCTTCTTCTTCTTCTTCTTCTTCTTCTTCTTCTTCTTCTTCTTCTACAACAACAACAGTAAATTTAAGAGAGGCACTAATTTAAAACATCGGCTGAGTCAATTGATGAACTGTGTTAATGTTTTCGAGGGCATCTTTTGATAATGGCAAAATCTCTTTCACATTATAAGAATATACGGCTTACTTTTTAAAAAATATATTTGTATCTGCGAGAGTTTTTATTCTCCACAGAACAGTTATCAGAAAATAAATGCACCTCATCATACTCGGGTGGAACAGAAATCAAATAATTTATAAAGAAAGCAGCATAGCTTATCAGTAGCTATCACTATCACTCGTGTTCTTAACCTTTTGATGTCACATTGAAGCTATGTTAACGAAAAAGGAAGAACAATGAGCAATATTGAATTATTATAGACCATTTACTGATATGTTTTAGCACTTTAGCCTACTTCAAATATAATTAAAATACTTTTTGTTAAAAGGCCAGAAGTCCAGGACATTCGTTCTTTTAACAAATGTAAATGTCATGAAAGTACATGACAAAGTCTCCCTCAAACTAACTATAAGCTGCTACGTGCACAGTATCATAGACCGTGGCAACTAGCTTCTCCTAGTGCGCAGCCGTGCTCTGTCTACCCGTAACTCAAATAACCTCAATGTACAGCATTTGTCATGTAATACCAGTTGTTTCGCTTGTAAAAACACACATTTTTATTACCATTACCTATTTTTCTAACTTCGGTCATTTATCATTATAGGAAGTGGGTAGATAATTTTTACCAATTATCAACTTAATCGGAATGCCTTGTTTCGTATATTTCTCCAAAAGTTCTCTAAAATGTGGGCTATCAGTTTTTTAAAAGAAATATATGTAAAAACTATCATATTACATAATCCTCATAAAAATTTAAAGTTGATCCGTTATTTGAGGAAGAGGGCCTTTGTATATTTTCATTATGTTTAGTGCTGTTGCAATTACGTTCTAAATAGTAGTTCCTAGCTAATGTAATTTGAAATTTGCACACGCCACCGCATCTTGCAGTATCAAAATAATTCTTCCACATTTATTTATTTATTAGACCATTTAATTGTCAATTCTTTAATATCTTTGTTTTTGTTTGGAAGGGTATTTTAAATGTGAGAACACAACATACTTCACCTATTGCTCACAACAAAGACTCCGCTCTTCCCTATGAAAAGAATGAACACACGAGAGTAAAAAAATATGCCGCACTTTATGTCAATCTAACTTGTATTGTTGTTAACTGCGCGATCATCCGGATTCTAATCATTGTTAATTTTTTATACTCATAACATTAAAAATTCCAGGTAATATTTTCTTCACTAAATTTTAGATCTAATTATTAAGTAAACACACACTATATCTAATTTAAATTCATAATGCGTTTACAAACATTGGACAGATATGTACAACCAGTTTATATATTTAATGATTTTTCACTTTAGCTTTGAGATAGGTTTTTTTTTTTTTTTTTTTTTTTTTATGGACGTTCTTTAACAGCTCAGGTCATCAGCGTTTTGAGATAGGCTGGAGCAGTTTTAACTACATTGTATCATGAAAATCTTGCCATTACAGTACTATGATAATCAACTGACACGTGTTTTTCTGGCATCCATACACCTATATAGCACTGACTAGTATCCAGTTTTCTGGATTACCGCTTGATGTTCGAAATATTTGCCACGATATCCAAGAGCTGGCGTATATATATTTCACAGAACCAGTAAGAATTAACCTTATTTGAAAATCTGGATTTATATATTTGGATTTTAGAAAATGTTGCACAAGGCTTGTATATTGATTAGCTAATATTTAAAACGAAAGTTAAAGCAATGGACAAAGTTACGTTTACCTCTCTTTTCCGTCCTTGAATGAGGTTATATCCATCTCCTTTTTCCAAATGTTTATTTAAAAAGTGTGGCAGATTTTGTGAAACTCTTATTATATACAGGATGTTCAAAAGTTAGACATATAGGAAATATTACTAAAGCTCTTTTTCCCCCAAAAAATTGTGGAACAAACTAATATTGTTCAACGTACATGAAAGGAACGCATTATAGTAAATGAATATGCTAAGACTGGTGGAAATATGAAGTTACTGTACTATGTTCATATGAATCTTACAAAGAGATCATCGTAATGGGGCACATCACGTTGAAGACCTTCTTAAATAAAACTATTATATTCGCCTGTGTGTCCAGACTTTTGGAACATTCTGTATAAAGCAAAACATTATATATATATAATATATATATATATATATATATATATAAATACAATATATATATATTGTATTTATATATTACCCTCCCTGGTTAAAGGCTCAGAGATGGACAAAAAATAACCGATCATTCAAGAATGAATGCAAATGCAGATATTTCGCCAAAATTTGCTCCATGGTATTTCTCGAAATGTTCAGTTCTAGTGATGAATGGCGAATTGATTTTTCGGGACACTTAGCAACACTACCGCTTTAGATGATTTAAATTTACTTAGATAAATTCTATCAAGCAGGTCTAGAATTGATACTTGTTACTTACGAATTTCAGTGTTTTGACTGTAGTTCTCCTAATTGTTGTACTTGTGTACATGTGTAGTATTAGCCTGTAATTTTGTGAAATAACTGGCAGAACAGCTTCTTATGACATAAAAGATTACTTTAGGGTTCATAAATCTACAGAAAAATAATGTGCAGTGGCCTCTACTCCTTTAAACGAGATCTGGTTATACTATCCTCGTCGCACGCCGACAACTCTCTTTGCTAACGATGTGCTATGTAACTTTACGTCCGAGGTCATGTGTGTCACCTGTCTCAGATGTCAGTAGTTGTCTTTGTATAACATGCATTTATTTATGTAATAAGCTCTTGGCATCTAGACAACACTGGACAGGGAGTGTTTTATGTGCGATAGTTGTGTGTTAATATTCCGTTCCTGAAACTGGAAGAATATTATGTGTTGACATAGGTCATATCCCATTTTCTTTTAACAAATGAGTATTCTATGACAACTTTTACACAGTGTCTGAGGATAGAACGATTAAAGAGAACGTATGTTTCTGGACATTAACCCTGGTTACTTTAATGTAAGAATCCTTATTGCCGTACGTATATAACTTGAAAAACTAAAAACATCTGGGAAGCATCGCTTCAATTTCTTAAGTAGTAATTTCTTAAGCACGTACCAAAAATGTGTGGAAACTATAAGGCAGACAATTTCAACATTATAGTTTTAAGACATTTTACATTATTACAGATACTGCGCTGCTTTCGTCAGCAAGATGACTTCTAGGATTGGAACTTCTACAATTGGAGTATAACTGGATTATCTTGAGTGAACGCAGTTGATCATATTTCGCGTTTCACTCGTAATAGAAACAAGAGAATATAGAATTAAGACCATAAGATCTTCTATTCCAACCAACGAGTCTTAATCAATTACATATATTCGTAAAACATAAATACAATTACAGATACTCTTCAGACTTGTACAGCTATGTAATCAATAAATCAAAAGATAAGTACTGAATGAAAATTCGTATATAATCATTTATTTTATGGAAAAGTTTAAGTTAGTCTATAAAACAATGAGGTTATTAAAATCATATTCACATATGCACATTCAAGTCAATAACATATTCGAAGGTTGTTCAATAAATAATGATGATAATTGTTTTACAGGCATAATTTCTCGTGCTAAAATTTAACTTTATAACATTTTTTTTTAATTTTATGCGTAAAGTGCCTGTAGTACCGGTTTTGTTGTCACTTCATTTCGTTGTTGCAATGGGAATATTGCAAGTAGAGATATGCTCTATTTCCCCACAGGAAAATGGATTTCACACATGACGAATAACATGCTGCTCTTAAATTCTTTAAATCTAAACGCATCTTCACCTGAGGCTTATGGAGAGTTTGTTCTTCCCTATATCACAGCTCAAAGGAAATTTAAAATATTTAAAGAGGAGAGACAAACAATTTCAAAGGAAGTTGGACCGGATACTCCAGCTTTTTGCTTTAACGAAAGAAACCATTAACACCACTGCTGGTATTGTGAGAGAGGATCGTCGAGTAATATCAAGAACACTTTGACAATTTCTGAAAAATTCAGTGGGTGCCACCCACGTGTTGGTAGCCTAAAAGTTGCATATGAGATGTGTTTGTGAATGGTGGGTTCCAACACTGCTGATTCCTGAACAAAAGGAAGTTCGCGTGCAATTGAAGATGATGTTACAGAAAATTGTAGAATTTATTTCACAGGAAATCACTGCTGATGAACCTTGGCTACATCAGTTCGATCCTGAGAGCGAAGAGCTAATCTCTGGTGAAAAGATCCATTAAAAGCAAAAGTTTGCTTCTGCTGGGAAAGTTATGGTTATATCATTTTTCGATATTCACGGAATGGTTTCCTATGTACATACATACAGAACTATTACAGGGTAATAACAATTAGTTGTCCTGAAAATTTAGCAAAACCATATCACACATAAAAGGTCTTATTTCTGTGCAACAAGCTGAATGCTGCACCATGATAACGCATCGCCACACATGGAAAAACGATGTTGCTCAATATCTCAGAAAATAATTGAGAAGTATGCCCCTCATCCTCCCTATAGTCTAGATTTAGTCCCGTGTGACTTTTTCCGTTTCTTCAAAGAAACAATTTCCATTTTCAGAAGCAGCGGTGAAGGCTGAGGAGGTTTCTAGCATAACTTTGAAGACTGGTAGAAACCCTGGGACAGATGCATTGCATTCAACAGAGATTACTTTGAAAAATAACATTAAAAGAATGAGAGTGAATAAAGATATGCTGTCGAAAAAAGGTATGATTATTATTTATTGAACAGCCTCCGTAGGCAAAATTACTATTAATTGGAAAAAATAAAAACATAGCAATATTATTTTGGATTAGATTATTTTGAGGGACATAATAAAATATAAAAAATGGATATAAAAGTTTATTTATCATTATTAGTTTTATTTGAGGATGGTATTTAGTATCTTATGCCATTGGCGTCCCATTGATTTCAGGGCGTGAAATGGCCGTTAAATTTTGCTCAGAGGCAAATTCTTTCAGGCTTGAGATTCTTTTACGTTCAGTAAATCTACAATAAGGGACCTACGGTTTATTACCCTTCCAAAGAAAGCCATATTTATGATTTTAAAAATACATCTACTTGTCCGACTTCGAACCAGCGACTTGGGTTTATGAGGCAAATATGGTTACCACTAGACCTCTCCGACCGAATATGCCCATTTATAATCTGTATTAACATTAAAAGCTTTCAGTAATCAAACTGAAGTTTCGAATTTACAAATTAGTAACTAATTCAATAAACAACAGTTATTGCAATTTTGTTTTTTGTTCAGTTTATGTAATTTCACTGAGTAGCAGGTACCAGTAATAAAGACAAAAGTATGATGGAAATATAAAGAGTACCGTGGAATAAATAAATTGTACAGGGGGATAAATAAATTGTTCCTCTCAGAAAACAGTGAACCAAGTAAATTGGCATAGAGGCGCGTAGAAACTATTTCAAAATATAGGTCACATGATCATACTTACAAAAATTGCAAATATGGCATACACGCAAATCTTGATTAATTCCTCAAGTTGGTATCGAGATTATGTAGCAGTATATGTCATTTTTAGTGTTTGTACTAGTGATAATTTCAGTTTGTCAGAAAGGAAGTACACCGCCACGGTGGACGAGGTCGTTAAGGCGCAAACTCGTGAGCGGGAGGTCTGAGATTCCAATCCCGCCAGAACCGTCTTCCCTGGCTGAGGTTTTTCCCAGGTTTTCTTCAGTCCTCATAAATGGAAAATGCCGGGGAGGAACCCTAAACGTAGGCCTGAAACGTTTCCTTCCTCAAAAAATCCTTTCCCAATAAATCATCTCATTTATCATCTGTGTGCACTGCCTGTGGTGCCTCAGTAGTAAACACGGGTGTTAAACACCATTAAAAAAACAAGAAAGTACTTTCTCTATACGCTATAGAGAGTGGATTTTGGAAAAAATTATCGTAGAAAATGGTATAACGGAGATCACGGCCAGACAAGGGCTTCTTTGGTCTTTTCAGTCACATAAGATTTAATAAATGTATCTGTACACCTACTGTAGCTGTTCGAACATATAAAAAAACTGCTACTTTCAATAGTGCATTTTTTCGAGTTACTTTAGTTTCCGAGCCAAAACGAAACAAAGAGCTATACACACAATAACCTAAGAGCCAGCTGTATAAAGAGTTAACTTGGTTTTAGGGCATAAAACTAACCGTCAATTATTAACTTAGAAATTTTGTTATATAATACTAATCTAAGATTGTTTCGTCTTAACCTCAAATTAAATCTAATTCGCGAAATTTTACAAGTTTAGGCACTAACTAGAATTTTGTAATTGTTAAATAAACATTTCCCAGAGTAAAGAAGTGCATCAACTTCATTTATAAATAAAATTTTAATTTCATGTAGATACAGTTTCTTCAATGTTTCACTTTTCATTTCCGCGTAATAACAACAGACAGAGTTGCGTTCAGTTCTAGGTTATGTTAGGTTAACTTTATAAGCGGTATATTGTACAGATTGCTGATTTCCCGCATCTCATCTGAGGATGAATTTCACCATGTTCTTCATGTAATCTATGAAGAAATAGTCCGTTCCTAGAAATGAATGACAAAAAATATAAAATGCGATTTCTCACAGCAAAAGACGTCGAAGAGCTGGAACAGATGTGACGTTCCCGATTACAACCACAAACTAAGTGAAATCATGCTTTGAATTTGATGTTCATGATACTATTAACTAAAAGGTTCTGAGAGAAAGGGAGCTTCCAAAAGGCTATCGGAGATATATTCAAAAGGACGACCG
Organism: Metallyticus violacea; assembly: GCA_030762175.1. Taxonomy (NCBI): domain Eukaryota; kingdom Metazoa; phylum Arthropoda; class Insecta; order Mantodea; family Metallyticidae; genus Metallyticus; species Metallyticus violacea. The sequence continues at coordinate 54,906,139 of CM060839.1, forward strand.
TAGAACAATCCAGTTACTAGAGCAATAGCAGCTTTGACACCTTAGTTCATTAAAATGCCAACCGAAGAGGGCGATGTAAAGAAATTGATGCTAGGCTTCCCAACGCAACTTTCTTGGAGTTTTGGGAGTTATTGAATGCAAAATCATTCCTTTTATATCACCTGGGGGTTATAATGCAGGAATCTTCAGAATAGAATTATTAAATTGTTTGGCAATTTCTCCCTATGTAAGTTCTTTATCCTTATTTGAGATTGAATCTAATTTTTTTGAATTATTTCCTGATATTTTAGTATTATATCAATAATAATACTAATAATAATAATAATAATAATAATAATAATAATAATAATAATAATAATATACTTCTCATGTTTGCTAATATTTGTCGCTCGCATTAGCTTTGACTTTTCCTTGTTCATGTTTGAAGACATATCAAGGAGAAAATGCATGTCTATTGTTTTTCTTTAGGTTGAAAGTTGAACATAAACTCGCTCTAAACACGAATTCTCCTATTATTTCGCTATGTTGTCAAAGGTTTGGTGGTTATTGCAAACTCGAGGGTCAGTATTCTGCGGTTATTTTTATGCAACAAAAATGATGACTAATTCCCAGTTACTTTTTAAATTAGAGTTAAAAATAATCTCTAGTTAGCAACTTTTACACTAGTCCTCAGGGTCTTCCACTTTTGCGTTGAATTTCACGGTTGTTATTGCCATGAGCTCTAAAACCTTAAACGGATAATCAGCCATGTACTTTTTTTTTTTTTGAAAGCGTGTTGTGCCATGCATCATGTCTGCGGTTTCATTTATTTGGTTTGTTACGTGTTACAGTCTGATTTTAACGCCCTGAAACTGTTATTTGATAAATAAAAGAACTATACTTATCAGAGAAAAAGCGGTCAGGTGCGATTTATGGCTTAACCACTTCGTTTGAACATTATGAAACGGTTACAGATCCTTCATACACGAGGACGTCCGTACATTTGAACTAGCCGCAGGAGGTACACATACACAAGCGCAAAACCAATTAATTTCTTCCCTGCCATGCATATACAAGCCATAAGTCCGTCTGTCCGTGCAGTAATGAAACCATTTCGCACACAGAGCCCATAAATTTGCATGCCACAAATCTAAAATCAAAGTTCGGCTTTCACAGACGCGATGGGCAATGAAGTAAGCCTCTGCGGAAATTGCAGTTGCTGGAGGTACAGAAAGGTCTGATGATAAAAGAGGAAGGTCGAGCGCTGTAACAATTAATATAACTAATGCAAAGCTTTAGAGGGAGAAAAAGTTTTTATCAAGCAATTTCGGCAACAACATGATTGTTACACCTTAACCAGAAAGTACTCGTGCTTTTATTATTATACCGGGAGTAAAATAAATTTGCAGGTGCACTTCGAGTTTTTATAGGGTTATCATAAAGCATGTCTAACATAGGAATAAACTGTACCATAAGACGATACTTCCAGGCATAGATCAGTTTGTTTAACTATGAATATATTACATTTAGTTTTGTTTTCTTTTGCTCCCATTGTATCGCCGTAAGGATAACTTGACGATGTTGTAATTGTTTTGTCAACAACCATAAATATATTTTAAAGGAAATGCTTGAACTTCATTTTACGTCCACTATTTCCTCAATTACTTAGTTAAGTATTAAGTTTATATTTTCTTTTCTAAAGCCTATGCGTGGCATTAATTTTACACTCTATATAAAAGCATGCTTTTTAACTTAAAATGCTTAATGTTGTTTTGGTATATGTTTTGAAATTGTACATTAAGGAAACAAACGTAAGCTTATTAATTATTAAAATAACTCTCTTTGAAATTATTAAAATAATTTATTTGTCTTTTATTCTTTATTAATACAGTGTATTACTTTGGTAAGGATTTGCACAAGAATTTCTCTTAAACAGTGCTACTACTTCTATTTTATGGATCTTTAACATTTTACTAACACATTCTATGCATTAACTTCTTCCATGCTTTTCAATATACAGCTTTAATTTTCCACTTTAGTGCGTTATTATTACTGTCTATTCACAAGTATACCATACATACTTTTCGGTGATTTTATATACTTTTTTCAATAAAGCCTTAGATAATGTTTTTTTTTTACAAAACGATGTATATTAATTTATTATATCTATAGGGAAATGTTTTTACAAAAATTCATTACTTAAATAAATAAAATTAAATTAAATGTCAAGAAAATAAAGAAGAAACATCTGATTTAACACGTCCATCACATTTTTCTTATACGCTAGTCTTTAAACAGTTAAAGCACAAATCTGTATTTGAGTCCCTTTAATTAATTAATAATCCATAAATCTGTTCGAAATAATGTTCAAGATAATAATGAACAAGTGTTTCGGGGATCATATTTAGGTATTCAAATCAAATCAAGAAATGTATTAAAATTTCTTTATCTCTCTTATTTATTTTTATATTTTTGTTTAAACATATATTTAGAGTCGACATTGGTAACCATGCTCGTGTGGCGAGTAGTTGACATGAGAGTAGCGGGCTCGTACCTTCGATATGGGTGAATTTTGATGCATAATGAAGACTACCTTGTCATGGAGTCATTTCGTTGTGTCCGTCTGTACATCTGATTGGTACAAAATCCAGAGACCGCCACAGGTGATCGAAGTCGTTAAGGCGCGGACTTGTGAGCGAGAGGTCTGGAGTTCGATTCCCGCCAGGACTGTCTTTCCTGACTGAAGTTTTTCCAAGGTTTTCCTAAATCATAAATGACAAATGTCGGAAAGGTACCCTAAATTTAGATATGGAACGCTTCCTTCCTTAAGAAACCCTTTCCCAAGTTTATCATTTCACCTCATGTATCATCAGTGTCCACCCTTGTGGTGCCTCGGTAGTTAAAACTGGCGTTAAACTCTATTAAAAAAGAGAAAATCCAGAACAGGCTTTAGGCCAGTTTTTTTAAGTTTATGCTAAAATAAAAATAAATTTGTAAACAGGAATATATCAAACAATGGATAGCAACACAAATGCACCAACATTCCAAACCGCTTGTGTTCTTTAAAGGCAGAATACAAGTTATGCAGCGGCCTACAATGAAAGTGCTTCTTCTTGGAAAATGGCTTGGATTCAAAATACTGAACGTTTTAGTGCGATTTATTAGTTAGTATTTCTTTTGAAAGTGTTGAAGAATCTGTTCATTGTGGATTAACATTTCTCTAATGAAAGCTATTTTTCTCCACTTGAAACATTTTTTTTCCCTTCGTTATATGCTTTTATTCTATGTTATTGTAATAATAACATAAATTTGTTCCCCCTTCCCCAGTTTTAAAACGTTTATATTTGTTATAAATGTATGATGAGAACAATATAATGGTTATATGGCAGAAATGGGGATAATGAATAAAGCTCCCAGCTGGTGGTTGCAATTCATATACATGAGAATCAGTTTGGTATTGAGCGAGGGTGAAAGATCATGGCACTGGCAGCTAAAGGTGTGGAAATATAGAAGCAATGTGAGAGAGAGAGAATTGGATTTCGATTGTTTGTTATATGTTAGATATTTCGGAAGTTCGAAATCATTATTATTGACTTGGCTTGCTCAAATCACATTGAATCTTGATCAAGATAGCTCGACTTCCCTCAAATCACGTCTAAAATGTTGTTTCAGGAATAGCTATAAGCTGATTAATCATAGTTTTTCATTCTTTTGTTACAAGCATTTTCCTCTCCTCATTTTTCAGAGTTTTTTGCTTTTAACGCCAAGTATAATTATAAATAAACATATTTTTCGCTTTGTATACTCCGTATATAAATTATACATATACGATGTCCCACAATCGCCTATAATTTTTCGGAATAGGCAACGTAAATTACTCCGTAGGTATTGGGTAAAACAGAAACAAATTTAACAACCAGACTGTTTAAAACGTGCTACTGATACTTTACACGTATATTTTCTTTGGAAATTGTTTCCTTTGTTTCAGGAACTGCCATTGCATAAACGCTTTAGTCACGTTAACTGACAACAATTCAGATTATTAACTGATAAGAGAATTTCTATATATTGCTACATAACAATATATACATTCGTAACTATGCATCATTTGAATGCTAGCACTATATCTTATTACGTAACGCAAATATTAGAGAAAATTAGAAGTATAACATATAACTTTCTCCATCCCTAAAACACCTGCAAGATGCAAATATAACATCAATGTTTTGGGCTGAAGATGTGGAAAGAGGACTCAGAGAAATTGGCCTGGGTTCAATATGTCAGTGAGGCAATGTAAATTATAAAAACTTATGGGAGAAGGTTAGAACAAGGCTAGAGGATATCAGCAGCCAGGAAATCGAGGCAGATTGTAACACAAAAGTCTTCTTGAGCTTATCAAATGAAATTAAACTAACCTGGGGTAAAGAGGTATACAAGCTCGTTCTAAGGAGAAAGACGAGATCAGGAATGACCTGGTTTAGACTAGGAAGTTGGAAAACTCAAAAAATAACGGATAGTTCTGGTAGGAGAATCTGCCCATTTTGTGGAGGGGATGAGGAATGAGCGGATATTCTGACAGAATGTACTCACTGTAAACATCGTTCTTCCTATTTAATATTTATTTAATACTAATATTGTTATTTTTGTATTATTATTTTTCCACTTTATAATCGTATATCATACTTAGGTATGTACGGTCTACGATCCCTGCAGAAAATAACTCGCAATGTGTACAATATAAAGTGCCATGAAAGAACAAGTGGATGTCACGTGAAAAAGGTACAGCCTGTGTGTATATATACAATCTGAAGAGATAGATGTCTTATGAATATTTTGCCATAAGCTTATTGCCAAAATTCTTCACGTTCCTCATTTCTGAAATAACTCTACCCTGGTGCAAACATCTCCAAATTCCAAAATTCTCCATTCTATTTGTCTTCGCTTTGTAAACGTCTCAACAGGGAATTTAGATCGTTCGTTTAACTGCATCCAAGAAAGAAGATATCAATGAGGTTTATGAGAATGAGCTGGCCTCAAGAACGCAATTGTTGAATAGAAAGTTTTCTTGAATTGCTAAAGAATCTCCAGTAAGTAATTTAAATAAATGAGCTGATTAGCTAAATTATGTGGTTCTACTGAATTCGAAGTTATGAAAAAAATAATGGATTCAATAGCTTCGACTCTGGCAATGAAATAGACAACGAAAGTAGAGGCTAGTTATCTATTGGTCTATTGGTCTGTAACAGAAGTCAATTTGCGATCATTAATCACATAATCATTCACCTAATCAACTACCAATTCTATGTTGTTTTACATATTACGGTGTTTTTATATAGTTTCCATCCTCAAGTTCGTAATACATCATAAGCCACTAAATAAGATCTTTCAGACCCTGGCATAACTGTACGAGTAAAAAGAGAAATTTGGTATAAGTATCACAGAGGAAAGATCACCAGTGTCTTCTTCATCGTTTATTTAATGCTTAACTTTAAAGTTGGTACATAGACTACAGTATGGGGTACAGCGTCCATTTACACCAACCAACCTTAGTATGTTGACAGGTCCATTATTTTATTAAATATTAAAATTATTAAACTTAAAATGTATTAATAAATTTAAAATATAGCAAATGTCTCACTCATTATGCCAAATCTTTTGGAAGGATTAGGAAGACCTATAAACGAAGTGTCATTTAGTTTCCTACACTTTTTGTCTTCAAACTACCAACTCTCATAATAGTTTTGGGCTTCGGTGTTGGTCGTGTCATGTTGTTGGATTTTCCGACGATTTGTTAATGCTCTGTTGAGCTTCTTCAAGGGATTAAAAATCATTATGCAGCTGAACTCTAAAAGTTATACTTGTGCTCATGACCTATTAAAGCTAGTTTACATTCTAGTATTAAATGCTTATTTTAAAAGCGTATATTTCTAGAAAGTATGAGCGTAATCTACCGTTACTAGTGAGACAGGTTGATATTATCAGCGTGCAACTTTGTTTTATCAGTGTTATGTTTTACGAATCATTTGATCTTGTACTATTGCTTACTCTTAACTAGCGGAATTCTATCCATGAATCTCGAATAGTAAGTTATATATAGTGTACGTATTTTAGGTTAGTATTAATTCTATCAATTAAGCTGACACATTTTAATTATACAGCTCATTAAGGGTTATTTATGCAATATGTGGTTCCAAATCCACAACCCAATCCCGTACTTCTTGAATTTGTCTATTTTCACCTAAAATGCCATAGGACTGAGCTATTTACACCATTATTTGTGGATAATAATATAAATGTAAAATAAAAGCACTTGCCGTTATAGCTTTCTAATGTTTGATAAAATGTGCCCCTCACATATGCGTAATCTTTATCAAATTAATCCCAAATACATTTTCCACATTTCGGAACTTGTCTTTCTTCGAAATTTTGACGGAGGATTGCCCAAATTTATGGTTCTTTATGTTGATTGATTAAATGATGCACTGTTACTATGTTCTGAATACTAGAGATTCTTTTCGATATGGTAATTATAATGCTATTTCCTGGTTTAAAATACATGTCGCGTAAACAAAATCGCATCAACAAACAGTCCATGGAATAATAAATAATCCCGAAACAACCTTGTGTACTCTCGGATACAGTCGCTACACTAGTCATTTTGACAAGTGACTAATGACAACTTTTTACGATTCTACCAAACAGGTTTTATTAGAACTGGTGGAATAATGGCTAGTAACTAGTAAACTAGTAGACTAGTACTTTCATGAAACAGGAGCTATCACACCTACTAACTTGACTAAGTTGTATGGAATACAGTTTCAAAATCGAAAGAAATGAAATATGTGATTGCATAAGATTCCCGTCTCCATTAATGGCAGTTCAGTCACCTTCACAATATTACATTTATATTACTTCTCTGAAGCCATCAGCATTACTAGAGCCAACAAAATCAGCTGCAGCAGCACATAATCTTTCTATTCTATTTTCAATGAACGCTAAATATGTTTTTCGTATCTTCCATTGTTCTTTCAAGATGCGAAACAAAAAACTGTCGGGCAACAGATGGCGGTAACGACAGAGCTGCAGAACGCAATATGGAGGCAAAAGGATTAATATAATTATTTATTGCTTCTGCACTTTATGAGTCGGAAGCACCTCCGAGAGGAACTGCTGGTATTATAGCTTTCGGGTCCATAAATTTCATAAAGTTTTAACCGCAAGTAAGGAAGCCAGTGTTAGCCAGAAGACCTATCTGTAATATCAGCTATGACTTTAAAACTGGGGCGAGTAGTAAATTGGACCCATTTAATGAGTCCTCCCCTTAAAGTGGGAATTATGTTTCCCAAACCTGTACTCTTCTAGTATTTTATATGATAAAATTCGTCATTTAAACTGGGCTTTATTGCACTACGCGTGTTATTAAAATTTAAACATACGTTACCCATTGAATTATACGGCACCGTCATGTGTGTATAAGGATTTATATGATTCTATTCTCTTGCACTTCTTTTACACCTTTATTTTGAAAGTAGCAGTAAAGTGTATTTATTACTCAATGATTACAAACATTATTTGTACAACATCGTTCGCATGGGCCTTCCGATCGTATTTGCATTTCATTACACAGATATGTATAGAAAAAAATCACTTCAAAGCAAATACATTTATAGTCATTAATAACTAGGCACAGGCATTTAATATGCGCCAGTTTTATATATACAGATTCTAAGAACCCATCTGTTCTAATAAAGCTCTTCTAATGTCATAGATTTTGCACTGAAAAGAACTAAGTTTGGCCAGTTGTGTTACTGTGCAAACAGATTCCAACATGCTAACTTATCCCTATTTTGCAAAGCAATTAGTTTTATAAAGCATTACAAAGCTACAAATAATAGCATCGCAACAGATCAGTAACTACGAATTATGTGCTTGAACAATCCAACTGCTGTCTGCTTAGCTAGACCTAAAGCACATGTTCTAGCTTTGTACTCCCTCTAATACACAATGTATCCCGCAGAATTAGTACTAATAATAAATATATGTATCCTATAAACCAATACCTCGAAACCAAAAAGTTTTACCCACTGATAAATAAATTGGAACATTCATCTGTGGGACCTACGCTGCAAATATTGCACCGAATAAGATGTGTAAATCGTATTTATAATGTGTTCTCCTGTAAGGAAAAGGAAAGAAATTAACTAAAATATCGGTTTTAGAGTATTTGGCATATGGAAGAAGGGATAAGGAACAAACATTCCCTATAAGCAACAAATAATTAAATATATTATCAGCAAAACAAGATAATAATGAAAAGCTATGCAAACGGAATATATTCAACAACATATAATGACTGAATATATTTGCATAAAATCAAAGTATGTAAGCAAAAAATTAAGATTTACAGAATGCAAACAATTAAACATTACACAGTAACTAACTAGCACTCTATGAACCAGTAAAATGCTCATATACAACAATCGCAATATTTTATTTGCTATGCCAATCATTTCAAACTCATAAGAAATTATGACAAATAACAATTATATAAAAAATACTATTACATAAATGATCATTAAATAATACTTCCGTTCATTGATGAGCCACTCTCAAAAGTATTATAATTTTTTTAAAGATTGTTATCGTTCAGAGAAAAGGAAAGAATAAGCTTTATTACATCTCTAAAACTCTGCATAACGCGTACACAGCCGTGAACCGAAAGAAGTTTATTCTATATGACACCACTAAGTTCGGAGTTCACAGCTTAAAAGGAAGTTTCTCGAAAACTTACGTCAGAAAAGAGCAGGAACTATGTAATCATGCCAAATATATCCTCATAATCTCTAATATTTTGAGTTTATCTACATGGATCTTTATTCTGCTTCGTCGCAAAAGATGAAACCCCATATTAGTTACACAATGCAATTACTCTACATGGATCATGTTTATAAACACGGAATTTGTTTTTAGAATATAATAACAAATGCCAATATTCTGTAGGCCCAAATATAAATAATATCTGTTTCAATATACACGTGCTTAATTTATCTTTTAGCAAATAAATCGCATTGGCCAGCAACAAAAATGCTTCCGACTTGAAAATAGTTACTTTTTATATTTTCAGATGATAATCTTAGGTAGTAATACTTCTTAGGCTTTCATGGTCCGTATTATAATTAAAACAGTTAAATTTTTCCGGACTGCTTTGCCATGGTCATTGGTTCAAATTGCTACCATAGCTTTCACCAACTTCTACGTTGGCATCATCAGTGAACAATAAAAAATAAAAAAATACCTGATTGGTAAATGACGACAATATTGACCCTTCTATTTCTGGTTTTTGAAGGTCGCAGGTGTGTGGTGTAAGTGGCGGGGAATTTTTTTTTTTTTTAAATAAAGAACTGGTTTCCATGTGCTACTTAAATGATATTCGCCGTCTTTTAAAATTGTTAGATGTATTTCCAAGGCCATCCTCCTATCTATATTGTGTTTTTGCAATCACTTCCGTTTTATTAAAGTATATGCTATGACATTCATTTATGGTATGTTCTGCTCCGTAGATAGTTCAGGTTGATTAAGGCGAAGGTGTCGCTGATGCTCCTTCAATCATATTTTAATCGATCTTCCGGTCATGCCTACGTACACTTAGCGAAACTCACATGGTCTTTTATAAATTCCCGCAGTGTCAAGAGATGCAAGTAACAGTTGGTATGAAAATAGATTGCATACCTTTTTTCTTTAATGTAGGTGCGATATGTACAGTAACGTATTCTAAGTATGTTGGAAAAGTCTTGGTGTTTTGGGTTATTTTGTTTGAGCACCGACAGTGTCAAGAGGGTCCTAGGATATTTTGCCTTACCAAGCGGTTATCCTAATTTAACAGTTGTAATAATGCATGTGTGGTACGCACAGTAACGTCTTCTAAAGCCTTGGGTTTTTTGTTTGAGTAGATGTTAGTTGATGTTGTTTGCTTTGGACGGATCTCTTTATTACTATATTCATTGGCCTTAAAAACACTGCGGAGATGGTTTAGCTCATGTTGAAGATGTTCTGGTTTTGTGGTGGTTTTTAGCTCTGAGAATTAAAGTCCTGATTACGTTTATATGTGTGTGTGTGTGTGTGTGTGTGTGTGTGTGTGTGTGCAGGATGGTGATTTGAACTGGCGTTGAAATATCTGTCCATATGCGTGTGTTTTCTATAAACTTATGTTTTCTATAAACTTGACTAAAGGCTCCTGATGACTTCCTCCGAACTATGACATACGAGGTGGTATCCAGAGTTATTTGGAACTGGTGCTGCCATCTGGCCAAAAACTTACTTTGAGACTAAAGACTGCCGTCAACCTCGAAGTAGTTCCCTTCCACACGTATACACCGGTCCCAGCGAGTCTACCATTTTCCAAGTGCATATTGGAAGTCATGTTCTTTGAGGGTGTTTAGCACAGACAGCGTTTCTTCTTGAATCCTCTCAATTGTGTCGAACCGATGTCCTTTCTATTTGATTTTCAGTTTGGGAAATAGAGCGAAGTCACAGGGTGCCATATCAGGTGAGTACGGTGTTTGGGGCACAACCGTCATGTTGTTTTTCGTCATAAAGCTCCTGGTAAACAAGGAATTGTGACAGGGCGCTTTATCGTGATGCAACAGCCAGTTCCCTTGTTGCCAAAGTTTGGGCCTTCGTCTCCGCATATTTTCACGGAACCGTCGCAAAATTTCACAGTAGTATGTGGAATTCATGTTTGATTTGGTGGGACGAATTCTTTGTGCACAATCCCCTTGGTATCAAAGAAAATGAGGAGCATGCTCTTGAATTTGCTCTTTACTTTTCTGGGTTTTTTTTTTTTGTTGGTTTTTTTTTTTTTTTGTGAGTTTGGGCTCTTCCACTGGGAGAATTGTTGTTTTGTCTCAGGATCATAAACGTACATCCAGGTCTTCAATGGTTCGACGTCGATTCTCACGAACGAGTGTTGAACTTTGGCAATAATGTCAGGCGTTGTGCAGCTGACGGGCCTACCGGTGTAAGTATCATCTTTAATAGCTGTAAGGCTGGCCCGAAAAAATCCATCGGTACTGGCCTACTTGTAATGGTAATTTATTGAAAATCATTGTGTGCACTATTACATGGGAATACGAATGGAACACCCCAGCCTTCCATGTGGGCCCTAGTGGCATCTAATACTTTCCTCAAACGGCAGGAAATGGAGTCCACGGTCTTCCTTAGGAGATATGGTCCCATTAAGATTTGTGGACGATAACTTTTAAACAACTCTGCATCTTTTCCACCGTCATATCGGCATAGTGTTCCGCCCACTAATGACAATTGTGATCTCTGAACAAGAACAACGGTAATCCACACTTCATAGCGTTCAATTCATAATAGACAATACATTCAGCATTTTTGTTATTGTAACGCGTACCCCCTCTCACGGCCACCGCCTGTGCCTTTGATACGCGAAAGGCAAATCCTATTCATTCACGTAATAGTATACACTCTATATGATGTTAGCATGTCTACAGTCATTAATTAGTACCTAGCTACTTTCCTTCACCCTGTATGTAACCCCCGTCTCCGCATTACAGATTGCAAACTCTAACCGCAGCTCAGGGATCCAAACTGTCACAAGCTGATGAAAGTTCCACTACTTGAGTACAAAAATAGTTGCCGAACCAGACATCCTTGAAAAGACAAGGAGAGAACAAAGGTATGTGGCCGCGTTTTAAAAGGCAACAAACTTCTCTTGAGAGCTAGCTGGATATTGGAAACTCATCACCATAAAAGAAGTTGAACCTATTTTCAATAAATCCCGTCATGAATGTATCTTTTAAATCTATAATGACCTAAAATGACATTGTCGAGTTAAAAGATTAATATTTCTGAACAGGGAAAAATCAGATATCTTTGATTTATGTCAAACTACATAAATGTTTAATGATGAACATTTCTCCTGCTTCACTAGCCTGCTAAAATATATATCCCAGATTGAATCAAACGGATCAGTTAAATACAACATGAACTTTTCCGTAGACCCGCAATCTTTATCGGGGTTTCACTGGATTTAACTACCTGCTTTCTCCTGTAAACAGAGAGATACCAACCAACTTTGTTTACCTGTAGCTTGAAAAAATGCGCCCATAAATATATGGAAAAACTTTTCAATAATACAAGGGTGTTCTAAGATAAAATGTAAGATATAGGCAGGTTTTACCACTTGAAACTCACTAAAGCAGCAATTCTCAATCTGTAGTCCGCTGATCCCGGGGGGCCGCGAGGTCCTCCCAGGACATCTAAACAGCAATAATATTAACAGAATTTATTATTGAGTAATTAATTAATATTATTAGGGACAAACGAAAGAACATACAAATTTGCAATGTGTATTTATTGAGATAAAGTAATTTGAGGACATGACTCGAATAAGTATCCCTGTATGGCCTATTTTCAGATTATTGCTGAATTTGTAAATAGTGCGTCTGTAGCACAGTAGCAACGCTTTGTATCTCTAGTTTCATTACACGTGACAAGAGACGTGTTTTATAGTAGTATTTATTGTACATACGTCAGCCTAGCTGGGTAGTTCAGTTTGTTCTAGCTAATCGGTCCAAGCAGTTGTTCCCTTGTACCACACATAAACCACGTCTTAAAACAAGAAAAAAACAAAATAATGGGAAAACCGAAGAAAGGAAGAGGTACAGAAACAGAGGTAAATTAGACACGACTGTTAAAGGAACCAAAAAAGCAGGAAAATAATTTGTTTTGGTACGAAAATTTTCTATTAAAACTTACCCTCATAATATGTCTGAAATTTATCAAAAATCCGTTTTTCAATCATTTTCAGATATCAGTGTTAACATTCAACAAAAGTCCTTTCTTGCTTCAGATTTGATCTGAAAAAACGGTGTTTATTCAGTCATCTAGAAATAGAAATAGGTTATGGAACTGCAGCATCTCCTATAGGGGAGGTAACAAGTGTGATGTCTGCCCTTTTTTTAAGTCTGTTACAGATATCTGAAAAAAATGTTCACTTACATCATCCGCATAAAATAAGTAGATGTAGTATATTTATTATTATTCCAATTACATTATGTATACATACGAGAAGTATCCACAATATTCGGCACTGGTGCGGCCATCTCAACAGTAGTTGTAGAGTTTTGTACCGCAAGGTGGCAACACCAGCATATCTGATGAGTCAGTGTTTAAAGTTTCATACAGCTGGTATATGTGTTGAGATTCTATAGTACTTTTCATGATACTCTGTGTGCAGAGTATGGCTATTTTACGATGGATTCAAGATTAGAACAGAGAGTGTGCATCAAATTCTGTGCAAATTTCGGGGAAAATGCTACGGAGACCCTCGCAATGATTCAACAAGTATTTGGGGGACAAAGCATGAACCGTACACGTGTATTTGAGTGGCATGCTCGGTTCAGGGCCGGCCGTACAGCTATTAAAAACGATGCTCACACCGATAGGCCCGTCAGGCTGCACAACGCCTGACATTGTTGCCAACGTTCAACACGCGTTCGTGAGGATCGACATCGAACCACTGAAGACCTTGCTCATCAAGTGGGAATAGGTTATGAGACATGCCAACGAATTTTAACTGATGAATTGGGCATACATCATGTCGCCGCAAAATTTGTACCAAGGATCCTGACTGCTGATAAGAAGGCGCAGCGTGTTGAAGTTTGTACGGAGGTTCATCAGGCCGTATTCGAAGACCCAACCTTCTTGTCCAGGGTCATCACCGGCGACGAGAGTTGGATGTACGCTTGTGACCCTGAGACAAAACAACAATATTCCCAATGGAAGAGCCCGAACTCACCAAGAGACAAGTGAAGAACAAAGTCAAGCGCATGCTCCTCGTTTTCTTTGACACCAAGGGAATTGTGTACAAAGAATTCGTCTCACAAAATCAAACAGTGAATTCCACGTACTACTATGACGTTTAGCGATAGCTCTGTGAAAGTGTGCCGAGACGACGACCCGAACTTTGGCGACAAGGGAACTGGCTGTTGCATCACGATAATGCGCCCTGTCACAATTCCTTGTTCAGCAGGGGCTTTCTGAACAAAAACAACATGACGGTTGTCCCCCACTCACCGTACTCGCCTGATTTGGCACCCTGTGACTTCGCTCTATTGCCCAAACTGAAAATGAAATTGAAAGGACGTCGGTTCGACACAACTGAGAGGATTCAAGAAGAAACGCTGTCTATGCTAAACATCTTCAAAGAACATGACTTTCAAGATGCACTTGGAAAATGGCAGAATCGCTGGGACCGGTGTATACGAGTGGAAGGGAACTACTTTGAAGGTGACGGCGGTTCATTAGTCTCAAAGTAAGTTTTTGACCAAATGGCAGCACCGGTACAGAATATTCTGGATATCACCTCGTACATTGCACATCACATTAGCATGGGTTGCAAGACCGTTTATGCTGTTGTAAAATACTTTATTACGAAATTAATTCTATCAAAGGAAAACAACAACATTAATAAGAACACACCAACACACATATGATACAAACGCACATATAATAATCCTGAAATTCGTATAAATTTTGTATTATTTATGTACAATGTTTATAGAAAGTTCTTGTCCTTAAAACTATGTATTTCATTTAAAGAAATGCCTAGTTTTAGCTAGTTCTATCTATTTATATTTAAGTTCAAAAATATCAGCCTCCCTCTACCGGAAGTCTAAAATGAATCCAGGAGAAATTTTAACCTAACATCTGTCTGTGTACACTTAGCCAAATTGTGCATCCAGTCTTCCGGTTCCGAGCATAATGTGCAAATTCTTGTTTGCCTTCCAGCCTCTCAGTTTAAGCCAAGCTATTCCCAACTTCTGTTTCATGCCTAGCTTTAAGATATAGGCCTCTTTAATACTGCACGGGAGCTTGCTATACAGCATCTCAAAGTTTACCGCTCAGAACATTATTATCAAAAAAACTGGGCTGAAATATTTTGAGAATCCCAATTTGACGATAAAGTCACTGTATATAAAGTTTAAAATGTTTTACGAAGAGAAGACAGTAGTGATCTGAAGATAACTTACAATAGATCGACAAAACTGTTATTTCTCAATTCGTTCTCCATCCACAGACGTTTGTGACTAATGTACTCAATGTAAAATTACATTTGTACACGATAAAACGTTATTACGCTCTAAAATGAGAAAATAAAGGAAAGCGAAATAGAAAATCTCAAACACTCTGCATAGAATTCAATTTTGCTCAAAATCTGCGCCTTTTTAAGTTAAATTGTACAAGTCATTCTATAAGCGTCTTCTATGGTTTTATATTTTCAATGTGCATGTACGTAGTACTGATTGTTCTAGATATATGTACAGTTGTCTAGAGATAGAAGGAAAAAAAAACAGACTCTGTAATCTCATTTGTACGCGACACCCTTCTAGAACTCCTGAAAACACCCCAATTTAAGGTAACAGTATGTTATTTGACGCTGGAGATCAGAAATTCTTAATATTTTGTTCCTGGTTTTCAAAACTTTACTAAGTAGAGATACTGCACATTTTCCCTGTAAGGGATCATAGCTACTGCAGGTGTGACAGAAATTTTGGTATGTACACTAAAAGACTGAGGAAATGCCAATCATTCAGACCGCGGTGGACTATCTGAAAGTAATTTAACTTTGCCACCAAAATCCCGAACCATTTAAAATATCATGGAATATCTCTGCATCAAAAGAGTAGTCTGCTAGCCTTTTACCCTTGTTCTTAGGAAGAAAAAAAAACATTAAGCAAAGGAGTATTTTTTTATAATCCACAAATACCAAAAAATTATATACAGTAAAGTAGTTTTGAATAGTCCTGGCGAATACGCAGTGGTTTCTGGTCGAATTTATTTTCTGTATATGCATTTATGGAGTAATTAGGTTAGAGTCTCTGTTACTTCCGTACTGAGCATATTGTAGAGACGGTTTATTGCCCAGCTGTACTGTTCTCATCTTTCTCGTTTGCAATAGTTTGTTATAGTTATGCACCTCTGAAGTAACACAAATTTCGTAGACTTGACTCGCGCAGATTGATACAAGGTCATTCGCCAGGACTATTCAAAATTACAGTACATCTGGTATACTTTCAGCTTCAGCCTCGTACCCATAATCTTTCATTCACTTTTAACTTTTGAAATACCCCTGTGAAATTATTGTTAAAGAAGAGTTTAAATCCACCACAAATGAAGCCAGGTACTTATAAACCCTACAAAGAAATGGACGTAAAAATCTCCATCAATTTTGGTTGAAGAAGTTCAAGATACAGTGTTTGAACAAACGACAAGAGATTCAATAGCACCAGAAGACTCGTCTGATGACGCACAATAACAAAAAAAGAAACAAAAATAAAAGTAATAACAGTAAAGCTTAGAGCTTAAAGTTTACGGGTTTAAATAGTGTATTTTTATTGTTTTCATCACGACGTGTTATTATTCGCATATAATAAACGAAAAGAATGTTTAAGAAGGAAACATAAATTGCCCTTCAATAAACCACGTTTTGTAAAATTGTAATACTTTATTAAACATATTAAAAGAGTATCTGAAAAAGGGCGTATAACACTTTTCCCACTTTTTCTGCTAATTGCACTGTGATCTATTTCACGGTAGTTTCTCTCATTGCATTTATTCAGGAATGAATTAAAATGATATATTGCTTAACATTAATTCGATCGGTATAGAAAGCCCTATAACATTTAAATAATGTGCACCTGAAAACATCCTTTTTCGTTAAGTGCCCTTATTTGTAGCACTTTCTAAACTATAATCAAATTTAAGGCGAAGGTAGCTTTTAAATTGAAGCTGTTCTTGGCTCCCCGTCAATTATACAGTAATTGAAATCATAACTATTTGTTCAATGAAGAGAGATTTCCGGGCTTATTGACCGTGGTCCAAAAGATGTAAAAACACCTGACGTTTCGCCCGTCACTCCGTCGGGCCGTGAAAGCTTAAATAGTTACAAATAACTATTTGTGTTTGTAGAATCACCAATCTGTAATTAGGTGCAAGTATGTTGTACATTTCCTTTCAGTGGAGGAACTTGAATGACACATGCAGAATTAATATGTATAGCATTTAAATGTATTCATACTGTGTAATTTTCGTAATATTTAAGGAATAAGTGTATAAAGCGTAACCAGGTAATGGAAAGATCTCGTCTTTCTCCGAACGCAGAAAAACTTGGTAATCCTTTCTGGTATGCGGCTCGGTTTGAAAATGGCCCTGCATCAGAGCAAACCCGCGGCAAAGTTCAGGTGTTCGAATAAAAGAGTCGTTGACAGTAACGTATAAAATCTGTTTAAATTCATCTTATTGACGAATAGCGAAGCACTTGGCTTGAAAAAACTTTCCAGCGAATAGAAATGAAATTCAATGAGGTAAGCACTCACCTATGAGAAAAGTTGACCAAAAAATTGGCGGGAGTATTTCGCGACGTTGCCCATGGATGGCGTCGTTTGATATTGTGTATAAAAGGGCTAGATTTTTCCAAAGTCTCAGAATTTTCTAGGCCCAGATGCGTGTGGTTATCGTCGTAAAGAGATCAGCGGAAGAGCGGCCTAAGTACCAAATACCGGCAGCTTTTGGACGGCACAATAAATATACACTTTTGCCAAGATTACCTTGCTACATGAGTTCACCAGCACATACACGTTAGAAGAATAAACTACATCAGCAAAGTAAATAACGAAGCGTCATTTGTCGTCACCTTTGGAATCCCATTCCACTCAGTCCGACTGGCATATAGCAGCTAAAATACAGCGAAACGCCTTGGAGAAAGTCTCATCGAAGAAGAGTGTGGGTGATCTGCAGTAGCCTTGGCGAAACCTGCGATGCTACAGCGCCCATATAGCCCAGTTCCCGTCCCCCACAAACCTTCCTTCTTCAAGGCCAAAAGTTGTATTACCAGTGACTCGGCTTGAAAGACTTATTTATCGACGCCTACCTACAATCTGGTTTCAAAATAAATATGCCGAAAACGCGAATCAAGTACATCACTATGCATCGTCATAGCTTCCCTTGCAACAGAACGCATCTTTCAGCAGTGATTTGCAACAGATTTTCAAATAGGGCCGTATAACAAACCTAAATAGCTTAGTCTCTCCCACCCGTAGAATGTCAAAACTTGGAATCAGTTTATATAACAAATTACCTATAAGAGTTGTGCAAAAATAAGGATGATATAGCTTTTTAAAAATGTCGTTTCATTTCTCAACATAATTTCCTTTCAAATTTATATAATTATTCCAGCTATTTTCTAATTTGTTTATCTCATCTTTAAAATTCTGTTTCTTTGCAAAATACACTCGCTCCAGCTAAATCTTCATTTGATGCGATTTTTTGTTATGCATTACTTAGTGTTAGAGAACAGGAGCTAACTAAGGACAAGCATTTAGTCCAATAATATTGGGGTCACAATTGCAAACTTGTTGTTTGCACCACGTTGTTAAATTGCTTCAGTAGAATAGTGTAATATTCACAGGAATGATTCTGCTCTTTTCCAAAAAATTAATTGAAATTACTCCGTGGCAATCCCAAAATACAGTCGCCATCATCTATGCTGTTATTACCTTCAGTGGTTGCAACCCTCTGTTGTATTGTCTCTTCGTTTCTGGCCCCCAACATTTCGTGGATTGTCACATACAGCCTCTAGAATTCATTGGATTCCATACTTACCTCGCCGATAACTTTCATTCAAAAATTATTGTGCAAAATATTATACATCCGATATTCACAAATCCCCACAGCTCCAGCAATCTCCCGCACCTTCAATCTCCGATCGCTCAGCACTATGTGGTAGATACCTCGACGGGACATACGGATCGATTCTCATCGCTTGCATTCGCTGGGCCACTCTAAACTCACCAAATCATTTATACGCCATTCTAAGTGAAGATTAGATTCGCCATAATGTTTGTCCAGCTTCATCTACTGACTTTGCCTCTTTCAAAAAGTGATGTTTTTTTAATACTCGAAAACTATTGATTCCTCATTTTGAGCGCTTGTTTATAAATTTAAGCAGGAAAGAGGCTCTCAAGCATAGATTAAGCTTTGAAACTGTTTATAACCACCACCGTCACCATGTTGTCGCTGTGACGATAAAAACAATCTGGTGCTAGGATCTTTTGAGTTTGCTCGGATATAATGAATAGCTCTCGCCCGTCTATTAGAAAACGCCCTATATTTGATGCTTATATGAAAATGTTCTAATTAAACTACAGTTTTTGTAGTATATGTAAAAGTTTTATAATGTCTTTCCTATTATTAATTCATTTTGATTTCATTAATGAGCTTTTAATTCCTTATTTTTATTCATATGATGTGTATTGCCTGTCATTTTAATGATTAATAAATATTATATTTTGTTGTTATTAATAAAGAATGGGACTTTTGGTACCCGTGTGCAAATTAACATTTTATTTATTGTTACATTTTATTTAAATTACTTGTAAAGTTAACAATTTGTATAGAGAATTAAATATAAATATTCTGAAAATAAAAACAATCGCCTATTGGTTTCTTTCTTCTTTGTTGTATGCCTGACAAAATATTAAACTGATAAAATATAAGACATTATAAATTTACCATATAAGTTTCTAGTTCAAGCCAATGCATTGTTATACCTTAATGGTTTTATGTAAGTACTTTAACTTTCTTATGTACCTGAGTTAAATTGGATTGAATTATTTGAGACCGAGGAGGATACTTCGGTATATCATCCTTGCTCAGGGTTGCCCTCTGTGTCTAGCCTACGTCCCTAACGGGGACTTCCGCTGCCAGAAAGGGATAAGGTGAGGGAGACACAGGTAGACCAGGATCCTCGAGCACTGCGCGGACATAGATGATGGACATAGATGATTACATTTAGGATTACCCTAACGTTCCTGATGCCGGTAGAACTTCCCCCTATCCCAACAAGTATGCCTGTGCAGAAACCTTTCCAAAGCGGACACCGTCACTTTTGGCAATCTAACAAAACAAACAATGAAATTATATGAAATGGGAAAGCGAAAAGATCCATTCCAGCATTCACCTAAGCAACAAAGGAAAATACAAAAAAAAAAAAAAAAAAAAAAAAAACAAGGTCAGGTTGGCAGCCAACCCAAAGAAAATTAAAAACCCGGGACCTCCCGCCTGCTTGCAGTTAGCTGTCGAGTGCCTTACAAGTGATAAAGGAAAGAATTTCATTGAAAAAAATAGAACGCTATTAATACTAAGCCACTCACAGCACAATAATACTTCTGTTCCAAAGCGTTTAATAATGTAAACATAAGCATTCATAGTTTCTGCACCGCTCTTGGGCTGATTTTGCGATGAAAACATGTTCGATTTCTCCATTTTAATTTGGTGTAAAAGATAAACTCAAAATGATCAAGGATTCTATAGGCTTAATAATTTCTTATAATATAAATTTTAAATAATTTACAAACATAAATTCGCAGCTTATCATGTGTTGGGTTGGATGAAGCTTTCATCCATCACCAGGACCAAAGCGGGATGGAGTACCCTACATTATTTTTTTCTCTCTGGAAAGGATAGAAGGTAAATTCTGGAGCACGGAGAGCCACAAATAAATTGAGTTTGCGATGTAGAACCCTAATCTTCGCCTCTGTGCGGTAAAATAGTCACGCAGATTCAACTAAATGTCGCCCGTGCTCGGAATTCGGAACTACCGCGAAAGCAAGAGAAACGACGTGGTACAGAAACAAACCAAGAGGCAGAGAAAAGCTTCAGGAAACAGATCTCAGCTTCTATTTAACTTTAAGTTCACTTTCTCTTTTGTATTCATACCCTGGAGCCGAAACAAGGAGGTAAGTAAAATGGATCTCGGGAAACTTAATAGCGTAATGCATGGTGTATGTTCTACCATTATTTCTGCATTTGCCTGTTAGCGAATTGTAATCTACTCGGCAGTAAATTACTTTACCTTCTGGAAATGGGGCTATAGGATTTCGTAGTGTAAAACAGTTTTAAAGATATATCATATTGATATGAGAAGGGTTTTGTAGGATAAACAAATTTATCATACTTTCAGCTGCAAAATGCAAATATGTACTATATCCACACGTTACCTTGTTTTTGAAATAGGTTTTCATTTTGAAAAATATATTTTAAAGTTTTAACTGGCATTAATCTACCTTCTGCAAAAAGTTATTTATATGTTTTATTTTTAATTGCGGACGTTTTTTAACATCTAAGTTCATCAGCGTCCCATTAAATTCAGGGCATGAAACGGCCGACAAATTTTGCTCAGAGGCCTCTTCTTTCAGACGTGAGGTTCTTTGTCGTGCTGTAAATATACGACTCGGGACCAACGGCTTTCCTTCCCTTCCGAAGGAAGCTACACTTAGGATTTTTACACCGGAAAAAATCCATCTATCCTGACCGGGTTTGAACCCACAATCTTGGGTTCAGAAGACAAGTATGGTTAACACTACACCACCAGGACCGAATGAAAAAAGTTAAAGTATGACTTTTTAAAGACAAAAATTAAATTTGATATAGACTAACTACCGAGAATGTAATTGACCAAACTAGCATATTTAACATTCCCGGGGAAAAAACAATGACACATTTAGGAAATATTGAACAGAAAAAAAATAGAAAATATAAATGAAGATTCTCAAGTATATTGTAGGTTACATTAAGCTAGTTCACAAAAAAAAAATTACATCAACTCAGAATTAATTTTTTTTTCAAAAAATAAATGCAAAAGTTGACAAATACAAACAATTGAAAATCAAGTTTGGAAAGAATGGACATCACCAGACACACACGCAGCAGGCTTTAGGAATATCACTCTTTGGACAAGAAAGTAATTGAAATCCTTTCTCAATAATGAAATGACCTAGGTAGTTGTTACAAGTGGAAATGTCCAGGATGGTGTTGGTAATCGAATATTGAACAGCGCGAATACGAGTTTCAGATGTCACCTTCGTATCACATTAATGATATGTATGGTGGGTTGGATTTGTTATTTTCATGCACCAAAATGGTTTGACATATGGGGGGCTTAATAATGGAAAGTATGCGTTAATAATGGAGGTTAATAACATACTAATAGTGAGATTCATTATTATTGTAACAGTATAGTATTCTTGAAGTCAACAATTGCGAGTTAATTGCAAACTGGTTTGGCGTGTGTAAAGTATAGGAAAAGCCAAGCTCTGCTCATGCGTATAGCTGCAATGTTTGGAGGTTTTGGTAAGGAAAAAGCGTCAGTGAGTAGAGAGACATGGACAGGTTAAAATGTACAACTCCTCTTCTTGGCCATAACAGCGTCCTACAGGTAAAACATTCGCACTGGTAATTAATACCAATGAAAAGTTGCGATAGCATCAGCCCAACTCAACTATCAGTTCATTGTATTATTTGTGTTCCTTGTTCCTTATGCATATTTTTAACTTAGGAATTTTTAAGGAAAAGCAGAAATGTGCCTCTATTATATATCCTCTTGAGAAGTTAACTGAAAAGCATAATGCAAAAGCGAGTAATCTAACGGAGGTTGCGACAAAGCCACGTAGAAAACCTACAGACAGGAACCTGAAATATGGATAAAGTTTTTTTTTTATTTTCCCCCTCCCAAATTCCAATAAACGTCGTTTCCTATTACAAAGAGTTCATTCCATAGTTAGAACCTCCTGCGGGAATAACCTGTGATCTGTATTCTCTTGTTTTAATTTATAATTCGGTTTCTCATAATTGGAAAAAGTTTTCTTCATAATCCCTGATTAGTTGAAGACACAAAAACAATGCGATATCTCTGCAGCGAAAGATGCGAGTGGCCAAACATTCAAATAAGGGATAGACTCGCTACCCAAAAGATATTGTAGCAAACTGTCGTCAACGATGCGTTATTTTCACTATTTTTATGTCGTTTCCGCAGTTTAAGGGAAGGAGGCTATAACATTTCTCAAATTTGGCACCAACACTTGTATAATGAGTTACAAATATATATAAAATTGTGGATCATAATGTTTATAGCTTTTTAGTTAATTATTTTCTGAAAAAAATAGCATTATTAAAACTCTATCTACTACCATTTAAAACATCAAAATGTTACTCTGAAAAGTTAAATATAGATCCCATAAGATCATGCAAAAGACCATCGAGAGGAAATGTTGGTTTGATTTCATTCAAAGACTTAAGAATTTTTTAAATTTATATTGATAGAAAAGTGTTAGAAATTACAATATTTTGACAAATTATATGTTTTTCAAATAAATTATAAAACATTGAAAAATCTTCTTTGGTTACATTTAACATACTTTGAAGTCTAAGTTCAAAACATTTTATACTTATAGCTAAATTTTTGTGAAAGTAGAAAGAAATTGATGTTGTAAAAATTTGGGAAATTTAAAAGTTGAGAAAAAGAGATCTAAAAAATGCTCGTTTGGCAGAGGTTTCTTTTCAACTTACAAGGTTAATGTTTGTCTATTATAGATTTGCTGATATGATGATCCATCTTTCCTTTTCTTTACTGCCTCCAACCTCATTTTTGCCACTTTAATTGTTTTCATCCTGAAGCGTGTAGATACAGCTTGTCGGTGTACTGCTTGGATTCTCTTCTTGTCCTGGCGATGAGCAAATCCTAACGTTTTGCTTCCAGGAGAAGTTCCAGCTATTTGTTTGATTTCCGTTATGGTTCTTGTAAACCTAAATTATATGTTGATGTAGCCAGAGTCACTGCTACTTGAACATGGACTTGGAGGTGAAGATCTCTTTTGGAAGCTTTCTTCATATAAGCGAATGCAAGCTCTTTTTAGCATTTTGTGTCGTAGCTTTTACGCATAGCTTTTTAAACAAGGCCTTCTTGAGGTATAGACGCTTAAAGCTTTCTTAATATATAAATAAAACTTTATATTTATACCAAAAACAAAAAATCCAAAAATTTCAACCAAATTGTCAAATTTCAGTATGGCCTTCCCTTAATATACAATCTAAGCGTTGTATTTTACGTACCTATCACTTTCCAAAGATGGAAAAGTTTAATTATTCATTTACAACAAATGTCTTCAGCTGTTGAGATCCTCAGGAGGCAAATAGGTAATTGTAAGCAGTATTGGTAATGCATAAATAATTGAAACACCTAACGTTTGTGCTTGAATTAATTTCTAACTAACATAATTCCTAACTTCTAGTGTAAAACCGAGAAAGTCAAACATTAGCGTTTCTGTAATTTACTGGCTTCTCTATGCATTTGTAACACTTGAGTTTTGTGTAACAGGGTAAATGACTTGACTACCTTAACAGAGTTCGGCAAATATGCTATCTGGGATTAATTGAGCTGCATATGAAGATGTGAGGAATTTCGCTAAATAAAGAAAATAGGCTATTGTGAACATTGTCCAGTCAGTCGCTATATGTTAGAATTTTTTTAGTTTAGCTAAAAATGTTTATGGAAGCTGTTAGCAATTACCATTCGCCTTTCGGTGAAAGTTAGAAATGTACTTTTGCGCATGTCAGTTTACATGCTTTCCCGCCGAGTGGCGCTCGTATCTGCTGATTATAAAATTACCTATATGGATTGCGCAATTATTTTTCTTAATCAATAATTGGTCGTATGGTAAATGTATCTAAAATTTACTGCTTTATTTTTTATCAAACTATTTTTTTCCTTACAAAATTTATTTCAATGACAAAAGTTTCATTGGATATCTTCCGGTTAACTTTCATTTTATTTCAGTAATTTTTTCACAGTGTCTTCAAAAACATTTAACGAACAGTAATCATCATTTGAACAAAATTAACTTGGATTTTTTCTAATGCACCGTACCATCAGTGTTAAAGCGTGGTATTTTTTTAAAGCTGAGGTATGGATGTGGAATTGAATGAAAAATATAACTATGCTAAATATACCATAAAACTAACAATGTAATTATAACTAGAAGTTTCTTCCGGATTCTGACTCCGGCCGTGAAAGCTTCCGTTTACTCATAACAATGTAATGTTATCAAATTTTATTTTTCAAAATTATGGTAATTTGATTATTATAAGTGATAATTGAATTAAATTATGTACATGCAATATTAAAATAAATTAATTTTACATTATTCATCCATTAATCTGTTCGTGTATAAGCTTAATCCTGAGGACCTGCTGCTGTTGACAATTACATAGAAATAGGGTGAAGATAATTATAAATTATTTTACCTATTTATAATACGATCCAGTGTTCCATATAAGCTAAAATAAGATGAATGGAGATTAAATATAATAAGTAAAAGTAAATGAAATTTATTGTTAAAATAAAATAATTACATAACTCCATATGCAACAAAAAGTAGTGAAATGCTCTATTTTAAAATTGTATCACATGCATCCCGGCCTTCTGTTTGCCTTCAGGTTCTACAAAATTCCAGAAAGGGAATTCATAATCAACTGAGTATAGTTGAAGGTTAGCCTACACAGAAGCGAAAACTCCATGAAAGGCCCCTTTTACCTCTCTCGGGCAGTGACATGAAAAATCAGCACATCGCATGCGCAAGGTAGGCTGAATCTTTGACGTTAATATTAGTGATCAGCTATCTAAGTAATACATAACGCACTAATTCAATTAAGTAAATATTTCTATTCGTCCATAAAAATTAACACATATGAGCTGGCGCAGTAATTTTGGATGGGCTCAGAAGTGCAGCCTTAATAAACTCTTCGCCCCTAGGTAGCATATTGTCATAACCTAAAATGTGTAAGCCAAAGAGATGCTAATTAAATATGAAACACTGTGCCCCAAAAAATGTGTGTTATTATCTATTGGTGTTTCACCAAAGCCAAAATATATGCATGCAATTATGAGTCCTAGGAGGGAAAAACTTATTCAATGCTGTCTACTAAATTTACCATATTGCCTGGGAAAATTTTAACAATTTACGTATAAAATTGGAAAATATACAATATTTTTTCTGCTTACATTTACCAAGCAATAAGGCAAATGCTTACATTACCATTAATTTTGAACATTTACTATTTTTGGCTGTGACAATTGCAAGTACAGTATATTCATTGTATATTGTGTATGTATATTTCTATTATTTATATTCTGTAAACTTAAATGGAACTTCAAATTCAGACATTTATTTTCAAAATAGCGAGTTGCAGTTTCGTTTTGTATTTCAATAAATGCTTTGATAATGTAAATATCATTACATATTTAAGACATAAATGAAGATATATTAATATTTCGATTCTTTATACAGTTTAATCATATAACAGACATCCTTGAAATGTGTTTATGGTGAAAAATGCAGTTATCAATACGGAACGATGCTGGGTCATGCTTCAGATAATAAAACATACTTCACCTTGCCTATCACTGCTCTTTAGTGGCAAGCAATACATCATGCTAAACTGTGTGCGATCGAAGTGTTATATTGGCAACAACAATATGAAAAATGAAAAAAGTGACAGTGAGCGTTTGTTTCGCTACGTACATGAATTTAAAAATATGTCCACGACACATAGCAAAATTCTGTCCTGTAAGGGCTGTGAGAATAGTTCGAATAGCAGTCTTTTCAAGTGATGCAAATAAGCAAACAGCAACAGTTAATGGTTCAAAAGCTCAGTCAGCTAGACATTATCTTTATGGTAATTTTCGCTAGAGCTACAGCCTTAGGTTCAAAATTGTCACACTTTGAAAACTATTTAAAAGATTTGTATAGAGCTTTTTTCTGTAATTATGAACTCCCAAAATTAATGTTCATAAACGTTCTTCCTGAAGTATAAATAAATAAATCAGACAAGGCAACGTTACGGAAGCACTTTCCACCATGTGGCATTAACCACGACATTCTACCTCACACAAAATTAGTACACTGTCTACATAAACGTAAAAATGGGAAATGAACTGCAATTATATATAATACTTTAATATTTTATATTCATAAAAATCCACATCCTACTAACAATCATTATTCATTAGTATCAGAATAAACACATAGTTGTTTAGTTAAATAAAAAAATAAATAGTTATTAAACACAAAAGAGGTAACGCTTTAAGTAGTGATGAGACAGCTATAAATGTGTTTAACAAATGTGTCGAAAAGGATTGCACACGGCAATAAAAAGTGCATTGAGTATGTTGTGACAGTAGAAGAAAATACATTTGGGAAATGGAAGGTCTTTGCAACGTTATCTTCAAGTTGCAATGAGTATAATGAATTAGAATTATATGGCAGGTCTCATGAGGTAACTTCTTCAATGATTAAATTATTATTATAATCATTATTAATGAATGATGCCGTTTAAAACTAAGTTGTTTTACATCAGAACCCATCATTGTTGATTGGGTTTATTTACGGACGCTCTTTAACATCTCAGGTCATCAGCGTCTCATTCTATTCAGGGCGTGAAACGGCCGACAAATTTTCCTCAGAGGCCTCTTTTTTCAGGCTTGAGGTTCTTTTTCATGGCGTAAATGTACGACACGGGACCAACGGCTTTACTTCTCTTGCAAAGGAAGTCATACTTACGATTTTTACGCCCGAAAAAATCCATCGGTCCTGGCCGAGTTTGAACCCGCGAACTTGGGTTTAAAAGGCAAGTATGGTTACCATTACACCACCAGGACCGACTAGAACCCATTATAAGAATGAAAGGAGCATAATGGTATGTAGTAGTGATGTTGTTCCTGGTGATCTAATGGTAACCACACTTATCTCGTAGATCCAAGTCGCGGGTTCAATCCCGGTCAAGGTTAATGGATTTTTTCGGGCGTAAAAATTCTAAGTACGGCTTCCTTCGTAAGAGAAGTAAATGGGTGTCGTAGATTTATGATGACCGTCTCCTTGGTCGTTGCTGACTGTTGGCGGGAGAACCCAGGTTTGATTCCTTCCTGTTTAGGAATGTTTCAAGTTAGATAGGTCGCAGGCTAGATCCAGCCTTGTGAGGATAATTGGAGAACTGCCTGATAGCCTGAGAGGTGGGGTTCTTTGATCTAGAAAACTGCGTGCTAGGCGACAGGCGGGGAAGGTAATATACGAGTACAACATATTATACTAGTTAAATTCAAAATGGTTAGTTACAAAAAACTTGGAAATTTTTACTTCTTCAAACACAGGGTTTTCTTTGGCACCACCAAAACACCTTGCGCCTTCCTGCTGGGAACATGTGGAACATATGGATCGTGAATGAAGAAGTGAGCACTGTTGACTGTGAAGTGTATGAAGACTGTGAATGACTTGGCTAAGTGTGAGAAATAAAAAAAAAGCCTAATTGAGAAATTCAGAAAAAATTATGGTAATAATCAAGTAAATTTGCTAAATATTTATCTGATTTATTAATTTATTTATTTTATCGATAATGTGTTTTATCCATTTTTAATTAGGATGACATCTATTAATTCGGCTGATATAAGTTTAATTAGGTTGAAATGTATTAAATTAGGTTGAAATGTATAATTGTAAGTAATAAATGTAAATAAAATAATTGTAATTAATTATTTTTTCATTTCCAACAGGTGTAAACCTAATTTCAAATTGAATACATAAATACATAAAAACAATTACTCAAATCTAGATTATATTTTGTTATATTGTAGCACTTTGAATTCTGATAGCGACATTCAAGTTGAAATGTCAAAACAATTATTATACACAAGGAACAATATAGTGGGGTGTTCCACAAGACCTTGCTTCTAAAACTATTTAGATCTACATTTTCTGATTCTACATATATAACAGATATGTTTCCTAAATATCAATATTGTAGTCTATTCACATAATAATTTTCGAATGCACGCAACTGCAAAAACAAATTTCAAACCATCCAAACCCATAAGCAATTCTTTACCTAATAAAGACCTATAGCAACTTCCCTTTATTCCACTTTTACCTGCGGTTACAATATGAATGGAGCAATCGTACCTTTTAGGA